>CM046882.1:525671827-526871827 GCA_025667525.1 Glebionis coronaria
CCCATGGCGTGGAGTTGGGTGATGTGGAAGTCATAATATGTTAGGAGATCTACGAGAAATCTAGAGAATGGGATGCGGTAATTAGCCATATCAAAAAAACGGGTATATAAACCAATTTTCCCTTCTGGAAAATCGATGATTGCAACCCCAGGATACGTGGGATGTATCTCTGGAGGGGTAAAGTATTCGGAGCAGAACTCCGTAAACTTTTCCATAGGGTACTAATTAAGTACGGACGTGATGGTTGACGTATCCTTAACCATGATTTACATAATACTGGAAAAGGGAGCGGTGATCTAACCTGTGTAAGTGGGTGGTCCGTGGAAAAAAAGGTAGAAGGAAGTATTAAGCAACAATGGCGGATGAAGGTTTGACCACTGTGTGTGTACAGCCGCATTGCCAGCCTATATAGTGTTGCTTTGGGACTGGTGCATTGTTGGATTCTTGACATGTGGAAACCACTCGGTTCATCCGAAGGTGGGGGATTTTTGGTAACTGAAAAGTTAGCCGGGCCCATAGGTCATTTCGGGGTTAGTTTTTTACGTGGATCAAGGATGGGACCCACTAAGTGCACTTTTTCAAACTCTAACATATGAACAGTCGTTACATAGTATACAGTGCAGCTGTTTATTGACTACCATTGATGCCCTCACTAAAATTATCTCGGCCATGACACGTTCTCCGACGCACTTCCACTAAGTTGTTTTTTTCTTTCACAGTACGACTGGGGGAGCATTAGTTAGTCTAGAGGTCACGCCTACGGCTGTAACAACTAGACTAGGGGGACATGATGACGTATAATCCCCATCCAGGTCTTGGACCCGGCTCCTGGGTACTACCCTTATCCGACCCAGCATGGATGGGCTGGATTAATGTTATTCTGGAACTATGAGTTTCGGATAATGATGGCCGCACGTATTATGTACGACCCACAGCCCGTCGCATGTGGCAAGGGTTAGACAAAATCACTATCTAATTAGGATTGTGATTCACCATAAAGCAAGGAGATATCTACTAACTATAATTAGCAAATTATGATAAACACAAAGATGGTAATTATCCTTTGCTTAGGGCTCAAGACTCCGTAAGGCCCAACTAGGACTCTGCCGCCTATATAAGGAACCCCCGAGGTTTCCACAAAGGTACGCTTTACTTCACACTTTCATACCTCACCGATATCTAACTCTAAAACTGATTACTTACTGTCGCGCCAGAGTCTAATCGTGGGATACGTTCCCACGGTAAGCCTAACAACGTGTTGTTTAGTGTGCAGGATCTCATCCAGAAATTCACTTGGTGCAAGAGCCGGGATCCCAGGTACCCGAATTAAGCCTAATTCAGGTTGAAAAAGGTCCATCCAACTTTTGTATCAACACTTTACTTTATCTATTATTGTATGTTGATGATATTGTACTTACAGCTTCTTCTAAAACTTTGACATAAATGATTATTGAATCTCTACATCACGAGTTTTCTATGGTGGATCTAGGTTCTCTTAATTATTTTTTGGGTATTTGTTACACGAGATTTTTTTGGGATGTTTTTATCTCAGAGGAAATATGTTGTTGAGATTCTTGAGAAGGCACATATGGGTAATTGTAATCCTAGTCGGACTCCTGTTGATAAGGAATCTAAGCTTAGAGATGATGGTGATCCGGTGTCTGATCCGACTTGTGAATTCTCTTCAGTATCTTACTTTTGCACGCCCTGATATTTCTTATGCAGTACAACATGTTTGTCTCTAGATGCATGATCCTCAAGAGCCTAATTCTAGGCTCTTAAACGAGTATTAAGATATGTTCACGGTACTTTATACTATGGATTACAGTTGTTTTCAGCTTCAACCACATCCTTGGTTGCTTATTCGGATGCCGATTGGGCTGGTTGCCCTACTACTCGGAAGTCGACTTTTAGCTATTGTGTATTTTTTTTTATTTTTTTTTTTATTTTTTTTTTTGGTAACCGTGATTTCCGACTCATTGGCCGACTAATCCATGGGGTTTGAGCCCACCGCAACACAGACTCAAACCAGGTAAAGCCCTCCCTTTTCAGGAGGTTACTGACGCTTTTTCGTTCTAGTGTTGAGGCAGAGTGTCGTGGTGTTGCCAATGTTGTGGTGGAGACTTGTTGGTTGTGGAATTTACTTCGTGAGCTCATACACCCATGTCTTCCGCTACACTCGTTTACTACGACAATGTTAATGTTGTCTACTTATCTTCTAATCTGGTTCAACAACACCGTAAAAAAACATATAGAGATTGACATTCTTTATGTTCGAGATTTGGTTGCTGTTGGTCACATTTGTGTTCTTCATGTTTCATTTCGTTATCAATCTGCAGACATTTTTACTAAATATTATTTGAGGAGTTTCATTTCAGTTTCAGTGTTTGATGTCCTCACGCTCTAAGACGCATGTTAGTCGAGGTTCTTATCTACTCATTAGTTATTAGATGTGCATTTATTGTATTAACTATCTTAGCAGTGTATTAGTTGTAACGGGCTAAAGTTTAAACCAATATTAAAAAATTCGGTTTGTCAATTGATCCAGTCGAACTACCGAGTCACGGTTTAACTGGCAATTCAATCGAATTTTTCGGTCAAAACCAACGTTTGATCACTTGACCAAGTCAGGGTTCAACCGGTCGAATCAACCCGGGTTTAAAACATTAGTCCAAACCATTCTATCACTATATGTATCGTTACTTTTGTTATTCAATGCGAGGAAATCAACATACGCAGATAATCAGTATATAATAATCGTATGTAATTGATGGGAGGTTAAAGAGGAATACCGAGAGCATGAATTGTTTTTTTTTTACTTGACTTGTGTAGTTGATTTGATGGTGTCGGGTATCTATAATAGTTGATTGCCTTGAAGTCAAAGCTGAGCAAACCTTTTTGAAAAGTGCAGTCTCTGAATTTTTCGTATTTTTTATGAAAGAATGTTAACATATACTCTCTCTTCAACATGTGATATATGTTATCTTCTTTTAAGAAACCAAGATGCTATTCAGAATATAAATTAAGATATTGTTTAATTTGCATGTTAGTTAATGTATAAGTGTATATGCCAAGAAAACTAAAAAGACGTATGAATTCTACTAAAAGTTGTGTTAGAAAACAATTGCATACTTACTTTATTACAAGTCTCGTATAAAGTCAAAGCAATTGCTTCGTATTTCTACTTTAAGTCAAAGCAATTGCTTCGTATTCTACTTTCTAGTTTGTCTATTCACACTTTGGACTACATAAAAGTTACAAACTATTTTACTCTTTCAATTTTCCTACACGTACGAATTTACAAATAAATCAAATTTAATTAATATTTTTTTATATAAAAATATATAAAAAGATTTTATGTTTAATATTATGTAATTATGATATTTTTAGGTTATAAAGTATAAGGGATATTTGTTAATTTTTTAAACTTATTAAAAAAAATTAAAAAAAAATTCAAGATTCGTTTCTATGGTTTACCCAAAACATCAAGTTTCGTCCATATCTCACAATAAGTGCAAGAATCGTCCCTATTTTTGAAACTATTATCGAATTTGATCCCTATTTTGGATGGGTGTTAGTTTTGCCTGTAAAGTGTACTTATTTGAGGAGTATTTTTGTTTTTTCGATTTCATTACATAAAAGCTCAAAATTTGATGTTATTTTTTTTTTCTTTTAATATTTTTTTGTTCTCTCTCTCTCTCTCTCTCTCTCTCTCTCTCTCTCTCTCTCTTCTCTCTCTCTCTCTCTCTCTCTCTCTCTCTCTCTCTCTCTCTCTCTCTCTCTCTCTCTCTCTCTCTCTCTCTCTCTCTCTCTCTCTCTCAAATTCATCCACACCAGATCTGTTCCAAAACCTTATACATATAAACAAAAAAAACAACACAACCGAATCAAACATCAAAACCACTGATTGATACATAAAAATCATCACCATCACAAGATTCTCAACGAAACCCATTAGCAGATCCAAAATACCCCTCAAATAAGTACACTTAAGAGACAAAACTAACACCTCAAAAGCATCCATCTTTCCACCACTAGTAGTTGGTGATGAACCTGCAACTAGACTATTACATCTACCACCACCAAACCCTAACCCTAGTTCCTCACCACCATTATTACTACTTCCATTACTATTAATTACTATTATGACCACCATGGTGAAACTTACATGAAGTACCATTCTTACAAAACCTCTTTGGTAATACATGCATGGCCTCCATCCACCACCCCCAACACCACCTACACCAAACCCTAACCCTAATCCACCGTCTTCCACAAGACCACCACCATAAGCATCATTCACCGAACAACTCCTCCTATGAAGAAACTGATGATGACCCCCCCCCCCCCCCCCAATTTCATTTCCACCTTCCAAACACCAACTTTCATCAACGAAATCGTCGTTACTCACTTGTCCACCACCACCCATCTCCTCGTTTTCACCATTAAACCCGTTACTAAACCCGTTAAAAACAAACCCTGTTCTTGGACTAGAACGATGCCCGCGTGGGCCCCATGGTGAAACAGGAGAACTGGGGTGAAACCCACCATTGTTAGTATTCAGTATCATAACTTAGGGAGTGTTTTTAAGCACACCAGAAGAAGTGTTGACGAAATGTCTAAGAAGGATTTAGCTTGTTTAATAACATAAATAAGCAGGTTTTCAGGGCCAAAAGCAAGCCTAATCATCTCATTATCACCTTGACCTTGTATCAAAATGTAACCTATTATTTTAGAAGCATTTTATGGATCTAGTTTTTGTATTCTAGACGTCACCATGGTTGTGTGTCTAGGGACCCCTGATGTGAAGATCATTGGGGGCATCGTGAATTCTTTTTTAGTATTTGACATAATGGTTCGAATTTGGGAGATCTAGAGATTGGGAGATTCGGAGAAGAAGGATTGATGATAGTGGTTGCAGGAGAGAGAGATGTGTGAAAGAGAGAGAGATGTGAGAGAGTGAAAGAGATAAAAAAGAAGAAAAAAAATTAAAAGAAAGAATATAACAAAATTAATAAAAGAATTAATGTGAGTTTATGGGTCCCACTTCATAATATGGAAAAGTCCAAAATATCGCTCTTTTCATTGAACTTAACGGAGAAAATTAACTCCCATAAAAAATAGGGACCAAATTCGATCATAGTTTCAAAAATAGGGACGATTCTTGCACTAATTTTGAGATAGGGACGAAACTTGATGTTTTGGGTAAACCATAGGGACGAATCTTGAAATTTTTTAAAAAATATATAAAAACTATTAATTTTTATTTAACACCATCAAATTTATTTAAAATTTAACCATTAAAGTTTTATTTATAACTTTCTTTTCTTATAATGTTTTTTTTTATAAATTTGCTACCTATAATTATATGTTTTTTTCTTCCCATCAAATTCGCTTTTACCAAATAAGAATTCTTTTAAACATTTTTAAGAAAAAAATAAAAATCAAAAAGAATAAATCAAAAAAATATTTTTTATTAAAGAAACATTCTTTTTAAAAAGTCCCAACTTTATGTTTTGCTTAAAAAAAATTATGAAAATCGGTTGCAGATAATGCAATTATTATCATTTAACGAAATGAAACTATCGCTATATTTGCGCGAAGATAGTGGTAGCAAGAGCAACGAAAACAGTGGTAACAAAAAGCAAAAGAATAAAGAAAAAAAATAAACAGTGGTTGTAATCGGTTGAAGAATACATGAGTTATTTTTTTCAGATAGGATTGTCATAGTTAATGAATGAAAACGGTAAGGCTGAGTTTAGTTAAAAGGAAACCAACCGATTACAACGACTTAATTAGTCATAATTAATGACTAGAAGTAGCATGAAGTGTTTGTAGAAAAAAAAAAGAATGTTAGAGCATTCTTAATGCATCAAATAAAAATCTTTTAGATGGTTTTTCTCTATTGTAACTAAAGCTTTTTTAAATGCTTTTCTATAAGAGTTGTAAATCTTCAAGTCTTCCTTCAAAGTTATAAGTCATTTACGTGTTACTAGCAGGGTACCCGCGGAATACATCGACGGGTACCCCGTGACTATATTTTTGACAAAAACTTCTTATGACGATACTCGGTTTCAGGTGCGTCGGCTACGACAGTTGTAACAATAAGAATGCCTAAAATGAAAAAAAGAACAGTTGCAAATAAAATCAAAAGATCATTGAATGAAAACGTTAAAACTTACAAAACATGATGGTCGAAATTATATCCTGTGAGATGTCGCCGACAGACAACAGACGTCGACGCAAAAAATAAAGATTTTTGTGTGTTTATTTGTTTTTGGGTTTTATATCCCGTGTGTGGAGAATGTGTAACGATTGTTACAAATGAATAACTTAATGGATTATTATTACAGCATTGAATGGTTGTAACAGTTTTAGATGACAAACATTTACCGAAAAAATGTATGCATTAAACTTGGAAAAAAAATCAAAAATGGCAAATTGAGTAATGAGTTATAAGAATTGCACATTAAAGACTTTTCAGTTTTTTTAACTTGTATTTATTGATATTAAAGGGCTATTAATAGGTTTTAATTTTAACTAAATATTAATGAGTTTTAATTTTTAAAATGTAACATAATTTTATCATATGTACATATTGATTTAATTTCCAATGTATCATAAATCTTTTTTTTAATATAGAAATGTTTGAGGCTTAAAATTTAAGAATTATAAATATAGAAAAAGAGTTAAATCTTTTATAAAGTAGTAAGATATATTAAACGCATTTAATGCATCAAATCATTGAAAACTTGATACATTGTTCATGCTCTTAGTTGTTTGTCTTCAAACAAGCAAGTGTACAAAACGTTAACCAGTAGTTATTAATTATTTCTTTTTTAGGTAACCATAATTTCAAGACAAATTGATCGACTAATCCACGGGGTTTGAACTCACTACCACACCAAATCAAACCTGGAAAAGTCCTTCCATTTCAAGAAGTCAACGTGGTTACTTAAAGGTTGTTTGAACTTAGCAGGAATTGAAGTTGAGACCATGGTTGTATTTGGCGAATATAGTGGTTACAAGAATGATGAAACATTGGTATCAAGAAGCACCAAAAACCATTAGTAGCAGTAATTGGTTACATAAAACAACGGTTATTGTTAAATGATAAGTTTTTTTAGTACAAAGGGCTATATTGAAGATGTTCTAAAGTTTGAGGGTAAGTTTATAGTTGGAAGTGTTATTGTATAAAGTCTGATGAGGTTAAGGACTAAGCTGCAAATATTTGGTGGACTATATGCAAACTCCTTTAGCTGGAGTACATATAGCTTTCACCTCTCATTCGTTTATATTGTTTTCATTTTTTTAATGTGTTTTTTTTATCAGAAGTTATGTGAGTTCTCTTATATTCTTTTTATGAGTGTGAGTGTTTGGTTTCTTTATAATCGTCTCTGTAGAAATGGTAGAGGGAGGTGAATACGTTTCTCTTAATTTTTTTTCGTTTAATCCACTGACCGTGGTTCATTAAATATGTTCGCGGTTCATTGTCGATAATGATACGTGGGTTCAATTAAAGAACCGCCAACAGTGGATGCAAAGCATTCTTTAACTTTTAAACCTTAACAATCCTTTGTATCAAATTCCCTATAAAGTTTGACTTAATATGAGATGTGTTTGTTATTGATAAAGACAATAAGTAAAGAAAGAAACAAACACATCAAATCAAATCAAGAGTACATCAAGCAATAGTCTAAACAATAAGCACACACGTACTAAGTCTTACCTTTTCCGCAACTAAGATGTTTAGACTAAGGGATGAACACTTGACCATAATCTAAACAAGAAGCACACACGTACTAAGCCTTAACTTTTCCGCAACTTAGATGTTTAGATTATGTGATGCACACAAAGCTACACAACACAAGTATGAAACAATAAAGTTAAAGACATAAATGTAAAGTAGAATACTGACACGATGATTTATAGTGGTTCGATCACGAAACTCCTCTTCGCCCTACTCCACTCCTAGAGTACCCAACTTGAGAGTTACTTCACTAGTCAACAAACCACTTTCAAGGTGGAGAAAACCATACACGTCGCTTACATCATTTCTAACACTAAGCTAGATTTCGAGTCCTTCTTTGGATACAACCAAACCCGTTGTATTTTTTGTCCCAACATAACAAACCTTGTGTTTTATGGTCTAAACACATAAACCGGAAGCTTACATTCTTTACCGACACTAAGCTACATATCGAGTCCTAATATAAGCTAGAACCAATCTTGCACCCATTACAACACTAGTTATGTTTTATGTCCCAACATAACAAACCTTATGTTTTATGGCCTAAACAAATAAACCATCTAGATCTAAGTACACAACACTTAGATCTAGGACTCTTAGCACTATATCCAAGTGTACCCACAACTTGGATCTACTACATATACATCAAGTCCAAGTATGCACACAACTTGGATCTTCAGGATTTACACTATAGTAAAAATATAATCATGACTAGATCTATAGAAGAAGAAATCTCATCATGTTATGACCCTGAGATTTCATAGTGATGAAAGTGTTCTTCTCTTTGCACTTGAGAGGATAAGAGGATTTGAGAAGAGAATCACATCTTAAAACAAGATTAATCTACCAACTAATCAATTATATAAAGTGTGTGAAAAACTGAGTGAGAATGTGCAAAAAGGGTTGATTAAAAAGATGGAAACAATCAACTATTTATAGGACAAGGCAGCAAGTGCTATATTTTCTTGCGGCTCATTATTGATAATGAGTCGCGGGTACCAATAATGAGGCGCGGGCTTTAGACTCCGCTACTTTTTGTCCTTCAGTGGGAAAAGTCCATTTGGTGCAGAATTTACCGAAAGGGAATATCCTTTATCCATTTGAAATATCCTAAATTCAAATTTCCATTTTCTTTTTAATAAAACATTTTTTTAAATAAAGTTATTTCAAAAATACTTTGTCACTTAAATAAAAGTGAGTTTAAAAAAATAATTTAATCATTGATCATTTAGTAAGGTTAATGACATGTTTATTCATACCTTGAGTGATTCATGACAAATGTGATCTTGGAGGTGTCGAGAGAAGTATAAATATGGATGTATAAGTGATTACGAGTACCTTACACATTTTACATAATGTATTGCGACTTATACGTTTGTCGTCACCAAAACACAAAGAGATTATATCGATTAAACATCATAATATTTGCACTAACAATCTCCATACTTTTGTTTTGTAAATACTGATATAACTAATAAACTGAGCCAAGAGAAGGTTGGTTAGGTTCACTATCTTGATTGTTTCGGGGTTGATATAGAGTTCAATTGATATGTTTTCACATGGTATTATAGACAGGTTGCTCTGTATCATTTGTTAAAAGTTTTTTTAAAATCAATGTTCTGAAAAATTTGGAGATTTTTGTCTAATCAGTTATATCGTTGTCTTGTCGTCATAATATTGTTGGTTTTATGATCCGAATGTTTGGATCGAGAAAGTATTTCTCTTTTTAAATTAGGGTTTTAAGATTATGGGATTCTTGATTTATTGGGTTTGATTGAGTGATTAATTGCTTTAATCACTCGATTTTAGTTGTATCTTGTAAAAACCTTAAATTATGAAATTAAGGTTTGTTCATGATATGGTAAGATTGATTATATTGTGTTACTAACGTGATGTTTAATTCTTGGTTGTTTTTTATGAGAAAATGTTGTTTGATGTTATTGACGTGTCATATTAAAATCTTAGTGTGGCAAATCTAATGGGAGTACTGAATATGTTAAACATATTAAAAGTTTTAAAACAAATAATTTGGTTATAAGAGATGTCCCGGTTGTACATGGGTATCATGTTAGTAACTTAGTATGTTGTCTGTGCATAAACTATCTAAAGATAATAAGGTTACTGCGAGTTTTAACTAGTCTAAATGTGTTATTCAGGATTTTACTCTAAAGTCCGTGATGGGGACTGGTAGTGAGAGAGGATGTCTCTACTTTTTTGATGAAGGTAAGACAATTCATAATAGTAACACTAAAGCTTGTCATGTTTCTAGTTCTACTTGACATAATAGACTTGGTCATCCTACTGATCAAGTTTTAGTTCTGGTTAAAAATGATATCAAACATAATAACTCAAAACCTTGTGAAGTTTGTCACAAGGATAAATACACTAGATAATCTTTTTATATTAGTGATCATAAGACCACTACTCTCGGTGATATTGTCCATCTGGATGTTTGGGGCCTTAATAGTGTCATCAATAAAGATGGGTATATGTTCTTTCTGACTGTTGCTGATGAGTATACAATATGTGTTTGAGTGTTTCTTATAAAAAGTAAAAGTAAAGTTTATTATTGTGGTGTTGAGTTTTTTTAACCTGGTTAAAAAAGAATTTGATTTTTTTGTTAAACTTTTTAGAGGTGATAATGGAACATAATTTGTTAATAAAAAGTTTGAATTTTTTTGTTAAAAGTAATGGTGTTGTACATCAAACTACGTGTTCTTACACAACTCAAAAGAATGGGTTAGGAGAAAGAAAGCATATGCATTTATTGAACAATGATAGATCCCTCATGTTTTAAGGGAGATTACCTGTGAGCATGTGGACTAAGTTTATTCTAACTGCTACATATTTGATTAACAGGTTACTTAGTGCTGTATTATATGAAAAAGATCCTTATGAGTTGGTTTATAAGTCAAAACCTAGTCTCTTTTTAAAGTTTTTGGTTGTTTATGCTTTTCTACTATGTTAAATGAATCTGATAAGTATGGGTCAAGGTGTGAAAAATGTGTTTTTGTTGGTTATGCTTTTAATAAAAAAAGGATATAAACTAGTTAGCGTAGATCAAAATAAGTTTTTTTTAAGAGATGTAAAGTTTTATGAAACTGTATTTCCTTTTAAGAATGAGTCTTTTTCTAAAGAATTAAATTTTAATGAAAATGGGATTAATGATCTAAATGTTTTTGGTAATATAAGCAACAATCAACCTAGTGAACCCTATGATGATGGGGGGTTAGTAAAATTAGTAGGAGTAAGTCTATACCTGGTATAAGTGACCAAAATCTTAGTGTCATCACTATATGTGATGGTTTTAATAAAGATGGTGTTCAAACCACTGATACGAATTTTACATCTAAGGTAGATATTTCACTTAATACTAATACTAATCCTAGTAGGAATGACACAAGTAGAGATGAGTATGACACATATATTATTATTTCCGAGGGTATACATGATGTTATAGCTGACGAAAAATATGATTATGAGGGTAAAGGTTTAGAGTCATTTGGTCAAAATTTTGGTTGATCTCCAGAACCAGCAGTAGGTCAAACTATTACTAGAATTAGTAAAAAAACTAACTTGCCTTCAAATTATAAATATTTTGTGCTTAATAAATATGTCAAGTACAATATTAATAAGGGTGTTAGTTATGCTGATTTGTGCATTAATGTTTTTTTGTTTTTGCTACTAATATGAATAAGATTCATGAACATACCACCTATCTTGAAGATGTCCATGATAGTAGATATGTGGATGCTATGAATCAAGAAATGAAAGACTTTAATAGAAATAATACATCGGTTATAACAAAGGTGCCAAATGGTAGAAAGGTTATTCCATGTAAATGGGTATGGAAAGTTAAATATAAGTCTATTAGTGATGTTAAGAGGTTTAAGGCTAGACTTGTAGCTAACGGGTTTAATCAGATAGAGGGTGTATATTATGAGGAAACATTCTCTCATGTTGTGAATATTATTACTCTGGCGGATGTGTTCAGAGTATAGTTGTTTGTAATAATTAGTCATTATTCGAGTTAGATGTTATCAATGAATTTTTATATGGCGAACTTGATGAATAAGTATATATGAAGTTACTTTAAGGTTATGTTGAGAATAATGATAAGAGGGTTTGAGAATTAATTAAGTCTCTTTATGGACTTAGGAGAGTCCTAGGAGGTGGAATGAGAAATTGTAATTTGTTTTACTTGAATATGGATTTGTGTAGAGTTTAAATGATTTTTCATTATTCATTAAGCATGAAAATGATGTCTTTCTAGTTTTACTTGTATATGATGATGATATTGTTATCACTAGCAATAATCTTGATGAAATTAAAAAGTTTAAAGAATTCTTGAGTTATAAGTTTCTTATCCAATATCTTGGTAAACTTAATGTATTTTTTGGGTATTGAAGTGTTAGACATAACTGGTGGTATTTGTCTAACTCAAAGGAACTATTGCACTAAACTGATTTTTGAATTTGGCATGTTAGCTTGTAAACCTTGTGGTACTCATACTGAAGTTAATACAGATAGTAATATAATTTATGAAAAATTAGGTGATGATGAAAGTTAATTGCAATTACTTAGTATAAATATTTGATTGGTAAATTGATATATTTGACTATGACAAGGCCTGACATAACTTGTGTTATTCATTGGTTAAGTCAAGTTATGTAATGTCTTATGAACCTCATCTAAGATTGGCTTTAAAAAAGAGCCTTGAGTGGGCATTACCTTTAGGGAATGTAGTAGTGATAGTTTGATAGCATTTTTTGATTCTGACTGAGTTAAGTGTAAAATTACTAGAAGATCTTTGACTGGTCATTGTGTTTAGAGTAAGAAACAAAGTGTTGTTTCTATATCTTCTAGTCAGGCTTCATGGAAAGAAGTAAACACTTTGAAATTAATCTTTATTTTTTGAGAGAAAAATATCTAAGGTTTTATAAAACCATTGAAAGTCACATCTGAAAACAACACTACAAATATATTTACAAAAGGATTGTTGATTTCTGACCATAACAAGTTTTCTAGTTCTCTTGGTCTATTTAATGTTGTTACAGGATAAAGCTTACGAAGGAGTGTCAGATGATAAGCTTTTATAGTACAAAGGGCTATATTGAAGATGTTCTAAAGTCCAAGGGAAAGTTTATAGCTAGAAGTGTCACTGTATAAATTCTGAGGAGGTTAAGGACTAAGCTGCAAATATCTAGAGGACTATTATGTAAATTCCCTTAGCTGGAGTACATATAGCTTTCACCTATCATTCGTTTATATTCTTTTCGTCTTTCTACTATGTGTTTTTTTTATTAAAATCTCTCTCAGTTATCTTGTATTCGTATTGTGAGTTTGAGTGTTTGGATTATTTCTAATCGTTTTCATACTCTTGTTTTGTAAAGATTGATATAAGTAATAAAGTGAGCCAATAGGAGGTTGGTTGGGTTCACCAACTAGATTGTTTCTGGGTTGATATAGAGTTCAATTGATCTGCTTTTACAGTTGTTCTTTCATAGTGTTAGTTAACATAACAATATAGTCATAACTAATAATCGAAAACGCTAATTGTTTGTAAATGCTAATCTACTCACCAAAAGACTAATCTTTTCATGAAAGACTAATCTACTCACCAAAAGACTAATCTACTCATCCGAGTTGCACCTTGAATCGTTTCGGAAAGCAAAGGTTTAATTGGAACAATTAGATCACTAATCCAAAAAAGGTAACTTTGTTTTGCCTGAAAGTTTGTTAAATTTAAAGACAAAAGATACATATGATAACCCGAAAAGTACACCAAGTGACCTTATTAAGAAAGTGTTTGGTTATTTTATGAGTTAGACTTAGGCTTATGTTATAGTCGTTTATAGATTATATATCAAGCTTATAAACTCATGTTTAGCGTTTAGTTTAGCTTATGTTTAATAAGCTTATAAGCTTAAAGGTCTAGTTTGTCTTATGTTGTTAAATGACTAAAAAAGACATGGTCTAATGAGCTTATAGGCACAAGTGTTTAAATTAGCTTACTAACGAATTTTTAAATATTTTATAAAATTATACATGTGAACTTAGAAAATATGTTTTAACTTAATAAAATTTTATAATGAAGTCATTTGTTGAAATCTTTGTGAAAATTAAAATTCTCTAGCATAATAAAATAAGAGAAAGATTTGAAAGTGTTATGTGGCGTAAGAAAGATTTCATCAGTGAACCTGTAAAAAATCATTTTACTTGGGTATTTGGTTATAAATTTTTTTTATTTAATTATTTTCTGTTGTTCGATGGAGAGATTAAGGGGTTGTTTAGTTGAAGAAAAATATCCTACGGTTTTAGAAAAAATTTCATATGAAAATAGAATCACAGAAAACTTGTTTAGTTGTATTTTTTCCAATATTTTTTAAAAATTTGGAAATTTTTATTCTCCACTTTAGCATAGAAAAATAAAAAACACCATTTTACATTTTTCTATTTTCTCCTTTTCATCTAAACACTTTTGTCCACTTTTTAAAAAAAACACCATCTAAGCAAGTTTTAAAATTTTTTGACTCTAGAAAAGAAAATCATTCATTTCTTTTGAAATTTAGAAACAGAAAAACATAAAAGCTTTTTCACAACTAGACCCTAAACTTGGAGATGAGATTTCTTTTTAAAGATATAAATATCATAGTTAAATGTAAGATAAAATGAGAGTAAAATGTTAAATTAAATTAAGGTATGTTATATAAGTTCAAATCATAACAAAAAAAGTTAATTTTTGTGACTTATCAAAACACCCATCTACAAGCTTGTAAGCCTACTTATATAAGTTTATCCGAACACTTAATTTGAGCTTACGAGCATATATATATATATATATATATATATATATATATATATATATATATATATATATATATATATATATATATATATATATATATATATATATATATATATATATATATATATATATATATATATATATATATATATATATAAAAGCTAATACACTTATAAGCCTATTATATAAGCTAAAACAAACATCCTTTAAATTTGATTTGAACGTAACAAGCTCACACAGAGCATGTTTAGTAGAAGCAATTTTGAAACTTTTTTGACGTTGTTAACTTTTTGTTTTAAAAATAATCTATTTTAAAATAAATGGTTACGTTTGGATAAAACAAACAAGCTTTTATAATAAACAAGTAGCTCCAAAATGAATGGTTGATTTATAAAACATTTTAAACTGTTTAAAGTTGTTTAAATTGTAAATTACAGATATACACTATAACCATTATAACCGATTTAAGTATGTCATTTTTAGTAATTTTACATCTTAATGTTATATTTTACAGTTAATTTATTAAACACTTTTATTAAAAAAATAAATATATTACTCTTGTTAACAACTTACAGTTAACGATTATAACATACAATTACTTTTATCAAACATACGCATATTCAAAAATAAACTTAAACAAAAAGAGCTTATTTAAGAAGAGTTATGGTGTCGTAGTTTATTGGAAACATTCAAAAATGAAACTTGTGTAGTACTTACGAAAGTGTTTCGTATTTATTGTAATGCATTTATGCTCAACCAATGTCATAGTACTTGATTGTTGTCGACTTGTCGTCCTATTTTTTTTTTCTTTTTTACATGTATAGTTGTGAATAACGAAGAGAGCTACTTAATAAATTGACAAAAACTGTAAAAAAATGATAAAAAGACATAAAGTACACAAACAATTACACGATAAAGACGAGTTTTATTTAGTTGTACAATTGTACATTGTACAACCAAGGTAATCCATAACCGGTTCTACACTTTCTTTGACGAAACTATGAGTTATTCCAACTAGTTCATTCAATTCAACTTTTTACTACAACAAATAGAGTTAAACATTACGTACTAGACAAACTTTATTTAAGCCATGGTTAACTGCTTTTGTAGATGGTATATTTATATCATGTACCATTTATGTGATAGTTTCTAAAATTATGTGTAGTCAAGATCGTGAAACCAACTAACAATAATAATCGGCACATTAATGTTATTAAATGCGAATTTGTTAGAATTTGGCTAATGGAACTTAAATCATCAGGTTTTAAAATCTAAACGTCCAAAATTACTACTCTTATGGTTTAAATGAAAAGTATTTTTTCACACATCGGGAGAAAAGGTGATCATAATATTAAGAGAGTTGGGAGTGGTTAGGGCTCAAAATTTGTGTCAAAGTCGTCACGTGAGATTTTTAGACTTTGACATGAGATATTTGGCACCGCATTTTTGAGATAATCGTTAGGGTCGAAAATGTGGTGCCAACGAAAATTTATTTATTTTAATAAACGCAAAATAACTTAAATACAAACTTTATTAAATTAAAAAAAACATTAAAATTAAAGAGCATAACAATGAAAAAAACATTACAATAAAAAAACATAACAATTTAATAATTTCAGCTCAAATGCTCCACAAGATCGGCTCAAAACTCGTTGTGCAATCTTCGGTCTCGTATTTCTTTTGTTTTCCTTTCATGTATTTCACATCTTCCGATCTAACTTCGAACAATATTCGGTTAAGGATCAACATAAACATCTCTAAGATTCGATACGAATCATTCGTCTTCCAATATCATGTTATATAACATGATACAACAATCATAATTACGTTTCAAGTGGTTTATTTCATAAGCACGAGCCGGTTGTTGTATAATTTCTCAACGACCTTGTAAGACACTGAAAGCGCGTTCGATATCTTTTCTAACACATTCTTGAACTTTTTTAAACCGTAATATTTTTTCATCCATTGAAATCGAAAATGTTTTCACAAAAGTAGACACATTCAAGATAACTACCGTCAGCCAAATAATAACCTTTTTTGTATGTTTTTTCATTTAGCTCAGATAGAGAATCCGGAACCCTATCGGCTAACTCATCATCAAATAAAAGAGAACCATATAAGACATTTAGGTCATTGTTTGCCCCAAACACCAAAGTATGCATGTCAGATCCACAACTGTTAATCTGCCACTGCTTCTAAAATAAGAGTTGTATATTTATGAGTAAATTACACCGTTCGTCCCTGTGGTATGCGTTGACCGACAAGTTTCGTCCCTTGACCAAAAAAAATGCACCACTCGTCCCTAAGTGGGATACGTTATGTATTGTTAGTCCCTCCTTTTTTTAAGGTCCACTAACTGATGTTAGTCTCTACTACCCAAGGGGTATTCTCGTCCTTTCGCACCCATCACACTCCAAAACGCTTTAAATACTCTCATTTTGTAACACAGGGACGAACCATGTAGTTTACTCTTAAATCATTACTAAAACTCACCATCTTCATCTACCACCACCACCTCGAGTCACTTTTACCACCACCACCTCGAGTCACTTTTACCATAGCTAGTCACTTGGTTACATACACTGCATCCCGTTTGCAAACAAATTTCTTCATAGAACTCAGTGAAGGTAAAAGAAAATTGATTCTTTTTTGAAGTTTTAAGGTGCACTGTATTGGAATGTTGGCTTTCGTTGTTCGTTATTTTGCTTTATCCTGTATGTTTTCCGTTTTGTATTAGCAATGTTTATTGATTATTGTTTGGTATTGCAGGCGAACATGTAGAGGAAACCCCTCTGGAACTCATCTACCTTTAATATAGGGCAGAACAAATGCACCAAATCAGCACCACTTTCTGCAATGTGTAATACGGAGCCTGGTGAGAAGTTTAGACAGATGAGACAGTCATCTGCCCGAAGACTGAACACATATGTTCTCCCAACGCCACTTCAGAAGGCTCCAAGATTGGATGCTCAACGACCATCAACGACTAATATGTGGCATTCATCTCCTCTGGATTGTAAAAAGTATGAAACAAAAGACAAATTCTCAGGACCATTAGCATCGAACACACTCAAACAGACTAAACCAACTCCACTACCCTCTCCACAGATTCAAATTGACACGCATTCAACTTTTAGTGCCAAAAAGATCAAAAGATATGCCTTTTTTGGTCCTATGGCTCCTACTGCGCACTCAAACAACTCTTCATATTCGGTCAGTGGTCCTATTGGAACGACAAGACATCCACCTTTGCAATTTTCTGGATCTCTTTTTGGGACCTCATTAACTCCCCCAGCCTCAACTACTAAATTATCTTCATCGCCTATAATTAGGGAATTCCATGAGCTCCCTAGGCCCCCTCCAACTATATCTATAAAGAAACCTTCACAAGCTAGATTCTCGGCCCCTTTAATGACATTCAAAGATGCTACTGTTACAATTAAGTCCCCACGAACCCTACCAGTGCCTGCAGAATCTCATAATTTTATAGATGTTTTTAATTTTTATTGTGATGGTATTGATGGTAAGAATAAATTGGCAGTGGTGGTGATGGGTTGTAGGTTATGTGTAGAAGAAATATTAGGGATAAGTAAGGAAGATAAAGAAGAGAGAGATAGTGGGTGACGAAAAGGCGAAAATACCCTTTGTGGATATGTGTATAACATCAGTTAGTGGGCTCAAAAAAGGGAGGGACTAACAATACATAACGTATCCCACTTAGGGACGAGGGGTGCATTTTTTTGGGTCAAGGGACGAAACTTGTCGGTCAACGCATACCACAGGGACGAACGATGTAATTTACTCTATATTTATCATCTCGTCTTTTAAATTGAGCTTGTAAACCCTCGAGACAATTCCTCTAATATAAGAGTTGGATATTTATGATCCCGTCTTTTATGATCCGCCACTGTTTTTAACATATATTTTTTGGATTAAATTTTGCAAAAAGGGTTTTTTTTTCAAAAAACGTTAATAAACCTTACTAACGGCTAGTTTTTTAAAATAAAAATAAATAAAATAAAAAAATAAGCTATTAGCTGAGCCGATGAACGGTACGCCAATGTTGATTTGACGCCAAAAACCTACCAACCGCGCTAACAACCACCATTTCCTCATTCTAACTGTCCCAATTAGAGGTGACAAAACGGGCGGGCCGGCGGGCACGGGCGGTGGACTAAACGGTCGACGGGCTAAACGGGCGGCAGACTAAACGGGCACGGGCTAAACGGGCATGGGCAAAACGGGCGGGCGAAACGGGCGCAAACTAAAATGAGACAAAAACATATAAAAACATATAAAAACGTAGAATTAAAAAATAAAAATACTTGTTTAAAAGCCGGGGATAAAACTAAATATAAAATATCCGCCGAGTAGCCTAATTAGTGTTTTACATGTGCGTCCATTAAGCCCATAAGTTTCTTACATATGCGTCCGTTTAGCCTATTACTCCGTGATAATAAAGAATGGGCAAAAAATGCCCCATCATTTTTAGAAAATGGACAAAAAATACCCATATTCATTAAAATAGACATGATTTAACACCTCTAGTCCCAATAGTAATGACTAATGAGAGTGACATTAAACGCTCCAAGTATCCTTAAACCCTAGCAACACCTTTGTAATTAAAATATATAATTTTGTTTTGTTAAGGCAATGATATTTTCGGGTAAAAAAAAGAAAAACAATGCTGTAGACTATTTACACTTGAAACGTAAGCCATATTTGTGTTGTAGGTCATCCATTCTTACGTAAATCGGAACCTATGAATAGTTAAAGTAAGAAGCTACTATTCATTATTCAATTTTGCATAGACCATATGAAGAAGATACTAGCTAACTCGTGTTTTGAAGTGGTTGACATTCTCTCATTTCGAGTCATGTCAGTAAAGCTTTGCTAAAAATTTCATAATGGGAACGTGCACTAACTCATAAGTTAAGGGGTGTTTGTTTTAACTTATATAGTGAGCTTATTAGCTTGTATAAGTTTATAAGCTAAAGTTAAGGTTATAAATAGCGTAAGGCGTGGCGTAGCGACATATCCAAGCTACACGCTTTAGCGGCTAAGGCGAAGTTTTACCGTTTTTAAAGTGTGATTTATAGCGGCGCAACATATAAAAATATTTATTTTTTTTATCATATTTCAATATTAAATTTATATTGAGTTCATAATAAGTGTTATACATAATAATTAAAAATAGAAAACTCACCTTACATGTAACCATATTCAATTTTTGGAGTTAAATTCAAAAAATCACCGCACTTTATGTCGTAACGTGCCTTAACCTATTGCGTAGCATGGAGGCCACGCCTCAAGCTTTAGCACGCCTTAAGGCGGGCTATAGCGAGCTATTTAGAACTATGGCTAAAATTAAATGTTTAATTAACTTTATGTAAATAGGTTTATAAGCTTATATAAGAGGGTTTTGATAAGCCAAACATTTGTGGTTTTTATAAGGAATGGTAAGCTTATATAACAATATTATATATAAAGATTTTATACCCACATTTAATAATTTCATCATTTAATATTTATGTGTTTTTTTTATCATTTTACTTTATTAATTTTAATAAGATAAATCAAACACTAAATATGAGCTTATAATATAATATAAGCTAAACCCAACTTATAAACTTAACCAAACACCCCCTAAGGTAATGTTATTGTTACCCCCCTAACACTTTTCTTTCAGTCTATCACCAATACCCTCTTAATATCCGATATACTGAGAGGAACACACTGTTTTATGATTTTTTTGTTATGTATTTTTTACATTATAGCTTTTTTGAACTGTAATACTTTATAATCTCAATACAATATATTTTTCAGCAGTTTTACGCACTTTATTAACTGGAGAAAACAGCTTATACCTCCGCAATTTTTTATGTTTTACTGCTTTTAACTTATCAAACTTTATAATTTTTGTTCCCTTTTTTTATTTCACAACTTTATAATACAAACAAAATTATAAAAAGTAAAAATAATAATAAATATTAGGGGGGTATTACTTGTAAAAAGGGGAGTTTTAGTAACCAAACCCCATAAGTTATTGTTAGGCTGATGAGAGTGGAGGTAAAATCACCCGTGACTTTAAGAAGTCGCGTACGACTTACCGTCCCTCCATAAACCACTCACGCGCGACTCTCTTTTTTTTTCACAAAAAACCTAGCCAAACTCACCTAGCGCGAGTTTGTTCGGTTTGGGCCCCGCATGCAAACTAACCGTTATATTTATTTATTTTTAAAACTTTTGATACCCTTTTTTTACTTATAAAATACCTACTAAAACTCATATTTTTCAAACACACAATCACATTTCATACACATTCTTCCTAAAATACTAAAGTGGATAATATCGACGAATACGAGTTATTCTTTGCTACTGAAAACGTCGAAGTCGTAATGAAACGCAAGTTGAGTTTTATTAGAAAAGCGTTGGCGTTTATTAAGAGAAGACGTAATGCTAATCGAATACCAAGAAACGTCATAAATCGGGACTGAATAGGTGGTCATGATCGGTTAGTTACGTCTTTTTTACGGCGAACCCAAGATACGATGCGAAAGAATTCAAGAGAGTTTTCCGAATGGGTCATCCCTTTTTCAACTGGATAGTTAATGAATTGACAATCCATTCTGCATACTTTCGTAATAATGTTGATTGTATCAGAAAAGAAGATATTTCGCCGTTGTTAAAGTGCGCCTTGGCAATTCTTCAATTGGCATACGACATTGTTTCTGGCTTTCTAGATGAGTATCTACAAATCGGCCCAAGAACTTTTTGAGAATCACTTGATCATTTCTGTGTGCTTTTATGGAAATTTTCGGGCCTGAGTATATGAGGAAACCCACGTATACTGATGTTCAAAAACTTTATGCGCATCATGAAGCAAAGCACGGGTTTCCAGGGATGCTAGGAAGTCTTGATTGTACGAACTGGGAGTGTTTTGGTTGTCCAGTTGACTTTAAATGGCAATATGTTGGACGAGATCATGGACCGAATCCATTCATTTTACTTGAATTTGCGGCGTCGCAGGACTTATGGATATGGCATGCATTTTTTGGTGTTTCTGGATCGAACAACGACACCAACGTTTTATATCAGTCCCCTTTATTTAACGATTTGAAAGCCGAACGAGAACCATAGGTTGATTTTGTGGCTAACACCGTACACTATCAATGAGGATACTATGTTGTTAACGGGTTATATCCGGAATTGGCAACACTTGTTAAAACAATTCCCAAACCAGAGATGGTGACCATAACAGGATTTTTTATAAGAAAAAATAAGAATCCACAAGAAAAGATGTGGAAAGAACTTTTGGTGTTTTGAAGAAAAATGGGCAATATTAGCCAATCCTGCATTAGCATTCTGAAAAGAAAGAATCATGAATATAATGTACACACGCATCATATTACATAATATGATTCGAAAGTTAAAAAAATAGCAATATCTCCTACATGGTTCCCAGAAGAAGAAATTCAACCGGAAGACGTGTTACGACCCAAGAATGCGTGCTACAAGTTATGCAGCAACTCAGCTCAACGCAAGAACATCACAATCTTCGAGTAGATTTGGTCGAGCACTTGTTTAACAATTCTTAAATTATTTTTTTACCCATGTATCGTTTTTATTTACCCACGTGTACCGTGTTTGAATAAAATGTATGAATAAAAGTTTTTATTGTATGAATAAAATATATTTAATAAAAAAGTGGGAGTGAGTTGTAGTGAGTTGTAGTAAATGCTATTACCCTCCAAAAGTGAGTGGGAGTGAGGTGTAGTGAGTTGTAGTGAATGCTATTACCCTCCAAAAGTAAGTGTGAGCGAGTTGTAATGAGTTTTTTAAAAAGTTGATGTGACGCTAACGTGTAGGTGAGTGGGTTTTACACCACTCCCCCAGTCTTAGATTGAAAGGAACAAGGTGGACAAATTCATCATCCATGCCAGTGTCGTATCATTTTTTTTCTCTCTTTTTACGTAAGTAATTCAAATTCGTTATATAACCTTAATAAGCATTAAAAAGTCGTCGTTTATCAAAATACACAGTTTATATAAATATACATCACTAATTACACACACGCATAATACAATTAAAAAAATATACTAAAATACAACAATCATCACTAACGGTGAGTTTCTCGCCATCCATTGATACCTATGTACCAATACACAAATCGAGCGTGACTTTTAAAGGCGGAATGACAAGTTACAAGTAACTTATGGAACTCACTGTAACTTTGTTTTTATTCCTTTTAACGTTATATCAAATTTCTCTCCTTGTACTTAACTCATGCAATGCAAGCTCATTATCCAAATGTGATAAACCATACTAAAAATCATGATTATAAATAGCGTGTTATAACGCGCTACAACGGGGTATATTGTGAAGCGTGACCTCCACGTTACGAATTAGATCAGCTAGACGTAGCGTGCTAAAAAACGGCATAAAACGTGATATAGCGCGTTATATGGCGTAACGTGACGGTTTTTTTTTTAATATTTTTAGTGATTTACAAGAATTGTGTTTGTTTACTAGCGTTGGGCTATTTACTAAACTTGGGCTTAATATGTAGATGAATTCTTGAGTAATAATTAACCGATTTTGTTTAAACTTGAATTAGAGTCTTGCTCTATTTTTTTATCATGTAAAGAGTAAGTTATTAATTAATATATTTAATCTATTATGTATAAGATCTTTTGTAAACTCACTTTATAAATATTTTATGTCGCTATATATTGCGGTTCAAAAAATATTATATCTTTTATAACTTTGAAACTTGGTAAAACGTTACGCTACCTTCACGCTAACCGTTTATTAAAAGGGGTATTTTTCCAAATGGCCCAAAAACAAAGGCAATTTCTCAATTTAGCCAACAATATTTATGTTCCTCAAAATGACCTAAGGCGATTGAGGCAACCAAGACAATCGAATCAACCTATTCTCCTTGCATGACATGTGTTTTAGTTGTCTCCATATTCCAAAATGTACACTTGTCATGCAGAGAAGATAGGTCGTCCCGAGTGCCTCAGGTTATTTTTGAAACATTTCAAATTGTATGATAAAAACGAAACAATCTATTGTTTTTGGGCCATTTTAGAAAATACCCAAGATTAAAATATACAGTTGATTGATTTATTCTGAAACCCTTGAACTCTCCTCTCGGTGTTGGATTAGAAATGTGAGCATATATGCATGTAGAACAGTATGTATATAGCTCATGTTATAAAGACCCCCTCTAAAATACAATTGGTACCCCCCCTGTTTTTTGAATTTTTTTTATTTTTTTTTATTTTTTTTTAATTTTTATAATTTTATTTATGTTATAAAACTGGGATCCTGAAAATACGGAATAAAAATTATAAAGTTTAATAGGTCTAAAGTAACAAACAGACAAAAATACGGAACCGAAACTGATAAAAAAACTTTGCAGAACTGTAAACTGGGGGACAAGGGGACAAAAAGTACAATTTTTTTGTACTTTTTTGTACTTTTTTGAATATAGAGGGGGTATTAATAGTAGTACTTTTTTGAATATATATGTAGGATGTAGCATGGGTAGGGTTTGTTAATAGGTCATTAAAGACTTCATGTGTCCAATCAAAGACAGAGATGCATGTGTGGGACATGAAGGTGGTGGAGGTGCATGCATAGGATTACTGCCCATTCTTTTCTTTGCTGTAGTGGGGAGTGTCAGTCAGTAGCTAGCTAGATCTATTTAATTACTACCACCACTCGGTTCTTGGTTTCTTCATAACTCTCGTACGATTTTTGGTTTGTGTTTTTATGTCACTTTTTCTCGTCCTTTCTCACACGTTTTACTGTGGTTATTTATACTCGAGATCCCGAATCTCTTTAGTCAGTCTTTACCGACTGTTTGCATACTATAACTTAGATTACTAGCTTAGTCTTGTTTATACTTGCAGCCCTCAAAGACTCCAAAGTTCAGTCGTGACAACAAGTTTGAATATAAGCTTGTATATATAGCTGACGAACATTGGTTCTATGTGTTCTACCAACCAACAGAATGATGAACTCGGTAGACAAAGAAATACATGTCCATCATATGCTAATTGTAGATAAAGTATAATTCTAGAAGTAGCATACATCAATGTGCCATCATCTGTGACTCCAGATCAAAGATACAAAATGTATTATTCGTAGAAACAAAATGTCATATTTCGTATATATATACGACATACAAATTTGAGACAACTTATTATTAAACCTCAAGCCTTCTCGTGCAAGTCTTTTATGGGTCAATGAGATTCACCTGCGTCTGACTTCCAGGTATTTGAAAAAATAGTCATTTTGAGATTAGTCGATTCCCATTATCAAGTCGTTGACTTATTTATAACAAAATAAGTTAATTAAAAAAAAACTTCTCGTGGTTAATAAATACAATAATTAATTCGTAGGTTAAAATAAAATTTAGAGCATATCCAATGATAAACTTTTTAATAGGTTTATAATTGTATCATAGCATTAATTTATAAACATTGAACCTATCATTACTATGTAAAATTCTCACAAAATTTTGTAAACCTTAAATTTTAATCAAATGCATTTAATTATTAAGAGGTTTAATATTATAAACCTCTTCATGCTACATAAACATAAAATGATTTTTCACTATGATTAACAAGTTCTTAGACCTCTTCATAACTTTATAAACCTATTCATAAACTTACCATAATAGATACCCTTAGTACAGGTCATTTACCCAAAACACTTTCAATTCAAAACTAACTTTATGCAAATGTTAGTTCAAGACACTTTTCAATGATAATAAGCTATGCTTTTAAGCTTTTGAATTCAAAATTCCAACAAACTCTTTATCCGCCTAAATGTAGAAATGTTTGGTGTTGGATATTGGCAAAAGTGTTGTTGAGTGAAAATCATTATAAAAGAGTTTGGCATTGGTTAAATTGAGATTTTACTTGATCTTGGTTGGTAACATAATCTCAGCATGCAAAGCTAGCTAGTACTAACCATTCATTATAAAAAAATAACTTGCTCACTTTTTAGAAAAAAATAGTGAAGTAACATGTAAAAGTGAGTTATACTCGGCTTTTACTGCTTAAAGGTTTGGTTATGTTTAAACACAATCATTACCTAACTGACTGAAGTGATTGTTTTCACTTTTTTTCCCTTTGTTTACTATTGTGGAATCACAAATTTGATTCGAACACATGTGCTTTAATTACTTAATGATATCACTTCATTTGAAGAATTGAAGTTTAAAATAGTGTCAATCGAACAATCTGGCCTTTACTTCACCTTCATTCATCTTCACTCGTCTTTCGTTATATCTATGCATCGGACGTAATTAGGTCAACAAGCTTATATGTTTTGATACACGTCTAACTCATTATATTCCTACACAATCATAATAAAACACGGGTAGCTTTACTAATGCTATCGGGATTATTAATGATGCATCATATTAAAGAGACATCATGGACTCAATGATGCGATGCACAACTCTTTTCAACTAACTGAAATATGTCTTAAAAGATATAAATTACTATGGTGGTTTGGGTTCCACGACAAACAAGCAAGGGACACAAAAACTGCAAAAGCCACATTTTGGTCTCCCATTTGTCACTCAACATCCACCGTCGCGTTGTAATCGTTTCGTTTCCTCGATCGGCATCTCTATATTTAGTTTGGACCATGATTTACAGTTTGATTTGGCCAACGTTTTAGCAGTAGGTTCTTCTGGTCTTTGAACTTAAGTTGGAGATGTTGAGGCTAGGAAGAATGTAAGCAAAGTCTTGTGATTTACCCTTGAAAGGAATGAAATCATTACATGTTAGAAGACTTTTAACTTGATTGTGCAATTGTAACAACCAATCAACCATCAATGGAGATATATAGTACCTACGATTAATATTCGTTTTATAGCACCTTTAAGTGAAGACATGCATAGATTCCAAACGAAAAAGTAAGTATTTTTCACCCATTGTGCAATTTGTACTTTTGAGTTAAATATTCTAGCATTAGTATTCTCAACGGATATGTGTATCTGAGATGCAAAAAGTCAACAAAGATGTGGTGTGATAGTCTGTACCTTTTGTAATGTTTTTTGGATTTTCTTGTTCATTGTGTAGCATTACTAGATTCCCCATAGACAACCAGAATTTTGTTTTCATTATATATAGATGGATGATACAACTATACAAGTGTTTTTCATACTCTATATAGATCACATTCATGGTGATGAAATAATATGACTACTTTTATTGATAAGGGAAAAAGACGGATTTGGTCAAGTTGAGTATTTTGTAGTTAAAAGTAAGTCAATTGGAAAGAATTTGATAGATTTGGTTATCACCATACAAAATGTTTGGGGAAAAGACAGATTTGGTCATCATCATTTGGTAGAGTTGTACAGTTGTGTAATTATATATGACTAAATATGTTAAATTATTTTCACTTGACTTACATTTGACTAGAGGCATAAGATTATGACCATATCCGTCTTTTTCCCTATTGATAATGCCAGGTTTGAGCTTAGCCCACTAAAACGTTCTTTATCTTGAAAAATAGCTTAAAAGATATACTAGAAATATTTTACATGTACCATATGAATACCCTCCATTACATTATAGTAGGATTGGCGATTATTGACACGACATGAACTCAACATATACTAGAAATATTTTACATGTACCATATGAATACCCTCCATTACATTATAGTAGGATTGGCGATTATTGACACGACATGAACTCGACATATAGTTAAACATGTTTGAGTTGAGAATAAACAAGTTTAGGTAAAAAAAATACATGTCAAACTGTATAATCTGTTTAATAAATGAATCGTATTTAGGTTGAGTAAATATTAAACAGGTCGGCATGTAAACTCGTTTAGTTACATATAAACCTATAAAAATAAAATATACAACTTTGATTATATGTTGTATTTGAATTAGATGCATGTTCTTATGTATTTAATAGGAATAAATTACGATAATAACTCATAAATCATTGAAAATGTCGCATAATTATCTATATGTTCACTTTATATTTTTTACATCGTTATATCATTTTTTTCTCACATAAATTAGTTTATTCCACAAACCACCAACTTTATTCACCGTTTGACCTATTTACTTAAACATGTCAAACTGGTTACATATGTTATGCAGGTTTAGGTTAAGGTTGAGTTTCTTGACACGATTATTAAATAGGGCGTCTTTGAGTAAATGTTATAATAATCCGCTAACCCTCTTACTCGAACAGATCAACACGAACACGACTCGATTGCCACCCCAACATTATATACAACCTCGTAAGACTTTACATATATTATTGACAAGGTTTAGCCATATGAAGAACTATTTAATAGTCATGTTAAACTTGCATTGACACAATTGTTGATTTGTGTTAAACCCTTAAATCAGTGTGATGCTGCGTACATAGATATTTTTATGCGAGTCAATGTCATAATTTGCATAAGTTATATCAAGGTTCCAAAAATCGTGAATCGCTAGTCGGTCGGTCGACCACCTTGTAACTTATAATCGTTATAGGCGGGATTAATCGGCGATTAATCAGATTAGCATTTTTAGCAAATTTTTGATATTTTCGGCAAGTTTTGGATATTTCTAATGAGCTTTAGGTATTTTAGGAAATATTATTCTTAATATACAACTTATCTTAAATATATTATAAATGATAAACATAAGTTTACAGTGAGTTTTCGATATTTTCGAGCAAATTTACACGTGTTCGGCAAGTTTGACCTCCCTTAACTGTCATTGACCATCATTAATCGCCTTTTCATTAATCGGCAAGGTTAAACGCCTTGTAACTATTAACCGACGATTAATCACCCTTGTAAACCTTGTTATGCAACATTGTGTTATATTAAGATGTCTTCACCAGAAATGTTGGAAGTACGGCTTATACCAAAATATAAAAACTAACATGTTATTTCATGATTGTTCAAAAATAAAAAGATGAGGGTTATTTATGTCAGTTGATAGAAGTTTGAGGAGCTAAAAAAGAATTGCTAGTCAACATATGATATTTTTATAAAATTAATTTTCATTCTGAAACTCACTATGTGTGATCGTTGATAAGTTTTCTGGTCTCAAGATCATTTTATGTGATCTTGATATTAGTTAAGGGTTTGTAATCTTTTGAAGTTTTTGTAGACTTTACATTGAATAAGTGAATCATGAGAAGAACTTCGAGGTTCCCTATGATATGAGGCATGGAAGGGAGCCACTACGAAGAAGTTACGGGAGTTACTAAGGAAACTTCGAGCTCATATTGGTCCTGGGTTGAGAACGGGAATGGAGCTCTATGAGATAGAATCTCCCGTTGTTCCTCAAGAGCTCAGTGGTAGAGCGGTCGGCTTTTAACCGATTGGTCGTAGGTTTGAATCCTACTTGGGGAGATTTGAAAATCACCATCAACACCCCGGTGTAGGTCCGGGATACTCCTTTATTCCATAGCCCTAGGGAGATTCACCAATATCATATTGTTTTAAGGCTTTGACCATTAGTTTTACATGTTATCAAAGACAAGTTGCTCGATATCAAAGTTTTAAACAATCAATCAAAAAAATTTAAAATTAGGAGTTTGTTAAAATTGGGGGTTTTGGTCTATTGGTTTAGATCAATTTGTTTTGTGGTTAATCTTGGTGGTTTCCTTAGTTAGTTGTTAAGATCCTAGAAGTAATTGGTTTTTCAAAAATTAGGATTTCAATCATTTTTAGGGTTTTTTAAATCTTGGTTTTGTTAATTTGTCGTTAATTGATACTAACCATTGGTTAATTAGGTTTCTTGTTTGTTTTTTCTTGAAAACCCTAAAATCGGAAAGTATCGTTTGATCAAGATTTGGTAAGGTTGTTATTTTTTTTGGTTGTTTTTGTTCCAATCTTCAGGTGTTTTTATTCTGTTTTGCTGGTTGTTGAGATCTTCTTGATCTTTTTGGAAGCTGCTTGCGTAGTTGTAACTACCTCTCATACTTTCCGTTAGGTTTTTTCTTAGTTTTTTAGAAGTGATTAGGTGTCGAAGGGATTAGATACTATTGATTGGATTTGATTACAACAATGAGTTCAATAATTGCTTTGTGTATGAGGTCGTATAAGGTAGTAATTTGTTCTTGTTTTCTTAAGTTTGTTATTTTTTGATTGGTCACCATGGTTGATGGTGATGCCGATAAAAAATTTGAGGGTGTGGGTAGTAGTGAACTAGAGTATGTATGACCCTTTGATTTTACACCCACCAAATATTGGTTCTAAGTCGATTACTTTCAAACTTGAAGGAACCAAGAGCTATAAATTATGGTTTGCTGTTGTTGGATTGGCCTTACATGCTAGGAATAAAGTTGGTTTTATAAATGGAAAATGTGCTAAAGATCCTAATGATGGTCCTCGTCATGACTAGTTGAATATGTATAATGTTGTTATCTTGTCTTGGTTATTGGGTTGTGTTTCACATGGTCTTTAGAAGGGGGAAATTTTCTCAAAAATTGTTAAAGATGTATGGGATGACTTAAAATAGACTTGTGATAAACAAGATGGATCTATTATATACAACATGCATCATAAAATCTATACTCTTACCCAATATAGTATGGTATTGTTTAAATATTATCATGAATGTAATTTTTTGTGAAGACAGTTTGATTCCATTGTTGATTTGCATGTGGGTAGTTGTGATAGTGTTGAGCAGCTCAGGGAAAATGCTTAGCTCCTCGGTTAATGTAGTTTCTTATGGATCTTGATGATACATATAGTGCTGTTAGAAGTTAGATTCTCACATCTGATCCCATCCTAGATGTGAAAACTCTTTTTGTCATTTTTATTTAGATATAAATCCCATAAGAATAGCTTTGGTGTCACTAAGAATGCTAAAGCTAGTCCTTCTGCATTTACAACAAGGACTAGTAATAATGGCACTAGTAACTAAATAGAAATACTAATGGTAACACTAATAGAACCAATAACAATAAGTGGAACATTAGTAAGAGTTCTAATGGAAATGTGAGAAATAACAATTTGGTATGTAAACACTAAAATATGGCTAGTCACACTATTAATAGATGTTTTGTTTTAGTAGGAAATCCTCCAAGCTTTAAAATAAATTACATTAATTAAAACACTGCTAATAATGTTTGTGCTAATGAGTTTAATAAGACTGATCAAAGTAAGGGTAACTTTCATACCCTTACTAGTGATCAATATCAAAGACTGATGTCTTCACTTGGTATCTCAAGTGATTCTAGAAAGGGTTTTACTGGTGTTACAAGTACTTTTAAGATTGCTAAATGTATGATTAGTTTCTTTGTGTGTAGATTTTTTAATTCCAATTTTGATATAAGTATATATAGTACATATATTGGATGAACTATTGATTCTGGATCTAGTCAACTTATAATTTTACTAGTAAAAATTTGTATGATATAATTTATGTGTCACATCTAAGTTTGACTGTGACACATCCTAACAGAACTATTGAACATGCTAAGCAATTTGGAAGTTTAAACTAAATAATTTAATCATAAAATATGTGTGGTTGGTTCAAAGATATCATGTCAGTTTGTTATCTTCTCAAAACCTATCAAAAGAAAATAAAGTTGTTGTCATATTTAATGAATCTAAGTGTATTATTCAGGATTTAACTCAAAGGTTCATGATGGAGACTGGTAGTGAAAGAAGTGGTTTTTACTTTCTTGATCAAGATAAGACTATCCATAATAGCAATATTAAGAGTGTCTGAGTCTACTTGGCATATTATACTTGGTCATCATGTTGACCAAGTCTTAAACGTGCTTAAAAGTGATATTAAGGATATTAGCCATCATAGTTCCGAACCTTGTGAAGTTTGTCATAAAGCTAAGAAAACTAGAAATCCATTTAATTTGAGTGATCACAAGACTAAGAGTTTAGGTGATGTTATTCATCTTGATTTCAAGGGTCCATGTAGGATCACCAACATAGATAGTTATAGATTTTACCTTACTGTGGTTGATGATCACACTAGATATGTCCGGGTGTTTCTTCTTAAAAGTAAAACTAAAGTTTTTGATTATATTTTTGATTTTTTTAGCTTTGCTTAAAAACTAGTTGGGAAACTATAAAAGTTTTTAGAAGTGATACGAGTTTGTTAATAAGAAGTCTGTAACTTTTGTTAAAACCAAAGGAATTTTACACCAAACTACTTGTGCTTATACACCCAACAAAAGTGTGTAACAAAAAAGAAACATTGACATTTGTTAAACACTGCTAAAGACCTCATGTTTTAAGGGGAAATACCAGTGAACATGTAGAATGTCTCTATTCTAACTGCTACATATTTTATTAACAAGTTTCCTATTGTTGTGTTATATGCGAAAAGTCCTTATGAGTTAGTGTATGATACAAAATCTAGTCTCTTTCATTTGAAAACCTTTATCTGCTTATGTATTTCTACTATTTTAAATGAGTTTGATAAATTTGGTTCTAGGTCAAAGAAATGTGTTTTTGATAAAAAAAAGGATATAAGTTGGTTAGTTTAGATCACATGAAGTTTATTTTTTCAAGATATGTTTAATTTTATGAAACTTTGTTTCCTTTTAAAAATAACTTGTAGAAACGAGAAGGGGGGTTGAATAGTTTCTCGTTAGTTTTCAAAACATTTTCGTTAAACCCAGTGTGCGCGGTTCTTTATTGTAGTTGCGGTTCTTTATCAATAAAGAACCGCCGATACTTTAAGGAACCGCCGATAGTGGGATAATCCATTTGATACATGTTAAACTTAAACAATACTTTGTATCAAATTCTCGATGAAGCTTGACTAGATATGAGATGTGTTTGTCAAAAGATAAAGACTACAAGTAAGAAACACAAAAACACATCAAATCAAGAGTACATCAAGCAAAAGTCTAAACACTAAGCACACACGTACTAAGCCTTAACTTTTCTTTAACTAAAATGTTTAGACTAAAGGATGCACACTTGAACATAATCTAAACATCAAGCACACACGTACTAAGCCTTAATTTTCCGCAACTTTGATGTTTGTATTATGTGATGCACACAATACACAACAACATATAAATGCATCTAAAAAGGTAAAGACATAAATATAAATGAAAGTACCAACACGATGATTTATAGTGGTTCGGTCACGAAGCTCTTCTTTGCCCTACTCCACTCCTCAAGTACCCAACTCGAGATTTACTTCACTAGTCAACAAAACTCCTTTCAAGGCAGAGAAAACCATACACGTTGCTTACACCATTTCTGACACTAAGCTAGATGTCGAGTCCTAATCTTAGGTAGGACCAATCTACACACTTCACCATTTTCTAACACAAGGCTAGATGTCGAGTCCTAATCTTAGGTAGGACTAATCTACACCAATCTTCATCAATCTACGCACTAGTTATGTTTTATGGCCTAACATAATAAACCTTGTGTTTTATGGCCTAAACACATAAACCATATAGATCTAAGTACACAACACTTAGATCTATGACTCTAACACTATATCAAAATTGACACAACAATTTGGATCTACAGAACTACACAACTTCCAAATTTACACAATAATTTGGATCTACACAACTAACACCTAATCCAAGGATACCCATCTCTTGGATCTACTACCCACATCCAAGTGTACCCACAACTTGGATCTTCTACATATACATAATAGGAAAACAATGACTTGATCTAGAAGGATAGATCTTCATCATGTTGTGAACCCAACACCTTATAGTGATGAAAGTGTTCTTCTCTTTGCACTTGAGAGGATGAGAGGATTGAAGGAGAGAATCACATCATAAAACAAGATTAATCAAACTACTAATCAAGGACTAAGGGTTGTGAGAAAACAGAAAGATTTGTGCAAAAAGGTTGAAAGAAAAGCTGTAAACGATCCATTATTATAGGGAAGAGTGCAACGGCCATAAATACCCGCGATTCCTTATCAATAAAGAACCGCAGGTCCATTTAAGGAACCTCGGGCTTGGAGTCCGTGCATTTTTGTCTTTTAGTGGGGAAATACCATGTGGTGAAGTTTATACCTCAAGGGTATATTCTTAGACCATTTGGAATATCCTAAATTCAAATTAAGCAATATTATTTGGAATATACCTTAGGAAATATTCTATGGAATATTCCAAATTCAAATTTCCATTTTCTTTTTAATAAAACATTTTCTTAAAAATAAAGTTTAATAAAATCTTTTGTTACTTTAGTTAAAAGTGTGTTTAAGAAAATATTAATCCTTGATCACTTAGTAAGGTTAATGACTTGTTTGTACATACCTTGAGTGATTCATGCTGAATGTGATCTTGGAGGTGTCGAGAGAAGCATACAAATGTATTCTTGAGTGATTACGAGTACCTTAACATTTTACATAATGTATTGCGACTAATACGTTTGTCATCAACAAAACACGAAGAGATTATATCGACAAAACATCGTAATGTTTGTACTAACATAATTCTTTTGCTAAGGAGTCTGTGTTTGAAGAAAATGGAAGAAATGATCCAAACGTTTTTTATAGTATAAGAAGTCAAGGACCTAGTAAACCCAATGATGATGGAAGAGTTAGTACTGATGTTGGTATTAAGTTGTACTTAAGGTTAGTGCCCAAAATCTAGTAACAACACTATAGAAGAGGTTGTTAGCAAAGATAATATACATAATGCTGATACAGATCTTACATCTGAGGTAGACAATACATTTAATGCTAATGATACTCCTAGTATAAAGGACACTACTAAAGATGAGTATGCAACATAAACTACTGTTTCTAAGGATATACATGGTACTGATCAGGATGATAGTTATGATTATGAGAGTGAAGGTCTTGAGTCTTTTAGTCAAATATTTGGTTGATCCTTAGAACCAGCAGCAAGTCAGACTGTTAGAAAAAGTAGTAGAAAAACTAATCTACCTTCTAAATATAAAAATTTTGTTCATAATAAAGATGTGAAGTATAGTATTAAGAAGGTTGTAGGTTATGCTAATCTTAACATAAATAACTTTGTTTTTTCTACTAGTATTAATAAGATTATTGAGCCATCTAGTTATCTTCAAGCTATCAAAGATAACAGATGATTGAAGCTATAAATCAGGAACTAGAAGCATTGAACAAAAATTACCCTTAAGTTGTAGTTAATTTTCTAGATGGTCGAAAGGCTATTGAACACAAGTTGGTTTGTAAAGTTAAGTATAAGTCCAATGGTGATGTTGAGAGGTTTAAGGATAAGCTGGTAGCTAAAGGGTTTTAATTAGAGAAGGGAAATTGAGTATGAGAAGACCTTTTCTCCTGTAGTTAGAATTGTTACTGTAAGATGTGTTGTAAGTATCGATGTTAGTAATAAATGACCAATGTTTCAACTTGATATTAATAATGTCTTCTTATATGGAGATCTTGAGGAAGATGTTTATATGAGATTTCTTGAGGGATATGGAGACAAAGATAGTAATAAGGTGTGTAAACTTGTTATGTCTATGTATGGGCTTAAGAAAGAACCTTGGAAATAGAATGCACAATTATATTCTGTCTTGTTTGAACATGGATTTGGGCAGAGTATAAATGATTTTTCAGTGTTCACAAAACATGATAATGATATTATTTTGATATTGCTTCATTATCACATGCAATGATCTTGATGAGATAAATAAGTTTGAACAATTCTTGAGTTTTAAGTTTCTTAATACGGACTTAGGTAAACTCAAGTATTTATTGGGAATAGAAGTTTTAGATAATAACAATGGCATATGTTTAACCTAAAGGAAGTACTACACAAAAGTTATTTCCGACTTTTGTATGCTTGCATGCAAACCATGTAGTACCTCCATTGAGGTTAATCCTGACGGTAAAAAATGTAATGAAAAGTTTTGCGATGATGAATTATTCCGATATTTCTCAGTAACAGAAACTTGTTGGCAAGTTGATCTATTTGACAAATACCAGTGTAAAACCCGCATATAAATACCATGAACAATACATACGTAAACCTACGAACCAATTAAAACTTTCCATTTATGTTATGTACACGTGTCACGAGCATTAATTTCAGAAAACTACGTATAATAATAACACACGATAATTATTAAGTATAATAATTATAATCACGAACATTTAAACACACGATAATTATTACGTATAATAATTATAACACAAATATTAAAACACGACATACACGAAGTATAACTAACACGAACATTAAAGCACGAACTAACACGAATAATAAACACGAGCGTAAACGAGTAATAATTTAACTATGAAAAGGCACGGGTTTGCCTTCGGGCTTGTTGTAGCCGCGGACAAGGGAGACAAAGAGGGCCCAACCCACCTTTGTAACTTAGCTAGTAAAAGTAAATCACAGGAAAACATAATACAGAGTTTTTACAAAAAAATAAAAAAAAACCCTAGCATCCTTGTTGCTTGAAGCCGCGACAGCCACCACACATGGACGATTCATCGTCGTGTTTTGATCTTGGATTTATACGTGTTTGTATTCGTGTTTCAATTCTACATTCACATGCATATACAGTATAATCACAAACCTCCATCTTTGGTTTGCTTAATTTTCCATTATGAACACATGGGGTTTAATCTTTAAAAACAATGGGTAAAACATGTTATGATAAATGTAAAACAAGAAAAGGGGGCTTGTTTGGTTTGTTTGTTCAGCCGTACACCAACCGAGACCAACCATTGGTCTCGGTATCTTTTTGGTTCGCCAACCGAGACCCCCAAGGGCTCGGTGTGGCTGTGGTGTTCGGACAGCAAGGGGACCGAGACCCCTTTGGGGCTCGGTGTCGTTCTCGGACAGAAAAGGCGGACCCCGACGCAAGCAGAGGTGTGCTTGTTTCGGGTAGTGGGTACACGAGACGAAGCATGGGGAACCACCGGCTTAAGCCGGTGGGATCTTTGCTCGACCAGTGGCACCGGCAGCGCCGACGTGAGCCACGGCCACACCACCAGCCGCCGGCTGGGGGTGTTTGGTCTCGGGTTGTTTTGTCTCGGGCTTCGGGCTCGGGATATGTTGCTAAATTATTTTCTTCAAGTTAATTAAATTAATTTTCATGCCTAACTAATTAATTTAATTAAAACATGAACTTAGGTTATATTATTTTTATAAATAAAACATGTTTTAGCCTAAGTACATTTTATTATTTATTTAGACTATAATTTTATTAATAATTATTTAACACATGAACTTATAACTAATTAATAAATCCATGACTTAGGGTATTAATTAAATTAATAATACATGTTAACCTAAGCATTATATTAGACGTAATTTAATTAAACCATGACTTAATTAAATTTGTATAACCTATAGTTTATTAATTAACCATGATATGTTATTAATTAATAAATCATGTACTATCATTCCTAATTAATAATCAGACATAACCTATAGTATTTAATTAATAAACTATGTTATTAATTCCATGACTTATAACTTTTAACTAGTAAACGCTAACTTATATTTTTAGCTTATTAATCCAACTTATTTCTAATTATGGAAACTTTCTATTTCAGGAAACTTACTATTCTTAGAAACTTTCTATTTTTAGAAACTGATCTATTTTTGAAAACTTTCTATTTTTGGAAACTTTCTATTTTTGGAAACTTTCTATTTTTGGAAACCTGCTATTTTTAGAAAGTTACTTATTATTACACTACAAGTATAATAATACAAGAATACAAGATAATACATAATCAGAAGACATGAAATACATGAATAATACATTATATCATTTAAAACAGTAAAATAAGACAAGAACATATAAAACAAGTTAAGAACATACAAGAACCAATAACATACTCAGTAATCAGATAACTCATACATGTCCTTTATTTATGTAGCAATAGTGATGTCTATGTAGGGCTTTTTCATCCTTCCATCTTTACTCGTTCACTGGACATAAGGTACGGATATTCTGTCCTTTAGTATGGACATTCTCTTTCCTTATTGGGATTCCCTGTTTGCAGCCAACTGTTTTCCCCAAGTAACTGTTTATATGTTTTGATCTGCTTATGTTAGTTTTAAATGCCTAAGCCATATACATGCATGTCATGTCACCTAGTTATGGAGGTACCATAACCATAACACCGGAGGCACCAGTGTTATGACTTTCCCACGGCGGAGTGATTGCTCGTGGCGTCCCTTTACAGTTTTGGCCATATATTTATATTATCACGTGGGGCGTATGGGTGCTAACTAGTTACATGTTTTACAGGATTTTCATGGTGAATGCGGTGTGTGCCTTGCATCCTTCACAAAGAGTTGATCCCTCCTACCCAGACTAATTAAATAAAGCATCCCCTCTAATTGCATGATGAGGTCACCCCTCCAAGTATTCATACACGGTTGAACCTCATGACCTATATGGGCTATTGGCTAATTAATACAGTTTTCATATAGAAACATAAGTCTTTTCAAACTATAAAACCAGTTTTATGAACATGTTCCAGGTTATCTAGGACTTATACAATTCCGGTGCTATTAGTCTTTTATGCTTATGTCATTTCATGCTATGCTTCTATATACGTTCACTGGGCATTTTGCTCAGCCGTTTTCCTTTTCATGTTCCCAAACGGTAGGTACCCAGGGACGTTCGTAGGACTTTGAGAGTATGTGCATACGGGTGGAAGCTATCTAGCCTCTATTACTTTATGCATTTCCATTCATTACATTACTTCATTTCTTTTGGACATTGTTTAGTCATTTCATTTTTGTACTTATATTCATGTGTGTGAGCTTATGTTGGACTACCGATGTTTGATTCCGGTATTTCCTTTTATGGTCATTTAATGTTTTTGGACATTTACCTTGCATGCTTTGATGAGACGCCATAATTATCATGTGATATTCCATTTACCAAAATGGGGTGTTACAATTATGGTATCAGAGCCAAGGTTTCGACCTGTTTGCTCTAAAAATATGACATGTGATTAGTGGGTAATCATCATGGTCTTCCTAAAACTGACAGTTGTTTTCATGCATTTGTTTCATGTATCTTTGTTGTAGAAATTTTGACTAAGTAATGGTTGGTACATGACTGGCCATATTTAGTCGTGTGTGCTTTTAATCGAATCATTTTGTTTTGATGAACCGACCCATAGCCGTTCATCCTCGTCATGTCATTTTTTTGTTTTGGTGAATCGAACCATAGGCGTTCACCCAAACCCATGTCATTTTTGTTGGCCATGCCATCATACACTATTTCATGCATAAAGTTTTTTCATGTTTTACTGTCAGATGGTTCTCACACGTGAACAAGAACAACTGAATGCAGCAGTCCAAGCTGCTATTCAAGCTCTGCTTCCTCAACTGAGGAATGAGATTCGGGCCGAGGTGCAAGCGAACAACAATCAACACCCTCACTAGAATCAGAATCCTCCTCCACCTCCAGCTACCCTGATCATATGGCTGGAAAGGTTCAATAAGCAGCGTCCGAAATCTTTCGAGTAGACTGACAGCCCCGCTGAGGCTGAGAGCTGGATAGCTCACATTAAGAAGATCTTTGACGCTATGGGATGTGATCCTGTCTTTAAGGCAAGGTTTGCTTGCTACAAGTTTGAAGGAGACGTGCTTGCATGGTGGAAGGGACTTAAGCTATCGAATAGAGGCGACAACTAGGTGACTGGCTTGACTTGGGAACAGTTTAAGGAGTTGGTTCTGGGGCACTTCTTCTCGAATGTTGAGCAGAATAAGATCAAAAGGGAGTATCATGGCATTAGGCAGAGAGTTGGGGAAAATAGCAATGAATTTATGCAGAGGTTCCTTTGACTGGCTGGATTCCTTGGCGCAGCAGCCGGGACTGCAAAGGAGCAGGCGTATCACTTTCGTTGGGCTCTTCGTACATCTGTCGACAATAACTTGGTGTGTGCTACATTTAATACTGTGGCAAAGGTGGCAGATGAAGCCCGCAAGTTGGAGATGTTGCAAGAGAGGGATGAGTTTGGAGAGGCAGAAAGACCTGACAAGAGGTATATCTTCGTCATCAGCGGTGATCATTTAATTTAATTCAGCACTATTCAATATTTATCTTTCTCTTTGCAATTGCATCTTTCAGGCAGAAGACTGGGGACCGGTCCCAACTGGCCACTCAGCAGCAGAACCAGCCAAAGAGTAATGGTCAGACTCATGACCGTTCTGCTTCGGATAGGTGTGGCGGTAATGACAATTACCGTAACAACGCCAACAAATCCAACAGCAGCAGGTACCTAAATTTACTCATTTCTATGTTATGTGCTTTATGATTCATAAATTCTGACACTTCAGCATCTACTACCAGGAATACTAGCAACGGACAGGAGCAGGACCGCAGAGGTTCACAACCCAACCGTGTAGCTACATCTGGTATTATACGTCTTAAAATTTTCAACAATGTCCTGTTTGTACTAGGGATGGCAACGGGTCGGGTTCGGGTCAGGTTTTACTTAACCCGTACCCGTTAATAATATCTAAACCCGCATCCTCCCCAATACCCGACGGGTACCCGATTACTATTACCCAACGGGTTTTTCGGTTTTTACCCGCGGGTATCGGGTATTCACAATTAAATTTCGTTGGACATAATTTTACGTATAAAGTTAAAAAACTAATGAAAAATAATCAAAATACCCTAATATAATTTTTTAAGTTTTTATTAAATGAAAAATACTAATTCAATATCATATTATACGATTTAATGTATCGAATAAATCATTGTTTTATTTAAAATTACAAAATTGAAATATGCTTGATCACAAACATTTTAATGCATACAAAATGTAACTAATATAAGCATTTCATTTGTTTAATAATCTTCGTCTACTATTTCGCACAAATTTAAAAATTATATCAAATAGCAATAAACGATATGTATTTTGGTAAACGGGAACGTATACGGGTAAACGGGGCAGGTATTACTAAAACCCGAACCCGAACCCACGAAAAATAAAATATCTCAACCCGAGCCCGCATCCAAACCCGCCAACCCGAATCCGAACCCGTTCCAATCGGTTCGGGTTTCGGTTTTCTCCATCGGTTTCGGGTGCTTTTGCCATCCCTAGTTTGTACCCGATAATCATGTTTCATGTATACTTTCTGAACACAGGCTCCCAACCAGCTAGGGCACCTGTTGGAGGGTATACTCACCCAATTTGCACCACTTGCAACCGCAGACACCTAGGGCCGTGTCGCCGTGCTAGCGATGCTTGCTTCAAGTGTGGCCAGCCAGGCCATCACATGAAGGATTGTCGTAAGAGTGAGTTTGAGGGCACTTCTGGGCATGCTAACTTTAAGCCACCTCTGACTACCGGACGTGTGTACACTACAACACTGACCAAGCCAACAAGTCATCAGGTAGCATCACTTGAATCTTATTTATGTATAGTCAAGCTGCATGCGTGTTATTTGACAAGGGTGCAACTCATTCGGTCATATCCACTACTTATGCCAACCGTGTTAGGATATCCCCTATGCCACTAGAAAATGTCTTAAACATTTTCACGCCCTTAAGAGACTCTGTACGCACCACACATGGGTATAGACTACATAGATCTTCCCCTTAACTTTGATGACATAATCCGTTCAGTTGGCGCACTTCCTTTGGACATGTGCGAATTCGACATGGTATTAGGCATGGACTGGTTATCCAAACACCACGCCATCATAGATTGCCATTCATATCGGGTCATTTTTGGTGATGTAAACGCGCCAGAGTACATTCCAAGGCTCCTTACCGGATGGCTCCCATCGAGCATAAAGAGTTAAAGGAACAGCTACAGGAACTTTTGGAGCGAGGCTTCATCCGACCTAGTGCATCTCCATGGGATGCACCGGTGTTATTCGTGAAGAAGAAGGATGGCAGTATGCGACTCTACATTGATTATCGTGAGCTTAATAAGATCACCATCAGAAATCGATATCCTTTACCACGCATTGATGAATTTTTGACCAACTACAAGGTGCCAAACATTTCTCTAAGATCAATTTGAGGTCTGGCTACCATCAGTTGCGGGTGAAAGAGCAGGATATCGCCAAGACTGCTTTCCATACACGCAATGGACACTACGAATTCGTATTTATGCCATTTGGCCTTACCAATGCTCCATCAGTTTTCATGGACTTGATGAACCGTATCTTCCATGAGTTTCTGGACAAGTTTGTTATAGTCTTCATTGATGACATCCGGATTTTCTCTAAATTAACGGAAGAACATGAAGACCATCTTCGTACAGTATCACAAATACTTCGCTAGAAGTAGATGTATGCTAAATTCTCCAAATGCGAATTCTTGTTGAGTAAAGTGGCATTTCTGGGCCACATCGTATCCGCAGAGGGAATAACCATGGTCCTGCGAAGGTTGAGGCTATTACCAAGTGTCCAAGACCGACGTCAGCAACTGAAGTTGGCAGCTTTCTAGGCTTAGCTGGTTACTACCGTAGGTTCGTAGAGAACTTTTCCCGATTAACACTGCCATTGACCAAACTGATGCGGAAAGGGGAGAAATTCGTCTGGACCTATTCTTACTCTCCCATCTGGTACAGGTAGATTTCAGTTCTATAGTGATCCATCAGGGAAAGTGATTGCTTACGCATCACGGTAGCTTAAGCCTTATGAGGAGAACTATCCTACACATGACTTGGAACTTGCAACAGTTGTGTTTGCACTGAAGATTTGGAGGAATTACTTTTATGGTGAATCATGTGATATCTTCACAGATCACAAGAGCCTGAAATACATCTTCACTCAGTGTGAACTGAACATGAGGCAAAGAAGGTGGTTAGAGCTGTTGAAGGATTATGACATTAATGTAAGTTTATGGACTTATATTTAATAGTCGTGTGATAGGATCGAACTCAAGATTACGGGATTGCACACAATACACAAAGAGTTAATTTAATTAACAAATAAATTTATCATATTTATTAATTTATTTAATAAATATATTTATGTATTTATTAATTTAACCGAGCAAGTAACTATATAACTTTAACGATCGTTAAATAATTAATATTTAAGTTATAACGAGCATTAAATAAACATATAGTATGTATAAACAAAAGGAAAGAAGTTTGGAAGATTCCGGAACGCCTCTTAGGGTTGTTCGACCGTCGGTTATGCCCTTATGGGGGGGGGCAAAAGTTGCCTTATATTTATTGGGCTACAATGGGTTGGAAGTCTATAAATACACCTCCTAATCCCCTCATAATCACAACATCATAAATCTTTTCCCCTCTTCTTTCTCTTGGTCGATCGCCACCCCCACCAACAAAAGGGTTTCGATTGGTTTTTCTTGGTTGTGTTGGGTCAAAAAGTTGATGTGGCAGAAACTCAAAAACGAAGAAAACATGAAGATATTGTCCAAGCATTGTCAAGAGCAATCCAAGCGTTAACAAGAGCAAACTAAGCATTGTTGGCTCAAGAGTTGTCGTGTGCAATCTAAGCATTGTCACATGCAATTCAAGAGTTGATAGAAACGTAGACAAGAAGCTTATGGAAGCTTCTATTTAGATAAACATGCAAGATATATTCTGCATAAGTTTATTTAAATAGAAGATTTACTTGTTTATTAGTTATTATCTCTTGTAAACCCTAATCCTTACACTATAAAAGGAACCAAGGGTCTTAGGTTTTTATTCATAAGTTCATTCACAATGTAAACCTAAAGCGTGTGTCGACTAGACGTGGGATTCAATGTATACACGTCTAGTGATTGTTTGTTATTAATATAATGAACAATCCATTTGTTTTAAATTCATGTTCTTGTGCCCTAAACACCTTGTTAATGTGTCATGTTCTAATTCTGCTTTGATTATATAATCATATGAATATGATGCATTCCTAGTAGCTTCAAAGATCCGGAAACAAAGGTTTTCACAATTGGTATCAGAGCCTCGTGGCTCGTGATGCTAGGACCAACAAGGTGTTCGTGTATGGTGAAAAGAAGAAAAATCCGTCTAGGGTTTTTCTGGATGTTTTTGTGTGCGCAGCAGTATTCAGAAGGTCATAACTTTTGATTGAACCATTGGATCGTCACGAAATTTCTTGTGTGTTTTCTATACACATATATCTAGACATCCACCAGAGGGATTGTCAAGTTTTATCCCCAGGAAAAAGTTATTAGGCGTCAAAGTTGGCAGCAAAGATGATTTTCAGATTTTCAGCTTTTACATAAAATCATGATTAGGGTTTCTTTAAACCCTAAATCGGATTAAAGCAGAAAGCTTGAGATTCTTGGATGTTATAAAGAGAAGATGATTCGTCATATTCAGATTCTAGTACAAACTTTTCATAACCCTAATTAGGGTTTCAGATTCAATTACTGTGCTAGGGTTTCAAAAAACTCTCGCTATAATCAAAACAGCAGATCTCTCTTCCAGTTTTCTTTACTGACTTTGTGGGTATGTTTTATTTTTGGACGAGATTTATATAAGTCAGAAAGGATCGTGTTATTATTGTAGCAGAAAGAAGGAAAGAGATGTGATTGGTTTAAAGATCCAATCTTGTTCGCATGATTCATCTGTATCAAGGCAGCATGTTCATGTGATCAGCTATGAGTTGCTCACGTAAAGATAACAAAAAGGTGTATCAAGAAAGGTTTGGACATAATATTTTCCATAAATTGATTCATAACAGACGTAAGAAGATATGTATATCATATTATGGAAGCATCAGATTGTATGAGAAAAGAATGAGATACGCTGGTCAAAGGCATGTGAATATTGAATTGCTAATATTTAGGACATACACAATATCATCCGTATGTGCTAAATATTTGAAGGTGCAAACATCACGTGGGCAAATGGGAATCAATTGTACGTGGATTCATTGATGCAAATATGGCTGCGTGATTTGTGGATTTTTGACAGACGCGAACAAGGAGTTGGAGACGCTGACAAGTAATATTTTGACGCTGACAGAATAAGTCAACGCTGACAGCGTTGACAGTGTTATCCGATATATGAGAATTCAAACGCTGACATGTATTGTCCGATATCGGACAATACATCTGACCAAGATATTGGATAAAGAAGGATATTGGATAACACAAGGATTGCTGCTGTTTGAGAAAATTGGTACGTTTTGAGCACACAAAAAGGTGGAATTTACACACGAAGGTACATGGAATCTCTGTTTTTATTCAGAATATCATGGTGATATTTATGGCTCAGATACTTTTAGAAGGGATTAATGATTTTAATGTAAGATTAGCAACAATTCGTGAGGTAATTTATTGGATTTGATTATGTAATCGGGGTAGCCTTGTAAAAGAGTTATTCGTGTGCTTTTACATATGATATGAAGATTAAAAATTGTCATGAAGAGGTGTTAGCTTAAGGGGAAGAATTCTTATGGTAAGTTGATGATTGAAGAAGATTTTCGCGAGTTTGTGTTCTATCGTATCTTAAAAAGTCGTGTCTGGTCAACATTACTTTTGAAGATAACTTGTTCGTGCTTACTTGGTTGGTGACGAAGACTTGTCATAACACTTGAAGGAGTTACACTATCGTGCTCAGTGTCTCACATAGGATGAGAATATTGACAAGAGATCGAGGTCTACTTATACTTACCTGTTTTCTTATAAGTTCGACGTCACGTGGATAGTACAAGATATGGAACACAAGGTTGGGTTATTCTACTTCTACATCAAAAATATTATAGTTATTTTTCTTCAAGATCATTACTTAGAGCTACATTTGGAGAATCTTTAAAGATTGCATACATTGTTTACTTCCCTGTTGATGTGACAAAAAGGGGAAGATACACATGCTACACTTGAGGGGAAGCAATTTGAAGATCATGTATAACTTACAAGAGATACACATAGAGTTTTGCCGACATCAACTAGGGGAAGATTGTTGGGTCAAAAGGTTGATGTGGCAGAAACTCAAAAACGAAGAAAACATGAAGATATTGTCCAAGCGTTGTCAAGAGCAATCCAAGCGTTGACAAAATCAAACTAAGCATTGTTGGCTCAAGAGTTGTCGTGTGCAATCTAAGCATTGTCACATGCAATTCAAGAGTTGATAGAAACGTAGACAAGAAGCTTATGGAAGCTTCTATTTAGATAAACATGCAAGATATATTCTGCATAAGTTTATTTAAATAGAAGATTTACTTGTTTATTTGTTATTATCTCTTGTAAACCCTAATCCTTACACTATAAAAGGAACCAAGGGTCTTAGGTTTTTATTCATAAGTTCATTCACAATGTAAACCTAAAACGTGTGTCGACTAGACGTGGAATTCAATGAATACACGTCTAGTGATTGTTTGTTATTAATATAATGAACAATCCATTTGTTTTAAATTCATGTTCTTGTGCCCTAAACACCTTGTTAATGTGTCATGTTCTAATTCTGCTTTGATTATATAATCATATGAATATGATGCATTCCTAGTAGCTTCAAAGATCCGGAAACCAAGGTTTCTACAGGTTGATCGATTGTATACATATTCTAGTCTTAGCCCCTCTCTAGGGTTGTTGGGTAGATTAATTACAAGCGTTGTAGCTCGGTTTTCACATGCTAGAATCACGGTTAGCTCGTTGTATTACTTGTGTAGAAGAACGTAATATAGTCTTACTTTAGACTATAACTTGGTATATACGGTATTAACCCGAATTGGTGATTCGTTCTTGGTCTTATGGAATTGCTTTAGCGTAAAGGTATGTAACCCTAATTCGATTAATTATAAATGTGTTCTTAATTATGATCTTGTTAAATCGCTTCCGCTATATATGCTTTGATCTCGTTTAGGGTTTTATATAATTGTTATGATACTAATAAACCTTGAGTGGCATCGAGAGCCGTTTTAACATAATTATCTAAAATCTAAAGTTTTTTTAACTATAATTGTTTTGAGTTAAAAATACATGTTTTTTAGGTTTTTCATAAAATTAGGGTTTTGTTTATTAAAAATTAGGGTTTTTTACTCTATTTTTAATAAAAAAAGTGAATTGTTTTGAAACCCTAAATTACATGTGGGATAATTTTAGATTAAATTGCATGATTAATTATTATGTCATGTATGGTTACTATCCGTAAAGATTTAATTGTTAAGATTTGTGGGGAATCCCTGATTACGTGCATGTTTTCATGGATCGTAAAATTATATGTTTATATGATTTTATGTGCTACGTGATTATTTGATTCAATAAATCTAGAATTAGGGAAGACATTTATATAGAGATATAAAGATCTAGATTTGATGATTATTGAATAAATCGTATGCATGTGGCTATTTGATTTATTTGTTGCACATATAAATTGTTATTATGTGTTTATGATTAGTTTTTTTACTTGTTTATATATAAAATTGTTGAATTGTTGTAAACAAGGATTTTTTTTAAAAAGAAATAATATGGACTAAATCATATTAAAAATAATAATTTGTTAAGATATTTTAAATTACATAAGATTACGTTGATTGGTGAATTGCAATAATAATCTAACGGCTTACTCAATTTTGACAAACTATAAAGTGAGTTTAACACACCGTTGGTCATGTACCCGGTTAAGGAAGGAGGTGTTATGCCATTAGTCGCTGACCAAATTTCCGGCTCGCCTGTGCGTCAACTTGAAATTACCTACAATTATTAATTGAATTGTACCTTAAGGGTGATTTACCACAAATTCACATCCGAACCACAATCAATAAGGGTATTGCTTTGTGCGTAGCCAAGTTCTAGCAGAGTACGATGTGATGAGTTGTGGGTAAATTATTTAATTGGTTTAACCAATACCGCAACATAATTTATGAAGAAATTTAATCTCATGGAAAAGTTTACTAAATGTTTTATTAAACTTATGCTATGGAGATTGTATGCCTGCTTCTCCATACATTGATTTTGACATCAAAATTTATACCCTTAAAAATTTAAGTCGAATGCTCCTAATTGACGAACACTTGAAATTACTTCGTCATCAAATGAGATTTTTGGATGATGTTGTGATGGAGAGAAAACCGTTTGTAGAATGAGAATTCGTATGATGGTTTTACGTTACTCATAATAGACGACTTAATTAAGTTACTCAGTGAGATTTGGAAACTTAATGCATTCAGAAGGGATGAAACATGTTTACAATGCAAAACGTTTTTGGCAATGTAAATCTCTTAAATATCTAGAAATTGAAAATTGTTTGGCAATTGAATTGTTCGACAAGTCGCTGTGTTGAGTACATTCATTACTAGCAGATCAACTGATGTAATGGATCTATGTCAATATAGTTCTAGAATTCAAGGAAAATAATATGGTTTTAATACCAGGGTAATTTTATTTTCTTGAAAGTATTTTGTTATCAAAAATACTAATATTTGAACTTATTTCTGTAGAAATGGCTCAACCCACCAATAAGACGATAAGTTCTGAAGGTCTACGATTTCTTAGGATTTAGCAATGTATGATTTATCTAATGAAATGGAAGGGAAATGGAAGAACTAGAGAGAGAAAGGTAGAGAGAGAAAGGAGAGAATGAGAGAATAAGAAGGTTGATTAAATGAGAAGTGAAAACACAAATGACCAACCCCTCCTAACATGCTAGGAGGGGGTATATATAGCCACCCTACATGTGGGCTTGGTGGGCTATATTGTTTAACATAATAGATCACGAGCCCATACTATGTATAAGTCGTTGGAGTGACCGATCCTTTCTAAATACGTAAAAACGTATTTCCAACAATCACCCCCTAAGGGAGGTCACTCCAAGTTACAATGTCCTAAATAGTCTATAGCTCGTGATCTATGCTAACAATGATGTGACTGAGACTTTCCTTGGAAAAACGTATTTCCAACAATCTCCCCCTAAGGGAGGTCACACCATTTTACAAAATCTTAAACCTAGCATACTATGCTTGAGTCTTCGATCTTGTTCTTGTGAATATGCTGACGAGATCTTTGACTTTAGTCTTGAGCATGTTCTCTTGCCTTGACCTTGTGCATTCATCACTTGTGATATTTGCCTCTTCGTGACTTCATGTTCCACATACTTATACTTTTATAAATTCTTGAAAGCTTTAGAGTTTGATACAGCGGAAGACTTGACTTTTAGACTTTCTTGAATTTGTTGAAGTATTAAGTGCAGAAAGAATAAGCATGTGTTGACGACTTCTTCTAGATTGAACACCGCAATGCCACCTTCTTGTTACGCTGCATAAGACAGTTAGCAACAAAACATATACATGGATGAAATGGCCTTGAAATTTCATTCTAATTCGGTAGCATTTTACCGCCGGTCGGTGAAGACCGTTGGACGATATTAAATATCGTACTTGTGGCAGGTAGTTTCAATTAAGAATCTCCTTGACATTATTTCGCGGGTAAACCCGTTCTCTTTATTCGACCGTCCAAAGCTGACTGCGAACATAAAGAGTGAATCATTTGGATAATAATATCCGCATGATTTGAAGCCGTCAATTCATGTTCCTGGAACAAGTGAAATTTAATTAAGAATCGCACCATCGTTGCTTTCCAGTTGTCACGAGCTTGATTCGTATAGAATCTTGCAAGTTACCTACCAAGTGCTGTTTGAGGTTAACACTAGAAGGATTTCCACTCATCACTGTGAACGCTAAGGTATCACTCTGAGTGTTCTGACAAGATCAGTAGGATATTGCGTAGAGGCCTGGAACGTGTTTAAATTAATTTAAGAATTAAACCACTGTTGTTTTCTAGTTATCACAAGTTTGATTCATAAAGAATCGCACAAGTCACCTACCATGAGCTTTTTGATATTCGCTCAAGAAGGATTTCCATCTTCATTGTAAATACTTTCGTATTACTCGAATGTTCAGGCAAGATCATGAAGATTTTGCGTAGGACTCATAAGATATTTATTACTTTTCACAGTGTATGAAGAAGCAAGGAATTATGAAAGTGTGTCCTAATGAGATATTTGATGATCTCAAATGGTTCTAGACTCGATCGTGCATTTTGGATTTTAGTGATCGGATGCTGGAGAGGAGTGCCACCATTTTAATACCAATTTATTCGGAGTGAAAAAATCAATAGATAATGCGTTGTCTCCGTGTGATTGAAGCAAATATCTTTTGAGAGATATCGGAGTTAGCTGGAATGGGTTGTGCATTGCATCACTGGGTCCATGATGTCTTATCTTCAATACCAGGCATCATTAAAAAAATGATCTCAATAGCATATGTATTGACCCGGTTTCTGCCTAAGGTTGTAAGGAGGGCTTCTTTCTTTACACCCTTTATCATTACAATTCTTTTTCATTCTTCAACCCCTTCAATGCTTACCAATACGTCATAACTAGCACCTTGTTGTGATTGTTCCAGTGGTAACTTAAGTACTTGGTCGGCATTCAGATACGTTCACAATCTTTCCTAAGGAATACTAGTCTAGCTATGGAATGTCCTTAGGAAGATTCCTCTGGTTCTAGAGGAATCATTGGACTTTAACCTACCCTATCATCCTTATGTCACCACAATCTTCACCGTCGTGAAAAGAGATGTTTTAGGTAAGTGTATGTCACCATGAAATCCATTTTTATATCCAAATCCATTTTGCTCCCTCTTAACATATGTCACGATATTCGAAACCATTTCGCACATGTCGGGATGAGCCAGCAAATTAAGTCAAACCATTATTGATCTCAATATTAAATCACATTTTCTCCCCATATTAAAAATATTAACCTAGTCGATGTTTTTAATATGAATTGATTTAATAGCATTTTAAGAAAAGTTTGGGAAGAAAAATGCAAATCCAATTATCTTCATGATTTTCACAAGCTCCCCCTCAAATTAATGAGGGTGTACTTGAAACGTAAATTAAATACCTTTTAAACACAAGTGTAAGGTACTTATCACGTGCAAAGATCATATATGATAATGTATTCACAAGATTAGCAATTTACGAGGCTGGACCTGAATGATGGAGAACATCATATGAAAGAATCACATGGTTCTTGTTCACGAGTGTTGGTCGCCTCGTCACGTCTGAAGTTATCTCTTGACTCCATGTGTACGATTGATATCGTTGTCTTGACACCAATATGTGAACTTGGCACTTTCGGCATCAAAGATTCTGAATGCTGGACGATTGATCTCCCTTAATTGTTGACCCGTGTTCTATTGAAAGAGCTGTAGTCGCCGTTTGAGTAGTCGCATCGTCGAGTATGTAGATATCAACTGTAAATTTCCACGGTTGGTGGAGATGATAACTTCATAAAAACAAGATTTCTCTTGTTTTAACTAATAAATGCACTGACTCGTACATATATTCGTGTTAAATTGTGTTATTACGTAAACACAATCCCTTACATGGTTATAAAGTAAACCATGCCCGAGAAAAGTAATTCCCGTTGTTGAGTCAAAGCTTTCCGGTGAAATGCTTGACTTGAGTATGAAAAACGGGTTACTACCTGAAATAATAGCAAGCCATTTTGAGCATGTTTTAAAACATTTGAACTTCTGCTCGAACTTTATTTACAACCCCGTGTCATTATTGAATGACATTTCTAGTATCGTAAATATTATCGATTCCAGAAGACATGCTCTTTTTATCAAAACATTTTTGAACACACAATTTTGAAAGATTTAGAAAAACCTTTTTTTGAGAAATTCTCGAAAAATTGTGTTCAAAGTTTTGAAAACCAATTACTTGAGCTTAAGATGTTGAATATCTTTCAAAACGAGCTCAAGTCCGAGAAGTTGTAATAAGTGTGAAAACACTTATCCTTTTGCCACTAAAATCAAGGGAAAACAAGACCTAATCATGTGTTTAATGTCATAAAAGTCAGAATTACGCGTGGTTTTGTGTTTTTGTGTTAAAATAGGTACAAATGATCAAAAGAAGAGAAAACACGGGATTTCACGGTCAAATGTCGAAGAAAAGTCCAAGAAAGAGACGAAAACGAAGTCAAAAATCAAAAGTGTGCCCAAGTTCACGTAAACCGACACGGTTTTGAAGAAATTATCAAAGAAGCCGAAATCAAGTTCGTTTAAAAAATACTTTTAAACGAACATTAATCGATTAAAAAGGATTAAAAACCTTAGTTTCAAATGGCGCCGCTGCCGCTTCGCTCGTACGATTGACGATTTTTCATGAAGACGTTTGGATTTTGGGATCCGTTCGCTTTGAACGTTACGTTTCTTGCAACAAAAAATCAAAAATACAAAAAAATATAAAATATAAAATACAAAAAAATTAAAAAATCACAAAAGCAATTTCTTTCCTAAGAATTGCACAAAAAAAATTAATTAAAAAATCCAAAAGTAATACTTTTCCTAAAGTATTACACCAAAAATATTCTTCTTTATCCTCTATTGTGTTTAATTCTTTTCTCTACCCCTCTTAATTATAATTCTTCATGGATTCGTGTTGCGTACGGTGTGGGAGACCATGGCATGGTTTTCAAACATGTCAATGGTGTACTTGTGAGCGGTGCGGTTTTGATATCGACAATACACAATTTGGATTTTGTCCATTTTGCAATTCAACAAATTCGTACTTCTCCTCTTACAATACTTTCTCACCCCCTCCCGTCTATGACAATCCCTATCCGCAACATGCACCGGGTTTTTCTCAATACCCGTGTTGCAATCATTGTGGGGGCCCTCACGATACTTCTTATTGTCAACCGATGAATTATGAGCCACATCCGTGTTATAATTCCGGTTTTCAAAATTTTGAACCCCCACATCCCACCCTCAATCATCAATCCTCTCAGAGAATTCAACAACTCAATGCTTTGAATGACGAAACACACGCCATTATTTTGCAACTTCAAGAAGCCGTTGTTCTTCTAAAAGAAGCAAGGGAGGAGGAAAAGCGACAACGACAACGACAACGACAAGAGAAAGTATCTAATCTTAGTGATTATACTCCACCTCTTGTGCGTTCTTTTTATTACGATGATGACGAGGATACTATTTACGATCTTAATCCATCATGTGAGACTACCACTCCTATTCTCGATTCTTCCACTACGGAGACCGATGCCTCTCTCATCATGGGGGATGAGGGTCCTATCACTATTCCTTGTGATGAGATTCTTATTCCAATCCAAAGTGAGCCTACGGTTGCTTCCGATAGTGACGATGAGTATGAATCTCTTTCTAGTGATGATTCATTACCTCCCACCGACATCTTGGGAGACGATTCTTTGGCTTTCTCTAATCCTCTTTTTGATCTCGATGATGATTTTACTTCTAGTGATGACGAGTCACTATCCGATGAAGACGTTCAGAAGGAAAATTTCAAGATTTATTCGAACCCTTTATTTGATTTTGATGACGCCTACATCTCTAGTGAGGTAAATCCTCTCTTTGAAGAGGGGATTGAGGACATTGATAGCTCCGACTCTATTGCTATTGATGAGCATCCTTTGTTAGCCATGCCACCTCCCATCGTAGAGGAGGTGGAGAGATTTGATCCTACCTTCCGTTTGATTCGGTCTGGTGAGGTGACGCGGGTGGTAGATATGTCTTCTGATATTTCTCATATTATGTTGCCACCCCGTCCTACCGCCTGCACACCCAAGCAGGTGATGTATCGCTTTTACTCTCCTCATTTCATACCGGGAAATGAGGATGAGTGCTTTGACCCGGGAGGTGACATTGACCATTCTATGATTGATACCTTTACGGCTTTGCCGAATAGTGACCATCCTATGTCTTTGGGGGACGACAATTTGTCTCCTTTACCCAGCCTACCTCCCATGGATCACGACCTCACATATTTTTCTTATGTCGAGAGGACTTTTCTACCTTTCATGACTTATCCTCCTGCCTCTCATTTATTATGTTCCTTCGGGACCGAGGATAAGATTTTTGATCCCGGTATAACATTCGAGGCTTCCCCATGGACCATTTAATTCGAGGTCGAGTCAGGCTCGTGACTCGGTTAACAAAAACAAACGCTTCTCGGGAGGCAACCTGATTATCTATCTTTTATCTATTTTCACCAATAAGTGTAGGGGGAGCCAAGTAGGTTGTTTGTGTTGATGTTGTGTGCAGGGACATGTGCTTAAATGCTCCACTTTTGGTACTTTTGACGCGACCCGTGTTCCCGTGTTTCTCGTGTACCCGGTTCCTTCGATAAGTTTTTGCTATTGTGATTCAATCATGTATATAAATAAAACGAATAACTGTAATCACTTTAGTTGTCCTTTCCTTAGCTCGATTTTAAACAACGTACTCAATGTCCTAAGTGTAGGGGATTTTATTCTCCCACATGCTTAAACATTGAGGACAATGTTTATATTAAGTGTAGGGGGATTTCTATCGAAATTTTAGTGGTCTTTTCCATGAATTTGACCCTATTTTAACCGGAAAATTTAAAAAATTTCAACGTTTTTCAAATTTTTGATCTATTTTGGCCTAGTAGTATTTTTATTTATTTTCTTTCCTTTTATCATCGCATCTTATATTTTCTATTTCAAGAATAAAGTAAAAATAAATTGAATAAAAATGGTTTTAACAAGTTTAGATGTCTTTGATATATTAGGCCCGTCGTGAATATTTTGACTCAACCCGAGTTTACTTATCAAAGTTTACTCTAGCTAGTATCCTTAACCATATGGACCTTAATTGGTTTATTAGGCTAAGCATCCACGAGTCTCATTCCTTGAGATTTTAAATTGTGGAGAACGAGAAATGATAGAGTTAACTATAAGTTTGGTATTCTTTCATTAACTTATGTGAGTTAGTTATGAGCTTTTTCTCTCATCGCTTGTTAATAAATATATTTGCAATAAATAAGGTTGTACGATTTGAAAAGTTACTTAGCTTCTAGCACAAGATCGTTTAAAAGTTGCTCGGGATTAATTAGAGTTCATAGCCAAGGCATACCTTATTGAAGCGGGACGCGAAGATTGACATATCCAAAAAGGCCCTAACAAGGCATGAGGATACCCGAGTCCAAAAAGGCCCTCACAAGGCATGAGGATTCACTTTTTTGCTAAAGATCCAAAGATGACGTGAAGATCATTAATCCAAATCAATATGATGGATCAAGACACACGACGAGAAGCAATTACTCCCCTAAAGATCATGGAGAAATCTATCCAAAAAGACCCTAACAAGGTATGAGGATAAATAGACCCAAGTCCGAAAAGGAGGCGGATCGTTGTATATCAAAATCCTAAATAAAGAAGAGGATAAATGAAGAAGTCGTGGTCAACGTTTGAAGCATCTTTCACTCCTAATGAAGATGTATACCAAAATGAAGAGAAGACCATAATTTCAAGATCGTCTCTCAAGATTTGAAGTTTGAAGTACAAGCCAAATATCGGTCCGAGAAAGGTCTCAAATCGTGAAACGAGTTATGCCAAGATATGAACTTTATGAGGTTTCGAGAAGTAGTTTTAAAAGATTTTGTCCTTTAGCTAACTATTGATTAAATCGTCCCACTTTAGTTTCGGCCTTAATAAATTATCGAAATAAGTCAAAAATGCATCCTCGTGATCATTCAAGACAAAAATAAAATACAAGAGATACACCGTAGTAATAAGGGGGTCTAAGTGATTAATTAAACCACATGAGTATGTGTTAGTTGTGCTAACTTGTAGTTTCAATGATCTCGTTTTTAAGCTTGGTATGGGGAACGTGAAACTTGAGGGTGATTAATATTCATAACACCAAAGCCTAATTAAAGTCTTAGATTTCTTTACAAGTTTCTTCCATCAAATAATTTCCAAGATAATAAATAATTATAACTTTTGTCTCCTTTTTAAGTTTTTATCTTTTCGTCGTAGTAGTAGTAGTAATATTAATAAAGGCCAAGATGGGTTAATAATGAGAAAAATGTAACTTTATGCTTTGAAATAATGCATTGCATGGGGTCATTGCAATGGTCAAGTGTAGGGGATTTAATAAGTGTGAAAACACTTATCCTTTTGCCACTAAAATCAAGGGAAAACAAGACCTAATCATGTGTTTAATGTCATAAAAGTCGGAATTACGCGTGGTTTTGTGTTTTTGTGTTAAAATAGGTACAAATGATCAAAAGAAGAGAAAACACGGGATTTCACGGTCAAATGTCGAAGAAAAGTCCAAGAAAGAGACGAAAACGAAGTCAAAAATCAAAAGTGTGCACAAGTTCACGTAAACCGACACGGTTTTGAAGAAATTATCAAAGAAGCCGAAATCAAGTTCGTTTTTAGCAGATTTAATCATTTACGAAGATTTCGAGCCTTGTGGGTCCCACTTATGATTAATGGGCCCAAAAGCCCATTTGTGTGGATATTATACCATCTTTTTGGATAAATTGCCCAACAAGAGCCCATTAGCAAATGAAAAGAAACGGTTAGAAACTCATTTGGGCCTAAGCCAAATCATTTACAAAACTTAAGAATTTTGGAACGGTTGAAACGTTTTATTTATTGGGTAAAAGCAAAATTTGGTCAAAGCATCACAGTCAAGACAAACCCCACGCTCCCCAATTCTCACACGTATCCCCCACATTTATTTACCCCATCGCACGTTTTAAATAATAAAACCCATTACCCACCCCTTTTTCAGTCGATACAACCAAGATAACCATTCACCCTCTCATCTTCATCTCTCTCCCAAAACACAGCCAAACCCTAAATTTATTTTACCATCACAAGTAAAAATTAGGGGTTTTTACATATATGATTAATTCACACGAATCCACTTAAAACCCCCAAGTTTTCGGATCAAGAACCCACACTTTGGTCCTCAATCCATTCCCACGTGGCTTTATTCCTTCATTCTTATTGGTGGAAACACCACATCTCACCAATTCCTCCAATCATAATATTACAAGGTGGCAATCTGTGGCTCATGGATCACTTTCAGCCGATGATTAAGAAAGAGAAAGAGGAATGAAGAATTTAAAGGCCAAGATTTAATCCTTGGGCACCAAGGAGAACCAAGAAGGTTTTTGAGGATTTCTCCTATAAAAACCCCCTTTCACATGTAATTGAAGGGCAACTTTTCTTATTTTTAATTTTCAGAAAATTAGATTAGGTTTAATTTTTTGTAATTTTAATTTCCAGTAATTGTAATTTTATTTTAATTAATGAAAAGTTAATTTCTATTTAATTTTTATCTCTCTTTAAGTTCTTGCATATCTCAATTTTAATCTTTAAATTAATTCTGTTACTGTTCTCGTTCTATTTTAGTCTAAATTTTTAATCAATTTTCATTCTTACTGTTCTCGTTATTATTATTATAAAAAAAAGAAAAAAAAAGAAAGAAAGTGAATATTAATTTCCCCCACTGGGAGATTAAAATATAGTTACTGTTCATACTTGGATTGGTCACTGTTCGGGTAGAAAGTTTTTTGTTCGAAGCTTTGTGTTTGGTTCGAGGTAGGAGAGGCTTTTTGTTGATGATTTCTGGTTAGAATAAAGGCGTTGGTGTTCGATTCGGTGACAAAGGGGGTTCAGCGCCACCCTACTTCCTAACGGAATCAACAATAGGTTCTCATCTTCTTTGTATTTTTCTTGTTTTAGGTTTAATGCATTCCTGTTTATCTACTTGTTTTACAGTTTAATGCCTGCTTGTGTTTTGAGTATTTTGAATCCTTTTATGATTAATAGTTTAGCTACTGTTACTGTTTATCTGGTTATTTAGTTTATATATTCTACTAGTGTTTAGATCTACCTAAGTTAGGATTACTGTCTGTTTTATGCTTGTTTGGATTTATCAGTCTTTTGAATCTGTTTATTTATTTTCGATTATTTTCTGGTTATCTGTTTCAATTGATTTGGTTAATTTGTTTTCACTATATTGTTTATGTTATCTGCTTTTGATTTATAGCTTAATTGGTATTCAGTTTGTTAAGTTTAGTATAATCTGCTTAGTTTCAGTTTATTTTTGTCTGTTAGTTTTGTAGATTTGCTTATTCTTTTTTTCAGCTTCTTATTCTGCTTATTAGGATTGCTATCTTAGGTTTTAGTTTGCTTTTTGATTTGTTTTTTTTACTAGCTTATTTAATTATAGCTTATCTATCCGTACTGTTTTGATTTGTTTATTTGTTATTCTTTACAAAATTTCAAACGCTCTTGATATGTATTTTCAAAAAAGTCCAAAAACAAACAAATTTTCAAGTAAAAAATAATAGCCTAATTTCGTCTGGGGTGGGATTCGACCCCCAGACCCCTCGCTTAGCTTTCAAACGCCCCTACCAGTAGTCCAGAACTCCTTTTGTGTTTAATTCTGACTAGATTAATTAATATAAGGTATTTTTAAATTAGCTGGCAGATTTTGTTAAATAGTTTAATTTAATTTTTAAGTTTATTTATTTTAAAAGTATTTTTTTTATTATTCAGTTTTTCAAAAATAAAAAGAGAAAAAATATATATTTTATTTAAATTGCTTTTATTTTTAAATTAGTTTTTTATAGATTAAAAATAGTTTTACTTAAATTTTAGTTTTAAATTTAGTTTCATTTTATTTTCATTTAAACAAAAATAGTTTTCATTTACTTTTAGATCTGAAATTAGTTTTCAATTAAGATTATTTTAAAATAGTTTTTATTTAAAAGTTTTTAAATAGATTAAATAGTGTTTATTATAGTCTTTAGTTTAAATAGTTTTTAGTTTATTACACCAAAAATAGTATTTACCAAAAACAAAGTTAAGTCGAAACGTTAATTGGAAATCAATTCGAGTGAGTCGAGGAAAAACGAATAGATATAAAATAGGATTGCAAAACCCTAGTTTCAAGTTGTAAACTTCCCGTTGTTAAGGATAAGTTACCATCAGCGATAAACTTCCCTTTTAACTGAAGAGCGAGACCTAAGTTGACAGTTACTTAGTAGTCGTTTTCATGAGCTTGAAAAACTTTTGAATATTTTAACGTAAAGCTAATGACCGAGAAAGGTGAATTTCTCGTTAGGAAGAAAAGTTCTCTTATTTAAAAGATACACTTTCCTTTATGAGCTTAAAACTTGGAATGTTTTAATACAAGCTCATGACCGAGAAAAATGAATTTCCCGTTACGAGGATAACTTATCTTTAAAGATAAGCATTCCTAAAAAAATCATTCCTAAAATTGAAGTCCGAGTTACAGTCTGATATTTAACTGTAAGTCATAGTGCATGAGCTTAAAAACTTCGAATGTTTTTAATATAAGCTCATGCCCGAGAAAAATTAATTTCTCATTGTAAGGATAAGTTTATCATTAGCGATAAACTTTCCTTTCTTTGAGGTCCAGGGCATAATCTGACATGTGAATATACGCCATTTACACGAGCTTAAAATCATTGAACAATTTTAATGTAAGCTCGTGTCCGAGAAAATTTAATTTCTCGCTAATGAGGATAAGTTTATCATCGGCGATAAACTTTCCTTTATTTGAAGATCGGGTCATCGTCTGAAATTTAACAATGAACCATATACACGAGCTTAAAACTTTTGAATGGTTTTTAGGATAAGCTCGTGTCCAAGAAAACTTAATTTCTCGTTAAGAGGGTAAGTTATCGTTGCGTAGATAAACTTCCCTGTCTCTGAAGTCCGGGTCATCGTATGTCATTTAACGAGGAGCCATTGTGCATGAGCTTAAAGACTTGGAATGTTTTTTTATATAAGCTCATGCCTGAGAAAAATTAATTTCTCGTTGTAAGGATAAGTTTATCATCGACGATAAACTTTCCTTTCTTTGATGAACGAGTTACAGTCTGTGATGTGACTATAAGTCCTTTACACGAGCTTAAAACCCTTGAATAGTTTTAAATGTAAGCTCATGTCCGAGAAAATTTAATTTCTCGTTGTAAGGATAAGTTTCTCATCGGCGATAAACTTTCCTTTATTTGAAGATCGAGTTACAGACTGTAATGTGACTGTAAGTCCTTGTGCATGAGCTTAAAAAACTTTGAATATTTTTAATCATAAGCTCATTCCCGAGAAAAATGAATTTCTCATTGTGAGGATAAGTTTATCATCGGCGATAAACTTTCCCACCTTTGAAGAACGGGGCATAAACTGTAATGTGATTATACGTCATATTATTGGTAAGCTTAACCGTGAATCCCCTGAGACACTTGTTTCTCTGATATTTGCTTCTTCAGTAGCCAAACTCTGAGAGTGTCCTTAGTTGAACGGTATACAATGATTGGACCGCTTCATTCTTTTGGAACATCAACTTTGGTACCTACATTCTCATTAGGAATTTGCATGCTTTGAAATGAGTTAGCGATATCTATCTTAGAAGCAAGTGGGGATTCACAGTTGTCTTTTCTTGTGCCAGAGGTGACCTGAGGAGATGATTCACTTGTCCCTAGCTGGCAAACGTTTCCTTTTATAGAAAACCTTAAGTTCAGGCTTAAGTGATGTATCATCCTTTTCAATTTCCTCCCTAGTAGTCTTAGTAGAATCAGAGACTATCCTAGTTAAAGGGCACTCGTTTCCTACAAGAGTGAAAGTTCTACCAGTGGGGTGCCACGTTTTACCAATGGGTTTGATTTTAGCCACCCACTGGGATTTAAGTCTAGCACGGGAGTTCACCTCATTAAGTAATTTTTTGATACCGGAATCATGATTGACTTTAAAGACACATTTCCTACATGTTTTACAAGTTGCATATTTAATGTCCGAGTAAGATCTAGAATTCCTAGATGATTGACTGATGCTCCTAGGATGTGACATGCTACGGTTAGCAGTGTTGGGTAAACTGGAAGGCATCTGACTAGGTTTGAAATTCCTATCTCTTACTTGTGTCTTTTGCTTAGCTTCCCTTAGACCAAATGTATGGCGAACGTCATTTGAACTAGTTCGAGACGTGTTCTTTGGACTATGTCTAGGGAGACTAGAGGCAATCATGTGATTAGGTCTTGCAAAAGTTGTTTTAGTCACATTGGGCCTAGATGGTGAAGTGACTGGTCTAGAAAGATGAACCATATCAACTTGGGAGGCAAACCGCGGTCTCGAGGATTGTGATTGCTCGGATCTAAATGCAGTCGATTGTCTAACGGACTGAATTTGAGGCGGTTTCCACAAGATTGATGGTTTTTCAAGCTTAGTGTCCACGCTAGTTCTTTTAGTTTTCCTCAATTCGTTTTTCAATGCAGCTATAGCAAAGACCTTTTCCTGTACTTGAGCCTTTAAAGTCACATTCTCTTTGAGCAATTCATCTTGGGATGCCAACTTAGATTCAAGCAACTTAATTTGTTTCAAAAAATTATCCTTTTCAGCTTTAGAATCTAAAACTTTTTGATCCAATTTTCTTTCAAGAACAACGTTTGATTTTTCAAGTTTTTCAAAATACTTTTCAAATTTTTCCGTTTTCTTTGAAAATTCAATTTTGGCATCCTCAAGCTCTTCCGATTGCTGAGCTACAATCGTTTCGAGCTCTATAATCTTGGAAGCAGAAGCAGTCAATGAAGCAGTTATAAGACAATTATCATGATTTTTAGCATTTTTAACACTTTCTACCCCATCATGACTCACATCGGATGAATCAGAAGTGGTATTTCTGTCACTCTTGTCCATCCCATGTTTGTCATAGTTAGGTTCTGAATGCTCAATATGCAGTATTTCATCAGCATATACATCATCAACAACATTACATTGTACCATGTTCGCAGGCTCTTCATCATAAACGGGTAAGGTGTCATCAAAAGAGATCTCGTGAACATTCCCTGACGTGCCACTGGTATCATGTTGTCCTCCTGATTCCGTGCTCTTGCCATCGTTAGGCTCCAAGTTGTCAACCGTATGACCATTGTCCTCTTGCATCGGCATCATAGATTCTTGCACCCCATTATCATACGCTTGCTGAAGTCTGGATCTTTCATAAATCGAAGACGAAACCGATGTCATAAATTTCAATAGTTTATCACGGAAATCTTTAACCTATTTCTGTGTGTATTGAAAAAATGACCGGCATATCCCTGAATAGTAATGTAGAGATTTTGCTAGTTGAAAAGTTCGTTCTCGGTATCTTAACGAATTGATTTCCGGTTAAATGTGCGACTCAGTTGTTCTTGGTGGAATAAAAAGGGAATTGTCGTTGTCTAAAACTAATTAAAAATAAAGACTTGAAACAAATAAGAATAAAATAAAGACGGTAAAAAGAAATACTGAAAGATAAAAACTTGACGAAAAGTAAATGACGAGAAATTAAAAGGGAAATAAAGTAAATGACGCAAACTTAAACTTAAACTAAAAGGAAGGCAAGTAAAAATGCAAATAAAGAAAAAGGCGAGAAAAATAAAGCTTAAAACTAAAAACTGGAAAACACTCGAATAAAACAGTTCATCCGGAATATGTCACTTATCCGGAATAAACTATTTGATTCGGAATAAGGTTTTGATCCGGAATAAAAAAAAGGGAAAAGAGGTTGATCCGGAATAAAAAGAAAATAGGGTTGATTCGGAATAAAGAGCTTGATCCGGAATATTATTCCGGATGGAAAGATTGATCCGGAATATATCAAATATTCCGCATAGAAAAGTTGATCCGGAATATATGAATATTCCGAATAGAAAAGCTTGATCCGGAATGTTTAGCTTGATCCGGAATAATGGATATTCCGGATGAACAACATTGATTCGGAATGATAAATATTCCGAATGGAAGACTTTAGCTACAATTGATCCGGAATAAAAATGAAATGAGGTTTGATTCGGAATGATGTAACTGATCCGGAATCTGGGTAGCATGAACAGAACGAAGAACAGGGAATGAAGAACAAGGACGAATTTAACCAAAACTAATCAAGATTAACCAAAAGATTAAACCAAAACAACCACAATTGATCTACTAACAATAACCAATCAATCCAAATCCAAATCAATAACACCAACAATCATAACCAAAATAATCAAAACCCACTTGATTGAAAACCATAAAAACTCAAGAACATGAACACAAAGATTAAACACAAACAAGAAAGGTAGATGAGAGATTAAACAAGAAAAGATAAAGATTCAATAACATTAAAAATAAACTTACTTGAATTAAAGAGTGCAAAACAAGAAATTAAAGTGCAAGAATTTAAAGTGCTAGAATGAAAATGGTGGAAGCAGTGGGTTGTCAATCCACCCAACAACTCCTACAAATGAACTATCTATCCTATTTATAGGAGAGGGGATGAGGTTGGATTCTTCCTCTCTCTTCTTCTTTCTCTAATTATCTTTTAGTCCTTAATCTTCTTAACACTTCGACTTTTGACTTTGTCTCGGGATTTCTTTGAACTCGTCTTGTAATTCTTCAACAAATTAGACTTGAGTTCTTCGGCTTTAAGTAAACTTCCGTCTTTTGACTTTTTCTTTGATAAATCTTCAGAATTGGTCTTGGACTTCCGTTCTTTTTACACTCTTGATTTCTTGACTTCGTCTTTCGTCTTTTTCTTTGACAAAAGCCCGTGAATGCCCGTGTTTTCTCCACTTTTCACCTTTTCGTCCTAAATCACAACAAAAACACAAACCACGCATAATTCCGACATAAATGACATAAAATACACGTTTTAGCTCGATAATTATTGTAATTAAGTGGTAAAAAGGATGTGTGTTTACACACCTATCAAATCCCCTACGCTTGACCATTGCAATTTCATCATGCAATGCATTAGTTACAAAGCACGTTTACATTTTTCATCATAACCAATCCACGTTGGCCTTTATTAAAGAGATAGAAAATTATAAACATTCAAAGTAAGAAAGAAATCAAAAACATACCTTAGGGTTTTGAAAATGTCATGAATGATCATCATCCTCAAGTTTTCACTTTCTCCAAACCAAGCTTAAAATCGAGATCATTGTTATTATAAGTTAGCAAACTAACACGAACTCATGTGGGCCAATTATTCACTTAGACTCCCTTATTCCTAGGTGTATCTCTTGTATTTTATTATTGTCTTGAATGATCATGAGGATGCATTGTTGACTTATTTCGATAATTATTAAGGCTGAAAATAAAGTGGGACGATTTAATCAATAGTTAGCTAAAGGACAAAATCTTTTAAAACTGCTTCTCGGGACCTCAAAAAGTTCATATCTTGGCATAACTCGCTTCGCGATTTGAGACCTTTCTCGGACCGATATTTGGCAGCGACTTCATACTTCAAATCTTGAGAAGCGTTCATGAAATAACGGTCTTCTCTTCATAATAGGAATTTATTCACTTGAAGTTTTGAGAGATTCTTCATACTTGGACCACGACTTCTTCATTTTTCTCCAATCTTTATTTTGGACTTTGATATAGAACGATCTGCCTCCTTTTTGGACTTGGATCTTATTTATCCTCATACCTTGCTAGGGTCTTTTCGGATAGACTTCTCCATGATCTTTTGGGGAGTTCTTGCTTTTCGTCGTGTGTCTCGATCCTTCATATTGATTTTCGATAAATGATTCTTCACATCACTTTGGATCTTTAGCAACAAAATGTAGCCTTCATGCCTTGTTAGGGCCTTTTTGGACTCGTCAATCTTCGCATCCCGCTTCAATAAGTTATGCCTTGGCTATGAACTCTAATTAATACCGAGCAACTTTTAAACGATCTTGGGCTAGAAGCTAATTAACTTTTCAAATCGTACAACCTTATTTATTGCAGATAAATTTATTAGCAAGCGATGGGAGAATAGGCTTATAATTAACTCACATAAATTCACGAAAGAATACCAAACTTATAATTGACTATATCATCTCTCGTTCTCCACGATTTAAAATCTCAAGGAATGAGACTCGTGGATGCTTAGCCTATTAAATCAAAGTTTTGGGTTTTCGAGTCGCCTATAGGATCTTGCAAACTCTTAGACTTTTTCAAGTTTTAAATTCGCATTTTAAAGTTCCCTTGATAAACGACTCTCTAGGATCAATTATAAGAACTTGCGAAAAGTTCTTGTTCTTAACCCGTGAGAGTTAAGACTTTCGCGTTCTATAGCTCCCTATATAAAAGCCTAGCAAAACTTGACTTAAACACGTTAAGGATACTAGCTAGAGTAAACTTAGATAAGTAAACTCGGGTTGAGTCAAAAGATTCACAACGTTTTTTTTAAAAATAAAAACACTTTATTAAAAATTTATTCTAGTAAAGAAAGAAAAATAACTATACAAAGGGATAAACTAAATAGGCCAAAATAGATCAAAAATTTTGAAAAATGTCGAAAAATTGATTTTCCGGTTAAAATGAGGACAAATACAAGGAAAATGCCACTTAACTTTGATAGAAGTCCCCCCTACACTTAATATAAACATTGTCCTTAATGTTTAAGCATGTGGGAGTAAACTCCCCTACACTTAGGACATTGTGCACTTTGTTTAAATCTCGCTAAGGAAGAGACAACTAAAGAGATTCCTATTTTAATATTGAGAAATATAAAATAGTGAATCGAAAAGAGTTTAGGATAGAACCGGGAAGAAGGGAACACGGAATCACGGTTCGTCAAAAGTCATCAAGAGTGTGTCTTTGAAGCTCTAATCCCTGCACATGATAAGAAAGAAAGCAAGAAACACCAACGGGGCTCCCCCTACACTTATGGTGAAAACAAGTAAAGATAGATAATCGGGTTGCCTCCCGAAGAGCGCTTGTTTTTATTAACCGAGTCACGAGCCTGACTCGTCCCCGAATTAAATGGTTCATGGGGAAATCTCGAATGTAATACCGGGATCAAAGACCTTGTCCTCGTTGACATCAACAAAGGAGAGGCGGGGGGATAAGTCTTGAATGGGAGAAAGGTCCTTTCAACATACGAGAAGTATGTGAAATCAAGATCCACGGGAGGTGGGGTGGGTAAAGTAAGCACATTGTCATCCCCCAAAGACAATGGATGTTGAGCACTCGGCAAAGCCGTAATGGTATCAATTATAGAATTGTCGTTGTCACCTCCCGGGTCAAAGCACTCATCCTCATTTCCCGGTATGAAACGAGGAGAGTAAAAGCGATACATCACCCGCTTGGGTGTGCACGCGGTAGGATGAGGTGGCAATATAATATAAGAAGTATGAGAACAATTACCTTCCACCTGTGTTCCTTTTTCAGTAGAGTCAAGTCTTTCCACCTCTGTGATAGAAGGAGGTATGGCTAACAAAGTATGCTCATTAATAGCAAGAGAATCAGCGCTATCAATGTCCTCAATCCCTTCGTCAAAGAGGGGATTCACCTCACTAGATATGTAGGCGTCATCAAAATTAAATAAAGGGTTCGAATAAATCTTGAAAGTTTCATGCAGAACGTCTTCATTGGATAGTGACTCGTCATCACTAGAAGTAAAATCATCATCTTGATCAAAAAGAGGATTAGAGAAAGCCAAAGAATCATCTACCAAAGTGTTGGTGGAAGGAACATCATCATTAAGAGCGACCTCATCCGTAAGCTCCTCAAAAGTTAGCACATCACAAACCTCATCAAAGAATTTATCAAGACCGAAATCACTAATCACAATCCTTAGATGCATTGGGGATATTAAGAGAGGGAAGTACAATTGCGATAGGACATTGAGCAACTAGATCATTCCAAGAAATAGTATTCTCATCGTCATCATCATCAAAATAGTATTGACGCACAAGAGGAGGGGTATAATCACTAAGATTAGATACTTGCTCTTGTTGCTGTCGCTTTTCCTCGTCCCTAACTTCTTTAAGCAGAACAACGGCTTCTTGAAGTTGCAAAACAATGGAGTGTGTTTCTTCATTCAAAGTAGTGAGTTGTTGGGCAATACGAATTCTCTGAGAGGATTGATGATTTAGGTTGGGATGTGGGGGCTCACAGTTATGAAAACCAAAATTATAGTACGGATGTGGCTCATAGTAAGTCATCGGTTGAGAAGAATTAGAACACGGATTTGGTTCATAATAATCCATCGTTGAAGAAAAATGAGGACACGGATTTGGTTCATAAAACTTCATTGGCTGACAATAAGAAGTATCGTGAGGACCCCCATAGTTGTTGTAAAACGGGTGAGGAGAAAGACTGGGTGCGTCTTGTGGATAGCTAATATCATTGTCATAATTGTACCCCGGTTCTTGCCCGTGATCATACGGGTATCGAACCGGGCACGAAACATGCCAATGAGAATCGCTTCCACAATCGATGCACGGGGGAACAGGAGGTGGATTCAAAAAGGACGAATTAGTCGAGTTGCACAAGGGACAAAATCCGAATCTGAATTGTGTATTGTCGATATCTTTCCGCACCGCTCACATGTACACCATTGACATGAGTCGTTCCCAGATAATTGTTTCCCACACCCGACGCAATGGACATAAGAATCTATAAATAAAAATAGATAAGCAAGAAGAATATTCTTGGTGCAAAACTTTGAAAAAGAAATGCTTTTTATGATTTTTCAAATGTTTTTGGATTGTTGAAAATTTTGGACACGAAAAATAACGTTCACGAGTGAACGGATCCCAAAAGCCAACGCATCTCTCACAAAAAACCGTTAATCCTCACGAAAAGAGCCAGCAGCGGCGCCATTTTAATGTAGAGATTTTGCTAGTTGAAAAGTTCGTTCTCGGTATCTTAACGAATTGATTTCCAGTTAAATGTGTGACTCAGTTGTTCTTGGTGGAATAAAAAGGGAATTGTCGTTGTCTAAAACTAATTAAAAATAAAGACTTGAAACAAATAAGAATAAAATAAAGACGGTAAAAAGAAATACTGAAAGATAAAAACTTGACGAAAAGTAAATGACGAGAAATGATAAGGGAAATAAAGTAAATGACGCAAACTTAAACTTAAACTAAAAGGAAGGCAAGTAAAAATGCAAAAAAAGAAAAAGGCGAGAAAAATAAAGCTTAAAACTAAAAAATGGAAAACACTCATTCGGAATAAAGCAGTTCATCCGGAATATGTCACTTATCCGGAATAAACTCTTTGATTCGGAATAAGGTTTTGATCCGGAATAAAAAAAGGGAAAAGAGGTTGATCCGGAATAAAAAGAAAATAGGGTTGATTCGGAATAAAGAGCTTGATCCGGAATATTATTCCGGATGGAAAGATTGATCCGGAATATATCAAATATTCCGCATAGAAAAGTTGATCCGGAATGTATGAATATTCCGAATAGAAAAGTTTGATCCGGAATGTTTAGCTTGATCCGGAATAATGGATATTCCGGATGAACAACATTGATTCGGAATGATAAATATTCCGAATGGAAGACTTTAGCTACAATTGATCCGGAATAAAAATGAAATGAGGTTTGATTCGGAATGATGTAACTGATCCGGAATCTGGGTAGCATGAACAGAACGAAGAACAGGGAATGAAGAACAAGGACGAATTTAACCAAAACTAATCAAGATTAACCAAAAGATTAAACCAAAACAACCACAATTGATCTACTAACAATAACCAATCAATCCAAATCAATAACACTAACAATCATAACTAAAATAATCAAAATCCACTTGATTGAAAACCATAAAAACTCAAGAACATGAACACAAAGATTAAACACAAACAAGAAAGGTAGATGAGAGATTAAACAAGAAAAGATAAATATTCAATAACATTAAAAATAAACTTACTTGAATTAAAGAGTGCAAAACAAGAAATTAAAGTGCAAGAATTTAAAGTGCTAGAATGAAAATGGTGGAAGAAGTGGGTTGTCAATCCACCCAATAACTCCTACAAATGAACTATCTATCCTATTTATAGGAGAGGGGATGAGGTTGGATTCTTCCTCTCTCTTCTTCTTTCTCTAATTATCTTTTAGTCCTTAATCTTCTTAACACTTCGACTTTTGACTTTGTCTCGGGATTTCTTTGAACTCGTCTTGTAATTTTTCAACAAATTAGACTTGAGTTCTTCGGCTTTAAGTAAACTTTCGTCTTTTGAATTTTTCTTCGATAAATCTTCAGAATTGGTCTTGAACTTCCGTTCTTTTTGCACTCTTGATTTCTTGACTTCGTCTTTCGTCTTTTTCTTCGACAAAAGCCCGTGAATGCCCGTGTTTTCTCGACTTTTCACCTTTTCGTCCTAAATCACAACAAAAACATAAACCACGCATAATTCTGACATAAATGACATAAAATACACGTTTTGGCTCGGTAATTATTGTAATTAAGTGGTAAAAAGGATGGGTGTTTACACACCTATCAAATAGCCAGACTTGATGATATTGAATTGGAGGAAAGGCGTGAGTTGTGTCACAAGAGCCTGATATGCAGTTTCTGATGTAGAGTGATTAAAGTCTTCTTTGTGAAGTTGCTCAGCTAGGTGGTTCATGTTGAGGAACATTAAGTCGATGAATGTATAACGATCTTGACTAAAGAGTGTCACAAATTTGCTTCCTCCTTGAACCCATGAAATGGTCATAAGATGTGACTGAAGTAGTCGAACTAAAGTGATACTACTTTCTCTAGCTATGTCTTGCATTAGATGCAATTCTCCCTCTTGAAACGTCGAAGTCAACGAATCCATTGAAGTTCGATGAAAAAATTGATTGTGCGTGTGGTTGTTTTCGGAATTTACCAATTCGTGAAGAAACTTAGAAAATGGAAATTCACGGGATATGACAACACCAACAAAACGATCCGTAAATAATTCTTAAAAATCCTCGATTGATGATATATCCAAAACACGTTATTAACTTTGCTAAAAAGTTCGATAACTTTAAAACGTCTAGCCCTCTTAATTATAAAATATTTTTACTAACTTTGCCAAAATGTGTTAAATACCTTTAATAACTTTAATAACTTTAAAATGTGAGATATAAAACATAACAAATCCCCTGATTGTGGCCCTAAAAATATTCAGTGGTGCCAAAAACTAGTTATGAACCTCCTTGGTGCTAAAAATAGCGTGGCAAAAATAACATGGTGCTAACAATAACGTGGCAAGAAACGTGGCTACAATCAACACCCGTTATAAAAACACACCCCTTAATATTCTCACATTAATTTCAAATGAACCGCCTTGGTTCATCCGTCTTTGACTTTCTTATTTACTTTCTCACAGAACCTCTCTCTTTCTTAAAACACAGCTTCCTTATCTTTCTTTCTCTAATCAAAAAAATAAATAAATATCTCTAGTAACTTGTTTCTTGTTACCTCCGCCCCTCAAATCATTCACATAATCACACAAACTTTCACAAATTTAATCCCCTCTCATACGCAGCCAGTAACATACATCAATCTTATTAAACAAATAAAAGAATCTAATTAAACCCCCACTTTGAAGGTCTACGATTTCTTAGGATTGTGCAATCTATGGATTAGATCTATTGATTGAGTGGTGGAGGAGGAAGATGAAGATGGATGTGTAGAGAGAGAAAGGAGAGAAAAGAAGAGTAGAGAGAGAAAGTGATTTCATTGAAATGAAAAGTTGGTGAATGAAAAGAACCACCCCTCCTAACATGCTAGGAAGGGGTTTATATAGCCCACCCTACATGTGGGCTATATGGACTATATAGGATCACGAGCCCAATATCTTTGGAGTGACCGATCCTTTCTAAATACGTAAAAATGTATTTCCAACAATCTTCCCCTATGGGAGGTCACTCCAAGTTACAATGTCCTAAATAGTCTATAGCTCGTGATCTATACTAATAATGATGTGACCGAGACTTTCTTTGGGAAAACGTATTTCCAACAATCTCCCCCTAAGGGAGGTCACACCATTTTACAAAATCTTAAACCTAGCATCTATGCTTGAGTCTTCGATCTTGTTCTTGTGAATATGCTTGATGTGATCTTTGACTTTAGTCTTGAGCATGTTTCCTTGCCTTGACCTTGTGCATTCATCACTTGTGAAATTTGCCTCTTCGTGACTTCATGTTCCACATACTTATACCTTTAAATTCTTGAAAGCTTCAGAGTTTGGTACAGCGGAAGACTTGACCTTCAGACTTTCTTGAATTTGTTGAAGTACTAAGTGTATGTAGTATAAGCATGTGGTGACGACTTCTTCTGGATTATATACCGCAATGCCACCTTCTTGTTACGCTGCATAAAACACTTAGCAACAAACCATATACACGGATGAAATGGCCTTGAACATTTCATTCTAATTCGGTAGCATTTTACCTCCGGTCGGTGAAGACCGTTGGACGATATTAAATATTGTACTTGTGGCAGGTAGTTTCAATAAAGAACCTCCTTGACAAGATTTCGCGGGTAAACCCGTTCTCTTTACTCGACCGTCCAAAGCTGACTGCGAACGTAAAGAGTGAATCATTTGGATAATATTATCCGCATGATTTGAAGCCGTCAATTCATGTTCCTGGAACAAGTGAAGTTCAATTAAGAACCGCACCATCGTTGCTTTCCAGTTGTCACGAGCTTGATTCATATAGAATCTTGCAAGTTACCTACCAAGTGCTGTTTGATGTTAACACTAGAAGGATTTCCATTCGTCAGTGTAAATACTTAATAGTATTACTCTGAATGCTCTGGCAAGATCACTAAGATTTTGCGTAGAGGGCTGGAACGTGTTTAAATTCATTTAAGAGTTTAAACCACTGTTGCTTTCCAGTTATCACAAGTTTGATTCATAAAGAATCGCACAAGCACCTACCATGAGCTTTTTGACGTTCGCTCAAGAAGGATTTCCATCTTCATTGTAAATACTCTCGTATTACTCGGATGTTCAGGCAAGATCATGAAGATTTTGCGTAGGACTCTTAAGAACTTCCTTACTTTTCACAGTGTGTGAAGAAGCAAGGAATTATGAAAGTGTGTCCTAATGAGATATTTGATGATCTCAAATGGCTCTAGACTCGATCGTGCATTTTGGATTTTAGTGATCGGAGGCTGGAGAGGAGTGCCACCTTTTCAATACCAATTTATTCGGAGTGAATAAATCAATAGATAATGTGTTGATCTCCGTGTGATTAAAACAAATACCTTTTGAGAGATATTTGAGTTAGCTGGGAAGGGTTGTGCATTGCATCACTGGGTCCATGATGTCTTTCTTCAATATCAAGAATCATTAAAAATGATCTCAATAGCATATGAATTGACCCGGATTCTGCCTAAGGTTGTAAGGAGGGCTTCTTTCTTTAAACCCTTTATCTTTACAATTCTTTTTCATTCTTCAACCCCTTCAATGCTTACCAATACATCATAACTAGCACCTTGTTGTGATTGTTCCAGTGCTAACTTAAGTACTTGGTCGGCATTCAGCTACGTTCACAAAATTCTCCATCTTTCCTAAGGACTACTATTTCTAGCTATGGAATGTCCTTGGGAAGATTCCTCCGGTTCTAGAGAAATCATTGGACTTTAACCTATCCTACCATCCTTATGTCACCACAATCTTCACCGTCGTGAATAGAGATATTTTGGGTAAGTGTATGTCACCATGAAATCCATTTTGAAGTGCAAATCCATTTTGCTCCCCCTTAACATATACCACGATATCCGAAAACATTTCGCACATGTCGGGATGAGCTAACACGTTAAGTCAAACCATTTGTAATTAATCATTTCCCATATTAAATCACATTTTCTCCCCCATATTAAAAATATTAACGCAATCGATGTTTTTAATATCAATTGATTTAATAGCATTTTAAGAAAATTTGGGAAGAAAAATGCAAGTCCAATTATCTTCATGAATTACACAAGCTCCCCCTCAAATTAATGAGGGTGTACTTGAAACGTAAATAAAATACCTTTTAAACACAAGTGCAAGGTTTTTATCACGTGCAAAGATCATATATGATAATGAATTCACAAGATTAGCAATTTACGAGGTAGGACCTGAATGATGGAGAACATCATATGAAAGAAGCACATGGTTCTTGTTCACGAATGTTGGTCTTCCTCGTAACTTCTGAAATTATCTTCCCCTTTACACCACGTGGAAAATTGATATCGTTGTCTTGACACCAACATGTGAACTTGGCACTCTCGACATCAAGGATTCTGAATGCTGGACAATTGCTCCCCCTCAATTGTTGACCCGTGTTCTATTGAAAGAGCTGTAGTCGCCGTTTGAGTAGTCACATCGTCGAGTATGTAGATATCAATTATAAATTGCTACGGTTGATGGAGATGATAACTTCGGATTTTGAAGTCAAAGCTTTCCAGTGAAATGCTTGACTTCAATGTGAAAAGCGGGTTACTATCGGAAATAATAGCAAACCATTTTAAGCATGTTTTAAATCATTTAAACTTCTACTCGAACTTTATTTACAACCCCGTGTCATTATTGAATGACATTTCTAGGTTCGTAAATATTATCGATTCCAGAAGACATGCTCTTTTTATCAAGACATTTTGAACACACAATTTTGAAAGATTTAGAAAAATCTTTTGAAAAAATTCTTGAAAAATTGTGTTCCAAGTTTTGAAAAAGAATTACTTGAGCTTAAGATGTTGAATATCTTACAAAACGAGCTCAAGTCCGAGAAGTTTTAAACTTCCCGTTGTTAAGGATAAGTTACCATCGGCGATAAACTTTCCTTTTATCTGAAGGACGAGTTCTAAGCTGACATTTACTTAGAAGTCGTTTTTCATGAGCTTGAAAACTTTAACCGTTTTAACAGAAAGCTCATGACCGAGAAAGGTTAATTTCTCGTTATGAGGAAAAGTTCTCTTATTTAAAAGATACACTTTCCTTTCTGAGCTTAAAACTTCGAATGTTTTAATACAAGCTCATGACCGAGAAAGGTTAGTTTCTCGTTATGAGGATAAGTTATCATAAAAGATAATCTTTCCTTTATTTGAAGTTCGGGTCATTGTCTGACATTTAACAATGAACCATTGTGCATGAGCTTAAAAACTTGGAATGTTTTCGATATAAGCTCATGCCCGAGAAAAATTAATTTCTCGTTGTAAGGATAAGTTTATCATCGGCGATAAACTTTCCTGCCTTTGAAGAACGGGGCATAAACTGTAATGTGATTATACGCCATTGTTCATGAGCTTAAAAACTTGGAATGTTTTTTATATAAGCTCATGCCCGAGAAAAATGAATTTCTCGTTGTTAGGATAAGTTTATCATCGGCGATAAACTTTCCTTTCTTTTGAGATCGAGTTACAGTCTGTTATGTGACTGTAAGTCCTTAGGTAAGCTTAACCATGAATCCCCTGAGACACTTGTTTCTCCGATATCTGCTTCTTCAGCAACCAAACTCTAAGAGTGTCCTTAGTTGAACGGTACACAACGATTGGACCGCTTCGTTCTTTTGGAACATCAACTTTGGTACCTGCAATCTCATTAGGAATTTGTATGCTTTGACGTGGGTTAGCGATATCAATTATAGAAGCACATGGGGGTTCACAGTTGGCTTTACTTGTGTCAAAGGCGACCTGAGTAGATGATTCACTTATCTTAGCTGGCAAACGTTTCCTTTTATAGAAAACCTTAAGTTTAGGCTTAAGTGATGTATCATCTTTATCGATTTCCTCCCTAGTAGTCTTAGTAGAATCAGAGACTATCCTAGTTAAAGGGCACTCGTTTCCTACAAGAGTGAAAGTTATACCAGTGGGGCGCCAAACTTTACCAAAAGGTTTGATTTTAGCTATCCACTGGGACTTAATTCTAGCACGGGAGTTCACCTCATCAAGTAATTTCTTGACACAAGAATCATGATTTGCCGTAAAGACACATTTTCTACATGTTTTACAAGTAGCATATTTAATGTCCGAGTATTTCCTAGATGATTGATCGATGCTCCTAGGAGATGACATGCTACGGTTAGCAGTGTTGGGTAATCTAGAAGGCATCTGACCAGGTTGGACATTGCTATCTCTTACATGTGTCTTTTGAATAGCTTCCCTTTGACCAAAATCATGGCGCACATCAGTTGAACTAGTTCTAGACGTGTTCATTGAACTATTCTTAGAGAAACTAGAGGCAATCATGTGATGAGGTCTTGCTAAAACTGATTTAGTCACGTTAGGCCTAGTTGGTGGAGTGACTGTTCTAGAAATATGACCCAAATCAACTTGGGAAGCAAACCGTGGTCTCGAGGATTGTGGTTGCTCGGATCTAAATGCAGTAGGTTGTCTGACAGTCGGTTGTCTGACGAACAAATTTGTAGGCGGTTTTCCCAAGATTGATGGTTTTTCAAGCTTAGTGTCCACACTAGGTCCTCTATTTTTCCTTAACTCGTTTTTCAACGCAGCTATAGCAAACACCTTTTCTTGAACTTGAGCTTTTAAGGTTTCATTTTCTTGGAGCAATCTATCTTGGGATGCCAATTTAGACTCTAGAAACTGAATTTGTTTCAAAAGATTTTCCTTTTCAGCTTTAGAATCTAAAACTTTTTGATCCAATTTTCTTTCAAGAACAACGTTTGACTTTTCAAGTTTTTCAAAGTATGTTTCAAATTTGTCCGTTTTCTTAGAAAATTCAAGTTTGGCATCCTCAAGATCTTTTGATTGTTGAGCTACAATCGTTTCGAGCTCTCTAATCTTGGAATCAGAAGCAGTCAATGAAGCAGTTATAATACAATTATCATGATGTACTATAGCATTCTGAACAATCTCTCCCCCATTATGACTTACATCGGATGAATCAGAAGTGGTATTTCTATCACTCTTTTCCATCCCATGTTTGTCATAATTAGGTTCAGAATGCTCAATATGCGGCATGTCATCAGCATATACATCATAAACAACATTACATTGTACCATGTTTGCAGGCTCTGCGTCATAAATGGGTAAGGTGTCATCAAGAGAAATCTCGTGAACATTCCCCGACGTGCCACTGGTATCATGTTGTCCTCCTGATTCCGTGCTCTTACCATCGTTATGTTCCAAGTTGTCAACCGTATGATCAATCTCCTCTTGTATATGCGTTATTGATTCTTGCACTCCATTATCATACACTTGCTGAAGTTGTGATCTTTGATAAATCGAAGACGAGACCGATGTCATGAGTTTCAATATTGTATCACGTAAAACTCGAAGCTCGGTATGTGTATCGCGAAGAAATGATTGGCAAATCACTGAACTTTCAGGCTTGATGATATTGAATTGGAGGAAAGGCGTGAGTTGTGTCACAAGAGCCTTATATGCAAGTGCCGATGCAGAGTGATTAAAGTTGTTATGGTTGAGTTGCTCGGCGAGTTGGGTCAAAGTGGTGAATATTGAGTCGATGAGTATATAACGATCTTGTCCAAAGATTGTCACAAATTCGCTCCCTCCTTGAATCCTCGAAAGAGTGACAAGATGAGACTGAAGCATTCAAAATGAAGTGATGCCATTATCACTAGCTTTGTCTTGCATTTTATGCGCTTCTCCCTTTTGACATGTTGAATCGAACGAATCCATTGAATATCGATGAAAAATGATGTGGATGTGGTTGTTTTCGGAATTTTACAATTCGTGAAGAAATCGTTAAGTCGATTTTACGAGATTTTACACCCCAACCAAAACTGTAAACCTTCGTCACAATCCTCGTATTATGGTGTAACTCTTTACTAGGCTCAAAAATTATAGTCGGCTCAACCGATGATAAACTAAACCGGAGACCAAAGCAAAGTCGGCTCACTCCAAAAATAAAGCCCGTCAACGAGTAAACCCAAGCTATGGTAAATATAATGATCGGCCCGTTAAATTGTTTACCACTTTGGTTCTTACTAAATACCCACCTCAATACGATGTACCAAATCCAAGGATATCAAATGACAAAATATATAAAATAAACTTAACAAAAAACAAAAAATAAAATTATCTTTAAAATAAAAAAATATAAAAAGTTACCTTAATTTAAAAAAAATTACTTAAATAAAAATAGGAAATAAAAATAAAAATAAAATAAAAATAAAAATAATAAAAAATAAAACAGAATTATAAAATAAAATAAGATACTGTGAGTTGCCAAAATATTAAGGAGACGCGTGTATATATAGAAGGAAAGAAACGTGGCCTTCAATAGCCCACGGAAAGACTTTGTAACCTCCGTCTGATTAGTTAAATACCCAAACAGATCCTCTCTTTCATCTCTCTCTCACTTCACAAACCCCTCTCTTTGTTTCTCTGACTTTTCCTTGCCATCTCTCTCTCACTTCACAAAGCAAATAATACACCTCTGTCTCTCTAATCTCACAACCAATCTGATGAACACCCAAAATCTTCAAACCAAAAACTTAACTACTCCGTCTCCTTTTTATGTTATCTCTCAATCACAGAAACAAATCCATCCCTTCTATTCCCTATGAAGACGAGTGAATCGGCTTCAAGATCTTTATAATTAAGGTCTCGGGTAGGTATTTTATATGTTTTGTTTTTGGTTGAGTCAGTTTTTTTTCGAATCGAATTAGAAGGAACAAGAATATAACGAAAATTGTTATAATTCAATCTTTTAATTCGAAAAAATTGAAGAAGGTTTGTTGAGGTTGTTTGATTAATTTCGAGTCTAGAGAGATGAGGGAGTCGAGTGTTATAGGGTTCGGGTGTCGTTGGTCGAGAGATGTAGTGTTAAGATGAGAGGGTTTTGATGAGTGTGAGTTGTGTCGGGGTTGTTTTGTGATTGGAGTCTAGGTGTGGAGTCTGTTGGTCGAGGGTGGGTTGGTTGATACGACAGATGAGTCCAAATTGGAGTCTGGTCGAGAGTTGTGTGGGTTTTTGTTTCGAGGTCGAGTGTTTTTTATTCAGGTGAGATGTTGAGACTAGGTGTGAGTTTGTCAGTGTGTTAGGTGTTAGGGTGGGAGTCTGTCGACAGAGGAGAGTTTGTGTCGAGTTGGGTGATTGGAGTCCGAGTGTGAGGGTGGGTGTAGGAGTCGAGATTGTTTGATTGAGAGAATGGGTTTAAGAGAATGGGTCGGAGAGAGTGTGAGAGTATTCGAGGGTTTGAGTAGTCTTGGTCTTAGTTTTGGTCTGTTTTTGTGTCGAGGGTGAGTCCGAGAGTTGAGTGTTGGTCGAGTCTGGTCCCGTTATGTTTGAAATGGTTTGATTTTGTGTGGAGTCTATACGGAATATTCTATACGGAATATTCTATACGGAATATTCTATACGGAATAGTCTATACGGAATAGTCTATACGGAATAAACCGTGTCTATACGGAATAAACCGTGTCTATACGGAATAAACTGTGATTCAGAATAATCTGTTATACGGAATAATCTGGGCTTATCCAGAATAACAAGAAAAGGAAACAGAAAGTTGAAACGGATGGATCAAAACATGAGGCTTTTGACAGATTTGGACAGATTGGTTGTTTTGACAGTTTTGGACACAAAGATAGTAAAAAAAATAGAAATAAAAATAAAAATAAAATAATAAAAAATATAAAAAAATTGAAAAGCTGATGATTATAAAAATTGATAAAATTGATAGATTAAAAAAAATGATTAATTTAAAAAAAAATTGATAAACACTGATTGGACAAGAACTGATTGGACAGATTTGAAGAAAAAAAAATAAAAAATAAAAAAAATTGATTGACCAGAAAAGTTAATAACACCTAATCACAAAAAAAATGATAAAAAACAGATTTTGAGATGAGAAAAAAAATAAAATAAAAAAAAATGACTAAGTAAATCAATAGATAAAAAGAAACGCAAATCCTAAGATTTAACCATGGCTCTTGATACCAATTGAAGGTCTACGATTTCTTAGGGTTGTGCAATCTATGGATTAGATCTATTGATTGAGTGGTGGAGGAGGAAGATGAAAATGGATGTGTAGAGAGAGAAAGGAGAGAAAAGAAGAGTAGAGAGAGAAAGTGATTTCATTGAAATGAAAAGTTGGTGAATGAAAAGAACCACCCCTCCTAACATGCTAGGAGGGGGTTTATATAGCCCACCCTACATGTGGGCTATATGGACTATATAGGATCACGAGCCCAATATCTTTGGAGTGACCGATCCTTTCTAAATACGTAAAAACGTATTTCCAACACACTTACGTTAGAATCTAACAAACCCCTTGAAGAAATCGAGTGAGAAACGACTTCTAGATCAATCAAGTGATCTCGGGTAAGTATTGCATGTAGCTTCAAGATCTAAAAATATCTCGGGTAGGTATATTTGATTTAAGTTTTAATTTCAGATTTGGATCAGTGAAAGTTTTGAAACTGATATCTTGAGTGTTGTGTGGGTTTGAGTCAAGTCTTGGTGATGATGTGTTTGAGGGTGTTCGAGGCTGGGTGTATGGTGAGATTTGACGTGTCTGTGGTGTGATGTGACGTTACGTGTCTGTGTGATGTGAGTGTGTTGTAACAGTCAAGTCTTGAGTGGATTGTGTCAAGTCAGTGTATGTAGAGGGTGTGTAAGTCTTGTGAGTTTTGTTTGAGGTCTAGTATGTTAAAAAGAGTGTGTTTTGTTTGAGAACAGGCGAAAGTCGAATAAGTGAGACGAGGGTCTGTTGTGGTTTTTCTTGGCGAGAGAGGTTGGTTTGTGAGTCAGTTTGTGAATCGTGGTAGTCTTTTGGTTGAGAACTTGAGTCAGATTGGTGTTGAGTGTGTCTAGTCTTTGTTGGTTGATAGTCGAGAATATGAGTTTTCGGTCGAGTGTTTGTATAGGACGAGTCGTAATATCGCAATATAGGGCGAGTCAAATTAACCAGTTAGTAAAATCAATTACACCATCGCAATATACAACCTACATCCCATCGCAATACCAAGCATACAACCCATCGCAATATTTATCATATTCATCGCAATATCAACCAACTATGCCATCGTAATATCAACAAACCATCAGAATGTCACGATCGGAATGCGGACAGAGTTTCGTCTCAATGTTCCTTAAACCCGTCGCAATCCACGATCGCAAAGTACGATCGGAATCCACGTCGGAATAAGGGTATCGGAATAAGTGATCGCAAAGTAGAACCCTAGGGTTATTGCGATCGGAATGTTCAAAACTTGTAACCGTCGGAAAAAGTGGTCGGAATACGTGTCGGAATGAAAAAACCTTTTCCGACAGACACAAAAAAAATAAAGAAAAAAGAATATCGAAAAAGGAAATACAAAAAAAACAGTTAAGACAAAATTTTATAAAATAACTATAGATAAAAAAACCGATACTTTTTATACTTTTGAAACAAAAAAACTCACATTGAATCCAAATGGTTAAGATCGAGACAAAAACTCATCCAAAGACCGTAGTCACATTGAGACAAAAACTAATACTTTTGAGATAACTCATTTTTTGGGACAAAAACTGATACTTTTGAGAGTTTTGAGACAAATGGTTAAGATGTGAGATTATGATTCGTGACAAATAATTAAGATAAAATTTAAAATAAAGAAAGAAAAAAATAAAATTTTACCAAATGAATAAATTAAAACACGCAAATCCTAAGATAGCTCTTGATACCAATTGAAGGTCTACGATTTTTTAGGATTTAGCAATGTATGATTTGTTGATCCCAAACTTAGATCAATTTAGCTTGTGTAAACGAGATTAAATCAAGTTAAACACGTAGAGAAACTTTGTTGTGTATAAAACAATTTAAGTATTATGCGGAATTAATACTCAAACAAGAACACACAAAAAATTGTAAAACAAACTTTCACTTGATTGATTAGAACAAACTTGCTTATAATGAAAGTGTTAAACGTATGAAAAAACTTATATGAAACAAAACCTAAAGGTCTTCTTTTATAGACATAAGAAGCCTTGTACAAGAGTCTACGTATCAGCTATTCTAGGTAAAGATAAATATAGAAAATACATTGTTGATCCTATCTTTACTAGAAACAAACTAGAAACATAATACGCGTAGATCGTATCTTTCTATCAGTGCTTGACTTCAACCTATCAACGCTTGACTTCTTCCTGTCAACGCTTGATCTGTCAACGCTTGTTTTCTTCTTATCAACGCTTGTTTTCTTCTTGTCAGCGTTCAAGTGTACTGGCTACATTTTATTCCCAAAAATCCTTCCCTAAACTTGATATCTACTCTAGCAATCAAGTTTCTGAATAAAATTTAAGAACTAGGAGGAATCTTACAAATCTTATCATATTGGTAATAAACATGCATAATCAAATCTTTGGCCACGTGACTTGAATAGTCAATCTCTAGCTGTGTTGTCTTCATCTTGTCCAAAACTTCTTTGGACATGGGATACTCAGCATCTACAAGAAGATACTCAGCAAAGTTTATAGAGCACAAATAATACACACCAGCAGTTGAATACAAACGCCATTGAAGTCCACTGATATCATCCTCAAGATCCCTCCAAACAGGATCTTCTTCTTCTGTGCACACATTCTCTTGAATGTTGACCAAAGCTTTATTCCATTGACTGAAGTAGGTGCTTCAGTCTCATACTTAGCCATCAACAACCTCCAAAGGTCTGCCAAGTCTTCCCTATCCATACTTGCAAAGAGAGACATAAGAGTAGTAAATGTGTGTACCTTTTTCCCATATCTGCCAATCATCCAAAACCCACTTGCATCTTCTTCATAGCTAATGATAGGGTTTCTGGCATCAAGAGGTAACACTTGTACCATATCTGAAGCTTCCATGGGTGAGAGCTTAATGCTCCTTCTAAGAACAGCTTCACTGGGAACCACTTTATTTAAATCTTTAGGAAACTCAAGTGGAACTCCCTTCTTCAAAGGCCTTGGAAAAATCATTGCCTTTTGGATCTCCATCTCTTCTACAAGTTCTTCTTTCCTTTCATCTGAAAGAAGTCTAAGAGTATTCATTTCCTGCACTCTTGCCCAAATGGGATAAGCCTTGTACTCCAATTCTTCAAAGGATAATCCCTGCAATTTCTTGAAGGTCCATCCAGTTCCATGACATCTGAGTAACATGTAGTAAAGCTCCCTTCTATCCCTCTTCAGCAGTGAGAAAACATTGCTAGCCTTATGCTTCAGAATTACCTTGCAGTCTCTTTGAACTCTTAAAAGAATCTCCAATCCCCAAATTTGGTCTAAAATTGTCAAATCTGGATTCTCCATAATCCTATTCTCTCAAGCATGGTACATCTGAGCAACTTCTGGCATATCATAGTCTACTTGCAATTTTAACTCTCTAAGCTTCTCTCTTGCCAAGTCATCACCATATTCAAGTCTTTCTGGTTGTTCAATTATCATCACACTTGAATCTGAACTCCCTTCATTACTTCGTTCTTGTTCCTCAGAAGTAACAACAAATGGTGATTCTCCAACCTTCTTCATTTCTTGTTCCACAAGTTGTGCAGCCAACCTTGAATCAAACTCTACTTGTGCTGCATCCTTTGGAACTTCTACTTCTACCATAATTCCTTTACCCTTATCTAATGGATCAATGATGGGTAAAGATGATAATGGTACCTGTGAAGACACTTCTTTGATGATAGTTGATGACTGGAATACATCAACCATATCTGCAGGTCTGTCAACGCTCAAATTCTGTGTGTCAGCGCCCAACTTACTCTTGTCAGCGCTTGGTGTGTCAGCGTCCAAAGTTTGCTTGTCAACGCTCACCTTACTTGTCTTAGCGACTCTTGTGAACTGCTCCATCATTGCTGTAAAAGACAAGTTCAAGTTTGTAGGAGTAACCAAAGATGTATCAAAACCTGGTTGCTTCTTCAATTCAGTGAGGGCTTCAGCAACACCCAAAGATTCTTCATCATGTGAGCCTTTGTCACTCACATGGATCTGCTCATCCTCCCATTTGGAAGATTCCTCCATACCACGCCTAGTGTTAGCATCCTCTAAAATGACAATCCTCTCCCTCAATTGCTTGAGTTCAAGGCCTTGTGTACTGACTGTTTGTACCAGGTCTGCATTTTGCTTTTGCAAGCTAATGCAGACAGCCGTCAATTCCATCATTGTATATGGTTCCAATCTGCCCTCCTCTAGAATGGGTATTTGACCTCCCAAAGTAGAGTCATGGGGCATGGATGAGGTCTTAAAGATGTTAGGACTGGCTTGGCCTGCATCTAAGCTAGCACCAATAGTCTCAGCCTCATCCATAGCACCAACCACACTTGTGGTGGTGGTTCTCTCTGCAACATGGCTAGGACCACTAGAAGAGAACACTCCAGTAGTCCTTAGGCGTTTAATCAACCTATATTCAGGGGGTGTAGAAGATGATGTGGATTGGGTGGTAGTTTGAAGTTTAAGGGGTGTTTGGGTATGTGAAGGAAAGGTGTCAACATTTGGATTACTGGTGTCAACGCCAACATTTAATGTGTCAGCGTTGAAGGATTCTTGGTCAATTTCCATGTGTTGTGGTGAAGGCAAAGGATATGGTATTGGGTCAAGTTGTGGTTGTGGGTCTGGTTGAGGTTGTGCTGCTGCAATAACAGCAAGCATAGCTTAGGTGAGGGGTAATTCACGGTGAGGGGGTGAGTTCATCTTACTAAAAATAGCTTTCTTTTGTACAGGGATCTCATAAAAATCATCATGATCCCTTATGCAATACCTTTGTTAATCAAAAACCATTTGTAAAAATCTGGCATAACATCAAAAACCATTTGTAAAAATATGGGATAAGCCAAAGTCATCTTATTCCCTTTGTTTTTACACATGCCATCAAAAAATAATTTTGAAAAATTATACTTTTGCCCATTTGTAATGCACACAATTACACTAGCAATTGATCTGTTAATTTCATTATGTGCAGTACATTTGGGACTCAAACATTGAAGGATGACATGTATGAGGTACATCTAGGCTGGGGGAAATTCTTGTTTATGATATTTATTTAAAGTACCCTCATCAGGGAAAGGATACCCCAAAGCCCGACGTCCTTGTTCTATCTCATTAATGGGGAGAGTGGTTATACCATCTGCATCATTAAGATGCAAAGCCTGGTGAACCAAGGCTTCAGTAACCACCCAAGTACGCCCATGAACAATAGCTGTTAATGTAGTCACATTATTAAGCGTTGAGGAACTAATAGTGTTCCAAAACTGTTTAATATGAGTGACAGGGATGAGAGAAACATGAGAAAGAGCATACCGTAATGGAGATGCATTCAAATACGCCACCATCTGAGTGTATTGTGGAAACAAAGTATCATCAGCCTCCAAATAAGCAATCATGTTGTGCTGACTCCTAAATCCCAATACCAAGTCACTTGGTTTAAACTTTGGTGCCATTGTTGAAGAAAGTTGTTTGTGAAAGATTGATGAAAGATGAATTATAGGAGAAAAAGTGTTAGACAAGAATATGATAGTACCCTGTTTAAAAATAGGAGCCAAATATATAGGAGAGATAGGCACATGTGATTGGTCAAAAATAAGGCAAGTATTTTCAAAATATAATGATGAAAATATTGAAAGAAAATAAGTTATCTTGTGCATTAATTAAAAGTTATCTACTCCCAAAATTACGGCCCCAAAATTCGTCAAAAATAACAACTGGGTAGGTCCCAATGAGTGTCAACGGTCAAAAATAACCCATCAACGCCCAACGACTATATTCTTGTCAACGTTTGCAAAAACCATGTCAGCGTCTAAATTGGTCACAACAACGCTTGGAAAAATATTTGTCAGCGTCCAAAAATAAAAGTAATAAAAATGAAAAAGGACCTTAACAAAGTAATTTATCCTAGTGAAGATAACCTAGAAACTGAAAATTATTATAGGGCGGCAAGCACTGTCCAATTATGCACACTTGCTTATGCAAGATAGACATAAAAGTCCTCTAGTGTCCCTTGCTAACCAAAATTCTTAACAGTTAAGATATCTCATAAAATCCTATGTAACTCTCAGGTAAACCCATTATAAATCATTCCCAAGTCTCCCAACATACCACATCAAATTCTAGGCCAAAAAGGTCTTGGCAGCATGCATAGTATATCAACTTTGCATGCTACAGTGCCTAATGAGATAGAAAACTAACTCATACTCACCTGTGGACACAATCTAGAATTGTGATAAGAGTATTATAAGAATACCCAAAATTCCTAAAGGTTCCTAAAACCTCCCCTTAAACTGTGATACACAAGTTGCCAAATAATATGCATGTAAATAAAAATTTATGTCAAGATAGGAATATAAATATTCCAACCATCATCCATAAATTGAAACATGCGCAAATGATTCTCCAAGGATCCATAAGCAACTCTGTATCCAATGGTACAATGCTATCAACACCTGCACACTTAGATCAAAAACCACAAAACTAACATGCTGCTGACAACGTCACGATAACACTTATCAACGTTAAGGTAACCTTTGTCAGCGTTAGACAAATATAGTGGAAAATATAACTTTTCAAATAGACCAATAACAATGCATATCCTGTACATACTTTTACATTAAGACCCCAAAACACATATTACGTGAGATTGATCATTCCAATACTTGTTACCAAGTATTGAAACCTTCCAGCATCAAAAGGTTTAGTTAATAAATCAGACACATTTTCTTCTGTGTCAACCCTATCTGGTTGTATTAAACCCTTTTCAAAACAATCCCTTATAAAATGATGTCTAAATTCTATGTGTTTTGTTTTAGAATGATGTACAGGATTTTTAATAATGCATAAAGTACTGTTATTGTCTACAAAAATCTTGGTATGCATGAAATTATACCCATAATCCAACAGCTGGTTCCGAATCCATAAGACTTGTCGACAACAAGCAACTGCAGCTACATACTCTGCTTCATTTGTAGAATTGGCCACCACTGTTTGTTTCTTGCATTGCCAAGATATCAACCTACTCCCAAGAAACTGACATCCACCAGTTGTGAATTTTATAATCAAATTTGTCACCACCATAATCACTGTCTGAATATGCAATAAGCTCCAATGGTGAATCTTTTGGATACCATAATCCCAAGTCTGGATAACATCTAAGGTATCTAAAGATTCTCTTGACAGCATGAAGATGACACTATTTGGGAGTTACTTGGTGGCGTGCACATGCACACACAGCAAACATAATGTCAGGTATTGAGGCTGTGAGATACATCAATGAACCAATCATTGATCTATAGTGCCTGACATCCACATCTTTTCCATCTCCAACTTTTCCCCAAGGGTGTTCTCTATCCATAGGAGTACTAGCCCTTTTCTCATGTGGAGAAAAGCCAAACTTCTTCAAGATTTCTACTACATATTTATCTTGAGAGATGAAGATACCATCTTCTTTCTGCTGAACTTGTAACCCTAGAAAGAAGTTCATCTCCCCCATTGCACTCATCTTGAACTTGTCTGTCATAAGCTTGGAAAAGTCTTCACTCATCTTTGGGTTTGATGATCCAAATATGATATCATCCACATAAACCTGAACAAGTAAGACATCTTTACCAGTCTTCTTTGTAAATAAGGTCTGGTCTATGGTGCCCCTTTTGAATCCATTTTCCACCAGATAGGTGGACAATGTTCCATACCATGCTCTTGGGGCCTGATAAAGTCCATACATAGCTTTCTTGACTCTATACACCTTGTCTGGATGCTCTGAATCTTCAAAACCAGGAGGCTGCATTACATAAACCTCCTTTACAATTGTGCCATAAAGAAAAGCACTCTTCACATCCATTAGATAGACAGTAAAGCCCATGCAGGAAGCATAGGCTAGAAATATCCTTATAGCCTCAATCCTTGCAACTGTTGCAAAGACCTCCTCATAGTCTATCCCTTCCTCTTGTGTATATCCTTGAGCCACTAAACGTGCCTTGTTTCTGACCACAATGCCTCTTTCATCTTTCTTGTTTCTAAGAACCCACCTTGTCCCAATAGGTCTGACATGTCTAGGACAATCAACCAACTCCCAAACATCCTGTATAGCAAATTGGTGAAGCTCATCCTGCATTGCTTCCACCCAACTCGGTTCTTTGAGAGCATCAAAAATCTTCTTGGGTTCCTGTTGTGACAGAAAACAGGCAAACAAACATGCTTGAACTAGAGGGGTATCAACCTTCTTGTGTATATTGGCAATAAATCCTCCAAGATTCTGATGAGATCTTCTAGTTTGAACAGGAGACATCACATCACCAATAATTAAAGAAGAGGGATGATCCTTCATTGTAGAAGTAAGAACTCCTCCCTTAAAAAGTATGTTGTCTTCAATCTCATCTTCCATGTTACCAATATCTTCTTCAGACTCTCTTCCATCAATATCTGTATGAACCTCTCCATTTCTGCTTGAAGGTTCACCTTGTTCAAAATTGGAAGAGAAAATATGGTCAAAAGAGTTGTCAACGCCTGAACCAAGGTTGTCAGCGTTTGAGCCATCAACGCCTGAAATAGAGTTGTCAACGTTTGAACCATCAACGCCTGAATTTGTCTTGTCAGCGCCAGATTTTCCTTTGTCAGCGCCTGAAAGACCATGCATGTTGTTAACTGGTGATACTTGGGGACCACCATTTTCCTTTCCAGCAGCAGCAGCAGCAAAAGCATCTGTCCATATGGGAATAGTGATATACTCAAGTATGGGTGATGACTTGTCTGCTTGTGATCCAACCTCTTCATTAACTTATGTACCTGAAACATCAACAACTGGTTCTTCCACAACACTTGAAGTTACCTTCACAATTTTTGGATTAGTAACAGGCATATAATTCAAAGTCCTAGATAGAGGTTCCAAGTCAAATAACCAATTTGGACCACTTTCAGGATCACTAGGTTTACTTTCTAAAAACCTAACATGTACTTTTTCAAGTATACGTTTTTCCTTCTTAATGTAGACCCTATATCCTTTACTCTGCACTGAATAACCCATGAAGTAGCCTTCATCAACTTTAGCACTAAATTTACCTAAGGCATCACTAGTATCCAACACAACTACATGACAACCAAAAGGTTTAAAAATCCAATATTAGGTTTCCTTCCCCAAAGTAACTCATAAGGTGTTTTGTTATGTATCTTGTTGACTAATGCTCTTTTCTGAACATAACAAGCTGTATTCACAGCCTCAGCCCAAAAAGCAATGGGAAAGTGAGCATCAGCCAACATAGTCCTGGCTGCTTCTATGAGGGTTCTATTCTTTCTCTCAGCAACCCCATTTTGTTGTGGGGTTCTGGCTACACTAAACTGTCTAGTAATCCCTTTCTTGGCACAAAATCATCTAACAGTTTATCTCTAAACTCACCACCATTGTCACTTCTAAGCATCTTAACTTCATTACCAGACTTCTTTTCAATTTGGTTAATAAAGTTAATTAAAGTATCAGCAGTGTCACTTTTCAAAGCTAAAAAGAAAGTCCAAGTAAACCTAGAAAAATCATCAATAATGACAAAGCAGTAAGATTTACCATTCAAGCTTTCTATATTAGTTGGACCAAACAGGTCCATATGCAGCAAGTGAAGTGGTTTAGAACTAGAGTGCGCTTGTTTAGACTTAAATGATACCTTGTGTTGTTTGCCTTTAAGGCATGCAACACAAGAGTGGTCATTGTGGAAAGCCTTTTCAGGCAAACCATCAACCAAGCCATGTCTCACAAGCCTGTTTATATTTTTAAAATTAATGTGCCCTAGTCTCCTGTGCCATAGATTACTCTCATCAACTGAAGCCTTAGCATAAAGACATGACAAGTTATTATTCATCCTAATCCCATTAAGATTCACATTATAAATGTCCTTATGCCTAGGTGTCCTATAATCAAAAAATTTCTCATCTGGTATTTTAAAATCCTTGCTCAACACCAAGCATTCAGTATTAGTAAAAAGAACCTTATTTTTGTTATCACAAACTTGTGATACACTAAAAAGATTATAGTCAAGTTCTTTTACCAGAAACACGTTTTCAAAACGCAAATTGTTGGTGAGAAGAGTTCCTTTGCCTGTGATAGTTCCATATCCGCCTCCAAAGTAAACTTTATCACCATCCTTAATGGGAGTGAAGTTTGTGAGATAATCTTCCTTCCCAGTCATGTGCCTAGAGCATCCACTATCCCAATAGCCATAATCATTAACCTGCTTTTGAATGCCCTGCACATAAAGAAAACAAATTAGTTTTCTTTGGGAACCCAAGCCTGAGCAGACTTGGATTCATTTGGTTGTTCAACAAGAACAGACTTAGTCCTCATAACAACCCCTTGTTCATCCCTTTTTGGATTAAACACCCAATTAACCCCAATTGGTTTTGTGATGACCTTTGAAATATAATTAAATCTGTTACAGGTCATAGAAATCCCATTAGAATTAGAGTTTTGATCTTGCTTAGGTTCCATGTCAAGCTAGAAGAAGCTTTAGACCCCTTTCCCTTTGGTTGCAAATATTTACCATTATTTGGTCTGGCAACGTTTCTGTCAGCGTTTGATTTGGTCTTGTCAACGCTGAAATTACCCTTATCAGCGTCAAACCTAGGGTTTGCTACAGGAACCCATTGTCTATTAGACCATGTATTGGTCTTCTAAAAAGGTCTTTGTCCATAAGTATTAGACCCTTTTGAAAAGAATGGGGCTGGTTTAACAACTTGTGGACTTTGCTGAACAAAAGTTTTGGGTTTGACAGTGTTTGACTTTTTGTCAACGTTCACCTTGGAAGCGTTGACACACTTATAAGCTAAATGTGAAAAGCTACCACAAGTATAACAGGCTTTTCTAGACATAGCTCTAGGTTTAGAAGAAAAGAAACATGTTCCATTATCACTAATTTGGCTTTTTGGTGACCTAGTATTTCTATACATTTCTGCATAGTTAATGCTAGGTTTTCTAACAACGTTTGAGCCAAGGTCAACAGTCTTGCCAGTGATTGGGTTTGTTACTTTGATAGGGGTAGCTCATTTGGACTATCACTAAGCATGCCACCCTTGACAAACAAGGTAGGGTTGGCTTTCTTCCATTGGTCCAAATCAGTCAACTTCTGCCTATATTCTTCTACTGGAGTAAGGACTCTTGGTGGAGGAACAAATTCCTCTTCTTGGAGTTCTGGTAAACCAGTCCAAGATAAGTCCTTTCTTTGGATACCATAGAATTCCTCAGCTGGTGGTGGAACACCAGCATACTCTTTCATCCCAATCCCAGTCATATCCCTAGAATCCCTTTGTTTACTAACACATTCTCCTAGGGTTTGTGAGGCTTTATCAAATCTCTGAATTTTAAGATCTACATTATCCTTATTCTTGATAGCCTCATCTAACTTAGCCTCTAATTCAGCATTGACCCTCTCCATGATGTTTCTAATATCATTACTAGCATTTAAATCATGTTTTAAGATATTGATTTTATCTTTTAGGTCAAGATCCATTTTCTTATACTCAGCTATAGTCTTTTTAGTTTGAGTAAGAGCAAGTTGATAGTTAGACAACTTGCATCTTTCATTACTTACATCTGTTGACAATCTTAAAACCTCTTTGTTAAGTCTTTCAGTATTTAAACGACAACCCTTACTACAAAAAGCATCATCATATACCTCATTGTCTGATGAAGATGATGAGTGTGCCATGAGAGCATAGTGAACATGCTCTTCTTCTTCCATCTCAGCAACCAAAGCTTTATTTTCTTCCTCATCCTTAGCCAAATAGCTCCAATCCCATCCAACACCATCAATTTCTTGCATTGCAACCATGGCCTTGGGATCCTGAGCCTTAGCAATTTAGCTTGAGGGTTTTCCAGCATCAGATCTTCTTGGAGATCTGCATTCTCTCATAAAGTGTCCCATACGATGACAATTGTAACACTCAACCTTGGATTTATCAAATCCAGCAGTGTCCTTAGCATTAAAAGTCATCTTCTTCTTGAATCTTCTATTCCATCTGTTTGCTCTTATACTTGCAAGAGCCATATTCCACTTTATGTCCATCTCCTCCAAATGCTCATCACTAATTTGCTCAAGGTCCTCATATACCATTGGGCAATGAAGCAATGTATGCACACACAGTATCTAGATCAATACCAGCAGGCTTAACTCTTGGTGAGTCAATTTTGTATATGTCAGCGTCTGAATATGAGGCGTTGACAGGATATGATCCAGCGTTGACACAGGTTGATCCAGTAACTGGATGCATGTATGACTCCTTCTGATCAAATTGACCTTCACTATGTGAGAAGAAGGCCATGTTACCATTGGTAGACTTGCTTCCATGATCCAAAAGAGTTTCTTTCTCTATCAGCCTCAGTTTATTGTACACATCATCAAAAGTAGAACTTTTGTGAGTGTTATTAGCAATTATAGACCTTGCTTCAATCTTCCATGCATCACCCAGGCTTTTAAGGAAAGTGGAGATAATATCAACATCACCAAGCACTGTTCCCATGAAGGATAGCTTGCTTGTGATGTCGAGAAGTCTGCTTCTCACACTACTTAGCTTCTCATTAGGTTGAGCCTTAAAACAGCATATTCATGCAAGAGTTGCTTCTTTTTCTCTTGCACAGTATCAGCATTACCACCATAGGCAACTTCAAGGGCTGCCCAAAGATCTTTTGTAGACTCGTAGCTTCTGTATTTGTGCTGATTTTCTTGTCCCAAAGAGAGTTTCAGAATGCTTAGGGTTTTCATATCAACCCTTCTCTTTGCTATATCCTCAGTTGAGACAGCTCTACCATCATCAGGTTTTTCTCTTCGTTCCTCTTCAGTAGAACCTTGAATAGCTGTTCTTGCAGCAGTGGCAGCTGCAATCTTTTGAGCCTTATCGAATGTGTTTCCATATTCAATAATTTCCCATAGAGTGTAGTCATGGATTTGTAGATATTGCTCAAAGTTAAACTTCCACAGCTCAAAATTGTTTGGGTCTAGCATGGGAATCTTGATGTTGTGGTTTGAGAAGGAGGAGGAGTTTACTTCTGGGATAGACATGATGTTTTTAGGGTTTTGTGAAAACTAGGGTTTTTGGTAATTTAGGGTTCTTGTGTTCTTTAGATAAAAGTTTCTCAACAAGCTCTGATACCACTTGTTGATCCCAAACTTAGATCGATTTAGCTTGTGTAAAGGAGATTAAATCAAGTTAAACACGTAGAGAAACTTTGTTGTGTATAAAACAATTTAAGTATTATGCGGAATTAATACTCAAACAAGAACACACAAACAATTGTAAAACAAACTTTCACTTGATTGATTAGAACAAACTTGCTTACAATGAAAGTGTTAACGTATGAAAAAACTTATATGAAACAAAACCTAAAGGTCTTCTTTTATAGACATAAGAAGCCTTGTACAAGAGTCTACGTATCAGCTATTCTAGGTAAAGATAAATATAGAAAATACATTGTTGATCCTATCTTTACTAGAAACAAACTAGAAACATAATACGCATAGATCATATCTTTCTATCAGTGCTTGACTTCAACCTATCAACGCTTGACTTCTTCCTGTCAACGCTTGATCTGTCAACGCTTGTTTTCTTCTTATCAACGCTTATTTTCTTCTTGTCAGCGTTCAAGTGTACTGGCTACATTTTATTCCCAACATGACTTATCTAATGAAATGGAAGGGAAATGGAAGAACTAGAGAGAGAAAGGTAGAGAGAGAAAGGAGAGAATGAGAGAATAAGAAGGTTGATTAAATGAGAAGTGAAAACACAAATGACCAACCCCTCCTAACATGCTAGGAGGGGGTATATATAGCCACCCTACATGTGGGCTTGGTTGGCTATATTGTTTAACATAATGGATCACGAGCCCATACTACGTATAAGTCGTTGGAGTGAACGATCCTTTCTAAATACGTAAAAACGTATTTCCAACAAGTTCTGCGTTCAAAGCTTTATTTGAATGACCTGAAATTACTGGCCCAAACTTCAATGATTGGTACCGCTCGCTAAGAATTGTCTTGAGAGCAGCGGGTACTGTCGATATCTTGACTACTCCCTATCCGGAGGAACTTGCTGAAGGAGCATCTGATGCGCAAAGGCTTGAACATGCTGCTAATATTAAGAAGCACTCTGAGGTGGCTTGCTTAATGCTAGGAAAAATGGCTCCTGCACTTCAACAGAAGTATGAGCTATTTTCTCCAAAGCGAATGCTTGATGAGCTCAAGGCTATGTTCGAGAAGCCACAAGCTGTGGAGATCAACGACTTAGTAGATGCTTTGCATAGCTGCAAGCAAGCTCCAGGAAAGTCTGTAAGTGCCATTATTTGGAGATGAGGGGTTATATGGAACAACTCATTGAACTAGGACAACCCTATGATTATAATATGGCTATCAACTTGATCAATAGGTCCCTTAACTAGGACTTCAATGATTTCGTTAGAAACTATAATATGCATTGCACGGGGAAGACAATTAATGATTTGCATGCAATGCTCATTGACTATGTAAAGGGGTTGAAAGACAAGGCATCTACCGCTACGCCTTATGTACTAACCATACAAAAGGGTAGAGTGAGTAAGCAACCGCAAGCGAATAAGAAGAAAGGCAAAGGCAAGGGTAATAAGGGCAAATAAGTTGCGACTTTTTCGAAACCCAAGCAGAACTTCGTTAAGAGGATTCAATCTCAAAAGGATGAGACTTATCACCATTGCAAGGGAAGTGGTCACTGGAAGAGGAATTGCCCTCTTCACCTCGAAGAATTACGAGAAATAAAGAAGAAGTCTGAGCAGAGCGCTGCAGCTTCAGGTACTTTATTTATGATTGGATTGTTCAATTTAACATACAAATTAAATTCCTAGGTATATGATACGGGATGCGGTATTAACATTTATAATACGATGCAGGGATTTAATCTGGAAAGGAAGCTTTCCTATGGGGAAAAATATCTGCAAGTAGGCAATGGCACACAAGCAGCGGTTGAAGCTATAGGAACTTTTGATCTAGTTTTACCTTCGGGTTTAGTACTGAGATTAAATGATTGTCATTATGAACCTATAATTGTTAGGGCTGTTATTTCCTTTTCTTGTTTGTTAAATAATGGATTCGTTCACACGATTGATAATAATGGAATTTCTGTTTGGAAAAATGTTATTTTCTATTTAATGCAATTTCTGTGAATGGTGTGTTTGAATTAGACCTGCATGATAATGAATTCAAGAACGATAAATCTGTATTTAGCATGAGTAAGAAGAGAAAGTTTTACAAGAACTCTTCTTATCTTTGGCATTGTAGACTTGCCCATATTGGGAAGACTCATATACAAAAGCTTCAACGTGAAGGTGTTTTGGAAAAAATCAATAATGAATCATTTGATAAATGTGAGTCTTGTATCTCTGGAAAGATGACCAAGAAACCTTTTAATAGCATTACTGAAAGGGCTACTGATATACTTGGACTTATACATACTAATGTGTCTGGACCACTTAGACATACGTCAAGGAAAGGTGCTAGCTACTTCTTAACATTTACGGATGATTATAGACGTTATGGATATGTTTATTTACTTAAGCAAAAACATGAGGTATTTGAAACATTCAAGGTGTTTAAAGCAGAAGTAGAACTGCAATTAGGGAAGAAGATTAAAGCTCTTCGTTCTGATAGAGGTGGTGAATATTTAAGTCAAGAGTTTATAGATTATCTAAGTGAGAATGGAATTGTTCAGCATCTTACTTCTCCCTATACTCCACAACAAAATGGTGTATCTGAATGGAGAAATCATACATTATTAGATATGGTACGATCTATGTTTAATCTTACAACTTTACCTTTATCCTTTTGGGGTTATGCTCTAGAATCTGTTGTTCGTATATTAAATATGGTTCCCACAAAGAAGGTCGATAAGACACCATATGAACTATTGCATGGCAAGAATCCATGTTTGTCTTATTTAAAGGTCTGGGGTTGCGAGGCGTATGTGAAACGTGACTCAAGTGACAAACTCCAACAACGATCTGTAAAATGTATCTTTGTAGGATACCCTAAGCCCTAAGGAAACAATGGGTTATTACTTTTACTATCCACCTGAGAACAAAGTAATTGTTGCTTGGTATGGAGACTTCCTTGAATCTGATCTTGTAAACCAAGAATTCAGTGGGAGAAATTATGATCTTAGGGAGAGTCATATAGATACATTACCTTCTGAAAACGCTAGCGATGTAATTCCCGTAGGACCAGAAAGTCTGGCGGTTCGACCAGAATTGGTTCCTCTGCGTAGATCCGCAAGGATTAAAAACAAAAATAGAAGTATGTGTCTTAACATAGAGGATGATGATAAGTTAGGGGATCTTGGTGAACCTGCTAATTATAAATCCGCCATACTTGATCCTGAGAAGGATAAGTGGATGGTTGTTATGGATGAGGAAATGAAATCCATGAAAGTAAATGATGTTTGGATTCTTGTAGAACCACCACCGAATGCTAAAGTGGTGAGACATAAGTGGATATACAAGAATAAAACCGACATGGACGGAAAAGTACAATCCTATAAAGCTCCTTTATTAGCTAAAGGTTTTACTCAAACTTTTGGCATAGACTACGAGGAGACATTTTCTCCTGTAGCAGACTTAAGAGCTATTAGGATTCTCAAAGCTATATCAACATACTATGATTATGAGATATGGCAAATGGATGTTAAAACTGCCTTCTTGAATGGTCGCTTAGATGAAGACAGCTATATGCAGCAACCAGAAGGGTATGTTGATCCTAAGAATCCAGGACATGTGTGCAAACTTCAAAGGTCCATTTAGGTTTTGAAGCAAGCATCACGTCGATGGAATAAAATATTTGATGAAGAAATCAAAAAGTTTGGATTTATTCTGAATCGTGATGAGCCATGTGTATATCGCAAAGCTAGTATGAGTGATGTAGTATTCCTGGTCCTATATGTTGATGACATATTAATCATGGGAAGTAACATTCCAAGACTTAAAGCTGTTAAGGATTATCTTGGTAAATATTTTTCTATGAAGGATTTAGGAGAAGCTGCATACATTCTGGGAATTAAGATCTATCGGGATAGGAAAAGACAGTTAATTGGTCTATGTCAAGATGCTTATATAGATTAGATTTTGAAGAAGTATAATATGCATAATTCCAAGAAAGGTTTTCAACCTATGGAAGTTAAGCATAATCTGAGTCATGAGATGGATGCATCAACTCCTAAAGAGGAGGCATACATGTAGAAGGTGCCTTATGCTTCGGATGTAGGATCTATAATGTATGATGTTAGATGCACAAGGCCTGATGTGGCATTTGCTCAGAAATTTGGTCAGTAGATACCAACAGAATCCAAGGAAGCTCCACTGGACTGCTGTTAAACATATTCTAATTGAGGAGTACGAAAGATATGTTTTTAGTATATGGTGGAAAACCAGACACAGAACTGAATGTTACAGGTTTCTGTGATGCGTCCTGGCAATGTGATAAAGATGATACGAAGTCTCAGACGGGTTACGTTTTTGTTATCAATGGAGGAGCGGTTGACTGGAAGAGCAAGAAACAGACAACGACTGCAATGCATGCTACTCAATCTGAGTACATGGCTGCTTCAGAAGCTGCAATGGAAGTTGTTTGGATTAGGAAGTTTATTGAAGATCTTGGAGGGATGCCTTCAACTAAGAACCTATTGATATGTATTGTGACAATTCTTCCGCAATAATATTTGCCAATGACCCTGTAGTCACGAAAAGCGCCAGACACTTTATGCGTAGACATCACTACGTACGAGAACAAGTTGAAACTCGTGAAATAAAATTGATAAAAGTTCACACATATGATAACATAGCTGATCCTTTAACTAAGGCTTTTCCTAGACCAAAGGTAGTTAAGCATGCCAAGGCGATTGGGCTGCAACTAGCTAGCGAACTCATGCAATAAATCTGTGATTAGTATTTGGATAAAGGATGTTATGACATTATTATATAATGAAATAAATATTGGGTTTCGTTTATTTTTATTATTTAATAAGTGTATCCTATTTTACATGTTCTAATCCATGAATAAAAGTTATGCTAAATGTCCATTATCGATTAATAATATGAGAGTATTATTAAACTAAGACAAATCAAAATGGTGATAGAGTATACTTGAAATATATTAATCGATTTTGGATGATATTCGATGAATCGAATATAGGATTTATCCTAACTATATGTTATTACTTTATGGATCTTTGTCATTAAGTAAAACATATATAGTTATCCTTAGACTTGAGATACCAGGAAACTGTTATGAATCTAGTGCATCTCTGTGGAATAATCTAACGCTAAACGTAATTGGTAGCTATAAGGATTATTTTTGGAAGTGTTGCAAAATTCATAAGTTTTGCTCGTAGTCAATATGGAATTTATTTCCTCCAATTTCGTTTTGGAGTTTAATACAGCTGGGGCCCTCGTGGGATTAGTAAGATGTTTTTGTAGCCACACCTAAATTTGTATTGGTAATCTTGTTGAATCTGTGAACGAGAAACATAATTGTTAATAAAAGGAATGACTGGGATCCGTATCCTTATTAACGGTGTATTAGAAATAAAAGGATAATAATAACGATGCAGAATCGCTAAAAGGTTTTGTCCAGGAAACCTTACTCGAGTTGTACTAGAGACATTGGTATGTGTAACTAGACGGTATTAAATATAATCACGATATTCGAAATATGTCCAAGTGGGAGCTGTAAGTTTATGGACTTATATTTAATAGTCGTGTGATAGGATCGAACTCGAGATTACGGGATTACACACAATACGTAAAGAGTTAATTTAATTAATAAATATATTTATCGTATTTATTAATTTATTTAATAAATATATTTATGTATTTATTAATTTAACCGAGCAAGTAACTATATAACCTTAACGATCGTTAAATAATTAATAGTTAAGTTATAACGAGCGTTAAATAAACATATAGTATGTATAAACAAAAGGAAAGAAGTTTGGAAGATTCCGGAACGCCCCTTAGGGGTGTTCGACTGTCGGTTATGCCCTAGGGGGAGGGGGGGGGGGGGGGGAAAGTTGCCTTATATTTATTGGGCTACAATGGGTTGGAAGTCTATAAATACACCTCCTAATCCCCTCATAATCACAACATCATAAATCTTTTCCCCTCTTCTTTCTCTTGGTCGATCGCCACCCCCACCAACAAAAGGGTTTCGGTTGGTTTTTCTTGGTTGATCGATTATATACATAATCTAGTCCTAGCCCCTCTCTAGGGTTGTTGGGTAGATTAATTACAAGCGTTGTAGCTCAGTTTTCACGTGCTAGAATCACGGTTAGCTCGTTGTATTACGTGTGTACAAGAACGTAATATAGTCTTACTTTAGACTATAACTTGGTATATACGGTATTAACCCGAATTGGTGATTCGTTCTTCGTCTTGTGGAATTGCTTTAGCGTAAAAGTATGTAACCCTAATTCGATTAATTATAATTTTGTTATTAATTATGATCTTGTTAAATCGCTCCGCTATATGTGCTTTTATCTCGTTTAGGGTTTTATATAATTGTTATGATACTAATAAACCTTGAATTAATCTGAAGTATCATCCCGGCAAGGCGAATGTAGTGGCAGATGCTCTTAGTAGGAAGTCGAGTATGATCAACGACATTAAGATAGAGGAAGAAATTATACGAGACTTGGAGCGACTTGATATTGAGTTTATGGTGCGTGGACAGCATGGCTACTGGGCTAATCTTAGAATGGGGCCTGACTTATTCTCTAGGATCAAGAAAGCTCAAAAGGATGATGGTGAAATCTGGGCGATTATTTAGAACCTAGATCAGCAGACGGAGTTTTGGGTAGGCGACGACGGTATCTTATGGCAGGGCACTAGACTTTGTGTACCTGATGATCTTACACTCAGGGAGGCGTTACTGGCTGAAGCTCTTAGCTCCCCATTCCATATTCATCCTAGTTACACCAAGATGTACCACTGCATCAAACAACATTTTTGGTGGAGTGGTATGAGGCAGGACGTTGCTACCTATGTCTCCATATGTCTTACCTGCCAGCAGGTTAAGATCGAGCATCAACGATCTAGTGGTCTACTACAACCATTAGACATTCCAGAGTGGAAGTGGGACAAGATCTTCATGGAATTTGTCAACAGACTTCCACAGACTAAGAGGAAGCATGATGTCATTTGGGTTATCGTCGACGACTTACCAAATCAGCTCATTTCTTACCGATCCGCAAGGATGACGCAGTTAGCAAGTTGGTTGATCTCTATCAGAAGGAGATCATGAGACTTCATGGTACTCCATCTAGTATCATCTCGGACAGAGATCCTCGTTTTACTTCGCGATTCTGGAAGAGTCTGCAGAAAGCTTGGGGCACCAGACTTAAGCTTAGCACGACTTTTCATCCTCAGGCAGACGGACAATCGGAGCATACCATTCAGACAATAGAGGACATGCTACGAGCGTGTACTTTAGAATGGACAGGAAATTGGGACGACTATATCTGCTTAGTAGAATTCGCATGTAACAACAGTTGGCACGCCAGTATCAAGTGTGCACCGTTTGAGATGTTGTATGGCAGGATGTCGTGCCCAATCTGCTGGGATCAGGTTGGTGAGCGAACTCTTGAGGGTCCAGAGATGATAAAGATGACCAACGAGAAGGTCTCTGTAGCTAAGGCGAAACTGCAAGAAGCTCGTGTACGTCAAAAGAGTTATGCCGACAAGCATCGTAGGGATTTGCATTTCAACGTGGGAGATCATGTCTTTTTCAAGGTATCACCGACGCGTGGAGTTAGGCGTTTTAGAATCAAAGGAAAACTCATTCCTCGATTTATCGGACCGTTTGATATCCTCGAATGAGTCGATGAAGTATCGTATCGTTTAGCGTTACCTCCGCAGCTTTCTCACGTTTATAATGTTTTCCATGTGTCCTTACTCAGAGGATACAATTATCATCCCCTTCATATGGTTCAATATCCACTCGAACAGATTCATGAGGATCGTACTTTCATTGAGGAGCCCGAACGAGTTCTTGATCGTCAAGAGCGAGTCATGAGGAAGAAGACGATTCCATTCGTCAAGATCCTTTGGAGGGACAATTTCGAGCGGGAAGCCACTTGGGAGACGGAGGAGTCTATCCGGACTTCTTACCCTCATTTCAAGTTTTGATTCGGGTATGTTCCTCTTTCAGCTCACCTTATCTATAATTCGGGAACGAATTATTCTTTTTAGTGGGGAAGAGTTGTAAACCTGCATATAAATACCATGAACAGTACATCACGTAAACCTATGAACCAATTAAAACTTTCCATTTATGTTATGTACACGTGTCACGAGCATTTATTTCAGAAAACTACGTATAATAATAACACACGATAATTATTAAGTATAATAATTATAATCACGAACATTTAAACACACGATAATTATTAGTATAATAATTATAACACGAATATTAAAACATGACATACATGAAGTATAACTAACACGAACATTAAAGCACGAACTAACACGAATAATAAACACGAGCGTACACGAGTAATACTTTAACTATGAAAAGGCACGGGTTTGCCTTCGGGCTTGTTGTAGCCGCGGACAAGGGAGACAAAGGGGGGTCCAGCCCACCTTTGTAAATTAACTAGTAATAGTAAATCACAGGAAATAAATAATACAGAGTTTTTACAAAAAAATGAAAACACCTTAGCCTCCTTGTTGTTTGAAGCCATGGCAGCCACCACACAAGGACGATTCATCGTCGTGTTTTGATCTTGGATTTATACGTGTTTGTATTCGTGTTTCAATTCATCATTCACACGCATATACGGTATAATCACAAACCTCCATCTTTGGTTTACTTAATTTTCCATTATGACCACATGGGGTTTAATATTTAAAAAACAATGGGTAAAACATGTTATGATAATAATAAAACAAGAAAAAGGGTTTGTTTGGTTTGCTTGTTCGGCCGCACACCAACCGAGACCAACCATTGGTCTCGATGTCTTTTTGGTTCGCCAACCGAGACCCCCAAGGGCTCGGTGTGGCTGTGGTGTTCGGACAGCAAGGGGACCGACACCCCTTTGAGGCTCGGTGTCATTCTCGGACAGAAAAGGGGGACCCCGGCGCGAGCTGGGGTGTGCTTGTTTCGGGCAGTGGGTACACGAGACAAAGCAGGGGGAACCACCGGCTTAAGCCGGTGGGATCTTTGCTCAACCATTGGCACCGGCAGCGCCGGCGTGAGCTACGGCCACACCACCAGCCGTCGGCTGGGGGTGTTTGGTCTCGGGCTTCGGGCTCGGGGTGTTGCTAAATTATTTTTTTCAAGTTAATTAAACTAATTTTCATGCCTAATTAATTAATTTAATTAAATCATGAACTTAGGTTATATTATTTTTATAAATAATACATGTTTTAGCCTAAGTACATTTAATTATTTATTTAGACTATAGTTTTATTAATTAATTATTTAACACATAAACTTATAATTAATTAATAATTCCCTGAATTAGGGTATTAATTAAATTAATAATACATGTTAACCTAAGTATTATATTAGACTTAATTTAATTAAACCATGACTTAATTAAATTTGTATAACCTATAGTTTATTAATTAACCATGATATGTTATTAATTAATAAATCATGTACTATCATTCCTAATTAATAATCAGACATAACCTATAGTATTTAATTAATAAACTATACTATTAATTTCATGACTTATAACTTTTAACTAGTAAACAGTAGCTTATATTTTTAGCTTATTAATCTAGTTTATTTTTAATGATGGAAACTTTCTATTTCAAGAAATTACTATTTTTAGAAACTTTCTATTTTTAGAAACTGATATATTTTTGGAAACTTTCTATTTTTGGAAACCTGCTATTTTTAGAAAGTTACTTTTTATTACACTACAAGTATAATAATACAAGAATATAAGATAATACATAATCAGAAGACATGAAATACATGAATAATACAATATATCATTTAAATAGTAAAATAAGACAATAACATATAAAACAAGTTAAGAACATACAAGAACCAGTAACATACTCAGTAATCAGACAACTCATACATGTCCCTTATTTATGTAGCAATAGTGAGGCCGGAGTAGGACTTTTCATCCTTCCATCTTTCCTCGTTCACTGGACATAAGGTACGGAAATTCTGTCCTTCAGTATGGACATTCTCTTTCTTTATTAGGATTCTCCGTTTGCAGCTAACTGTTTCCCCGAGTAATTGTTTTATATGTTTTGATATGCTTATGTTAGTTTTAAATGCCTAAGCCATATACATGCATGCCATGTCACCTAGTTATGGAGGTACCATAATCATAACAATAGAGGCACCAGTGTTATGACTTCCCCACGACAGAGTGATTGCTCGTGGCATCCCTTTACAATTTTGGCCATATATTTATATTATCATGTGGGGCATATGGATGCATCCTAGTTACATGTTTTACAGAATTTTTATGGTGAATGCGGTGTGTGCCTTGCATCCTTCATAAGGAGTTGATCCCTCCTACCCATACTAATTAATTAGAGCCATCCCCTCTAATTGCATGATAAGGTCACCCCTCCAAGTATTCATGCACGGTGGAACCTCATGACCCATATGGGCTATTGGCTAATTAATACAGTTTTCATATAAAAACAATAGTCTTTTCAAGCTATAAAACCAGTTTTATGAACATGTTCCAAGTTATCTAGGACTTATATATTTCCGCTGCTATTAGTCTTTTATGCTTATGTCATTTCATGATATGCTTGTATATCCTTTCACTGGGTGTTTTGCTCAGCCGTTTTCCTTTTCATGTTCCCAAACGGCAGGTACTCAGGGACGTTCGTAGGACTTTGAGAGTATGTGCATACGAATGGAAGCTATCTAGCCTTCATTACTTTATGCATTTCCATTCATTACATTACTTCATTTCTTTTGGACATTGTTTAGTCCTTTCATTTCTGTACTTATATTCATGTGTATGAGCTTATGTTGGCCTACTGATGTTTAATTCTGGTATTTCCTTTTATGGTCATTTAATGTTTTTGGACATTTACCTTGCATGCTTTGATGAGACGCCATAATTATCCTGTGATATTCCATTTACCAAAATAGGGTATTACAACCAGAACTGCTAGATCTTATGTAGTTCATTGCTTAAGTCAGGTTATGCATTGTCTAATGAAGTCTCATTTGAGATTAGCATTTAGGGTTATCAGATATCTTAAAAGAGAACCTGGATTAGAGAATACTGATAATAGTCTTAAAGTCATTGTAGACTGTGACTGGGCTAAATGTAAGGTTACTAGAAGATCTTTGACTAGTTTCTGTATTGGTCTCGTGGAGAAGGATTATGATAATAGCTCTAATATTTAAATTTCTAAAAATCCTGTTTTACATGAAAGAAGTAAACATTTTGATATTAATCTATATATTTTAAGGGAAATAATATTTGCATGTTTTATAAAACGAAAGAAGGTCAAATCTAAAAATAATACCACAAATATATTTACAAAATGATTGCTTATTTATGACCATAACAAGTTTTGTAGTTATCTTGTTTTGTTTAATGTGTTTCATGTATAAGTTTTTGAGGGAGTGTTAGAAGTAGACTTATACCAAATAGAAGGAATAATATGTTATTTCAAGATTGTTAAAGAATAAGAAGATGAGGGAATAGTTTTGTCAACTGATAGAAGTCTAAGGAGCTAAAAGGGAATCGTTGGTCAAGCAGCTATATAAGTTGGTCAACATTTGATTATCTTCTTAATTTTCATTTTAATTCGAAAACTCACTATGTGTAATCGTGGATAAGTGTTCTTGTTGTTAATAAAGATCATTATGTATGATCTTGATAATAGTTAACGTTTGTAAACTTTGCATTGAATAAGTGAATCGTAGGGAGGATGGTTGAATTCACCAATTTTAGATTGTTTTAAGGCTTTGATCATTAGTTTTTACAAGAAATTTACAACTTGTATCATGTGATCCTATATTTTTATCACCTTTGTTCATATCGAGTATGGACGGGTTCATGCACGAGAATTTCGTGTAGCATATATATGGTTATATATAATATCCTTATGCGAGTTAGATTGAAAGTCCTATCATAATATTGAGTACATTTGGAATTGATTAATGCCAACCCATAGTTAATGTGTGAATGTACCATGTTTTAGTTCTTGAGCAATTGTATTGTTGTTAAGTTCATGTTGGTTTGACGGATAATTAGCAAAATATGCTATTCAAGTAGATACTTTAGCTCACACCTTCAACTAGTACTATTAACATACCTATAACAAATCAAGATTAATATGTCATATTTTAGAATTTAAAATAATAAAACGACCCACAATCGATCTATAATAGATTGTCGGTAAAGTTAACTTTTAAGTAGCGATATCATGTAACTCTTTTAAGACGATAAGTACGGTTTCTATTGGTAACTCGTTTGATACTTTATATGGTGATAACTTGGTTACCTAGCAAGTAACATCAGTTAGCATGGCTTTCAATTTTGGTGTATATGTAGAAGGGCAATGTTCTACCCAATAAGTAAGATTAGTCTGATTAAAAACGTAATATACACTTTTTGTATAATATTGATCACTGGAGCATTTGTCCAATGGGTGAAGGTTGTGTGCTTGAGTCAGTTGACCCGGGTCTAAGTCATATCCTTAGCATTTGCTTCAGACAGGTACCCGCCTCTATAATACCTATAGACACACTAGAGAGACTTTGTTGACCCGGGTTTAAGTCCTATCCTTAGCATTATACTCAAGATAAAGTTGCATCTATTGAAAATGATATAGTAAATTTTCGGGTGGCTATACGCTGAGGATTGGATATGGTACTACAAGCTTGATGGAACAATGGAGAGATACTTATGATAATACTGATTTCAACTTCAACTCGTACGATGATGATATGTATGATGGTCATGAAATTTTTGACCATATTTAGTCGTTTACTAATAATTGGATATTAAGGTTTGTGAGAGAGTTCGAAAAAATAAATTACTTTATACTTCTTGAATTGCTTGTTGACTAGTCTTTTATAATGAAATAGTTTACTTGTGTAATAGATTGGGATGCGGTATATGTCCAGATTCATTATAGGGTAAAAGTTTTAAATTACCCATGAACTTTCTATTTTGTCTATGAATAACCTATGTACTCTGTTAAATACCAGATTATCCCTTGAAACTTGTTCAGTTGTTCTAGATTAACCCCTGACACCAAATACAACCACCTAGCAGCCACGTTGGAAAAAATTGACACCTCACTGTTGCCATGTCAGCTCTAACGTTTGTCTTTTGTCACGTTTAACTCTTCCATGTTCTCCTTTTCATTCCACCCGTCGTTTAGATACTACACATAGTATCTAAACCCTAATCCAAATAAAACCAACAAGAAAATCAAATGGCTTCTTCATTATCATGATCCCAATCCAATCGACGAAGGCGCATGATTCCAACAAATTGCAAATGTGATCTGCCATTGATTGCTTTGGTATCTTGTACCCCGACCAACCTAGATCGTAGATTTATGGTTTCTCTAAATCGCTATGTAAGTGAATATATAACTCCCTTTAATTGCAATTATGATCCGTAATTTTTTTCCCAATCTTTAGGTCTAATTTCAAACCCTAATTTATTGAAATAGAAAACTAGTGTCAAAAAATGTACACATTGGTCTTGAAAGATTTTGAGCTAGAGAGTGAATGGTATAGATCATATCTTTGTGAAATATACTTGATTCTTAACCAAATTGAAAGGGAAGAACTTGAAAATGAAATGATAGTCAGAGATGAACTAGCTCTAATGGAAGCTCAATTTGCAAATGCTCAGACTAAAATAGAAGGTTTAAGGGCTGAATTGAAGAAAAGAGAAAATTTCCTTGGGTTTTGGAAACCAGTTGTGATGTCTTTGATTATCTTGTTTGGAATTGTTGTAGCTATCAAGTAGGTTTTTACTAATCTTAGGTAATGTATTAGGGTAGTATTATGTATTTGAATGTCCTGGCTAAAAATCCATTTAACATTTGTGTATTTTGGCAGGCTACAAATGCCTTTTAAAAGAATATTAATTTTCATAATTGACTCATTTGTTGTTTATCTAATTGTTAATGTATATACAATATATATGCTGCCAATGTGTCTTTTTAATTTTCCAATAAACATTTATATCACATGTATAAGCAAAGGGTTTGGTTGAGTAAAAGTACCATAAAGACCCTACATTTAGTCCTCTGATGAGGCTTCAATGCGTGGGAGTAAAACCCCTAACCACCCATCTTCCAACACCAATATAAATGAACCCAATTGGCTAAACTAAAATGCTTCGTCTTATCTTTTTCTTCTCAAAACCCTAGTAGTTCACAACCTATAATCAGCAACATGGATAAAGGCAAAGGCATAGGCAAAGATCTGTTTATCTTTTTCCTTGTTGATTACCTATAGCAGATCTTATATTTGAGCATGTTTAATCTATTTTTCAGAGATCATATGAATTAGCAGTGACTCTGAAAGTGACAGTAGCAGTGCTGGAAGTATGGATAATAACCAAGATATACCACCAGGTCTGCTTCAATGGTATGGTTATGATACTCTTGAAGCATACAGGGCAAACCCTAACTTTGAATTCAAGGACAATACTATTAACACCTATATTAAAAGACCATTGGTGTTTTTTAGAAGAAGCCTGACAATGATAGAAAATGGAGACCATGGAAAGATGTGATTAGGGCTAGGGAGTATAAGGAAACCTTGGATGACTCTTACATAGTAGTGGGTAGGTTTGACAAAAAAAATAGGTGATGACAAAAAGCCATGTTCCAATCACAAATGTTGTTATTAGTCTTCCATGTAAGACTAATTGGGACCATATACTTCAACAAGCTTCTGAGAAAGGAAAGGGCAAAAGAAAGGTTTGAAATTTATGGTTAATGTCTGGTTTATTTAGCCTGAAAAAATGGCATGTTTTTTACTTTGGTTAACCTGTGTGTTTTGGCACTAGTATGATGTTTGTATAATAGATGGTTTATGTATGGAACCATTTAGGATATGATGCATGTAAAATGGCTTGTTTATGTATGGGACCAATTAGTAGTTTTTAATGTATGGGACCAATGTCTTTTTTATGTATCCTACATTTTCAAGTGCTTGTTTGTTATGACATGTTTGTGGTCAACAGAAGCTTTATAGAAACATTTTCCTGTGACATGTATGAGACCAATGTGTTTTTATGTATTATGCACAAAACACCAACACATGGGACACTGAACATTTTTATATTCCCCAAACAATTTCGCATGGTGAGATATGATAAACAATAATAGAGGCTTCATTTAACAAAAGGATTAATTTCACCATTCATTTGGGGCACATCAGGCATTGTTTTTCTAGCACAAACCATATACAAAATATGTGCTTTACAGCCCACATGAACACTGGAATCAATTTTTAGTTCCTAACTATTAAGTTACTACAACATAAACATCATATGGATAGTTAAGGGGAAACATCAAATGCCAAATATGGTGTAGATCCTTTGCCATTATCATCAACCTTGAAAACTTTTCTGGTTTGCAATTCTATCAGATCTACCTCTTTGTTTGGCATAGCTCCTAAGTGGCGGTGCCTCATCATCCAGTCTGTTACTTGCTGGTGGTGTGATTTGATCATTGTCTTCACTTATGGGTGCCTTCCCTTTATTCTATGATGAAGTACCACTTGAATCATCAATACGCTTATCCTACATTGGGGTATCTAAATGCATATACTTTGCATCATATTCTTGTGTAGCTTAAGTTTGAGTACCTATTGCAATCTTGCTTAAAGGTTCTTGTTCCATCGTTCCTTTATTTGATATCCAATCCAACTAGGCTTCATATGCTTGTTCAGCCAAGTATGCATCCAGGTACTCTTTCTCCTGCCTTGCTTCCTTTTCCAAGTGTTCCCTAAGTGCTTCTTCATCTTGTCTTAGATAATATTCCTATAGAAGATATTATATACTCTTAGCATATTAACATGGACAAATAAATTTATGACAAATTATGATATTAAGAAAATAAGTTACATGCTCATTAGTTAAAGGGGCACCACAATATCAAGCACTAGGACCACTACCATCATTTCTTCCCTTACCAGTCATGCCACCTCCTATTCCTCTCCTATTAGACCTTCCACTACCTCTACTTCCACTACCAGTCCTGCCACTACCTCTACAAAAAGTAGATGAACCACCTTCCACTTTTCCACCCCTGCTAACTATATCACCTCCTCTACTTCTAGCACACTGCGGTCTCATAGGATTTGGCTTCCTACTAGCTGGTCTAACATCCCTTTCAGGATGTGGTGCAATTGGGTTTTTACAACTAGCCTTATTGTGACCAACTTGCAAACAATTACTACAAGTCATTATTCTTCCTACAATCATAAGTACTAACTTGTGAACCCTGAATACCTTCCTCAGTTGGTGACCTTATCCTTTCTTTTTGAGGTCTATCTGGCATTCTTTTTACAATTGGGGGCAAGGGTGGGGTTATCTCAGTTCTCTTCCAAAGATTAGTTCCTAACACAGGTTTGATATTGAATCGGTAAGCATTAAACCATATATCCTGACTATACCAATAACTTACACCATCATCAGGATCCCTGTTTAATTGCATGTATGCTGCCATTGCATGCACACAAGGGATTCCACTTAGTTCCCAAAGCCTACACTAACATATCTTGTGAATCAACACCATAACTGAAATATCCCTTTCTAACCTCTAGTTCTTGATAACCACTTGGATATAATCCATTCTTTGTAAAAAGGACAAAAAAAAATGAAAATTGAAAGCATAAAATAGCTAAACTAAAATAAAGTTAATGATTAAGGAGGGTATGAGTATACCTTTTATCAACTTTGAGTTTTTCCATCTTCTTCCTAATAGAAGGAGTTATTGTATCTTCTAAGTTAAGTGTCTTGTTTTTCATTGCTACTAACCTTTGCATAATATAGATTCTTATCTCTTCAAGTATGGTAATTATTGGTTTATTTCTTGGTATCAATATGGCCCCGTTAAAACTCTCATAGATTCTATTCTCAAAAGCAGCACATCTTCTATCCATTTCAAAGAAAGCTCTAGACCAACTGTTGGGATTCCTTGAGACTAGTTATCATATGCAAATTCATTCAACAGTCTTATCTGATCCATGTATTGGGTAAACTGTAGTGCTAATGTACTTGTAGCAGCACCCCGAAATAATCTTTTGAATTTAGCACCACTATGCCTCTTCTTAAAGTTTTCATAAATATAGTTTGTGCATTTCCTATGCTCTGCATTTGGTAGCCAATCTGCCACATCATCAATAAGCCCCTATAGAAATGAAACAAAATACAATTATATAATTTCAAGGATGGCTAAGATTGTATAACATATGTAAGTTAAGAAGATAATTACTTTATGAGAATAAAAAATGATAGTTATCCTTGTTCCATTGTGCAGATTCAAGTCTTCTTGTATAAGGGATAAGAACCAACTCTAGTTCAAGACATTTTCAACCCTTACCACTGCCTATCCAATAGGATACATTTGATTGTTTGTATCCCTACCCATTGCAGTTAACAATTCCCCCTTGCATGTATGCTTCAAGAAGCATCCATCTAAACCTATAACCTCTCTACAACCAGCCAACCATCCATCTATCCTTTTGAAACAAACATACATTCTTTTGAAATAAGTCTTCCCAGAGTTAGTGTTTTCAACATCTAATAGACAAGTAGTACCTGTATTTGAGTCTAATAGAGCTTGTTTGTAGTCCCACAACTTCCCATAATGATCAATAAGACCACCTTTATGATCAAACAAGGCTGCTTGTTTAGCTCTTTTGCACTAACCTAAACTAACATCTATCATATATTTTTGCCTAGCTTATATCTTCTTTCATTTTCATCAAAGGAATGGATCTTTTATAATCTTCGTGGCACACTATGTTGTTATCCATTTATAGGTAACAAGTTATCCAAGGTTGGAATTCCTTGAGCATTTGTGATCAGTTATTAGGGATTTGATTTGAAAAGAGTTCTATGTGGACATCCAAGATGCATACAACCTAAAAGGACAATGAGGTTTTTTATCATTTAAAGTTGCTTTCTTTGTCCACTTCATATTAGGGCTATGACTTCGACTTAGAACAGGGGATTACTTGTTTCAACACCAGTATCCTCAAGACCAGGTCTTTTAAAGGTCTATTTCTTAGTAAAAAACCTTTTCGTATGTAGCTTATTTAGCTTCTTTAGTTTCTTAGCACAACAACCATCTTTTGATGTCTCTGGCTTATCACAATTAGGCTTTGTCATGTCATCTTTAGATGTCTCTGGCTTATCACATTTAGGCTTTCTCAACTTGTTAAAAACTCTTTTCTTGTTACCTCTCTTCCCTGCACACCTACCCTCATCAATATTCCTACCATAATACACTAACAGAACCTTTCATTCATTTTTCATGAACCATAATTGATATCCATGTGCAACTCCATAGTTACATAAAGCCAATTTCAATTTGTTAGGGTCTTCATACCTCATACCAAGGATTTGTTCCATTTGGTTCCAAGGTATGTTAGGGTTAAATCAGGATATGAAACACCTCTCCTAACCTTATACCGAGGGTCTATTGTGTGTGCATCAGGATCTTCCTCACATATGTTCACTTGTGTAGCTAATGCTTTAAGTTTACAACCTATATATAGACCAATATTAGAACAAAGGTTATTCAAGAAACCAACATGTGTTGAGATGTTTCTAACAACTATATCCACCTCACGAGTGATCAAACTCTACATTCTCTATTTCCTCTAAATCATCACTATGATAATCATCTTCACTAAAGTAAGTAGTCTCAGGTTGGTGATTTTCATACTTCAGGTAATCCAATGCATCATAACCAAAATGTTCCACATACAAGTCAACCATTAACCAGTTCTCATACCCAATAGCTTTAAAAAAGCTTCCACATCAGAGTCATCTTTTAGCTGTTATATACCTAGACTTACCTTCTTACCAGTCTTATAGTAATACAATGTTTTAACTAAGCCTAACACGAGCCTGTTGACTATATCAATCGGTTGTTGAAGTGACATACCTTCAAAATCAATATCTGTAATTTGCTTTAGGTCGTATTGAACTTACTTCAATGGAGTAGGTATAAATACCCCATCGTGGTACAAATTAACAGTAAACAGCTTCAATTTCTTTGATTTATGCTTATCTGCAAAATTAGGGTCTCAAAAAAATTAGGGCTTTTTAAAATTGACATGATTGTGTACAATTATACAAGTAATTGATGCAACTCTTCGATAAATGAAAAATTTACCTTTAGTCATTGTTGAATCGGCGACTGAATGGTTGGATTCAAAGAGAGATCATTGTGTTTGCGTGTGCATTTTTTGGGGGGTAAAATTAATGTTAAGACAAACAATTAGGGTTACCACATAATTATATAACGGGTTGATTGTTTGCAACGTGAAAAAAAAATGATATGGATATTATATCCGGTACCCGGTTGTCAAAAGGGTGAATTTGACACAAAGTTTTAAGTATAAAGGTTAATCTATAATTTAACAAAGTACATAGATTAATCATAGACAAAACGGAAAGTTCGTGAGTAATTTAAAGCTTTTGTCATTCATTATATTGAGTTGCTAGCAATAAAATTTTAGTAGAACAACTCTTTATCCAAAAGAAATTTATTATTCAAATTACAGTTTTTTTTATAGATTATAATTCTTTTCAAATTGCCAATAATTTTCCGAAATAAGATGCATGAACATAATTTCCAACTTTTTCTTACAATTGTATTAGAATATTTAATTCTTCAAACTATAAACCACATTATTCACGATACCTAACATTAAGAAAAGACAAATAAAAAGTTATTAGATAGAGTAATTTAAATATGCATGCATGTCAAAGCAAAAGTTTTCGATTACAAAAAGCAAACTGTATTATGCAACAACCAATAATTAAAGACGTCAAAGAGTATAAAATAGTGACTAATTTTCATGTAAACCTATTGCATTCCCAATGCCCATTTTTTTTCTATAAATAAATATATTAGTGGCAGGGTGCAGAAAATATGCCATACATGGGTGGAACAAAGTGGCCACTAATATTTCAACTCAGTGACTCACACATTACAATACTATTGCCTTTATATTGTTTTATGTGTGATGTGTAAAATCTCTTCTTTTTTTTTTAAGAAATAATAGATTCACATAATTTTTATAAACAAACTCCCATACTATGATATTTCAAATGAGATGGACCAATGAGATTTTATCATGTTTTCTCTTTCCTATTTTTACAATCCATAAATTAATTGACACATATGTATGTAGATATCTTTTTATACAAATTATGTGGATGTATCATTCCTCTTTTTTTAATTATAAATTTTTTCAAATAATTAGATAATTCTACCTATCTTTTATTGATGTGTCTATCAGATTCATCTAATTAGCTACCCCGTACTAGTCTTTCATATCAAAATCAATCATGATTTAACAAATTTTGATGATTATAAGGCCACTTGGATAAAAAGGGTAATACTATTATACGCCATGATTCATCATAAAGTATTAAAAAAAGTATAAATTATATCATGTGTTTTTGTCTTCTCTGTTTATATTTCAATACAATTTTTATTAGTTTTTTTCGTATTTTTTGAAAATTTAATACTTTATACGTGTTAAAAAGAAGGTTTAACCAGTAACGGGTAGACAACCGGTTCATACTCTTTCTCTAAACTACTAGCACAAAGATAATAAATGAGAAATATATATGTGAAAGATAATATTTATACATAACCAACAACGATCTATTTGACAAAATGTGAGTTGGAGTCGTCAAGAAAAAGTGATACTTTTTCTTTCTTGCAAAGTGTCCTCTATCATCAACCGAGGTCCACGTCTTTTTTATAAGAGCAATGAACGAAATTCTTAAAATATCTAACTAATTTATTGCCTAAAATTTTGTTGGTTTGTAAATTGATAAAACACATATTATAGAACCTAGGTTTTTCAACCATGTCAAATACTTCGTACTACGTATAAAGCATTGTATAATGTTAATAAATTGTGTCGATGCGAAAGTCCAAAATAGTTACTGTTTGGTGGTACGATTTGAAGGGTAGGAAGGTGACATTAGGAATCATAGTGCATGAAACCGGGGGTAGTGTAGTGGGTCAACCAAGAGAATTCAAGTCCAACACCTTTTGCATTTTTAAACTTTATAAACATTTCAATTTTATAATGTTGTTTGTCTTATATGTTGCATCCGAATGTGATTTTTTCAAAAAGAAATAATAACATTGAAAATGATTTTTAATAATTTTTATATTTTTTGAATAAAAACTTGTTACCACTAGTAGGAGAATAGGTTATTTTGTTTTTGGTAAAACGTTGTTTAACCTGATATATAAATTACGTTAAAAAGTGTTAAATATGCTAAATGTGGATAAAGTCTTATATCTCGTCTAGTTACATAGACGATATAAATATAAACTACTTCTACAACGAAGAATACAATTATTTCTAGATTACGTTTGACTCAACACGACACCAAATATAACTTACAATTTTCTTCGACCACAAATATTGATGTCAAAAGCTTTACAAAAAACTTCTTATTGCTTGGTTAAATCGCGAGTATCATGCTAATCAACATCATATGAATCATATTCATCGACAACATTGGTTTCCTTCCACCGTTAATATAAACTCTTATTACTAATGTCACTACCTTCTTTGTACCTTAGAAGCCATGAATTGCGCGACTTCATGAATTGCACAACTTCACCATGCATTACTTTCAAATCGCTCTCACTATCTTTAGTAGGTTTTCACCCAATCTACTTTTCACATTTTCAGCTTTCGAATTCACACAATCTCAAATTCTTGCCATGTTTTTTCAAAGCTGCAAACAAATTTCTCAATGAAACAAGGTTAATACTATTATAATTTCCAGGACCCTTGTTGCTCAAAGACAATTTCGAGGCCCCCATTGTTTTTCACAGTATTATGTTTCTTAAACGTCTCAGAAAACAAACACAACACACAATGATTACTGGTTCGCACCTCTAGCTTAATCTACTAGAAAAACTTAATATAGATTTGTGATTATAAAGACGCCACAACTCTCAATTTTCTCAGAAAACTCTGTGAATGTTTTTTTCTCATCTCTGTCTGGATTATGAAAACCTTAGATAGTCATCTTCAATTTATATAGGCTAAACATAATTTTTTTCCTAATTTAAACACATGCTAAACTAGAAAATATACTCCTTGTTCTCCAAGGCTCCCCCAAACATAATAAAGTTGTTTATTTGATTCAGACCCTAATAATAAACCATCGTAATCCAAAGAGCACATAATCAACTTTACGAACAAGTAGCCATCGAAGCTCCAATCACAAAATTCAGATCATACGTAAGCTTGGTAACTCTTTATTTCATATGAATGTGACGTGATCTCACTATCCTCATGTAAGAAAGATGTTATTAAGAAGTTTATCTTCTGGTATGAAGTGATGTTATTAAGAAGTTTATCAATATTAGACTTTTAGGATATAAAACAATAGTTTTAAGAAGAGGACTCATAATAGGCCTGAAAGCTAACAAAGTATATTCATGAAAAGTATGTTTTTTTTTGTTTTAAGCATAACCCTTCTTTAGTTTTAAAACCTCAATTCCTAAAAACACTTCAGCTCACCTAATCTTTGATTTAAAAATTATTATTCAAAAACTTTTAAACTTCTTAATTTCATAAACATCATTTTCAATAATGACCACGTCATCAACATAAACCAACAAATATAATGACACATTTTCTTTATTAAAAATAAAACGAGAATGATCATTCTTAGAAGCTACAAACCCAACCTCAAGCAAGGCTTCAGACAGTTTATGATTATGAGCTTGTTTAAGACCATACAATGACTTGTTCACTCTACGCACTTTATTTTCATTCCTTGTAATACTCATGAGGCCGCGTCATATAAATCTTAACACTATCTCATTATTATCATTAATGACTTTTTCAAAACAAGGATGTAAAGTAGATTTACTTAGATTAGATATAATGCAAAAATTCTAACAGTAAGAATATAATGATTAACATATATGTTAAGTACATAACTTTATTATAAAGCACAAATTCATTCAACTTAGCAGAAAATTTAGAAGGTCTATGAAACCCTCCCAGACTAACATTCTCAGTAATATTAGGTAAATTCTTTTGAAAAACAAGAACCTCAACCTCATGGTTACTATGAGGGTCAATATTGCCATTATATATTTTGTTCGCCCATATGTGTTGCAGGAGTTGAATCATCATGTCTAGGTTGGTCTAAAGAACCAAACATTGGTTGATTTAGCCTACCATATCTACCAGGTGATCATCCTCATCGTCATTGAGTCTTAAAGAAGTTTAGGTTATTTTTTTTAGATTCAAACTACCCAAATAAATTTTCAATAAAAACATCACCTATATCAACTGTAGGAGATTGATATTGACTCATTATATAATAAAAAACAGTTTCATAAATTTTGATATGTTTTGAATACAAAAGTTTTTTAATTTTTAAGACTAAACATCTTATAAACTTTTTCACCACTTGCATAGCCAATCAAAACACATTTTTCACACCTTTGAGAAAACTTATGACACCTTTGATTATATTGGCAAAACAAAGATAACGAAAATCCTTAAATGAGAAAGGTTAGGTTCCCTACCATATACTAACAAAATGAGATTTGCCATTTAAAACTGAGGAGGAAAGCATGTTAATCAAATAAGTAGCAGTTAATACACATTCCGTCCAAAACATAAAAGGAATCCCTCCTTGAAACATAAGACTCCTATCTACATTAAGCAGGTATTTTTGTTTCTTTTCAGCAATCTCACTCTGCTGAGGTAATATATTCACAAGAGGTTTGATGAATATACCCATAGAATTACAAAAGTCACTCATTTATTGATTAATTAAGTCAGTTTCATTGTCTGATCTAACAACGTTAATCTTTTTATCAAAATAAGTTAAAGCAATTTATAAAAATGAACCACCATATCAAAAACTTCACTCTTGTTTTCAAGAAAATACACCCAAATAGCTCTACTGAAATCATATACAATAGTAAGAAAATATTTGAATCCCTCCTTGCTAACCACTTCGTATGGTCCCCATACATCCAGATGAATTAAATCACCAAAACTTTTAGACTTATGTTCACTTAAAAGAAAAGATTCTCTAGTTTGTTTTTCCTTAAGAGAGACTTCACAAGGAATCTTATGATTAACATTAGACACATTCAAATATCCTTTTAACAACTTTGAAACTTGATTAACAGGGTTACCCAACTTATTACGCCAAATTTCTTTAGAAACATTACAAACAAGAAACTTACTATAACTATCAACAAAAGTACAGGCATACACAGTATCAAACAAGTAAAGATCAACAGATTCATTACCAGTCCCTAGGAATGCCTCCCTTCTCAAACACTGAATATAACACTTAGTCTCATCAAAACAAACATTGAGTTTAGTATCCTTAATAAGCTTAAAATAACAAACTCACACAAGACTCATGCACAACAATCAAAACCACATTATTATACAACTTCAAACTATCCACATGAGTAATCTTAGCTAAGGTTCCACTAGAGTGACCAATGATAAGCTTTAAGCTATTGGTGTGAACCACGTTAAACATATCGTTGATACTATTAGTCATGTGTTTATTAGCTTCAAATCAATTATCTATCCCAAATGATAACTTATTCCATTAAGATTTATACTAACACTATAATACACATTACAATTGAAGAAACAACAAAACCCACTACCTGCCATATTAACATTAGCAGGAGTCCAGTTCTGTGTATTCAGAAAATTCAACAATTTCATAACCTGCTCATTAGTAAAAGACAAAGAAACAGGAGATGTTTTGACATCCTGATTACCCATAGAGTTACCCTTAAAATCAGCATTATTACTGTTGTTAAAACTTCGAGAAGGTTTCAAATTAGGATTAATTTTAAAACTAGGAGGGTGATTATTGATTTCAAAACATCTATTGATAGTGTGACCTTGTAAACCACAATTTTTACATAACAAACTGTTATAGTTATGTTTATTATTAGAACTCATATTATTAGATTTGTCGTTAAAATTACTTTTAGGATCAGTATGTCTAGCGACGAATGTAAAATCATGAGGCTTATCATTCTTAACATAGGAAGGGAGATTCCACTATGAGACTCCTTTCTAGCAATTATAACAAATGCATCTTTAAACTCATGAAGAATTTACCTAGTCAAAAGAATGATTCTAATGAGTTGATAAATGTCATCAGAGCCTATTAGAAATTGCATAAGCTTTAACAACTTTTTATGATCAAGCAATTCAATTATAGCATTACAAGTATAATCAGGGAGTTTTGTAAGAATACCAAACTCTCTTCATAGAGAGTTGAATTTATGATAATACTTAGAATCAGGTAAACTCCTTGTTTAAAACAATTTATTTAAGGCAGATTAAAAACAATTGAACCATCAATTCTATCGTAAGTCTCTTGTAACCCTTTCCAAGCCAATGCAACATTATCAGAAAAAAACTTGACCAAGATAAACATCTTGGGATAAAGAAGTTAAAGCCAATGCAACATTATTAGAAAAAGCATGGCAAAGATAAACATCTTCGGATAAAGAAATTAATATCCAATTAACCACAAAGCATTGCATTTATCTAATTGGGGAAGAAAGAGGGCACTGGCAGCATAATCAGTTCTATTGCAAGTGTCATCCACATAACCATCTTACCTTTAATTTATAAAGCAAGTTTCATAGCACAAGCCTAAATTATATATTTTTCAACCACGATCAATTTACCAGTCCTAATAGATTGACAAGAAAAGTGATTCTGATGCAAAGGAAAGGATTACTATGATCAAGAGATCCAATCAAAATAGGCATAATGAAAATAGAAACAAATAATAACAAAAAAGAAACTAAACATACAATAACAACTAAGAAATAAAACAAAAATACAACATAAACCAAACAAACTACCACAATTACACCAACAACCAATAATCAACCACATGTGTTACAAACTTCAAGCTAACCAACCTAATCTCCCATGACCTAGACATCCTAAATCCTAGAGAAAGAGCAAAAATAACCCAACACACATCCAAGTTTTTCAAAATCTTGATCAAGAAAATGGGATTGTCTATAGCAGGTATCCAAACCACTTAAGGTGACAAGTTAAGATGTTAGATAGCCTATTTTATCCTTTTGACCAAGGAATGTTTCTTAAGAGATCAAGAAAACTTACATTGCTTAAATCGACAACGGAAGACTTATCAATCACTATAAATCTCTTAGTCTAGATTAATTGAACACTAGAGAACCCCAATTAACCCAGAAACCATAGGATCAAGAAACTCCTCAAATTAAAAATTAGGGTTTTCCCAATTTAACTGTATTAATCGATCAATAACTAAGTTAATCACTGATTAACCAACCAAGAAGCCTAAAGAATCACAAAAAACCAAGAATCACAAAAAAAATTGGGTTTCAATAAAAAAATCTAAATCACCTAATCACCGATAAACCACAATATGATCCCAAGATGATAAGCCTCGAGCTCAGATGCCATGAAAAAATACATACACAACTGATTTATCACCCAACCAACCACTGTGTGATGACATTATTACTTAATGAAACAATACTAGAATATGGGTCCTCAATAAGTGCCTACCAAAGGTTTACAACAGAAAGGCAAAGATAATCCCAAAACGGATGCTATCTAAATATAATACTCACGCACACTCACTAGTGATTTCTAACCCAAAAATTAATAGATCGAGATGATCTAAACGAAAACTAAACAATAAACTGAAACCTTAAACTTTAACAAATTTCAGCGAGATGCAAAATTGACTGAGAGAAATTTTGTGAAATTATAAATCAACTTTGACCCGGATGATGACTTATATATAGCTTGGACTAACTTTACGTTTACATAAAAAATCTTGCGCAACCACAAACTTACAAACACAGCTAAAAAGGAAGTTATATGAAAAATAATACTGACAGTTAAACCCTTGAAGTCCCATAAATTTGCCCAAATTGCTAAATACTTTTAACACTTCAATATCTTGATTAGTCTTCTTCCCAATCGGTTTGTACCTACCTATAGGGCGGTGGTTCTATTTTATGAGTTCCTAAAGGTTCACGAAAATCTTATAGATTTTTTTTCTTTTAGTGTAAATTTTACTATACCGATCAGTTTAAGTTTCATCTCCCCACTGTGATACCTATATGTAAACGCAAATTTCTGTACTTAATTACTTCTCACGATTCATACAACCCAAAATATTCACAAGAAGAAAATAAATATTATGACAAAGGCTCGAATGACAAAAAAAAAAAGAAAAAGAAACTAGTCATTTAAATCTAACCTTTTAGTGACACTGTTTAGAAAGTGAGAAAAACCTTAAAATTTTGAGATATAGCAACAATTTTATATATAAAATGTGTCACAAATAGGCAAAAAAAATGTACTAACGTTTTTCATGTCAAGATAAATAAACTTCTACATGTTAGACTTTTATCTACATTACGTTAAGTGTGAGATAAGCAAATACATGTTTTTATCATAATTTTTTTTGTCAAATATTAGAATAAATTATATGTTTTGTCCCTACGATTTACATGAATAACACGTTTCGTCCCTAATTAAAATTATGTACATTGTTAGTCCTTAATTCTGTAAGTTGTAACACCGACGGTTCTTATTTTGAAAACTAGGGACTATCTGTGTAACAAGTTTCAAGCAAATTAATTACACGCATAGTCCCTATTTTTTAGATTAGGAACCGTTTGAGTTACAACTTATAAAATTAAAGACAAGCAATATTACATAATTTTAATTAGGACGAAACTTGGCATCGTGTAAACCATAAAAACGAAAGATGTAATTTATTCTAAATATTAGTATGACATTTTTTGACGTTTTCTATACAGTCGATGACATAATCTTTTACAACTCCATGTCCCCCATCGAGACTCATTATGGCCCAATGTAACCCATTACAAAATGAGTTATTACAACCTCTAGGCAATAAGTATCGAGTAATTTCAATTAACTTAACTCACGTGTTGTGTCCAACTAATGATGGATTTATATTATTGTGTCACAAATTAGGTGAATCGAAAATGACGATGATGTTTTGAGAAGCTTTAGGTTGTTAAGAATGTAGATTTTATGAGAGATTCATCGGATACAAAATGATCATCATATCACGGTTGTTTATCTTGTAAAAAACCACATCATATGCTATTTTAGCGACCAACAACAACATTGAATATGGCCACATCATGAGTACGTTCGGGAGCAAGCTTATCAAGGATTATCGGGGATTAGGCTTTTCAAAAGGCCGGCTTATATAATAGGACTCGTTTGACGAAAAAGCTTATAAAGACTTATTAGATTATACTAAGTAACTTCATAAAAAGAGTTAAAAACTTTTGCCAATAACTTATAAGCAATATAAATTATTTATTTACTTATAAAAATATCAAATATGTATCAAAACTCATTTAATTATTATTCGATTTTAACAAAAACAAGAATCAAGATGATTCAACCAACCTCCCCTTATTATTTTTTATTAACGGCGTTAGGCAATTACTTCAAATGTGATTCCTAGCTTTTTGATCAAACATACAATACAGGAAGAAGGAAAGAATACAACCAGATGTGTTACACTGATCTTACAAACAAGATCAATGAACACTAAATCAGTCTGAACAGATCAACTCAAGATCATACCAACAATGGTGATAATAACAATGTGAGAGAGAAAATAACAAAACGAATTAACCCTAATCTAGCTAATGAGTTGAATATATAGCCCATGAGTCAACACCGACTTCTCACTTTCCCAAGTTGTCACAAATGACCCCTGCACTTATATAAATAGCAAACTGAAGCAAAATAGTTATAAACAATTAAAACCAACTTACCTTACTTACCCTTGAAGATTGAGCACATTATCAAACTTGGCTTAAACTTTTAATACCCCCTCTTAAGTTGAGTTTTGGTATAAGTAAATAAGCTTCAGTTTCTCACAAAACCACTTATGATCTTTGATAGATAATCCCTTAGTGAATAAGTCAGCTATATTATCTTCAGATTTGATTTTACATGTTCTAACCAATCCTGCTGAAACTTTTTCTCTGAGGAAGTATAAATCTATTTCAAAGTGTTTTGTTCTCTCATGGAACACAGGATTAGCTGCAATTTGAATTGCAGAACTGCTATCACAGCTGATAGGCACAGGTAAAGTAATATCAATCTTAAGATCTTTCATGATCTTAAGAATCCACATAATTTCACAAGTAACACTGTTCATAGCTCTATATTCAGCTTCAGCTGAAGATTTAGTTATAACATATTGCTTCTTGCTTTTCCATGATACAAGATTTTCACCTAGATAAACAGTATGTCCAGTAACAGATTTTCTAGTAATCTTACACTTAGCCCAATCTGAATCAACAAAAGCATTAAGATTCAAACAATTATGCTTCTTAAAAGATATACCAGTTCCAGGTGAACTTTTAAGATATCTCAGCACATGAAAATCAAGTTTAAGATGTGATTTATAAGGAGCATGCATAAACTGACTTAGGCAATGTACTGCATAAGCAATATCAGGTCTAGTCAGAGTGAGATAAATCAACTTGCCAACAATTTTCTGGTAACAAGTTTTATTATCAAGAATAACATCCTTTTCACTATCATCAACAACTTTCTTTTTCTTAGAAAGGATCAGGAATAGGAGATTTAGCTGGCTTACAAGCTAGCATACCATATTCAAAGAGCAATTCAAGACAATATTTCCTTTAATTAAGACATAGACCAGAGTCAGTATCAAGAACTTCAATGCCTAAAAAATATTTGAGTTTTCCTAGATCTTTTATTTTAAATTTAGAACTCAAATACTTTTTAAAGTCATTAATCATTTTATCATTATTTCCAGTTATAATGATATCATCCACATAGACTAACAAAGCTACAAATGCCTCATTCTCAGTCTTAGTAAACAATGACACATCACTTTTACTTTGACTAAATCCATTATCAGTTAAAACACTAGTGAGCTTTTCATTCCATTTTCTAGGTGCCTGTTTTAACCCATATAAAGATTTAGTCAGCTTACACACCTTATTAGTATCTGAACCATATCCTTCAGGAAGATTCATATAAATTTCTTCATCTAAATCTCCATAAAGGAATGCATTATTAACATCTAATTGATATACTGGCCAATTGTTATGCACAGCCACAGAAAGAAGACATCTAACAGTCACAATTTTAACAACAGGAGAGAATGTCTCTTCATAATCTATGCCTTCTTTCTGACTAAATCCTTTAGCCACAACTCTGGCCTTAAACCTTTCAACATCTCCACTAGACTTGTATTTAACTTTCCACAACCATTTACAAGCTACAGGTTTTCTACCAAGAGGTAAATCAACAATAACCCATATATTATTTCTGTTAAGAGCTTACATCTCTTCATTCATTGCCTTAACCCATCTAGGGTCTTTGGCAGCCTCATCATATGATTTAGGCTCATGAATTTTATTCAGATTATTAGAAAACACAAAGTTATGCATAGACAAATTAGTGTAACTCACAACAGTATTAATATCATACTTAATTCTTTTATCAAGCACATAGTTATCAAATTTAGCAGGAACTTTGTGTGGTCTAGTTGACCTTCTTAACTCAGATCTCTCTGGACTGTTTTGAAAAAGTTGATTAAATTCAATAAATTCCTCACCCTCAGATTCATAATCATCATCACTTAGGGCAACATTTTGATCTATAGGACTAGCCTCACTACTGCATAGACCACTCTGGCTTCCAACACTATGATTCTTATCTCTCATAGAGTCTGACTCCTGAGAGTGACTGGTAATAATGGAATTAGTATCAGTAGATACTTTATCAGCTAAGTCAGGCCTATTTGAAATGCTACCTCTATTTCCTAGGTTTACATCTCTCACTTCATCACAGGGATCATCAGACTTGTCTGCTACCAGGTCAAAAATATTTAAACTACTTATACCTTGTTCTTCAAAAACTAAACCATCTTTACAACCATCATTTTTGAAAGGGAACACAGTTTCATAAAACTTTACATCCCTAGAAGACAAAACAGTTTTAGACTCAAGACTAAAAAGTTTATAACCTTTTTTTGTAAAAGAATAACCAATAAAATCATACTTTTCACTCCTAACAACAAACTTATCCATATTATTAAGTATAGTACTAAAACACAAACACCCAAAAGTTTTAAAATGAGAGATATTAGGTTCAAGGTTATAAATCATTTCATAAGGACTTTTCCCAGAGAGAACTAAGCTAGGAATCCTGTTAATAAGATAAACAACAGTAAGAACACATTTAGGCCACATATTTAAAGGTAATCCCCCCTGGAACCTAAGAGCTCTTGCAACATTAAGCAAGTGCCTATGTTTCCTTTCTGCTATACCATTCTACTGTGGAGTATACACACAAGTAGTTTGATGTATTATACCTTTACTTTTAACAAAAGTTTCAAAATTATTATTTATAAATTCAGATCCATTATCACTTCTGAAAATCTTAATAGATACATCAAACTGAGTCTTCATAAGATTATAAAACTCAACAATTTTGTTAAAAACTTCATTTTTCCCTTTGAGCATGTATAACCACACAGCCCTAGTATAGTCATCAACCACAGTAAGAAAATACCTATAACCATCTCTACTCTTAATCTTATATGTACCCAAACATCTAAGTGAACCATATCACCCAAGGACTTGGTTTTATGTTCACTTAAAGGAAAAGGATCCCTTGTCTGTTTAGCCTTATGGCAAACATCACAAGGTTGAACATCATTAGTAGACTGAATTTAGATTTTATCTTTTAAGATGGTCAAAACTTGGTCAGAAGGATGACCAAGTCTATTATGCCAAATACATTTAGACAAACAACAGGTAGTTATAGAACTATTAACAAATTTCCTACCTGAATCAAACAAATAGAGACCATTGCATTCACTACCAGTCCCCAGAAAGGACTTTTGAAGAGAATCCTGAACAAAGCATTTTTCTTCAGTAAATGACACAACAAATTTATCATCTTTGGCCAACTTGTGAACAGATATAAGGCTAACCTTGTAGCCTGGAACAACTAACACATTTTTCAACACAATTTTATCAGAAAGTTTATAATTTCCAATATGTTTAACATGTTCAACAGTTCCATTAGGGTGAGAAACAGATATGTTCAATTTAGAAACATCAATTACATCATATAAGTGAGCAGTTGAAAATGTCATGTGTTGAGATGCTCCAGAGTCAAAGATCCACCCAATATAAGTACTATAAGTACTTATATTAGAATTGTAGTTAAAAAATCTACAAGTAAAAAAACTAATTATGTGATTAGACCTATAAACCATACCTGCAGCACAAGACTGCACATCACCAGTATCAGCTTTAGAGCCAGTTAAAGTCATAAGTCTATTAATTTGATCAGCAGTAAAGGGAAGAGAGTTCCCAGATCCCTGATCAACATTATTACCAGAACTAGAAGCATTATTAGAAACATTAGATCCTCCAGGATTTCTTTTCTTGAAACCTGGAGGATATCCATTAAGCTCAAAACATCTGTCTATGGTATGTCCATTCATATTGCAATGAGTGCAAATTATTGTTTCTATTAGAACCTCTGCTTTGATTATTTCTATTATTAGACCAATTATTTGGTTTAACTACAAAAGCAGTAGCAGTATTCTTATCATTACCATTATGCACATGACTATTCTTATGAGACTCAACCCTTGACAACATCAGGCAAAGGGTCTGCAGTTAACAATTGACTCCTAACAACACTGAAAGTGTCATCAAGACCCAAAAGAAACTGCATAAGTCTCATAAGAGCATTATGACTCTTCATTTGAGGAGCACCATCACAACTACAAGAAGGAAGATTGACAAGAGAGTCAAACTGCCTCCATAAGCTATTGTAATTATGATAATACTCAGACAAAGAAGACCCAGACTGAGTGAGAGAGCAGATTTTAAAGTGCAAATTATAGATAACAGATCCATCTATTTTATCATATGTTTCTTTAAACTCATCCCACACATCTTTAGCATTTTTAGAAAAAATTTGTTCTTGATATAACTCAAAAGAGATACATCCAAGGAGCCAAGATAAGACCACAGCATTACATCTATCCCATTGATCAGCCAAAACAATATCATCATTATTCTTCTCACAAGTACCATCAATAAAACCCAATTTATTCTTAGTATGCAATGCAAGTTTGAATGCAGCAGCCCATACTTTATAATTTTCTGGACCAGTGAGTTTAACACTCACAATGGGCTGCCCATTTGTGTCAGTAGGGTGTAAAAACAAAGGGTCATTAGTATGAATGACAGTTTCACTTTCAGTTTTAGTATCACTAACAGGATTATCATCCTGGTCACCTTTCTTAGAAACAGACATAGTGAAAACACACAAAGATCAAACAAAGCACAAATAACCCCTTGTATCTCCTCTACAACCAACAATCAACTAGCACAGATGAAAACTGAATCAATCCTCCAAAAACTAACTAATCCCTTCGACACCTAAAACCCTTCTAAAAAACATAAAAACAAGAGAGAGCAAGAGAGGTGTTACAACACGCGCAGCTACCAGCAAAAGAGCCAAGAACCAATAAGATCAAGAAGATCTCACCCCAAACAACAAGCACAGCGGAATAACAACCTGAAAACCGTTAGTTATAACAAATAACCAACAAGAATAACAAACCCCCAAAAATTGAACGAAACTCTAATTTCTGAAATTTAGAGTTTCTTCAATTTACCTTACCAGAGATGAAATTAAACTCAATTAAACAATAAAGAACCCAATTAAACACCACAGAACACCAAAAATCAGAAAACCCCCAAATTTTAAAACCATAAAAATTTAATAGATCAAAAAACTTGTAATTAATCACAATTAACACAAGATTAACCACAAGATTAATCAAGATCTTTAAAAACAGGTTTAAAAACTCAGATATCAAGAACCAAAGGCTCTGATACCATATTCGATTTTAACAAAAACAAGAATCAAGATGATTCAACCAACCTCCCCTTATTATTTTTTATTAACTGCGTTAGGCAATCACTTCAAATGTGATTCCTAGCTTTTTGATCAAACATACAATACAAGAAGAAGGAAAGAATACAACCAGATGTATTACACTGATCTTACAAATAAGATCAATGAACACTAAATCAGTCTGAACAGATCAACTCAAGATCATACCAACAATGGTGATAATAACAATGTGAGAGAGAAAATAACAAAACGAATTAACCCAATCTAGCTAATGAGTTGAATATATAGCCCATGAGTCAACAACGACTTCTCACTTTCCCAAGTTGTCACAAATGGCCCCTGCACTTATATAAATAGCAAACTGAAGCAAAATAGTTATAAACATTTAAAACCAATTTACCTTACTTACCCTTGAAGATTGAGCACATTATCAAACTTGGCTTAAACTTTTAATAATTATATTACTTTTTGTAATTTTGCAATAATAAACCTCATGTCAGCACATTTGCAAACAAATTTATAAATATAAAAATTTCAATTTCGACTTATAATACAAACTCTAGTCTCAGGCTCTCAGTTGCAGCGCAAGCCTCATCCCATTTCACAAAACATACCATATATCGCGATCAGGGACGGATTTACGTAATGATTATGAGGGTCCGTTGCCCCTCATGGCTAGCCCGATGCAATGAGATTTTAGTGTATTTTTTCTTCGTTTTTGATCTTTTTCAAAGACGTCATTCACTAAAAATTCAAATTGCCCCCCACCCTTATAATAAATCCTAACATTTAACGTTTTAAAATCTTATAAATCCGTCATTTGTAAGTAAAAATACTTCATATATCTTTTCGATATTACATTTTTTTCATATTTTGTTACTATTGTAGAAAAATTTTTTTTACTCTCACAACCTTATTTTTTAGTTTCATCACTGATCGCGGTGTATGAAAAATATGATGTAAACAATCATACAAATAAACGTGTTAGATTAATGAGCTAGCATACCAGACTTTCATTGTGTTGCACTAGAATAGTTTGGTTGAGTAACTACTAAGATACGACCCCTTTTAGTCAATTGAGTATGTGATAAAACAAATCTGAGATTTAGACTTATTTTAGACATTTATATATAAAAATATTGTATCTTTATAATCATGTCTTTTATCTTTTTAGAGTTTTAATATGAATAAAAGTGTAGTATAGTATATGATATGATTGTCTTTGATCTATAGTCATTGTCGATTATTTGGTCAAGTGATTGATTGATAAAGGTTTCCACCATCTACCAAAAAGGGTGAATTGAAATCACTTAGGATCTAAGCATGTCTTGAATAATATGACTTGCTCAATTTTGTAGTGGATAGAAACATTTTTTAAGATCTTTCTTTTATTTGTTTTTTAGTTTAGTAAGATGTGGCATTTAGCTATTGGTTTAAATTCTAAAAACTTCTAAACTATCTTTCACATCAATATATCATACTTTTCATGAAATATCTTAGGATAATGACCTCATTAGGTAACTACATTGTAAAAATAAATAAAAATACAGCAGCAACAACAACATATAGAAAGGTATGAGAAACTAGAATGTAAACATATTATTTTTACCTCATAATAAACCAAATAATAAAGAAACTGTTTCTAAAAAAACCATCGACAAGTATATGTGTGCAAATATGCGCAAATGAAAAAAATGCAAAATGCGCAAGGGCACATAACACAAGTAAATTAAAGGCCAAAAGCCAAAAAGAACCAAGACCTAAGGGATCATTGAAGATCTTGAAACGGGCAACGCTATGAAGATATTAACTTACATCCAAACCCAAAAAAAAAAAAAAAAGACTACTTAACTCTTAAAATGTCAAAAAGGAACTATCTATATAACTATATCGCAAATCACCTTTAAAACGCAACAACTTAGAGCATCTACAATGATACTAAGTATGTAAGACTTAATGCATTTAAAGCAAAACTTTTTTTTTCTAATTAATACATAACTTAATTTATGGTAATAGCTTTTTGATTTTCATAACACATACCTTGTAGTTTACAAGTCATTGTTAATAAATCATTTTCAAAGTTTATCTCTCAATCCATCAAATGTTACTAATAGCTTTTCCAAAAAATAAAAACTTTTGTAAAACTCTTGCATTGTAAGTGTTCTTAACTCAACTAACGTTCTATTCTAATTCAGTCTCTCCACACGATGTTTTGAAGTGATGTTCTCGGACAAGATATATTATTTCATGCTAAGAATGAATAAAATAATGGTAATATGAAAGTGAATTCGTTAAAGAACAAGATCGACCAAACTATAAAAGTTGTGAGAGTAGACTGCACTGTGTGACACCCAATTCGAACCCAATTATTTCCTTTTTTCTGTTAGCTTTTAATAAAGGCAGTAACTAATAATAATGTCCAGCAATCGCAAATAGCAAAAACTTTACAATTCATATTCACGTTTATCTTTTCTTTCTTGTGATTCAATTATTTGCACATTGTTGTCTAGTTCTTACTTATTTACTTTTTTTCAAATGAATTGGTAATTATCAAATGATGGAAACCTCATGAGAAGTATTGTTTTATTGATTTTTTTAGAATAATGATTGCATTTAAAATAAAAACTCTATAGCAAAAAGCTAGAAGAGAAATTACAAAAGCTTATTTAATTAATAGTTTCAACAATTAACTTTACGTCTTCTAAGATAACATTTGGGATGTATCTTTAGAGAGGTCTCGAGGTCGATTCTCACCATGTAACTACAGGGGTGGAATAAAAATGAAGTAGGAGTGGAGTTTATCCCATAACACGAAAGATCCGAGACTTGAATACTGCCCAATTGGATATCATTGCAAGGTTAAATCACTAACTACTAACTAGCCGTTCAAACAAAAAACTTTACGGCCTCTACACTTAAGCCATGAAAAAGAAAAATACGAATGAAATCAAAGAAGTCACTTTTCCTTATAGGATGGAAACTAAAAGTTACACTACTTTGATACCGTCATAAGACCTACAAAGATTCCGCAAGAATGACATATACACGATCTTTAAAATCCTTATGAGCTCTTCAATCATCGATCATTGCAGCTAGTCGAACCATGAGTAAAAGGAAGACATACTAATATCGGCCCACACTCGAATAAGACGTCATATGTTGTTAGTCGTATCACATGCAAAGAAACGTGGTTATTTGATTCGACACCCGAGTTACATGACGTATATGCAATGGAAATGATCTTTAACCCCCGCGATGATATACTTAAACGATTCGGTAATCTATCTAGAATAATGCGTAAAATAAAAACGTTTACCTTACGTGGTAAAAGTTTAGACCATCTACTACTTGGGCTTACCATCGTAGCAAGCAATTGTCGATGTGAATTCTCGTGGCTTGGACTGAAAAATTACCATCATATGAAATATTCCAAGACCAAGCATTTGGAGCATTGCTCAAACAAACATGCTCTAGCTCCGAAACCATAGCTTCTAAAAACGTTTCATTTCGACTTCCTATACTTTCTATATTCCAATTCCAAGATCGTATGTCACTAAGAATTCTATCCGAAGGCACACAATTTGCATTAAATTTCAGATGCTATAATCTGTTACACCTTGACAAGGGAGGTCCATTTCCGACCCGATTGTCCTTCCAAAAGTGAATTGACATACCATCACCTACCTTATGACTCAAAGTACAAGACATAATAATATCGCGAGCATTTAACATAGAATATAAATTTATAGTGTAACATAAAACATGCTAGAAACCATAACCCGCATTCGTGCTTGGGCCACGATATCCTCTAGTTGTAACATTACATCATAAAGAGGGATTGATACATATAGTTGTCCTGTGAGCCATGGGTCAAATGTGATTCTTCAAGCTAACGAAATATAAAGTTTATGATCAAAGTGTAGCTACTTTGTTTAACAAGAAAGGATAATACTGGTATCTTTCTATACAATTCCTTACTATAATATGAGTTTAATGTATTGGTCTCACAAGGTAAATGTGTTTAATATGCTTTGATGTCACTGCACGACTCGACTCACTAACCATAAACTCTTTATTATATATATATATATATATATATATATATATATAACTCTTAGCTATGAAAACAGAATTTAAAAAGCATGTTGACTTGTGAAAGAATTTAATTTCAAGAGCAACTTAATTAATATGATATTGTTATTGTGGTATCTATTTTTAATGGAGTATTAACCTTTACTGGATTAATTATGTCTCGTCTCGTGTAAGCTTATAAATCAATTTATTTTATTATTTGAGTTTAATATAAACGTTATATGAGAATTTTTCGTGCTTAATGATTATGCATGTGGTTATGCATAAAAAGTTCATTATGTATTATATATTAGTGTTTAAATAAATTTCATATATTTTATATGGTATTACTCAATTAGTAATTTTGGAACCATAAGGATCTGTGATTTAGGGGTTAGATCTTGTTCGCCCGCTCCTTTTCTTGTTTGATTTTCATTCACTTTATAACTCCTGATTATTGAGGGTTCTTCACGGATCTGTGGTTGTATTCATTGAGGGTGATTTCACTTAGATGGAGAGTTTAGGGGTTCAATTTATTTGCGCCTCTTTTTAGGTCTAATATTCATCATCGTCTTATGAATACGATTGTGGGTTCTGCATTACTATCTAATTAATTATTATCGAGGCTCGACGAGGTTAAAAAAGAATGGGTCGGATTCCAGCTAGGGTTTCGTTTTTTTATTTTTTTCTTTACGGTTTCGGTGTTACTAGGGTTTTTTCTGCTCTTTTGTTCGTTCTGGTTATTCAAGATGGGGGATCATAATAGGAATTCATTTAAATCGGATGAAGATCTTACACAGAATGTGTCGCACTCCTTATTTCTTACCAATTTCCCAGATACTGTTTATGCTCGCGACCTTTGGAAGTCATGTAGCATCTATGGTACAATAGTGGATGTTTTTATTCCTTATAAGAAGTCTAAGGCAGGTAAACGTTTTGCTTTCGTTTGGTTCATTAAGGTTGTCAGTCTTGAGCATCTGGTGAAGAATATTTGTACTATTTGGATTGGGCGATATCATTTGTATGCAAATCCCGTTAGGTTTGAAAGACTTAAAAAAATAATTTTCCACCTCTTAATGCATCATCCAAGGGTCCTAGAAAGAATCAGTTTTCTTCGGATCTTAAAAAACCTAATGGAGTTGCCAGCTCTAACGTTAATGTTGTCAATGGTGGGCCTTCCACTTCTCTTTCTCTTGCATTGGTATTGGATGATTCGTGTCTTATTGATCATGACTTTTCTATGCATGCTATAGGGTTAAAGATTTTAACTCTTTGCCAAATTTTTTATCTGTGCTCACGGATGAGGGCCTTGCCAATGTTAAATTATTTTATCTTGGGGGTCTATGGGTAATGTTTGAATTCGAAACAAGACGAATACTAAGGAGAGTATGATGCAACATTTCGGGGTTAATTTGTGGTTTCAGGTCATTCAAGATGTGGTTACAGATTTGTAAGTGATGAAAGAGTTGTATGGGTGGATATCGAAGGAGTTCCATTGCAATGTATGGACACGTAGTTCGGGCGCAAATGGGAGACATTGGATATTGAGGATAACACTGACTCTTCGTTCGGGCGCAAATGGTTGTGTATCAAGACCAAACACCATGTTTCTATTCTTGAGTCTTTCACGATTATTGTTAAATGCAAGGTGTTTATGGTCCATGCTAAGGAACTATTCACGTGGAGTCGTACTTTTGTGGCGTATAAAGAGAATTTATACTCCTCAGATGATGAATCAGCTCATGTTATTAAGAAGCACACATGTTATACTTCTTCGAGTGATGGGGATCATATCTCTAACAGTGATGCGGACAGTGTACCAGAAACTAATTTTGATCCGCTTAATGTTCGTAGTGGTGAGTTGGGGGACCAACAATCTGACGACCCCTTTAAGTTTTATGATCTTTTGATAAAAAAATCGCTGGCTGGAGTATCTCGTCATCCTAGTACCTCACTGCCACATCCCCTGGCTACACTTGAGAGACCTCATAGATTCAAAAGGAGACCGTTCAATATGAAGGTAATATGGATAGTGAACTGACAAAAGAGTCTTCTCCAACAATAAGTGCTAAGGTGATGAATCATTCGCAAGAGATTGTAGAGTAGTCTAATAAGGTTGCTTATTGTAACAATGATAATTAGAATAGAGGTTCGGTATTAGGTGTTTTGGAAGATATGATTCGGGTTGGTAAAGCAATGGGTTACTCTATGGAAGGTTGTGAAAATGATTTTGAAAATATTATTGCGTCAAAGGAGCTGTTGACGTTCCTTAATGAATGTTCTTTCTCTTAATATTCAAGGTCTTGGACACAAGACGAAAAAGGAGTGGATTACGGAGTTAAATTCTAGACATTAAATTAATTTTCCGGCCTTACAAGAAAATAAAATGGTTGGGGTTACTCATATGGACGTTAAGTGCATTTGGGGTTATTCTAATTACCAATATATTTCTAGTGACTCTGTCTGGAATTCAGGTGGCATTTTATGTATTTAGGAGGCGTCCATATTTAAGAAGGATCATGCTACTATTACGGATAATTTTATTGCTATCTATGGGACTTGGTTACCTACTAATTCCAATGTTCTTTCCGTTACTATTTATGCTCCTCAACAGCTTTCGCTTAAATGAGTTCTTTGGGATTATATCTCGATTTTTCTTGGCCGCTGGAATGGTGAGACTATTATTATGGGAGAGTTTAACGAAGTACGGTTCGCAGATGGGAGACGGGGGTTGATGTTTAGTCCTTGAACTGCGAGAGTTTTCAATAATTTCATATCTTCTTCGAGTCTCGTGGATATTAAACTTGAAGGTTTTTCGTTTACGTGGTCTCACCCTTCGACCAGTAAAATGAGTAAATTGGATCGGTTTTTAGTGTCTTGATGTATTCTTTTAGTATTCCCTTCTATTACGGCTTTATGTTTGGATCGGCATTTATCGGATCATCGTCCTATTCTTCTTCATGAGATTCATACGGACTTTGGTCCGACACCGTTTTGCTTTTATCATTCGTGGTTCAGTTATGAAGGGTTTGATGAAATGGTGAAGGATACGTGGAAATTTTTCTCGCATTCGGATACAAATGGTATGGTGAGATACAAGAAAAAGCTTCATGATTTAAAAGCCATTATCATGGTTTGGATTAAGGACAAAAAAAATCAGCGTTCGGGTGTTCGTAATTCCATCAAAGACGAATTAGGTAATATTGACAAAGAGTTGGATCGTGGAGACGTCTCGGATGAGATATTGCTTCGGCAGCTGACTCTCATGCGTTAACTTCATGACATTAATACTATGGAAACTAAAGAGTATATTTAGAAATCCAAGGTTAAGTGGGCAGTTGAAGGAGATGAAAACTCGAAATCTTTCATTGCATCATTAACAAGAAGCGCTCTCAGCTGGCGGTTCGTGGTGTTTTTGTTGATGGTACTTGGGTGACTGATCCGGGTAGGGTTAAAGTTGCTTTTCTAAAACATTTTGAATCTAGATTTCAAAGGCCTGCTCCTTTTCGGATGAAATTTCATTCACAGTTTAGTAATCAACTTTCGTCCGGTCAAGTGGTAGATTTAGAGAAAAGTATTTCAAGAGATGAAATTCAAATGGCAGTCCCCTGGTCCAAACGGATATTCTTTTGAATTTTTCAGGAAGTATTGGCATTTTGTTGGCTCGGGTTTTTGTGATGCGATGGAGCAATTTTTTTCTAGTGGAAAATTTACAACTGGGTGTAATGCGTCTTTCATTTCTTTAATCCATAAAGTAATGGACGCTAAATATGTGTCAGATTATCATCCGATGAGTTTGATTGGTTGCATTTATAAAGTTGTCACGAAGGTGTCGTCTAATCTTTTAGCTCTAGTTATCTCTGACCTCATATCAGATACTCAATCGGCGTTTGTGGTTAATAGGCAGATTCTTGATGGTCCTTTTATTCTAAATGAGGTTCTAAATTGGTGCAGAAGAAATAAGAAACAAGCTATGTTCTATAAAGTCTATTTTTCTAAGGCATATGATTCAGTGCGTTGGGACTATTTTCTAGAAGTTCTTCAGACGTTCGGGTTTGGTCCGAAATGGTGTAAGTCGCTTCGCCTTTGCTTTCCCCACTTCCTCTGCCGTTGATAGCTACTTCGATAACATTGCGTTATTTTTCTTTAGCGGAAAAGGAGACAAAGGCTAGGTGCCCTTTCTTTAAGTGATAGGGGAGAGGTTGGGAAGTTTAGCTCCCCGATGGCTTCATTCTTAGTTAATGGGGGTCCTTCATCTGAGTTTCAATTTCATACCGGCCTAAAACAAGGTGATCTATTATCGCCTTATCTTTTTATTCCCATCATGGAATCATTGCATTTTTATTATCTCGCGCAGTCAATGAGGGTATTTTAAAGGTATTTCTTTGAATGGGTCGATCTTTATCTCGCATCTATTTTATGCGGATGATGCTATGTTCATAGGGGAGTAGTCTGATGATAACTTGAAGAATATCGTTAATATTCTTAAGTGTTTCTTTATAGCATCTGGTTTAAAGATTAATATTCACAAGAGTCAAGTTCTAGGCGTGGGAGTTCCTCAGCATTGTGTGTTGCAAGCAACGAATTTTATTGGTTGTGCTATTTTGGAAGATAGGTTTCGTTACATAGGGGTGATGGTAACAGTGTTTGCACTTCTCGACACAAAGCTTGGGATGATTTAATTCTTAAATTGAAAGCTCGTCTATCCAAATGGAAGGTGAAAACTCTTTCAATTGGGGGTAGATTCACATTTTTGAAATCAGTGCTTGGAGCTTCCTCGATATATAATATGTCCATCTATATGGTTCCTAAAGGAGCTTTGCGATCTATGGAAGCTATTCGTAGTATATTATTTAATGGAGCAGATTTGCGGATAAGAAGATTTCATGGGTCGTCTGGGATAAAGTTTTGGCGTCTAAAAAGAACGATGGTCTTGGTGTTTCAAGTTTCCATGCCCTTAACCGGGCCCTTCTCCTTAAATGGGTATGGCGTTTTGTATCTCAAGATGGTTCCCTTTGGAGTAGAGTTGTTTAAGTTATTTATGGTCCTTCAATCGATTCTCATTCATATAAATTATCTTCTAATTAGTGTTCTATTGTGCGTGAACTGACCCTTTTGAAAAATAAAGGACTCAACTTCCTTTCACACTGCCTTAAATGGATTGGAGATGGCTTATGTACTCGGTTCTGGCTGGATCATTTGTTGGTTGGGTTGGTTCTTCGAGACATATTCCCGCGTCTTTTCACATTATAGCAAAACAAAGATATCTTAGTTTTCGTAAAGATGGGTGATCCTAATGTGTAACTCTTTTCGCAGGAACCCTCGGGATAGAGTGGAGCAACAACGAGTTTTAGAGTTGAAATCTATGCTTGAGGTTGTCTCCCTATCGTCGATTCAAGATAGATGACGTTGTGATCTTTCTGGTGATGGAGAGTTCCAGGTAAAGAGGTACGCAATATTATTGATGGTTTGTTTCTTCCGTCGTTTTTATATTCCACCAGATGGGTGAAATATATCCCCATTAAAATTAATATGTTTGCTTGGAGGGTGTATCGTAATTATTTGCCGACTCGATCAGATCTTCTTCATTGTTGAGTAAGTTTGGATTTGATAGTGTGCCCGTTATGTAAGTGTTCTGAGGAAACCATTCACCATTTGTTATTTTGTTGTGATTTGGCCAAGAATATTTTGAGTAAGATATGCCGATGGTGGGACTTGCCTTTGCCTTGCCAAGAGTTATCGTCGGTTTCGGAATGGGTGTTGTTAGCCTCAAAATATTGAGTCAAACAAGAATGATCGGTCATAGGTTTATTATGTATCGTTTATTAGAACGTTGTAATAGTTAGTTAAATGGTCGTGATATTACGGGCTTTATGGCTAGCTTAAAAGGTCTCTTTCAAGGTACTAAGCATTTATTCAAGCCCGACCCAATCAAACATATAGCCCATTATGCCACATATAGGCAAGGCTGTAAATACCTCCCCTAGCATGTTAGGAGATGTGTGTTGGTTGTTCAATTTCTTAATCTAATCTTCCTTAAGTTTCACACATCTCCCTCTCTCTTCTCTCTCTACTTTCTCACTCTATAATTCATCTATTTTCATCTATCTTTCTTCTTCCTTTCTTTATAGTTTGATCATCACAAATTAGGGACAACAATTGGTATCAATCGCCATGGGATAGATTTGTGATTGGTTGTTGTTATTTTACTTGATTCGCATGATTTAATCAATAAATTTATATCGGATTCATTTTTTTTTGTGTTTTCCATGCTCTAAATCTTGATAACAATCTCCTACATAGTTGTGGTAGGGATTTGGGTGCTTTGGATTGGTTAAAATCACATTTTTCTAGGCAAAAATTTCATTTTTTACCTAAAGTTTCGGAAAAATTCACGTATTGCGATACTTGTGCTTCCTTTCCATCGCAATAGTCAAGGGTTTATACATTGCGACAAGTATTGCGACGTGTTATTGCGATAGGTGGTATTGCGATAGGCGTCATTGCGACAGGTTCACTTTTGAGTCATTGCGACAGGTTTGAGATTGAGACATTGCGACAGGTTCAAAGTCTAGGCATTGCGACAGGTTTGAGATTTGACATTGCGACAAGTTTGAGTTTTGAGTCATTACGACAAGTTTAAGTTTTGAGTCATTGCGACAGGTTTGAGTTTAGACATTGTGACAGGTTCAAGACATTGCGACAGACTTTGCATTGCGATAGATTTTTTGACATTGCGACAAATTGGAGAATTTTTTGAAAATTCCAAAAATAAACTTAAAAATATCGAACATTCGTATGTTTTTTGGTCTTGGAGAATTTTTTGGTTTTTCAAGAACATTTTTTTAAGGGATTTCAACACTTTTTCTCTTCAACAACAATCACACCATATATACTTAAGATCTATATTCATTTCAAAATTCATCAAGATGGACTACTACAGAGTATCGTGTGACAAACAACAACATCATGGTGGCGGGCAACAAAGAGAGACCACCAATGCTTGTGACTGGTCGATATGCACAATGGCAATCACGATTTCTTCGATATCTTGATACAAGACCAAATGGTGATCTTCTCCGACGTTGCATCAAAGAAGGACCCTATAATCCCACTACAATAACTATTCCTGCAATTCCAGCAACCGACTCGACGCCCGGTTCCGATGAGCAAACAATTGAGGAAACATATGAGAACACTACAAACGAGAAACATGCTTGGATTGATGCAGAAAAATAAGCAATCTACTTGATTTTGAGTGGGATTGGGGATGATATTTACTCAACGGTTGATGCTTGCTCTACTGCAAAAGAAATATGGTTTGCCATTGAACGCTTGCAACAAGGAGAATCACTTAACAAGCAAGATGTCAAAACAAACTTGTTCAGGAACTTTGGTAAGTTTACTTCATTGGATGGGGAATCAATTGATTCATATTACTCAAGATTCTACAAGATGATGAATGACATGACAAGAAATATTTTGCAAGTCTCCACCATGCAAGTCAATGTGCATTTTCTACAGCAACTTCAACCATAGTGGACACGGTTTGTAACTTTGGTGAAACAACAGAGTAAGTTAGACGAGGTCAATTATCACACGCTCTTTGACATTTTGAAACAATGTCAGAATGAGGCGAATGAACTTCGAGTTGAAAGGATAGCAAAGACTGCTAATCCACTTGCTTTGGTGTCTACCACTCAACACGTCCAAGATCATCCCTCTCGTATTCCCAAGTCATACTCCACTCAATCATCCTCACCAAGATACTCCACGTCATCAAAGTCTTTAGCTCCCACAAGATCACGAGGCAAAGAACCAACAACACTATCACCATCATCTGAGCCATCATCTAAAGAGGACAATGATGAAGAACAAGCTCAGAAGGATAGAGAAATGAAACAACAAATTGCTTTCATAATGAAGTCTTACAAGAAGATATACAAACCCACCCACAACAACCTTTGAACATCATCTAACACAAGGAACCGATATGTTGAGAGTCCTCCAAGGTATGACACACGTCGACGTGATGAAAGTCCTCCTAGGTATGATCGACGTCATCCAACACATGTTGAGGGTTATGCACGATTTGATCGACAAACTGCTAAGTATGATCCTCAGAGGATTGCTACTGTTGCTGGGAATAGGGAAACTGTTGGAACTCAAGTGGTTCAGCAAGTGGAATTCAGTGCTTTAATTGTCAAGGTTATGGGTATATGGCAAAGGAATGTAGGAAGCCGAAACGGGTTAGAGACTCTGGCTATCATAAGGAAAAGATGTTGTTATGCAAAAAGATAGAAGTTGGGGTTAAACTGTCGGTTGAGGAAGGAGCAATGCTTGATGACACCGATGATGAAGCCTCCGACCAAGTACTTGAAGCACATTAATCATACATGGAAAAAATTGAAGAAGTTCTCAAAGTCAGTTAATATGACAATGGTCATATCTTTGATACCGAGCCAATCGATAAGGTACATACTGACGACGAATATAATTTGTTTAGTGATACTCATGAGCATAGTGAGCCTCCAACAACCATTACTGACACGTGTATGATGGAAACGGTTGATAGCAATACCACACCCGATTCATTAGACATGTGCAATAATGAGTCTAAGGATGATCAACATGCAAACGAGTATAATGATGAGGAGGAGCGTATTGCACTTGCTAACTTAATTGCTTATTTACAAAAAGATGTCAAAGAAACTAAAAAGATTCAAAAGCAGTTAAAGAAGGCAAACGCTACGCTCACTCAAAATTTTGAAGAAAGCAAAGTTGTAGTTATAAAATCTAGTGAGCTTCTTGCAAGCTGCAGAGCTGAGCTTCTTCAAAAAGAAAAAGAGCTTGCAATGTACAAAGGGGATGTCATTACTACTGTTAAGGATGTGTTTGAAACTAAATACAACGAAACTCTTAAGCTTTTAGAACAAGAGAAACGTAACTATAACACCTCTTTAAGTACTGAACGACACAAAACGTATCTTGCTACCACTAAAGTGAATGAGTTAACTCAAAAGATTGGTTTTCTTCAAGAGGATAAAACTAAACTAGTCACTGCGAAGACAGAAGAGGTTGCTAACTTGCAAAAATCTTTCAAAATTAAACAAGCAAAAGACATCGACAAAGTCGTGGAACTTGAAGTTCAAATTGATTTTTATAAGAAAATTGTTTATAAAACAAATCAATCTATTCAAACCATGCGAATGTTGGCACCTCGTTCGATTTTCAAGGGTAAAGCTAGTTTTGTTATTCCTAAGTACCTCGAGCAAGCTCAATCTGAGAACCCGCGTCTATATCTTGAGGAGTCCCAATGGACCGACCTTGATTGTCATCTTGTTAGGCCCGATAGTGATGAGTCACTAAGTTTTGAAGAGGAGAGTAGATCACCAGTGAATAAAGACTTTGTGAAACCATATAATTATGCTTATGAAAATAGTCTTTATGAAATTTTCTGACCACAAAAACAGAAGTCTCGTGAGAAAATATTTTACGAATGTGCACAAATAAGAATTAAATGGAGACAATTTTTGCCACCAAGAAAACTAATGTTTCAAAATATATCGGGTACTTGCCGCATCAAGCTTCTATAAACAAGAGTAAGCAAGCACTTAGTATTCTTAAGAGTAAATTGAAAATTTTAAAAAGGTTGTTGATGATGACTGGAAAAAATATGAACTTTTGAAAGGTGATAAAGAAATTCCTCACGATATAACTGTTCTTGTGAAAACTATTTTGATTACTCTTGCGGAAAATACAAAGAAACATGCTTTGGAATTTGAAAAGTTAATAGAGCAAGAAATGTTTGACGATTTGAAATATGTGAAATCTATTGAAAAAGAAATTGACGACCATCAACCTGAAAGAGAAAATTTTTCTATAGCATATGATATACTCTTGCAAGAATGCCTCTCAAAAGATATTACGTGTGTCTATGTTACATCTTGTGCTGATATCGATGAATATTCTGATGTTGTATGCAAATATCTTGATCAAGTAAAAGAGTGTGAACGTCTTGAAACTGAGCTTTTAAATAAAGTTGACCAAAAAGAGTTTTCGTTACTTCAACATAGATATGATTTTCTTCAAAAACATTGTCATTCACTTGAACTTGCTTTGCAAAACAAAGTTGGCAGTTTTTCAAATGATACACCTTTGGAAGTAAAATTATATGAGTCATGTCGATTACTAAATGAAAAAAGTCTTGACATTGGGAATTTAAAAGCCCAGTTACAAGAAAAGGACATAGCAATAGCAGAGTTGAAGAAACTCGTTGCTAAGATGGGTGGTAAAGTTGTGGAACCTAGCGTTAAGAAATCTGTTGTTAGACAACCCAATGACTATAAAGTGAATAAATCCTCTATCTTGGGAAAACCATCCGCTTTCTCAAATTCCTCGTTTGCAAAACCTGTGTTTGCCCCCAAGATGGATGGAAAGGAAAGGTTACCACAGAATCAATCCATAAGGAATACTTTAGCACCAAGCGTTAAGCACAATAATGTGATTAAACCAGGGATGTATAGAATGACCACTAAACCAACAAACAAAGTTAGTAAATCGCCTCAGACTTCTAGAAACAGTAATACTCGTGTGTCTCCTACTACAGGAGTAGTCTCCACTGCTAGTGTTAGCCGACCTTAGCTTAAGAGCACTCAAGTGCATCATAAGGTTTGGAAACACAAGAGTGAAGGGAAGATGAAGGAAGTAGAAGAACACCCTAGGAATTTGTATGTTTCTAAGAATAAAACGTCTGTAATCACATGTAATGACGATTTAAATGATTTGACTGCTTTGAATGCTTTAAATGTTAAGTTCTTTTGTGTGAAATGTGGAAAATGTGCTAATGCTGATCATTCTATGTGTGCTGTGAATAATGTGAAAGGCGTAGATACTAGAACTAAGAAGCAAGTTGCGATGCTTATTAGTGCTAGTAAACCCAAACGCAAACTGAACTATTCTGGTGCAACCCTCACTAAGAAAAGTATTGCATCAGACTCCACCACTAAGAACCCTAGAAGCAGAACTAGGGAATTATATGAGTCTGCTAGCAAGTCTTGGAAATGGTGGTTTTCTAATCAATGTCCTCCAGGATATAAATGGATGCCTAAGTTTAGGAAAGAAAACGTGACAACGAGCGTTAATGTGCCTTTAAGTGCTGAAACTAGGGAGACTAATGAATCGGAAATCACAACTAACATGGAATTCGATTTAGCAAATGCTCCATCGTGTTCTAATTCTTCTGCAGGTGATCGATATAATTCTCTTCATACTGGACTCCGGATACACGAAGCACATGACGGGGAATCTCAAGCTTTTAATTAACTTTGTAGAGAAGTTCCGGGGTACGGTCCGATTCGGAAATGATCAATTTGCACCGATCCTAGGATATGGAGATTTGGTTCAGGGTAATATAACGATAAAAAGGGTATACTACGTCGAATGGCTCAATCACAATCTTTTCTCGGTTGGTCAATTCTATGATGCTGATTTGGAGGTTGCTTTTAGAAAGAAGACATGTTTTATTTGTGATTATGATGGGAATGACTTACTTACCGGTTCACGGGGTACTGATCTCTACACAATTTCACTTCAAGACACAACTTCAACAACTCCAATTTGCTTCATGGCTAAAGCTTCAACGACTCAAGCATGGTTATGGCATCAACGTCTATCTCATCTTAATTTTAATACCATCAACTTGCTTTCCAAGAAAGATATTGTGAGAGGCCTTCCAAGCTTGAAATTCATCAAAAATCATCTTTGTTCTTCTTGTGAGCTTTGTAAAGCTAAACAAAGTAGTTTCAAGACAAAGACTACACCAAGCTCTAAAGGACGGTTAGATCTTCTTCATATCGATTTGTGTGGACCCATGCGTGTTCAAAGCATCAATGGGAAGAAATACGTTATGATAATTGTCGATGATTACTCAAGGTACACGTGGACTCACTTCTTGAGGTCCAAGGATGAAACACCTGAGGTTCTCAAAGCTTATACAACGTGGTCTTCAAGCTCAAGTAAAAGTGGTACGTATTGACAGAGGAACAGAATTCTTGAATTCAACTCTAAAGAGTTATTTTGAAGCCGAAGGCATTGAACATGAAACATCTGTTGCTCGAACACCCGAACAAAACAGTGTTGTTGAATGACGAAACCGTACTTTAGTTGAGGCTGCTCGAACATTATTATCCGATTCAAAACTACCACTATTCTTTTAGGCCGAAGCCGTGTCAACCGCATGCTACACACAAACCGATCCTTAATTATCCCAAGACACGAAAAGACACCATATAACATAATTCATGATCGAAAACCTTCACTCAAACACCTTCATGTTTTTGGATGTACGTGTTACATTATTCGAGATGGTGAACATCTGGACAAGATGAAAGAGAAAGGTGATCCATGCATTCTAGTGGGATATGCAACTCAGTATTAGGGATATAGAGTGTACAACAAGAGAACCAAACTGATAGTCGAGACTATTCATATAATATTTGATGAATTACAAGAAATGACACTTGAACAAAACAATTTAAGTCTCGCTCCATAACGACAAAAGACTTTTGTGCACAACCGCACGGAACTCGAAACTCAAGACGACAACAATGAACCGTCAAGTTCAAAGCTGGTTCCTGAACATGTTCCAAGAGCAGATATGACAGTGGACACGATACTTGAATAGTTGGAAATGTTATATGGACCAATGTTTGATGAATATTTCACGGGGGAGAAACATGATGTATCGAAGTCTTCCGTTGTCACTCATTATAAGAATGATGATATTGATCATCGTCAACAAAAGGATACAACTTCATCTACTTCAACACGGGTTTCTACAGATTTAACTCCTCATAATATCACTTCAACAATTGATCCTACAACATCCACAACTACTGTCATTGCTACAGAGAACATAAATCAAGCAGACAATGCATTATATGACGATGATGATTTTCACAACCCATTCGGTACATCGGTACATGAAACTGGAGAGTCTTCTACTCGCCATGTTGATCCGTCAAATATGCATACGTTCTACCAACGACATACTTCAACACATCATTGGACCCGAGATCATCCTTTGGTTCAAGTAATTGGAAACCCTTCACAGCCTGTTCGTACAAGACGACAATTAGAAACCGATGGCGACGTTTGTATGTTCGCACTCGCCGTGAGTATAGCTGAACCGAAAAACTTCAAAGAAGCCATGGCTGATCATGGTTAGATTGAATCGATGCAAGATGAACTTCTTCAATTTGAAAGACTTAAAGTCTGAGAACGTGTTGACAGAGCATACGATGTGATTCCATTAAATCTTCGTTGGGTCTGGAAAAACAAGATGGATGAAGAAAACACAATCATCAAGAACAAAGCTAGGCTAGTGGCTAAGGGGTATGGCCAGAAAGAGGGAATTGATTTTGAAGAATCATTTGCACCAGTTGCTCGTATGGAAGCAGTCAGGATTTTCCTTGCTTATGTTGCACATAAGGGATTCACTGTTTATCAAATGGACGTGAAGACAACATTTCTTAACGGTCCTTTGAAAGAAGAAGTCTATGTCACGCAGCCGGAAGGATTCGTCAATCCTCATTATCCTAACAAGGTGTATCGTCTCCACAAAGCACTTTATGGACTCAAGTAAGCTCCAAGGGCGTGGTACGACGAGCTCTCGAAATTTCTGGTATCCAAAAGTTTCTCAAAAGGTTCCATTGATCTAACTTTGTTCACTTACAAATATGGGGATGACATTTTGCTTATGTAGATTTATGTTGATGACATTATTTTCGGGTCTACAAACCCAAAACTTTCAAAATGGTTTGAAAAAGTCATTTATAGGAAATTTGAAATGTCAATGATGGGAGAACTAAAATTCTTTCTAGGAATTCAAGTTCACCAATCCTCAAGTGGTATCTTTATTAACCAAGCTAAGTATTGTCAAGAGATAATCAAAAAGCATGGTATGACCTCACGTGACCCCGTTGGGACACCATTATCTACCACATCCCTAGATGCTTATTTGGAGGGAGATGTCATAGATCAAACAAAATTTCATTCCATGATCGGCTCCCTCATGTACTTAACAGCAAGCCGACCAGATATATTAAATGCTACGTGTTATTGTGCACGTTATCAAGCACGACTCACTGAAAAGCACCTCAAGGAGGTTAAACGGATCTTTCGGTACCTTAAGAATACCATTCATTTGGGACTGGTATCCGAGGGAAACCGGTTTCTTTCTAACGGCCTATTCAGATTCTGATCATGCAGGGTGTCTTGATACACAAAAAATTACTTCTGGTGGTGCATAATTTCTAGGTCAAGATAAGCTCGTAGGATGGTCTTCCAAGAAGCAGGATTGCATGTCACTATCATCAGCCAAAGCGGAGTATGTGTCTCTATCTGCGTGTTGTGCTCAAGTTCTTTGGATGAGAACACAACTCACGGATTATGGCTTCCACTTTGATAAAGTACCTATGTACTGTGACTCAAAGTCCGCCATAGCCATCTCCTGCAATCCGGTACAACATTCCCGCACGAAGCACATTGATGTCAGATATCACTTCATTAAGGAACAAGTTGAAAGGGGTATCGCTGAACTATACTTTGTTGGAACTGATTACCAATTAGCTGACTTGTTTACAAAAGCTCTTTCTAAAGAGAGGTTTGCGTATCTAGTTAGGAAAATTGGTATGAGATGTTTGACTCCAGCAGAACTAAAGATTCTGGCAAAGAATCCTACTTGATTCATCTATCAAACATCTACTTGTAAATATCATTAAAAAACAAAATACAAAAATATAAAACATATAAAACCACAACACAAAATTAAAAATCTTTCATAATCCAAAAATATTCTTCTCGACATGTCTTTCAGTATCGATAATATGGACGTACATAGAAATGTCGCTCAATAACGACACGGGTGTGTATATTAAGCTCGAATGAAAGTTGTAAATATTTTTCAAAACATGTCATTTTTACTTTTAATAAAGGAAAATGTCTATTTTGGACAATTTTTCCAACAACGGGTAGAGCAATCTATCTTGGGTTGAGATTGTCACAAAACATTCAATGTTTTGAGCTCAACACAATGGCTTGTAATCACTTTCAGATTGCAACCCGGATCGATATTCACGGGGGAGTGTACGATTTAGTGTCCTTACCCTCAGCAAAAGAAGAGAAATCTTTTTACACTTGAGTGGATTTTTCAAGATATTCAAAGTCTATGAACTCAAGTTTATGCTTTAGAAAAACCGTTTCGCCAAAAAGAAATAGAGTTTTTCAAAAAGCGTTGAACACAATTTTTTCAAGAGTTTTTCCATGATTATTCAAAATCTTTCAAACATTGTGTGTTCAAAAAGCTAAATGTGGATCACATCCTCACAATGACAATTCAAATGGATCAATTTTTGAGGGGGAGCTTTCCTAATTCATGCTAAGTTGGACACATTTTTCTCTCGAAAGTTTTTCAAGACTATTTTTTACAATATATTTTAATCAAATTTGGTATCTCTAATATCAAACGATTTTATATGTTAGAGATAGGGGAGAAAATGTGATTAAAATGTGATGTAAAGACTCAAGCACTTATGGTTACGATCAAAACCCACAACATCTTTAATCCACAACGTTATTAGTGTCATAAGGGTGGTTAGGTTTAAGTCCTATGATCCAACCAGAACCGGAGGGATCTTCCCAGGGATAATCCAATAGATTATTAGAAGTCCTTAGAAAAGATGGAGTAGAATGTGAACATAGCTGAATGCCGACTAAGTACTGATGCTAGCACTGGAACAATCACAACAAGGTGCTAGTAATGATGTGTTGGTAAGCATTGAAGGGGTTGAAGAATGAAAAAGAAATGTACGGATAAAGGGTGTAAAGAAATTAGCCCTCCATACAACTTAGACAGAAACCGGGTCAACACATCATGAATATAACGCATCATGGACCCAGTGATGTTATGCACAACCCTTCCCCGACTAACTTAGACTTCTCTCAAAAGAAGTTTGTTTTATTGTCACGGATATCAACACGACTTCTTTTGACTTTCTCACTCCGAGATAGTTGATATTGAATAGGTGGCATCTGCTCCAACCTCCAACCACTAAAAGTGCACAAATCGAGTCTAGAGCCAAGAGATCAATCAAATCTCGTTAGGACACACGGAATGACGATAAAGAGATTCCTACGCTATATCCTTGCGATATTGCTAGAACACTCAGATTGATACTACTTAGTATTCACAATGATGAGTGGAAATCCTTCCAGTGTTAACATCAAACAGCAATGCGGTAGGTCATGTGTAACATTCTTTATGAATTGAACATGTGTAAAACTGAAAAGCAACAGTGGTTTGATTCTGAATTGATTCAAACTCGTTTCAGGTTTCTACGCAACATCTTTATGATCTTTACAGAACATTCAGAGTGATATTCATTAATATTCACAATGACGAATGGAAATCCTTCCAGCGTCAACATCAAACAGCGCTACGGTAGGTAACTTGCGAGATTCTTTATGAATCAAGCTTGTATCAACTGGAAAGCAACAATGGTAAGATTCTTTAAGAATCAAACTTGTTCCAGGAATTTGAATTGACGACTTTAATCAAGCGGATATTTATCCAATTGATTTACTCTTTATGTTCGCAGTCTTGTTTGAGACGGTCGAGTAAAGAGAACGACTAGTACAGCCGCGAAACTCTGTCAAGGAGGTTCTTAATTGAATCTAGCTAATCACATGTACGATATTTAATATCGTCTAACGGTCTTCACCGAACCGAGGTAAAACGCTACCGATTTAGGACAAATGTCAAAGCAATTCAGTCCGTGTCTAGGTTTTGTCTCAAGAAGGTGGCGTTACGGTGTACTCAGCAAAGTCGAAGATTCAAAACCACATACTCATGCCCAAAGACATATTCAACAATCAAGAAAGCTTAAGACTTCCGCAACTCTGATGATCAAAATCTTCCTTATCATTTAATGTAGAGGAATGACCTCTCTTCAAAGGAGATTGTTAGCAAGATTTCAAGATTGTGCAACGTATGAGCATATGGATGAAGAGACAAGATCGCAAGATGGCAAAGACAAGTCAAGAATGATTTGAAGATCTCAACATAAAATACAAAGTCGAAAGATAACGACAAAGGCTCAAAGATCACAACATGAAGGAACAAGACTACTATTACACGTTCAAGACTCGGTTATGACGAGATTAATAATCTCTAAAATCTTCAAATGACAAAGGGGAATGACCTCTCATTGGGCGAGATTGTAAGCCTCAAAATATTGAGTCAAACAAGAATGATCGATCATAGGTTTATTATGTATCATTTATTAGAACGTTGTAAATAGCTAGTTAAATAGTCGTGATATTACGGGCTTGATGGCTAGCTTAAAAGGCCTCTTTCAAGGTACTAAGCATTTATTCAAGCCCGGCCCAATCAAACATATAGCCCATTATGCCACATGTAGGCAAGGCTATAACTCTCCTAGCATGTTAGGAGAGGTGTGTTGGTTGTTCATTTTTATAATCTAATCTTCCCTAAGTTTCACACATCTCTCTCTTTTCTCTCTATACTTTCTCTCTCTAGAATTCATCTATTTTCATCTATCTTTCTTCTTCCTTTCTTTCTTGTTTGATCATTACAAATTAGGGACAACCGGTGTCTTGGTTTGCATCTATTCGTCTTCCTCAAAATCTTAAGTATATGTTAGAAGGCGTATTTTATATTGCTTGGCGGTGTATTTGGGTGTTCAGTAATCGCTCCATTTTTGATGATTCGTCCCCTAGAAGATCGGTGATCTTTGATGATATTGTATCTCTATCTTATAATTGGTGTTCTAGCCGTTGTAATAGAGGGTTGTCTCATGGGAGTCTTGGTTAAAAACCCTTGTTTGATTTCTTTATAATGTTTCTTCTAGCATCTTACCAGTTTAATAATATTTGCCGTTAAAGAAAAATTATAACAATATAAAGCGTAAAGTGTATTTGTTTATATTCTAAAATTATTGGAAAAATATGAAAATATATATGTCTCACTTAACACTAACTAAATTATTTAAATTTAACCAATAAAGTTTATTAATTACCTCTTTTTTAAAAGTTTTCTTTTTCACAAATTTAACATCTATAATTTTATATAAAAAATTTTATCGAATTTCTCCATCAATTGTTTTTTAAACATTTGTCAAGTAAGAAAATTTATAATTTAAAAAAAAATCAATTAGGAGGTTGTTTCTTATAAAAAGAACAATCTTTTTTTTAAATACAAAAATCTTAACTTGTTATTTATGCTTTACTCTGTTCAAAAAAAATAAAAATTTATGCTTTACTAAATTAAAATTTAGTGTTTAAGGATATAAACCTCTTTTCAACTTTTATTGTAATTAAAGTAAATTTATGTAGAATATATTAATTGAGATATTTGCATGAGTTCTTGGATGAAATGATAATTGTAAAAAAAATTTATTAACAAATTTCAGGAAGTAAAACCTTGATTATGTAGGTATATTTACCCGACTCAAAGTGCGGTCAGTTATTTTGTGACTATCATTTTGTTACGAGCTAGTTTTTATTTTATTCTGTTTTAAGTTGGAGTATAGGGGTTAAATGTCGAACTTAGTATTAGTCAGACAGGATTAGAATAAGGTTGTTGGATTTGCTTATGTTTCAAGGCCACTCGTCTTTTTTACACAACAGACTTCCTAGTCTAAGTTGGAGTCGGTTTGTTCTCCCTTCCCCTTCTATAGAAGGAGGTGAGGTGGAGTGTTTTTATCACGTCATTCTTTCTTATTAATCAAACAATCGGTTAGGGATAGTACCTGTGTTTACTTTTCGTTCGAATATAACTGTTGTGTTGTGTGTTCTGCTTTAAGATCAAAGTTCCGCTATATTTGTAACCAGGTTGTTGGTTGTTAAATCACTACAAGTGGTATCAAAGCACAAGTTCTCAGGTTCTCTGGTTTACTAGAATCGATCGTTAAAGGTTATTCTTGGGTATTCGTTTTCTAGAAGGAGGAGGTAACAATTGCTTGGGCTACCAGTTATCGAGTACAAAAGAGTACTTGTTGTTCATGTTCTTGATTGACAAGGAAGTAGAAAGGATTGTGACTTTAAAGGGTTTTTCTTTTTTTAATCGACAAGATTGGTGTCTGTTAATCCTTTTCTTGTCGGTGTTGTTATGAGGAACAAGAAAGGCTGGTTGGTTTTTTATGTATAAAATTCAACTAAAAGTGACTTTTCAAAGCGTTTTAGGCTAATTAGTATTATGACACTTTATTAGGATTATCAAGCCAAGATTATATTGGGTCGGGTTTTAAGATTCAGTTAGTTTTTTGGTTTTTTAAACAAAAGGTTATACTTTGAAGTATTTACACAAGGAAACTTTATTGTTTTGTGATTGTGAGGGTTTATCGTGTGGTTTAACAAATCAACAAAGGATACAAAATGACGAGAATCAAGTTTGACATCAAGAAATTCGATACAACTTGTGGTTCCGGGTTATAGAGGATCAAGATGTGTGCTTTATTAATTCAACATAGATTTGAAGCACCTCTGGAGGTCTTACCCGTGGATATGGAAGCTACAGTGAAAGTTGAGCTTGAAAAGAAAGCTCGTAATGACATGATTTTGTGTTTAGGTAAAAAGATTCATAGAGAGGTTATCAGGGAGACGATTACAACGGGGGTTTGGTCCAAGCTCGAGTCTTTGTACATGACAAAGTCATTGGCCAATAAGTTTTACGAGAAGAAGAAGTTGTATATATTTTACGTGTCGGTTGGATGAAAGATGAGTTCAACCAAATCATTCTTGATTTAGCATATATTAAGGTTAAATTTGAGAATGAAATTATTGCTTTATTATTACTCAATTCTTTACCAAAACTATACGAACACTTTGTGGATACTTTGATTTATAGATGGGAAGTTTTCTTTACCAGAACTATACGAACACTTTGCGAATACATTGTTTTATGGATGGGAAGCTTTCACTTTGGAGTAGCTAACACTTAGGTGAGCAAAACAAATCAAAAACCGAATCGGACCAACAAACCGAGCCAAATCGCCAAACCGAGCCGAACCTATCAAAATTAAACCGATCATTTTCAGTTCGGTTTTGTTATTAATAATCTGGTTTCGCTTTTGCTTGGTATGGTTTCGATTCGATTCAGTTAAAACCAAGAAAAATATGCTTAAACTATCTATTTGGTTCGGTTTTGTTCGGTTCGGTTATACTTCGATTTTCGATTTTGCTTGGTTCAATTGGATTTGTTTTTTTATTCATGCTTTTCTTATAGTCGGTTTTCGGTAATCCATGCTCATCCTTAGATGATGTGACGCTAATTTGATAGATGTAATATTAGTTGCGATGATCTCTTAAACTGTGTGCAACGATCTCGGTCGACCGTGACTCGAACGACTCGACTCGGTCGACCCCGTTGCGGCAACCGAATCGACTCGGTCGACCGAGCAAACTCAATCTCGGCTTCGACCCATTAAAAAAACTTTTTATCTTTTCCTTTTTTGTCCATTAGAAACTAAAAAAACACTTTTTTTAATTTAATATTTAAACCCTATATCCTTATAAATACTCAACCCACTTTACCAATTTTTTCGCATATTCAAATTTCTAAACTAAAAAAATAACCATCCCAACATGTCTAACAAGAGAAACCCCAACAATGAAACTCCGAAATCCCGAGTTCCTCAAGAAAATGTTCCCCATGTGATGGCGAATTTGACTTTCCCATTATCCGGTGTGTCACCAAACATGCGGTTCGCCGAATTTGAATATCATTCACCACAACCACAAAACCTAAACATGTATTATCAAAACCGTCCGTTCTCTATTCCGTATAATAAAAACCAACAAGATTTTTTTAATCTCCAACGAGTTTATATCGCCCTGTTATGGATTCGTCCACTTCTTCACATGCTAATCCGTCGTATTAACCGGTTAATCGTTTTGATATTGATGTTGATTTTGATCAAATGATGTATAATCAAGAGTACTTTGTAGGTCAAGGTTGAGGTCACGGTTCGAGTCAAGATCAATCTATGGGCCAAGGTTCGGGTTATGGATCCTATCACGGTGCGGTTAACCTTGACGATGAGGCATCTCCGGTCGAAGAGATGTCACCCGTCAAACCTAAGATGTCCTCTAAACGTGCTTCAAAAGCCAAGCAGGTTGATCCAAGGATTCGCCAAAAGAATGGACAGTAGGGGAAGAGGTCGCCTTGTACAAAGGTCGGTGTCATGTGTTCGAGAATAGCAAGCAAGGAAACTGTAAAAAAACAAAGGATTTTTTGGGAGACGTCCTTAAGTACTTTGAAGCCGAGACGGGTTCAACTAAAGGGTACGACGCGGTTTTAAGCAAATGAAAAAACAGGGTACGCCCTAGAATTGGTGCTTTTGTGCTATCATGAATAACATTGAGCTTAATCACGAAAGTGGTGCCAATGATCTCACCGCCTACCAAAAAGGTTGTGCGGAATACAAAGTGATTTATAAACATCCTTTTACGTTAGAAGCGGCGTGGAACGTGTTGAGAGATCACCCAGTTGGCAACAACTTTTATACATGACCTTGAAGCAAGAGGAGTTGGATTTGAAGGAGGCAGCTCAACGGGAAGCATCAACTTTGAAAAGAGAAAAGCTCGAATTACAACGGACAAACCAAAGACAAAATGTTCTATGACAGTGAAATCAACCCCAATTTGCCCCCGGCACAATAACATGCCTTGCAGGAGATGAAAAAAGAAATCAAGTCAGTTTATAATTTAAATTGATAGTATTAGTTTTTAATTATTATTGTAATGTTTTTATTTTATTTGAATTATTATGTATTGTTTTTTATTTAATGTAATGTTTTTATTTATTAAATTAAAAAAATTGAATTTGGTCGCTTTGTTATGAAAACAAATTGTATGTAGATCCTTTTAAAGAGAAAACTCATGTGGCAAGAAAAAGCTAAATCGCTGATAATAGTAGACTTATAAAAGAAAGTTTAAAGAAAATAGTAGTAGAATAATTATGGTCTTGGATTAAGGAAAAAGTGATATGGATCTCCCGAATCTAATGTACTGTGTTCATATGTATCCATATATTATTATTCTGTACGGAAAATATATGCAAAAACGAATTAAGCCAATAAATAAAGCCAAGCCGAGCGAGCCATATAGTTAAAAATAGAAAAGGGTAACTGTAACGGTGAAAAAGGACAAAAGTAACAGTAAGTAATGTCTGTTAGTTAGCCTCAAGAAAAAGAGAATCTTTATTTTATTTATTTGACTTTATTTATATACTTTTTACATTTACGTATTTACATATTTTTTTAAAGTTTTTAATAAGTACAGTATTTATTTATAGATGAGCGTGTGGGTCCCACAGCAAGTCCCAATGGAAGACATCCATCATCACTCTCACAACTCTCTATCATTCATTATTATTTTCCTTTTTCCTTGTTTCGCCGCTTCTAGTTTACTAAACTTGTACATCACAAATGTATTGACTACAATAAATATAGGATGTCTTATATATCACAAATCTTATACTACTCTTCACAAAGTAGTTTACAAAGTCATTTATAGGGTGGTTAAGATTGCTTATTGAAAATAGTATTTATCTTAAAGTAAAATAATTAGATAATTATTATTTTGAAAACGTTATTTTAGAAAATAGTGTTTGAATTTAATTATTCAGTTTGAAATCGTAATAATCAGATAATCAATTTTTTGAGTGTTTGGTAAATTTGAATATTTGATAAGTAAAATGAATAAAATAAACTTATTTTAATTTTCTTCATATTGAAAATGAAATAAGTAACTCCCCACTTACCTACCTTTTTCAAAACTTTATTTTGACAGCTTTTAAACGCAAACAATTAATTTTCTCCATTTATTATCAAACACTCATATTAGCTTATTTTCACTTTTAAACTAAAATAAATAGATTATCTAATTACAAACGCAATTTTAAACATCCGCTTAGTACAAATTTTGATCACTTCGATCTTCTAAGCTATTATAGTATTACTCTCATGCGTTTAGTTTAGTTTACTTGAAAATAATGATGATTTAAGTAAAAATAAAAAACTTTTTATCGATTGGTTTGAATGATCTTTCAAGTGAGGAAAGCCCTCTTCGTGCGAAAGATAAGATGGAAAGGAAAACTGGTTTTTAAGAAAAGGTTTGAATACTCAAGTGAATTTTTTCTATGAACAATGAAATTTTATTAACTAGCAAGACGCTATAATAAATATTACAAAGATATTAAATGAGAGGTTTTATGCCAAATGTCCAAAGTAAAAGACCTATTACATCTGCTATGGCACCAAAAAAAAGATTGTGACACAATTTCATCGAAAATCACCGAACGGTTGGGAGGAGAAGGCTCGAAAATAGAACGATTCGAAAACCCCCATAAAGCTCACAAAGTAACCATGAACACTCGCTCAAGCTAACTTTTGACTTTAGAAGCGAGCCGAATTTCAGAGAACCAGACCATCCACTCCGAGAACGAATCTCACTGCTGTCAATCAACCTCCCACCAACGACATAAACGTCGAAGAACCGCCTGAGCCAACGAGCATCGAAAGAAGACATGCGAAACATCCTCCTCCCTTGCGAGACATAGCAGGCAAGAAACCGTCTCCAAATCAACACCTCTCCGTCTGAGCCAACGGACATCGAAAAAAGACTTGTAAATACTCAAGGGAAATTGATGATGATACAGTTAAACCTGTTGATAACGATATTACGTTATTTTTTTACTTTTAAATCATTTAATATAAAACGTTGTACTAATAGTATGTGAGAATAATGAAAAAAAAAACTCTTGAAAACATTTAATATGGCTACAGCTCATATAATTACGATATATATGAAGATCAAGATATCGAGATCGTATGAAACATTAGCTGCTTTTGCTTGTTTGGTGACATTATAGTTTAGTTTTTTTTTTTTTTTTTAATTATTTTATTTTAAAGATGTTGTTTGCCAAAATAAAACTCCAAAACAAAGCAAAACATTTAAATGTATATTCATTATCCTACACCAAAATTTTATACCATAAAGATGCTCTTTCGTAGGTATAATTTTTAAAAAGGGAAAAAACTTATAGAATGTTATATATTCTCTAACACACGTACTACATGTTTTATGAACAGGGTGGACTAATGTTGACTATAATGCTTCATTCACGTGACCAAGTTGGTACCTAATAAGTTCTATTCCTTCATTCAACATCTCACCCACTTTTGTGAAATATCACAACCAATGAATTTAAAAACCTATAGGTATCTACTAATCACATATAATTACACAGTGATTAAAAAAATTGTGACTTCAAGAGCTCTCAAATTCAACTAATGCTGAGTGAAACAATTTCACATTGTTCAAGCTAACCTCTTAATGTTGGCTTGAGTTTGAATTCGTGCGCCAACGCGTTCAAATTCTATGACTCGTGTAAAAAATGAAAAATCATGATTAAAAAAACCAGGTCGTAATCCTCATATTTGTTTACCTGTTTCAAAAGTACCAAATAGTTTGACATAAAAAATTTGATTACAAAAACAATCTTTTACATTAGAAAACAACCAACTTTACAAAAAGAAAAACTCTATAAAGTTGTAACAAATTGAGTTGCTTTTGGATGTTTTTTTAAAACTATTTAACTACCTTTTCTAGTTCTAGTTAACTTCTCTTGTGAGTTTGTTGTGACCACTTGATGATAAAGTATAAATGAGATTTGACACAATCTACATAGATGATCATCATTCAAGGTAATAATGTAATATGATCCCTTTTGCAAAAGTGAGAGTTAATTAAATATATGACTAGTGATAACTAAAACAGTGTAGTAACACTATTAATCATGTGAAATGTTTTCCACTTAATGTAAGTGATAAAATGCACGGAATAGGTGGGGGGTAAGTGGTGGATGATGGTCAAACCTCACATATGTTGTTTTCCTTAAATTGGGTGAAACTTAGGACATTCACACCACACACAATGCTTTCATTTGACCATCTTGTCCTTAAATAGACTAATGTGACATCATTAAACTTATTATAAAGTCAAATAAACATATGACAGACTCACATGATCATAATATGCACATAAATGAATGTTTATTTCTGTTGAGCAATTATAGTTTTCCCAATTGTCATTTGGGATGATAGTGCAAAAACTGTGTATGACCTTCAATTATGTACCCTATTGCCGACTTCTTGTCATGTTAAGATGAGTTGCACTTAATTGTTGGATCAATGCAACTTGATACTTTTCTTTAACGAGACGTTAAAAATTTACAAATTAAAAGAATTTGAATTTTTCATCCAAATGTTTCAATCAAAATTGAAAGTACAGCGGTTCGAAACCCAAATAAAAGACAATCGAACAATCTCGTCAAAAAGAATGGCAGCCTGTGAAAGATGATTCTTTAATTAAACTTGATTACGAAACTTCCAAATAGTCCACCAAGAGATATAACAAACTCCTTCAAACACATCCTTTAAACGTTTGGACATCCAGAGAGAACTAAAACAAATGAGCCATTCTTCATACGAGGTAAAGTCTTGTAACTCTAATTCCCACCATCGAGTAACATTTGACATGAGCTTGCGAGCCAATCTACATGGAAAGAGGAGGTGCGACATGGACTCCACACAAGTATAACAAACCGGACAAAGAATTGACGGAATGTCAAGCTCCCGTAAAGAGAGATTCAGCCGAATAGGGAGCTTATCCAAGGAAACTTTCCATGCAAATATATTAATTTTGATGGGGATATAGTTAACCCAACGAGTATGAGCAACCACCTTAGCAAGAATCACCTCATCAATAAAAGATCGAGCAAATTTCCCATAAAAAAAATACTTGAGGAGTCCAAACTCCAATGCCATCGATCGTTTGAATTTGATAAGATGACACAGGACGTGTTAGATAACAGCCGGTTATGTTGTTCTTCTTCAATACCACTCCTAGGCTACCTACGAAATGAAGCTGTGAGGGAGATATCACTAAACTTAGCTACGACGGTAGCTTTCTTGTTAGATTCTAAGAGGTAAAGCCGATGGTATAAATATTTAAAAGAAGTTTCACAAAGCCAAATATCTTCCCAGAAATATGTATGCTCTCTATTCCCAACTTTCTTCTTAATAAGAGAAAAAATGTCGATACAGTTTAAAGTTTTTTGAATTCACCAAGGATATCCAGCCAAGGGGAGTGTCTAGAAAATGGAAGGGATTTATCAATAGCTCCACGGACCTATGAATAGAAGCTATGAACCAAGACCAAAGAGAATGCCCATTAAAGATGAAGCGCCAAATCCATTTAAAGATGAGAGCACGGTTGAGAGCAAAAAAAATTGAAAATACAAAGACCACCATACTTCTTTGGAGCTAAAAATTTCTTCCAACTGATTAAGGACAACTTTTTCTCTGTTCAGGCTATGCCATTAAAAAAATTCATACGGATTGCTTCCAATCTGTTAAGAACACTTTTAGGGACCTTGAAAGATGACATATAATAAAGAGGTAAATACCTTAAGACATATTTAATGAGGGTGAGACGACCACCAATTGATAATGTTATAAGCTGAGCTTTGTAGCTAATTTGGCCACAACATCATCCCATGAACATATTCTAGACATAGGAGCACCCACCTTAACTCCAAGGTAGTTACAAGGTAAGGTCATGACCGAGCACCCAATAAAACGAGCCGCTAAAGCCACCAGATCATTAGACACACCAATTTCCATATGCGTACTTTCAAAAAGATTAATTTTAAGTCTAGAAGCTAGATGAAACCACTTTAGAACATTAACAACAGTAGATAAATTTGTCGGATCCTATTTACCAACAAAAATGATATCATCCGCATAGAATAAGTGAGATAGACACACTAATGCAACTTGATACTGCTAGATAAGTTATTATGTTTTCTTATATTAACAAAAAAAACTATGTAGTAAAAAGCCATTAGAAGTTATACATGAAGAGTAAGTTGGTATCACTAATTTGATACATAACCAATACCGTGTTTATCCTTATTATTTGGTCAAATGATGTTGCTCAAACGGTGTTTATAACGGACTTAAAAAATGGATGCTTTTGGCATTCACGCATGTTAACATTATAGAAAATAAAACTAAAAATTCACCGTTGAGATTTATGAGGTGTTTATCAAATCATGTAGTGTTAATACAAGCATTTTAGCTTTCTAAAAGAGATGAAAGCGTGTTTAGTTGGAATAAAGTATCTTATTTTTTTAGAAAAATTTTCATTTGAAAATAAAAGAACATAAAACTTGTTTAGTCACATATTTTTTATTTTTCAAAAAAGTGAGAAATTTTTATTTTTCACTTTTACATTAAATAAAAAATAAAAAACACTATTTTATACTTTTCTATTTTTTTCATTTAAATATTTTTAATTTTTGAAAAGAAAGAAATGCTACTCTATCTAAATAATTTTTTAAATTAACTATTCTTTAGGAAATGAAATCATTCCCTTCTCTAATTTTTTTTTAAAAAAACATAATTTTTTTACCGTAACTAAACAGTACTTTAACTCCAAAAGAAATAAACATCCAATAGATGTTCACGTAATAGTGTGTACAAAATAAATTCTTCAGATATTTATGAGTAAAACAAGAATATGTGGCTTATTAAATGTCTTTTAACATATCTATACTCCTTATAAAGGAGCAATAAAATTGTTGAAAATGAATGAAAATTAAGCATTTCGTTAGATATAGAAACATTGACTTTGCATGAAAATTAAGCATTTCATTCTCTGACTTTAACAAATCTCTTCCTATCTTTGGTACAAGTGAGCAGAAAGAATGTTTTTATATCAGAAATATGTTCCTATGTTTAACTTTGTATGAATATGGCAAGTATTACACAGCTCATTCATATTTATGAAAATATAGAAAATTATAAAGGAAAGTATAGGAATCTTTTTAATCACTTCTTATAGAGTTGACATTACAACCAATTTCAAACGCCAGATGGTGGATCAATTCAAAATTTTGGCTAACCCTAAATATATCCCTATATAAACCACAATCTCTATTGCAATAGGAGTAAATCATCTTCTCTGCTTCTTCTTTGCCCTAATTCACAAAACAAAACCATGCCGCCACCATAATTTTATTACCTCCAAATCTGCCGAATCCGCCCCATCTCTTGGTGGTTTAGGTGGTTTTAAGGTAGTTTCGATTCGTGATATTTCCTGTGATAGTGGTGGTTGGTTTAGGTGGTTTGATTACAAATCATTATCTACTATATTCAAAGCAATCACAGGTAACAACAAATACTCAATTCTTGATTAACACATCTCCGAATACAAACAATCCGATGAGGTTGGTGTAGTATTTCGTTTTTTATTCTTATAAATAGTGTGTGATTTATTATTAACTGCTTAAAACAGCTTCTGAAGGTTTTTTATGCGTTGATTTATTGTTGAGCAAGATCGTGGTAACTTGAGATTACATTTTTGTTATTTGTATCCAGGATGGTATCAACTAGGTCTGGAGCCCAGGTTGAACCTGATGGTAAAGATAGGTGCCATAATTGCATAAAGGAAAAGGGCTCAGAGCAGGGTCGAACCTGCTTTAAATGCTCCAGTTTTTTTGTTACCAAGACCTTCTAGAAGTTTACTAGAGCAACACCGACACAAGCTCTTTCCCATGGTTATGTTATTTCTGTAAAGGCAATTGTTGCTGTATTCATTGTCGATATCATCGAAAATCAATGTCCCAACCCCAACCGCAACCCCAACCCACGCTAGCCGAGTATGAAACTTATGAATCTTTTTCATCACCAGTCTTAAGAGATATTATAGATCGAGTTAACGTAGAGCTCGAAAAGAGAAGATTGGTGAGTACATGTATGTGTTGTTCAGTCACTTTATTTACTTTTGTTTGATTGTACTTAAGACATAATTTGGCTATTTCTTGTGTTTTTATTATTTGATCTCGACATCTCGCAGTGTCTGCTTTGCTTGTTTTAATGCATTGACAGTACCATCTCAGATTGATATTAGTGGGATATTGACAAGTCTCCCGAAGCCTGGAGTACGGAAAGCTTCATAGTATGCCTGTAATTAAAGATCCAAGGATCGGTGAACTTTTTGTAAAATTTTGATTTCATCTTATTGTGGCTATTTCTTTGAAGTTTTTGGTTGATATCGTCATTTTAAGAATCTATAAGTTTATGACTTTTACCGATGAATTCTGTCTATATGAAGGTTAGGGAAGCTTCCATATTCAGTTAGGATTATCCTCGAATCGGTAATCCGTAATTGTGACAATTTCCACGTGACAAAGGAAGGTGTTGATAATATCCTAAATTGGGAGAAGACTGCTCCAAAGGAAGTTAAGATTCCGCTCATACTGGCTCGTGTTCTCCTTCAGGTATATTTCTTTGTTCAATTTTGCATGATGACTTGCAAAGACATGCATCTGATTACAAGCTGAGCTGTAATATTATCATAACTTATCAGGACTTTACTGGTGTGCCAGCCGTGATAGACCTTGCCTGTATGCGTGATGCTGCAAAGGAGCTTGGTGGCGACCATGATAGAATCAACCCTTTGATAGTAATAAGCTTTTTTAGCTTTGTTTAACTGATATATTTGTACAGTTAAGGAGATGAATAGTAACGGCGGCTGAAAACTGATATTCGCATACTTCAACATAATTTTTTGGTAAGTGATATATAATATTAGCTTTTGATATTTCTTTGATTAGCTTATTTTAGTTAACTATTTTCGAAAAGATTAGGGTGAATAAAGGGTGTTTGGATTAACTTATTTTTATTTGTTTTAATGAAAACAATGATGCCTATGAATTATAGCTTGATGTAACCTTGTGTACTAGAAATTTGAGCGTTCCTTTGTCAGCTTGACCACTTTAGCAGAGCATCAAACTAGGCACTAGGTCGTAGAGCCGAAAGATATCCATGAGAAAACATGCTTCTAACACTACTGATAATAAAATACTATGCTTTAGGCGTGTTGTACACTTACACATAATTGGAAGAAGGTTAGTATAATATCAACAGTGTATTATTGTAATTAAAATGAGTGCAATAAGTGCTTAGGGTGAACCCAACTCGCCCTGTTTCAAACAGTACAACAGTTACATGATTTAATCCATTACGAAACAATGCCCTAGTTGCCACCTTTAGAATGGCCTTTTATTCACTTGGCATACAGTCAGCATATTATTATTTTTTATTATTTTTTTTGGTAAAGAGTCAACAGATTATTATATGCCCTTTAGCGGTTAGTTGGCCTCTTAGAAAGACAGTCAACAGATTGGTTCACGATTCATCTCATATTAAGTGTCCAATATGAATTTTATCATCCTGGCGTCGAGCTATTTTTCGGTTCTACTTGACTAAGCTCGTGCTTGTCCAAGGAGGGAGTTTGCTTTACCCAACCCCTTAGTCTTTCTTTATTAACATACATCACAAGACAGAATGCACTTATACGAATTATGTTATCATGTTAAGAATAAGGTATACAAAACATCATCCTAAGCTACCTCACCTCACTAAGTCCAGTTTATGCCCCCAAATAGAGACAGTGTGAAATCCCAGAAAGAAATGACGATACTAGAGGTGAAAATTACAGCCATTTACTCGTGTCTGAACAGATTGGGTTAAGAAAATCACAAAACAAGACAGATGGGTCGAGAGGCTTGGTGCCTCGGTAGCACGCAAGATACTCTGCTGCACCAAATTGTCGTTAAAAAAAAGACAAATGGGTCAAATTAGCTAATAGGGGAGCACGACAATTGGAGAACATGTAGAAAGCTACCAAAAGTCTTCACTTTTATGTGTAAGTGTACAAACTCCTAAATTGGAGAACAACTTTAGGCAGGACTTATAATTGGAAGATTAGAAAGTAATCCAAACACCCTCATAACTATGCTTCTAACATTACTGATAATGAAATACTATGCTTAGTGTTTTATGACCACTTTTTGCATAATGAATTTACCATCCAAACATCTAAACATAACATTTTCTACACAAAAATTTTTCATTGAAAATGTTTACCTTAAAAGTGTTTTCATAGATCATGACAAACTCCTACTATGATATTTGGTCTGATTGCACATTGGTTTTTAAAAATTATATTTAATATTCTCTTTGATGTTAACTATTTAATTAAATTATCAAGAAACGTCTTGTTGTGTATATGTTAATTTAGTAAATTGTTTAACATATGTTCATGTTCATTCGCTAAGTCTTTTGGAATATTAAGTTCTTTTCAGTCTTTAAGGCGAGAAAATAACTGTTACGCCAACGAGGCCAGGATGCGACAGTTTGATAGTACATGAACTGTTACATTCATGGTTATTCATGGTTGAAAACGAGATAAGTTGACTCGCTCCACATTTGGCACTTCTTAAACAAACTGGTCCTTCACAACCACAACTCATACCAGAAAGAATTCTAAGTATGGCTCCTAGAAAACTCAATGACATAAGAAGTTCTGGTATATACCTCCATTTGCTGCAAAACTGAATAGGCTATCAGGTGAGTTTTAGTTTCTTACGTACTTGACATAATATTTTCAAGAGCATCTTATCAAATGAAGTCGTGTCAGTATTCATTTGCTTTGTTTCCACAGGAATGTCTCGACTCATAATGTTTTGTTCAATAATAATATGGTATTCTGTTTGTCTTTTCAGCCTGCTAAGATGCTACACCAGGAGACGAGCAAATGGACTGGAGTCGCGTGTTTATATGGTTACATGGCACCCGATATATACCTCTTGTAATTCACCATGTACTAAAACACTATACTTGAGTTTATTTATACTATTTTGGTTGGAGTTAACAGCTACACATCAGAAACCTACTATCTTGGCAGAGCTAATGCGGATTTACAGCAAGTTTGACACTGAAGGCAATAATTGGAGGGCTATGACATGGATTGCGGCATGCGAGGTATTTGTGTAAATTATAATTTCAAATTTCCGATGGTAATTGACATAAGGTGCAAGTTTTACATTCCACATCCAACTATTATCTAACTAATGTTTTACATAGTTGCGTTCTATATAATAGTAAAAAATGTAAAAATGTTGTTTCTTAAGTGCTTTATTATAGCATGTGCCTCAAATATACATGGTGTTTGTTTCTTCCTATGTTTTTTAAACAACATCTTGCATATTTTTTTCTCCATGTGATATTAGGTGTTTTAAATTTGGTTTATGAAGAATTGCATAAGGGTAGTCTTAGAAATGTACTTTACACTATAATCTCAAATGTTTTCTGCAATAAAGTGCAAGACAATCACGACCATTTATCTTTTAGCTGTGATTTTTCTATCAAAATATGGAGCAGATTAAAAGACTTTCAGATTGAAATGTGATCCCTATCATTTTCCAGATTACACAACACACATCGATTACTAGCGAGCTCCACGCCTCGAGCGAGGAGGTTGGCACGAGAGAGGAGACGATCCATGAAAGCTCGCCATATGGATATATTAACTTTACGTGGAACCCAGGATTTCCATATAAAATTTTGAGTTGTTTCGACTACTCTAATGGTTTTAGATTCCACCAAACATAATAAATCTTTTACCGAGAATTTTTCGGACGGATGCAAGGTCCAAACTCATCTGTCACTTTTGTCCGGAGACAAGACTAAATTACCAATTATTCTTATCATTTTTACAAGGTCAGTAGTCGCACGACCACACGGGTTATACGGCCAAGCCCAATTACCACGCCACTCCCGTTTTCAAGGTACTAGCGATCACTAACCTTACAATCTTTATTTGTTTCTAGCATGTATAATCGAGGAAAATTTTCCATCAGCTTCTTCCCTTCCTTGCACCAAATGTCAATCCAAAAGTGTGTTTGAGAGCCGCTTGAAACCTTTTTTTATTATAGATTTTTTGAAAGGAATATCGAATAAGTCAATGTCTTTGCAGTTACTCAGAATACTATGCCAAACCCTTGAACACACAGTAGAAGAGATGTTTGGTTCAAACCCTCCATGTGGCCCGTATATTTCTTTGATCATCTTTCACCATAAAGCATCTTCCTCATTACATAATCTCCATTTCCATTTTCTTAATAAACTCATATTTTTATCTTTCGAATGCCCTAAACCCAATTCGCCATGTCTTTTACTTAAACAAACCTTTTGCCACTTTATCCATAAAATCTTTTTTTGATTTTCCTTGATGCCTCAAAAGAACCGCCTTCTGATAGGTTCCAGTTGTTTTAAATTTCCGACAGGTACCATCGCATTTTCTGTGACCAAATTACAAGTACCATCGCATTCTAAATTTCAGCATTGGCTTATTAAAAAGGCAAGTTATCGGAGATCTTCTAAAGCCAAATACAAAAAATTTACAACAACGTATATTTTGAAGAAACAGACATTTTGACATAATCTTACTCCTCCATGGTTCCGGAGCACCTTTGAGAACCCTCTCGGTCTGCCCTGATTTCCATGACCATCTTATGAAAAGATAACGGGATAGTTCTAGGCTTCTAGCTACGAGTTAAGTTCTAGTATGCATTTTTTAATAAGTTAAAGTGATCAATGTATAGTTTTTTGCTAAATGACGATGATATTAAAAAGCCACAAGGGCGGAAAAAAAAGGTACAACATAAGACTCCGAGCTAGAGTGAAAAAAAAACAAAATACCGAAAGCAAAACAACAAAAAAGGCCTATAAAACCTATTGAGGTTTGAACTCAGCAGGAGAATGTATCCAACGATTTCATGAAACCGGATACAAGGGCCGTGTTCGAAACTCACAATAACAAAATTCTTTGAACCACGAGAAACTTATTTTCCTTACAATAATAGTTCATCTCATCTGTTAAAGCCGCATGACTAATTTTGTTTCTCCAATTCTATGTATGTCAAATGATTATTAAACAAATTCCATCAAAAGCTCTATTCGCCCATTTGTCTTTTTGAAACTCGAGACCCCATGAGGATGTCAGACAACGAGTGGATCCTCACTAGCTCTAAATTTTGACTCAAAGACTGTTAACTCTAGGGCGGGAGAGCAAACAATGTTCCATATGTTCATCAACAAACTCACAAAAAGTACATTAAGTAGAGAGGAGTTGAACTTCATGTTGCATCAAATTTATATTGTATGGAAACAATTTAAATACACCCGTTAAATAAAAATATTTACCTTTTTTAGTTTCATATCGTAATCAGACCTTTCGTATTATTGCTTGATAGGTGTGTAAACACCCATCCTTTTACCACTTAATTCTGGCTTAAACAAGACCAAAACACGTATTTAATATCATTTGTTTGGAATTATGCGTGGTTTTTGTGTTTATTGTGTTTTCAGAGCTAACCGGATGAATATTAAAGAAAACATGGGATTGCACGGGTTTTATCACGGAAAAAGACTCAAGACGAAGTCTATTGTCCAAGAGATGCAAAAGATTTGAAGTCAATGGGCCTATTTGAAGATTTATCGAAGAAAAGGACCAAAGATGGAAGATTTACATATGTCAAAGAAACTCAAGTCTATTAAACGAAGAAATTAAAAGACGAGTTTAATTTAATCGTCGACAAATCCCGAATCAGAATCGAAAACGTCAACTTTTCTGAAAAGACGAGAAGACAAGAAGAAAGGGAGATAGCCCACTCACCAACCAACCACTAGGACTATAAAAGGATTTTTCCTTCACACAATTAGGGAGTTAGTTTTAGTTTTTCTTTCCCAGTCCTTTCTTTGGTTCGTAGCTTCACCAACACCATTAGGGTGTTTGGTGATTTTTCATTTTTCCTTGAATCTTGTAAGTGTTTGATCATTACTTTTGTTAACTTTTACATTAATCTTTCAATTCCAATCTTTCTATTAATCTTGTTCATCTCCTTTTCTATTCAAAGTTTAAAAGTTCTTGTTTGATTGATTTTAACCTTGTAAAAGTTGTTGATTTAGTGTTTTTATTGTTGGGGTTTGTTACTTATGGTATTTAAATGATTATTGGTTGATTTGGTAAAACCTTTTTGAGTATTTGGGTCGATTTGATTTAAAAACGTTTTGCTTCTGCTGTTACTGTTCTTCGCCCAGATTTATTCCGAATAGCATTTGGTTTCATCTCTTATTCGGAATATCATTTATTCCGAATAGCCAGTTTACTTTTTCCTTATTCGGAATATTTTATATATTCCGAATAGGGCCCTTATTCCGCATAGCAAAATTTTTCATTCCCTTATTCGGAATATTTTCATATTCCGAGTACCCTTTTTGGATTTTCCTTTATTCGGAATATTCTATATATTCCGAATAGGACTAGTTTTCCGAATAGCTCAGTTTTTTTCGCATAGGATTGTTTTTCCGAATAGCCTGTTTTCCGAATAGAAACATTCCGCATAGAGCCAATTTATTCCGCATAGACTATCTTTCCAAATAGGGCTATTTTTCCGAGTAGGATTTTATTCCGATTAGAGCATTTTCAGTTAGGTCAGTTTTCAGTTGCTGTTTTATTTAAATTTTTAATTCTAGTTTTACTTTTTAATTGTTTTAGTTTTAAATCTTAATGTACTTTATTCATTTCCCTTTTTAGTAGATTAGATAACCAAACTCCTTTTTGTCACCAAGAACAATCATTCCACTTAGAGCTGTGATCAATTCGAGGAGATTCCGAGAAACGAACTTTCAAAGAGAAAAAAAATCAAGTATCAAATGGCGCCGCTGCCGGCTCTTCTCGTTAAGATCAAAAGTTTTTTGTGAGAACTTGGATTTTGGGATCCGTTCCCCGTGAACGTTACTTTTTCATAAAAATTTTCAAAAACACTAAAAAATATAAAAATTTTCAAAAAAAATCCTAAAAAGTAAAAAACATAAAAACCAAAAATATTTTGCTTTGTTTTTGCCTTGTTCGTTCTTTTGCAGGTGTATGCGCACTCGATCCACGTCTTATCAAGAGCCCGAGCCTCTCGATAACTTAGACATGGCTGGTGTACAAAACAACAATAACATACCACCTCCAAACAATAATAATAACAACAACAACCCACCTTTCAACAACATGAATAACAACAACAATGAGCCTCAACCGGATAATCGCCCGATGATTGAATTGCTGCAAGCTCATGTAGATGGCAACACGGATCCAATTGTCATACCTCCAATTGCCGCCAACAATTTTGAGCTAAAATCAGGCTTTATCCAGATGGTCTCCGCTCAACCATTCTTGGGACGTACCATTGATGATCCACACGACCATATCAAGAGATTCTTGCAACTAACCAACACGGTCAAGATCAATGGTGTTCCACAAGAGGTTATCAGGTTACAACTTTTTCCCTTTTCTTTAGAGGGACAAGCCCGGCATTGGCTTGCTAAGGAACCGCCACAGAGTATTCTCTCGTGGACGGATTTGGAGACTAAGCTTATAAATTACTTTTTCCCACCCTCTCGTACTACCGCTTTGCGGAATGAAATCATAAATTTTGAACAAAAGTACGATGAGTCGTTCAGTGAATCTTGGGATCGCTTTAAAGATCTTTTAAGAAAATGCCCACAACATGGTTTTACCAAAGTACATCAAATTAATACTTTTTACAATGGTTTAAACATGAGTGACCAAGATTCACTAAACAGTGCCTCGGGGGGTAATCTTTTGGCTAAGACTTCCAATGCTGCTTGGGATATCATTGAGAATAAGTCTCGTGTGCAAACCAAGAGTGTTCGGACCAATGTCGCTAGTGCTAGCACTAGTGACAGCGACAAGCGGTTGGACAAAATCACTACGCTTCTTGAATCGCTTGTCACCCACACCGTCAGCAACAACAACAGCAACAACGCTAAAAACGCTCAAGTTAGTGCTGTCAGCCAACCTTGTGAGATATGCGGTGGTCCTCACTCTTACACTACTTGTACTGCCACCCAAGACTACCCTGCTGAGAATGTAAATGCGGCATATGGCACCTATCCTCAACCTGCTTATCAAGCTCGACCTCAAGGTGACCGTAATTTGCTTAGCTACCGCTCCAACAACTACCTCTCACCACCCGGTTTTCCTCCTACCAACCCAAACCAACAACAAAACCTTAATCGCCCTCCTCAACAACAACAACAACCTCGACAACCATACATACCTCCTCACAAGCAGCAACAACCACCTCAACGAAACAACCAAGTCTACCAGCAACCTGCTTATCAACCACCCGCATACAATGCTCCTCCCAACCAACCCATCGCTCTTCACCAAGAAGTGGAAACTTATATGAGGACTAACGATGTGATAGTGGGAAATCTTCAGAGAGAAGTGCTCAACTTGAAAGCAGACCTGGTCAAACAAGGGAACGATTTGAGAGCCGACATGAGAAATACGTTGGATAGCCAAACAAATGACTTGAAAAACATGATGGCTAGTTTCTTCCAAGGTAGTCAACCCTCTTCTTCGGGTACTATTCCGAGTAACACCGTTGCGAATCCAAGAGGGGAGATGAAAGCAATCACCACTCGCAGTGGCAAAGGTACCAAGGAACCCGAGCTTCCTATACCTCCACCGGTGATTGTGACTAAGGAGAACGAGTCACCTACTCCTATTCCTCATCCTTCTCCTTCCCCAATTTCTCCACCTCTTCCTTCTACCCCTCCTCCACACAAGGATGTGAGTGATCCTATTCTCCCAAAGCCTTCCTCTTCTTCCAATATACCTTATCCATCTAGGTTGAGGAAAGAGAAGCAAAAGAGCAAGGATGATATTCAAGTTTCGAACTTTCTTAAAATGTTCAAACAACTGAATTTCAATATCTCCTTCGCTGAGGCTCTCGCTCACATGCCTAAATATGCGAAAATGTTTAAAGATCTTCTGAGCGACAAGGAAAAGCTCCTCGATATTGCCAACACCCAACTTAATGAGAATTGCTCTGCAGTGCTCTTAAGATAATTTCCAACCAAGCTTGGTGATCCGGGTCATTTCTTAATCCCTTGCAATTTCCCGGGAGTAGAGAGTTGCATGGCCCTAGCCGATCTAGGTGCCAGTATTAATCTTATGCCTCTAAGCGTTTGGAAGCAATTATCTCTCCCAGAGCTAGTCCCCACCAAAATGACTTTGGAATTAGCTAACCGTACGGTTGCTTATCCAGTGGGGATAGCCGAAGACGTCATTGTAGGAGTCGACAAATTCACCTTTCCTGCTGATTTTGTTGTCGTCGACTACGAGATGGACCCTCGTGTACCACTAATTGTTGGTCGTCCATTCTTGAGGACCGGTCGCACTCTCATTGATGTTGAAGCCGGTGAGCTTATCATGAGAGTGGGTGACGATAAAGTAGTCTTCAACATGGGAAAGTTGTCTAAACAGCCTTATTCATATGAGAGTGTTAATTATATTGACGTTCTTGATGAGGCTTGTGAAGAACACTTTAATGATGCTTGCAAAAGTATTCCTACCTCTCTTCCCAATGTTGAGACCATGTCCTCTATTGATTCATCATTGTCTCTATTTGGAGATAGTGATTTATTTTGGAACAATCTTGAAGATACCATGGGAGATGTGAATTTAGCTACTAATGATTCTCCCACCGATGGGGATGAAGACATGAATTTCTTTGACAATCTTCTCACCGAAGACAATCCTTCGCCTCCATCTCCCACGGTCATTGCTATCGATACTCCGACTTCGAATACGCCTCCCGTCGAAAATCCTCCGGATTTAGAATTTAAGGAGTTGCCGCCCCATCTTGAGTATGTATTCCTTGAAGAAGAGAAGAAGTTGCCAGTCATCATTGCTAAGGACCTAAAGGAAGAAGAAAAAGCCCGACTTATCACCGTGTTGAAAGATCATAAGAAGGCTATTGATTGGAAGATTTCTGATATTCGTGGAATTGATCCTCACTTCTGCACACACAAAATTCTCATAGAGGACGACTTTAAGCCCACAATTCAAAGCCAACGAAGGGTGAATCCAAAAATACATGAAGTCATCAAAACAGAGGTTATCAAACTTCTTGATGTGGGTATGATTTACCCTATTTCGGATTCACCATGGGTTAGTCCAATCCATTGTGTGCCAAAGAAGGGCGGAATAACCGTTGTTCCCAATGAACACAACGAGTTAATTTCTACTCGTCTCGTTACTCGGTGGAGAGTTTGTATAGACTACCGCAAACTCAATGATGCCACGAGAAAAGATCATTTCCCTCTACCTTTTATGGACCAAATGCTTGAACGATTAGCGGGTAATGAATATTACTGCTTTCTTGATGGTTTCTCGGGTTATTTCCAAATACCCATCGATCCCCAAGATCAAGAGAAGACTACATTCACTTGTCCCTATGGCACATTTGCTTACAAAAGAATGCCTTTTGGCTTATGTAATGCGCCCGGGACTTTCCAAAGGTGCATGTTAGCTATCTTCCATGACATGGTTGAACAAACCATGGAAGTCTTCATGGATGATTTCTCGGTCTTCGGGGATTCCTTATCTTCTTGCCTTGCCAATTTAGAACGTATGCTTAAGCGGTGCGAAGACACTCGCCTTGTTCTAAATTGGGAAAAATGCCATTTCATGGTAAAAGAAGGCATCTTCCTAGGACACAAGATCTCGAAAGCCGGTCTTGAAGTAGACCGTGCTAAAGTCGATGTTATCGCCAAGTTGCCTCCACCTTCAACCGTGAAGGGTGTGAGAAGTTTTCTGGGTCATGCGGGCTTCTACCGACGATTTATCAAAGATTTTTCTCAAATCGCTCGCCCGATGACCCACCTCTTGGAAAAAGATACTCCTTTTATCTTTTCCAAAGAGTGTCTTGAAGCCTTCAACTCGCTTAAGGATAAGCTAACTAAGGCACCCGTCTTGGTTACCCCTAATTGGGAACTTCCCTTTGAGTTGATGTGCGATGCTAGTGATTATGCTATTGGAGCGGTTCTGGGACAAAGAGTGAACAAACACTTCCAACCGATCCATTACGCTAGCAAGACAATGACGGGGGCACAATTGCATTATACGACAACCGAAAAAGAGCTTTTAGCTGTTGTCTATGCTTTTGAAAAATTCCGCCCCTATCTTGTCCTTTCCACCACGATTGTGTATACCGATCATTCCGCGCTGAAGTACTTGTTGACAAAGCAAGATTCCAAACCAAGACTTCTTCGCTGGGTTTTGCTGCTCCAGGAATTTAAAATCGAAATTCGCGATAAAAAAGGAGCAGAAAACCTAGCCGCGGATCATCTCAGCAGACTTGAGGATCCTTACCAGGGGGATCATCCGAACAAAGAAATCAATGATTCTTTTCCCTTGGAGACCTTAATGTCTATAAATTCGACGTCTGATGAAACCCCGTGGTTTGCAGACTTTGCAAACTACTTGGCGGGTGGAATTCTCAAGGAAGGGTTGACGTCTCAACAAAAGAAAAAGTTCTTCACCGACATTAAGACTTACTTTTGGGACGACCCTTACCTATTCAAACAATGTGCCGACCTGATTATTCGCCGATGTGTTGATGGACCGGCAGCCTCGGAAATCCTTGATGCTTGCCACAAAGGACCCACCGGTGGTCACTTTGGTCCCAACTACACTGCCAAAAAAGTGTTTGATTTGGGATTCTTTTGGCCCACCATTTACCGTGATGCTCACGAGATGGTTAAACATTGTGATTCTTGCCAAAAACAAGGCAAGATCACACATAAAGATGAGATGCCTCAAAATTTCATACAAGAATGTGAAATCTTTGATGTATGGGGTATCGACTTTATGGGGCAATTCCCTTCTTCTAAAGGAAACAAATACATCCTTGTAGCCGTTGACTACGTTTCAAAGTGGGTTGAAGCCAAAGCTTTACCCACTAATGACGCAAGGGTGGTTTGTAACTTTTTGAAATCTCTATTCGCTAGATTCGGTGTGCCTCGTGCCATTATTAGTGATCGTGGGACTCATTTTTGCAATGACCAATTTGCTAGAGTCATGGCTAAGTACGGTGTAAATCATCGTCTTTCCACAGCCTACCACCCACAAACTAATGGCCAGGCTGAAATATCCAACCGAGGATTAAAGCGAATTCTGGAAAGAACCGTGGGAGAGCATCGTGCCTCATGGGCTGATAAACTTGATGATGCTTTGTGGGCTTTCCGTACTGCTTACAAGACCCCGATCGGCTGTACGCCTTATCGTCTTGTGTACGGGAAAGCGTGCCACCTCCCCATTGAGTTGGAGCACAAGGCTTACTGGGCCTTGAAGTGGGCCAATTTTGATATCAACAAAGCCGGTGACCTACGCAAGATCCAACTCAATGAGCTGAATGAACTCCGTAATGAGGCTTATGAAAATTCTTTAATCTATAAGGAAAGGACTAAGCTCATTCACGACTCTAAGATTAAGAACCGAGAGTTCCATGTTGGAGACAAAGTCTTACTTTTTAACTCTCGGTTGAAAATCTTCTCGGGCAAGCTCAAATCTCGTTGGTCTGGCCCATTCACCATTGCCCAAATTTTTCCATATGGTACTCTCGAGCTCGCTCAACCTAATGGACCTAATTTTAAGGTGAATGACCAACGAGTGAAGTTGTACTTTGGTGAGGACACCTCTTAGGAGGTGATTCCATCCCTCACCACGTTCCCCATGAACTAATTTTGGGTCGAGTCAGGCTCGTGACTCGGTTATCAAAAACAAGCTCTCCTCGGGAGGCAGCCCGAGTATCTATCCTTTTATATTTTAACCCCCTAAGTGTAGGGGAGCCTGTATACGTGTTTGTATTTGTGTGGTGATGTGATTACAGGGATAAGTGCACTCTTGGAAACTTTGAAGAACCGTGCTCCCGTGTTATCCGAAATCCGGTTTTATCTCTCAACTATCGTGATTCAATTTTCTTCATACTCACATTTGAAATTGATCACTTTAGTCGTCTCTTCCTTAACTTGAGTTAACCAACGTGCACAATGTCATAAGTGTAGGGGAGACTTTTCCCACATGCATAAACATTGAGGACAATGTTTATCTTAAGTGTAGGGGGACTTCTATCGAAGTTTTAAGTGGACTTTTCCATGAAAATGCCTTCATTTAACCGGAAAATCATATTTTTCAACATTTTTCAAATTTTTTATTAACTTTGGCCATTTTAGTCGTAATTTTTAAATTTTTATCGTTGCTTTCATGTGTATATATCTCGCAATAAAGTCAAATTTTAATAAGTGGTGTAGCTAGTTTAGAAATCTTTGACATATTAGGCCCGTTGCGATTATTTTGACTCAACCCGAATAGACTTATCTAAGTTTATTCTAGCTAGTATCCTTAATCATGTAGACCTTAATTGGTTTATTAGGCTAAGTATCCACGAGTCTCATTACTTGAGATTTTAAATTGTGGAGGACGAGAAATGATAGAGTCAATTATAAGTCGGTATTCTTGCACAAGCTCACTTGGTGTAATTATTTGCCTATTCTCCCATCACTTGCTAATAATTTATCTGCAATAAGTAAGGTCGTACGATTTGAAAAGTTACTTAGCTTCTAGCCCAAGATCGTTTAAAAGTTGCTCGGTAATGATAAGAGTTCATAGCCAAGGCATAACTTATGAAGCGGGGCGCGAAGATTGGCGAGTCCGAAAAGGCCCTAACAAGGCATGAGGATTCCATTTTATTGCTGAAGATCCAAAGTGATGTGAAAAGCATTATTCCCAAAATCAATATGAAGGATCAAGACTCACGACGAAAAGCAATCAACTCCCATAAAGATCATGGAGAAGTCTATCCGAAAAGACCCTAACAAGGTATGAGGATAAATAGATCCAAGTCCGAAAAGGAGGCGGATCGTTGTATCTCGAAATCCCAATTAGAGATTGAAGAAATGATCATGAAGTCGTGGTCAACAAAGTTGGAGTACCCCTCAAAAGTCTCCAAATGAAGAAACTCTATTACGATGAGAAGACCATTATCTCAAGAACGTCTCTCAAGATATGAAGTATGAAGTACATGCCAAATATCGGCCCGAGAAAGGTCTCAAATCGCGAACCAAGTTATGCCAAGATATGAACTTTTTGATATCCCGAGAAGCAGTTTTAAGAGATTTTGTCCTTTAGCTAACTATTGATCAAATCGTCCTACTTTGCTTTCAGCCTAAATAAACTATCGAAATAAGTCCAAAAAATGCATCTTTTTGATCATTTTAAGACAAAAATAAAATATAAGAGATACACTTAGGAATAAGGGAGTTTAAGCATTTAATTAAGCCATGTGTGTAAGTGTTTGATTTGCTAACTTATAATAACAATGATCTCATTTTTAAGCTTAGTTTGGGGAACGTGAAACTTGAGGGTGATAAATCTTCGCAGCACCAAAGCCCTAATGTAAGTCATTGATTTCTTTGCAAGTTATTTCCATGTAGCTATTTTCAAGTGAAAATGGTTTTCTATCCTTTTGTTTACTTTATAGTTTTAGTTCTTGTTTAGTATTATTTTAATAAGGCCAAGGTTGATTGATTATGAGAAAAGTGTAAATTTGCTTTATCACTAAGCATTGCATGAGGGCATGGCAATGGTTAAGTGTAGGGGATTTGATAGGTGTGTAAACACCCATCCTTTTACCACTTAATTCTGGCTAAAACAAGACCAAAACACGTATTTAATATCATTTGTTTGGAATTATGCGTGGTTTTTGTGTTTATTGTGTTTTCAGAGCTAACCGGATGAATATTAAAGAAAACATGGGATTGCACGAGTTTTATCACGGAAAAAGACTCAAGACGAAGTCTATTGTCCAAGAGATGCAAAAGATTTGAAGTCAATGGGCCTATTTGAAGATTTATCGAAGAAAAGGACCAAAGATGGAAGATTTACATATGTCAAAGAAACTCAAGTCTATTAAACGAAGAAATTAAAAGACGAGTTTAATTTAATCGTCGACAAATCCCGAATCAGAATCGAAAACGTCAACTTTTCTGAAAAGACGAGAAGACAAGAAGTAAGGGAGATAGCCCACTCACCAACCAACCACTAGGACTATAAAAGGATTTTTCCTTCACACAATTAGGGAGTTAGTTTTAGTTTTTCTTTCCCAGTCCTTTCTTTGGTTCGTAGCTTCACCAACACCATTAGGGTGTTTGGTGATTTTTCATTTTTCCTTGAATTTTGTAAGTGTTTGATCATTACTTTTGTTAACTTTTACATTAATCTTTCAATTCCAATCTTTCTATTCATCTTGTTCATCTCCTTTTCTATTCAAAGTTCAAAAGTTCTTGTTTGATTGATTTTAACCTTGTGAAAGTTGTTGATTTAGTGTTTTATTGTTGGGATTTGTTACTTATGGTATTTAAATGATTATTGGTTGATTTGGTAAAACATTTTTTGAGTATTTGGGTCGATTTGATTTAAAAACGTTTTGCTTCTGCTGTTACTGTTCTTCGCCCAGATTTATTCCGAATAGCATTTGGTTTCATCTCTTATTCGGAATATCATTTATTCCGAATAGCCAGTTTACTTTTTCCTTATTCGGAATATTTTATATATTCCGAATAGGGCCCTTATTCCGCATAGCAAAATTTTTCATTCCCTTATTCGGAATATTTTCATATTCCGAGTACCCTTTTTGGATTTTCCTTTATTCGGAATATTCTATATATTCCGAATAGGACTAGTTTTCCGAATAGCTCAGTTTTTTCCGCATAGGATTGTTTTTCCGAATATCCTGTTTTCCGAATAACAATATTCCGAATAGAAACATTCCGCATAGAGCCAATTTATTCCGCATAGACTATCTTTCCGAATAGGGCTATTTTTCCGAGTAGGATTTTATTCCGATTAGAGCATTTTCAGTTAGGTCAGTTTTCAGTTGCTGTTTTATTTAAATTTTTAATTCTAGTTTTACTTTTTAATTGTTTTAGTTTTAAATCTTAATGTACTTTATTCATTTCCCTTTTTAGTAGATTAGATAACCAAACTCCTTTTTGTCACCAAGAACAATCATTCCACTTAGAGCTGTGATCAATTCGAGGAGATTCCGAGAAACGAACTTTCAAACGAGGAAAAATCCAAGTATCATTGCTACTGAGTTTGCATATTGGGCGCCCAATATTGAATCGTTGGAGGTTAATTCCGTGTCTAATCCTCTCGAAAGTAAGGATGCAGAGGGCCCTATTTTGAGTGAAAGTTTGGAAAGTGAGGAGCATTTGGAGGTTGATAGTTCTGATCGAGATTCCCCTAAGAATGTTAACATTGATTCGGTGTCGCCTTCTAGTGGGGTTTTGCGAGAGGAGGATGTTCGTGGGATGGAAAGTAATATTGTGGAATCCCTCGAAGAAGGTGAGATTCGTGGTGATACGGCCTTGTATAATGATGGGTGTATTAAGGATCCTATGGATCAGAATTCGGAAGATGATCCTGGCGAGATTCTTGGAGTGCGTTCTCAGGGTGATAAGGATGCTCACCTCTCATCTAATGCCTTTTCGGATGGTAATCTTGCAACTGAAAAAGACTCCCTCATCACACCTCCATCTACACCCCTGGGTAATGATTTAAATATTGTTGTTGAGTCAGATTTTTCGTGGCTTGATTATGTTGGCCCTCTACCTAATGACGAACTAGATTATGATAAACGATGGAGCTATAGAGACCCCAAGGGTAATATACACGGGTTGTTCTCTCTTGCGCAACTACGTACGTGGAAATAATATTTTCCTAAGGATCTTCAGAGTTGGAGTTATTCTGGCAACTCTAAAGAAGCTATTCTTCTTCTTGATGCCTTATCGAGACAAACAAAGGACGCCGGCTAGTTCGTTTTGGTATGATGCTTTGGGTTCGTTCATGGGAGTTATTTCTGTTGGTGTTATGCTGGGATCGTTGTTTATGGTTGGTTTGCGAGTTTGTCTTGTTTCGTTAGAGTTTTCTGTTCTTTTTGTTATTTGTATGTTGGATCGTGTTTGCGTGTATTTTGTGTGCTAGTTTTTTTCTAGCTTTTTTTATAAAAATTTATTTGCCGTTTAAAAAAAAATACCCTAGCTACAGGGGGTGTTTCTTTTTCTTTTTATGCCTCTTAGTGGGAAAGGTTGTGGGCTCAAATCCTTTTGAACATCTTGTTCCACACTCACACAATTATCTCTCTTTTCCCACTAAGAGGCTAATTAAGAGTTTAATATGGAAGCACTAAAAAAAAGAAACAAGCCCTAGGTGTATCTAGTACGTTTTTCTTGAACGACGGTGTATCTAGTACGTATCATAAAATAGATGTTACCACAAATTGTTTCATCGTTATTGGGTATGTCAACGCGATTAAATGGTAGTATTATTCTTAACATAATTAAGTCAAGTCGTAGTTCACAGGGTAATACTAGAAGGTGTATGTTTGGATGTCGTCCTTTTCAGTAAACTAATGATTGTTAGGCAATTTTAGGTTTTGTATAGTTGCGTACCCGAAAACAAGACCAAAGTTTAGTATATACTGTGTCACATGATCGTCTTTTCGTCCTAGTTATCAACATCTAGTAATAGGCTGTTTATGACCTATTGGTAATATTGAAATAAAGGGTACTCGCTCTAATATCACAGATTCGTACACACTCGATGTATCAGCTTGACGTCGAACTATCAGTGTTGTGGTTGTTTCGCGCATACTTTCTTTTAAAGAAAGGGATACAGCAGCAAGATTTTGTTACAATAAGAACTAAAATATTCAAAAATCATATCATAAGATTGGTTGCCGTGTTAGAAAATATAAGTTTAGAGGAAACTTTCCTTACAAAGCCTAAGCTCGTTAGGTAGATTTGACATTGTTATCAATTCAGTTCGAAAAAGAAAGCAAGTTTAAGTTAATCATGAGAATAGAAGTCATTTATTGGTTTTTGATAGTGAGATAAGACCAATTATAAAAAGATTAATCAACATCTATGATCTATGATTCTTATATACTTTATATAAACATAGATGATGTATAAACTTTAACAAAACAAGAAACCACACAAGATTACACTATTTCCTTCAACTTGTTATATAGTAAAGAGGACAGTATATTTCCGGCATAACGTCTACTTTTTGTACTCAAGATGTAATACGTTAGAACTGTCATGCATGTCGGAGCTCATTGCAACGACTAGTTAAGCCGATGAACGTTCAGGGCGAGGGATTGAACCCGTTGGAGCAAGAAGAACTAGACCGTTTATAAACAGCCAAAATGACACAATTGAATCCTATCTAACCACATCTTGAGATGAGTTATGACTAGAGAGTTGAGTTATCATCAATGTATTGAAACTTGGTTCAAATCGATAATTTGATGACTCGATTCAATCGATCTAAAAATCGGCTTTTAAAACATTGGTTATCATAGAAAGACATGTAACTTCTTTACATTATTTTCTGTGCAAACCTATCCGATTCATAGAACGTATTTTTTGTTAGATATAAGCAATTTTACTATAAGGGCCTGGCTTGGGTTGGTTTGGTTCAAAAGGTTAAAAACAATGTAAGAAAAGTTTACAATCAAATACACTCGTGTTAACTTTTTACAAGCGACAGGGGTAGTTGAAATATATACATGCAAGTCACAATCATGTAGAAAAAGAAATGTACTAACTTTAGATATACATACGAACTATAATTAGATCGAAAAACATTTAAGGCAATTACCTAACTAGTCTATTATACAATCGCTTATATAAAATTATACTAAATTTTAACAATTTACCAAAATGAACTATGATGCATACATATGTGCATCACGGCGCACAAGTTTTATGCATCATTAATTTTGTATGCATCATGACGCACAAGATTTATGCTATACATACTTACATCTTCACACAAGTATATATGATGAGGTGCACAAGTAGTATCTATCATGGTGTATATGCATATAAAAATTCACAAGTATTGATGAGGCGTCCAAGTATTATGCATCATGGTACAAAAGGCTATAGTTATGCATCGCGGTGCACATGAGCCGTACAATTAGTGCATAGGACTTGCGCATATACCTTGTGCATCTAGGCGCACGATTTCATCTTATGCACCAGAGAGCATAGAGCTTATGCATCTAGGCGCACAATTTCACCTTGTGCATCCAGATTCCAGACACATATATAGTTACATCACGACGCACTTACGAATATTAGTATGCATGTGACACACCAAAATGAGATGCACAACTTATTATTGTACACTTGAAGTTATACTTCTAAGATGGTTGGATCCAACAATCATAATAAAAAGATCCATTTTGATAAACATCTTATGTGCAGTCTATTTTTGTAACCAAAATATTTTGCATATTATTAGTTTTATGAAACGACATAAGAACTAACTATGATGTCACATGGACGTAATATTTATGTCTCATATTATAATTGCATGTGCAATATCTGACAAAATAAATGTAGACGACAAAAATAATCTCATTATACCCGTGAAGGATTTTGGATAGAGATGTTGATGGATTGTGATGGCTGAGGGCCCATTTAATGTAACCCACATTGGCCCAATATCATTCTATCCATTATCATAAATCATTCCATTATGCTTGACACTGTTTTTACACACCAAGTTAAAGTTCATTTGCTTTGCATCAAATATAAGCTTTTCCACTGATTATGTGACTGCATATACACACTTTAAACACAAAACTTTACCATGTGAAAGTATAAAAAAGTTCATTAAGTTTCATTTAGCTTTCGTGTCACGAGAGTAGCAGACGGTGATCGATTGAAACTAGTGAAAACAATGGTTTATCTTTATTACTGTACGTCTATTTTGGCTTATTTAAAAATAATTGGTGATTTTTCGAGTACCCTACAATTATTGTGTTTCATTTGGGACCAACACACCATTTGATGTATCAATCATGTGTCGGTCGAAAATCTGACTGATTGACATGAAAGACTAGCTCTCCTTGATTTCTGTTATTGTGGTATTCAGCCAACTTAGTTTACAATGTATATAGCCTTGATTGCTAAGTGGTGTAACTCCATTTTTTGGTATTCGAATTAACGGCTCATATTTGTCACAAGAGTCATGAATCCGTAGATGAAAGAGCGTGTTGAGCTCACAAGACGAGAGGTACGTAGATACATCTCTGGAGTCAAGAACTTGATTATCAATATGCCATAATGTTAACTTTGTCCTAATTTGAAGCTAGTGGTATTGTTCTTAGGTTCGTCGACATGAAGTAATACCTGAGATGACATTTTTTTTTGTTTTCTGTCATGTTGACATAACAAAACATGTGTTATAACAATGTTTAATGTTTTTAGCTTTATGTTATGCTAATACATCTGATGAATATAATTGAATGTTGAATACTTTTATTTCTGATAATATTTGGTTTACATATATTCACACACACATGAACTGTTTCATATGATTTTGTGGCCTTGAATGATTGTTATCGATAACAATCCACTTTTTGGACTAGTCGGGAATCAAACTCCGGCGTCAGTAAAAAGTTTTGAATCTAAAACACTAATGTTATGCAGGCTGGCTGGTTGAGTAAAAAGTAATATTTTCGTCCAAGTCGAGTCAGCCCCGTTAAGGGAACATTCTTATATGGTATCAAATACCATTGCAAAACTACTTTTTGTATAAGAGGTTCTGTGCTTTAAAAAGAGACATCCTCTGCACGATCAACATGTCCGGTTTTTAGCTAGCTTTTTAATCCACTTGAGCTGTCCCTCAGATAAATCGACATTCATAAATCGCTATTAGCATAAAAAAACTAGAATACCTCGAAGATATTTCTCATAGTTTAGCAGCTGCAACATGAACCCGGAGTTAGGTGAAGCCACACTTCGTTCACTTTTCACTAGGTCCATAGCTTCAGACAAGCTCATGCCATGCTTCTTCATCAGATATGCCAAAACAATGGCAACACTACACATAAAATATACGTCAAATTCAGATTTTTACAAATATATAAAATGGAAGCGCTTGTATAACGACAGATATTTGAAAAACAATGTTAAGCAGTTAGCAATCTGCTTTCGCTACATGACACATAAAGGAAAAGGTAATTCCGCTGTGTCACTCAACTATTCATGTGTTCACTTTTAGTTGTCTTGCTTTAACTTTGTCACACAAACTACTTTTTGATTTCAAAATTTCAAACCAAGATCCATAAACATGATCTTTGTCTCTTACACTGTCAGACTTGGGTTTGACTTCAATAAAGTTTCAACATCTGCACTACATTGGATCAGTAAAAAGTATTACCGTATAAAAAATTGAGAAAGAAAATACGTCTATCAAAGACATGATGTTTGACCATCAGATTGAACTAGTTAAAAATTATTGACTGTGTTCTACAGAAAAATATAATACAGTACTGTATAAGGACAACCAAAGAGACAGTAGCCAGTATAAATCCAAGAAGAATCAATGTTAACAGGTAGATAACTATTACTTACTTTGTCCTAGCTAGAAATGAAACGTGTAACTCGTGACATAGTTCAAAAATTATATCCGACTAAATGTGTAAAATGCCCCCTTAAAAGAAGTTAAGATTATAAAACGATCAAAGTTATCCGTTTCGGAAACAAAAGAATTTAGGATTATAAACCTAAGATGCTTCATGTCATGACACGATAAGTTATACTTAATACTTATAAGTTTCACATTAGTCGCTATAAGAAGTTATTTCTATACCCTATATAAGTAAACCATAATAGTATTTCTTTTGTATGAAGGAAACGTCACCCGAGGAACCTTTGGTGACCTGACAGGTAAACCTCAACTCAACAGACCACCCAGCAAAACCCATGGAGCCTGGTAAATCAGTAGCTCTCCATAGTACTGGACAATATGGCTAGGGCGAATGGCCCTAAGGATGTTGCAGCCAACGGGATTTGTAGTGCATACCAGTAGACTGCTCTTTTGGGTTATAAGTAATCCATATTGCACCCTTGACGATATATGTTGACAAAATGAAGCATAAAGTAAATAAGAGTCACAAATATTACCTTCTTGATCTTCCCACAAAGCAATGGACCAACACGCCACCCATCTGTTTACCAATGTTAATGAAACTGAAACAGTTATTGAAAAACTGCGCAATATTTACTTCTTTGTCCGATACTACATCAAAGAAAGTTCAACAGTAAGTATGAAAAACATCTTACTAGTAATAAACATAACAGAAAAACATACATATGAACTACTTAAATGACGAAAAGAACTTGCTTACCATCAATGATTTTGTAAGTGAAATCATTTGGGTATGCAGGCGGTAGTGAATTGGCGGCAGTTAAGATATGAGTAACGTTTAAAACTGTTGAAAGGGTGTTGTTATTTGCAGCACCGACGGAACCCAGATACAGTCCCTGCATTATTACGATAGTTAGTTTATTTACCGCTTCAATTAAGGCTGGAATGTTATCATGTTTAACGTACTTGGTTGCATAAACTGCTAGTAAAAGTGCAGCCATAAGCTAAATGATTGTTTAAAAGCACCGTATCTTCATAATGGGTTTCATCCGCTGATGAATGCCAATCTGCACTAGAAGTTGTATATATCATAGTTTTGCTTGGAAATTGAGGCACGAGTGATACATATGAAGGGTGTGGTATTGTTTTTTTCCCGACTTCTGCTTCCGCGTAGCTTAAAAATAAGCGGTTCGGGACCTGCTGTAACTTTAGTTTAATCACACTTCTAATCAGGGCGAATTTGCTTATTGAAAGAAGCTGTTTTTTTTTAATTCCAAAATAAGCTACTTAGAAACTGCTGATATGCTTTAAAATACAAGTAGATAAGCAATTACAAAGTACCCAACATGGTCATCTTTAAAATATAATTCGGATAATATATATTATTAAGTTCTAATTCGCCTATGTAATTTTGAAGCAAAGATGAATATATATGTAGCTTTAAGTTTAGTGGGATATATAAATAATTTTGAAGCAAAAGAGTGGATATATAAATGCAATTCTCCCAAACAATTACCTCTTGGTTGAATTTTTATTGATTATAGCTAAACCGTTACTTGATACGAAGAAAGTAATAGTAACAACGAATGGGTAAATATTATGTCTATTAAAAACCAACCAAATCTTAATCCGGCATACAATCATAGTCAAATGTCTTGAACAGAACAAGATCAAAGAGTTGTTTTGCATAGTAAGATTCATAGCTTTCCCCATTTGGTGGATACAATGATTTATAATCAGAACTTTAGGGGTGTTAAATCAATCAGACCCTTAACAATACAAATGAACATTTATCAAACTCTGGAGCCTGAATTTGTACCAACTTTTAGTTCTCAAGGCCAGTCCAGATTAAGCATTGGTTCCGCCTGGTCCTACTGGTCATTAGCGGATTGAGAAACCTTAAAGCTTAACACCATTTTGCTCGTACAATAACTGGAACAAACTACAATACCACACCACCTAGCTTCTTTCCCTCTTTCCAATAATAACATAACAAATAAATACCTCCGATTCCAGATTTGTTGCCCGTTTGGTCCGTGAAGCCCCGTTATTTCTAACATCCGTTAGTTCAGCTGTTATATGCCATCTTGACCATGGGCATATTAGTAATTTTAAATTTTTTTAATGTTTTCACCGTTGGTCCCTAACTAAAAAAAAATTCAAAGAGAATTTTTTACCCCTGTGTGGAATAACTAACGCTTGAAAATCAAAATAAAATGTTTGAAATTCAAATTCGTTAGCTGAAAATTTTGCGAGGTCACCCAAGTTGTATGTGAGTTTCATCAGTTATGAAAAGCAATGAAAAGTTTTGATTTGTATTATTTGATAACTTGATATTACATCTTGACTTGAGATTTTGTACAATAGTACGAGCGATTAAAGTGTCTCAAACAAGTTAGTTTGAACTCTATCGTGCTCATCACGATGTCGGCTGCAAAGTGACATGGTCAAACCCAAGTGAAAAGTAGCCCTGCGCTCCACAGCAGAGCGCGGATGCAAAACCTCGTTAGTATAAAAAAACTAGATTACCTGAGACATTTCTCATAGTTCTGCAACTGCAACATGAAACCCGAGTTCGGTGACGCCATACTTCGTTTACTTCTCACTAGGTCCATAACTTCAGATAAATTCATGCCATGCTTCTTCATCAGATAGGCCAAAACAACGGCAACACTACAAATATACGTCTAATTCAGATTTTTACAAATATATACTTTATCATTAATATGACATAGTAAGATATATTTCCAAAAACATCAATGAAAGCTTGTATAACGGCAGATATTTGTAAAACAATGTTAAGCAGTTAGGAATCTGCTTTTCGTTACATGACACAAAGGAAAAGGTGATTCCTCTGTGGCACTCATTTATTCATGTGTTCACTTTTTAGTTGTCCTGCTTTAACTTTGTCACACAAACTACTTTTGATTTCAAAATCTCAAACCAAGATCAATAAACATGATCTTTGTCTCATAGACTGTCAGACTTGCTTTTGACTTCAATAAAGTTTCAACAGCAGAACTACATTGGATCAGTAAAAAGTATCATAAATTTTCGAGAACAAAATATGTATATCAAAGACATGATGTTTGAACACCAGAACTGAACTCACATAGTTAGAAATTACTGACTGTATTGGACCAGTAGGAGTACTATAAAAATATAATAGAAGGACTTCGAAAGAGACAATAGCCAGTATAAATCAAAGAAGAATCAACGTGTGACATAGTTCAATACTTCAATTACTCTTTTTTTTTACACTAAATGTGTAAAATGCACCCCAAGAAGAATGAAAAAGAGAAAACGATCGAAGTTATCAGTTTGATATGTCGTGTAGTGTCCAGACCAAACTTAGGTGAATTTATTAGGAGGGAAGAGTAGTATATCAGTTAATTTCGGAGGGCCAAAGTTGTATATCGTTTAAGCAAATATGCAAGTAAAACTTTAAAGTTTTGGGAGGGTCTCCATAACTCCACTAAGATCCGTCCATGTCACTTAATACAAAGATAGTTCACATTAATCACAATGAGAAATTATTACTATAATAGACGTTCTGGATTATATGGCTAGGCATATGGCTTCAGAGCCCTTATGAGGACTCCTAAGCCGTTACCACTACTCCACTAGACGATTATTTGATAAAATGAAGCATAAAGTAAATAAGAGATATATGTTACCTTCTTGATATTCCACAAAGCAAAGACTAACACGCCACCCATTAGTTTACCTTCAGAAGTGACACTGAAACACTCATTGAAGAACTGCGCAATATTTACTTCTCCTCTGACAGATACTAAATCAAAGAAAGTTCAACAGTAAGTACGAAAAACATCTTAACAAACAAAACTGAAAAACATACATATGAACTACTTAATTGGCGAAAAGAAGTTGCTTACCATCAATGATTTTGTAAGTGAAATCATTTGGGTATGCAGGCGGTAGTGAATTGGCGACAGCCAAGATATGAGTAACGCTGAAGCTTTTCAAATGATTCTTGTTATTTGCAGCTCCAACAGAACCCAGATAGAGTCCCTGCATTAGTACAAAAAGACACATTAAGGTTGGCGAATAAATAAGGTTTTATAAATTTCCGTAGTTAGTTTAGTTACCTCTTCGAATTTAGCTGGAATTTTATCATGTTTAACGTACTTTGTTGCATAAACAGAGTAACAGCTAATTAGAAAATGGCCATTTTACTCATAAACTAAAGGGTTTTAGGTAAAAAAAAAAACGACGTACTTTTTCTAGTGTCTCGTTTTGGTACGTGTACAAAAAAAATGTTGTGTAAATGTTACGAAATCTATACATTTCGATGACTTGTCATACCTGAAAGTCTGACACACGTGCGAGTGACACGTCATTAAAATGTGCAAACGGAAACATTTATAAAAGTCCGTTACATTTACACTAACTTTTTGTTACACGTACCAAAACGAGACATTTGAAAACGCACGATACTTTTATGACCAAAACCGTAAACTATACAGAGAGCCAAACTTATATACAACAATTGCAAGTCTTAATTAAAATCAAAATTGGGTGATTATTTTAGTCTTTGAATTAATAAGTTGACTCATTCAGCAATTGATAATAGACCTAGATTACCTCAATTAAATGACCCTCTTTTTTTATATTGGACTTCTCTAACATTATTCTCTTCAAAAAAGTTTATACTTACATCTAAAAATGAAGTAAATTTGATAATTATAAAAAATTACTTTCTCCGTGTCAAAATGATAGTTAATGTTTGTTTTTCAATTGTTCACTACTATTTTTAGATATAAAAACTTGATCAAGTTTAACATATTATTAATTAATATTCCAAACGTTAGAAAAGAGTTTAATCATTTAGTTAATGGCAACACTGTTATTTTGCAAAAGAACAAATCAATTATTATTGTGTTGTTTTAAACTTGGTGTTTTTTGTCGACTGACAATAGTTTTAGGACTAAGGGAGTATTAATATGACATGAAAACATGATAATAAGTTTTATCTTTGACTAATTAATTTTTTTTTTAAATTAATATCAATTTCAAAAGTAATACGACGTAGGGTTGTAAACGAACTAAACGTATCGTTTATTGATTAAATGAACGAACATGAAGATCATGTTCGCTTAGTTAAGTGAACGAACATGAACAACGGTCACGTCCGTTCGTTTATGCTCGTGAACGCCGGATTATACGTTCATTAACGTTCGTTTATAAAGAATGTTTATGTTCGTTTATAAAGAATGTTTATGTTCGTATATCATATCTTTCACCTTTTAGAACTTGTATGTTTAAACAAAACACTTCTAAAACAAAAAATTTATGTTTTTTTCTTCTTTATTTATGATGAGCAATGCTATACATTCCTACTATATCCTCCTAATTATCCTCCTACTCCATATAAATATGGACAAGTGTAATCCACTATGTATCTCTTTTGATCTCACTCATTGATTTTGACACTTGTCGTAATCTTATGAGTAGGAAGATAAGTAGGAACATTTTGTAGGAAGGTTTATCATTTTTGATTTATGATAGATCGTTTATGTTCGTTTAAGATTCGTTTAGTTTCTTAATGAACGAACATAAAAGAACACGATCAACTCATTCTCTTAATAAACGAACATAAACAAGAAAATTCGTCCATTTAAGTGTTCGTGTTCGTTTATTTGTCTGGTTAAAATTTAATGAACTAACATGAACAAGACTTCGTTCGTGTTTGTCCGGTTCATTTACAGCCCTAATAAACATGATCAAAGTTTTTATCTAAAATAATGGACAATTAAATTGGGACATTAAAAAACGAAAAGAAACGTACACAATAATTTTAGAACGAAGGAATACTTTTTTGCCCGCGCTTTGCTGTAAGATCCGGGTTAATTCATGGACTGTTTTTTCAATCTTAAGTGACGTCGCGAATGATTTTTGCAATTTGTAAGACTTTTTTGCAATGTTACACAAACAATCCGTAAAATTAGCATATGGAAAGGTGACGTACCTTGCAACTCCATGCAAACAGCGTTGACCTTTACTATACTATTTCGGACTATAAATTAATACCCAATATATTAATATCTTTGATTAAATTAATACTAATTGTCTAGCCTCACTCTGATTATCTATTTGAATTGTGCCCTCATCGTCCAATACCTTTAGGACACGTAGAGCTTTAGGACATTCCTAAGGTTTGCCTAACAAATAGTAAGGTCATTTGCATCCAAGGTTGTAGATACCGATCAGCGTCATGTCAGCAGCGGTCGACCACCTTCAAGCGATATATCGGCCTTGGCGGCTCGTAGGGATCCACCCCTACTACGTGTCGTGCTAACCCAACTGAATCTTTCTCGTCTTATTTTGAAATCTATTCAGTAACGCGGTGAAGTATCATAGTTTGTTCACTCCAGCAACGAACACTAAAATTCATTATACAATCAGTGCCACACCTGGTGGCACCGCGAGATACTGATTCGTAGACTCCTCTTTACACTCTGGCTTTTCTAGGCTGTGGAAGATCCCCTGGCTTTCGGGGATAACCATCGGTGTGAACCGTCGTTCAGAGCTCACCTGCGAGAATGCAAAACCCTCCAAGCGATATGCACCCTCCGAGTGTATATCCTCCAAATGGCCTATACCCACGAACAACTAGTGCCCATTAGGGAACAGTAATGACCACGAATACTAAGGAGAAAGAAGAGGTTGGGACAGCAACACCACTCAGTTGCCATCGGTTAGATGGATTAAGGAGTGGTTCGTGGATGGCCTAAAAGTCCCACTTCATGTTGGCCACTACGCGCGAGCTGGCTAGAAGGGCTCCACCCCCTACTATGACGGAAAAGGAGTGGTTCCTGGATGGCCTAAAAGACACTACTTTCTCATGTGGCTTTTGTAAATTTGTACTACTAGCTTAATTTATAATATAAACACCCATTAGCAGGCATTGATTAATTTTCAAATGTAAAAACTCATATACTATACACGTAAGCAACATCACATATAATTGCCGACGAATAGATATTTTGTTAAATTATAAACCAATGTTGTAGACTTGTAGCGCCAAAAAGAATTTTTGACCAATAGATGTATTTATGAAGTTATAAACTAAGGTTGTAGCGTCATAAAGGATTTTTGACGATTGCTAACCCATTTCACGAATAGAAAAGTAAAGGCGTGTTATGCACTCCACCTTGTGTTTTGGTGTTTTTATATATACGTTTCAGTGAGGATGGTTCTCAAAGAAAAGACGGACGTATGATTAGAATCAAAGACTGCATTTGTGTTTTTAGAAGCCGGACATATATGTTATCAAAATATGTGCATATATGTTCTAATGAAGTTATGAAGTTGAAGAGGTGTGCATGTTTGTTTTTGGAAGAGTGCACATATGTTTTTGAATGTTGTGGACAAATATGTTCAACAAGTTACACTTGTATTTGTATGTGTATTTGAAATGAATGAATTTCATTTGATATCAAATTTGTGTATAACTATTTAGGTTTTTGGTTTGTTTTAAATTTAGAAGTGCTTATGTTTGTTAGTTGTAAACGAACAGACCCAACGCGAACGCGAACAGAGGATGTTCAAGTTCGTTTATTTAATATTAGCCGAACAAATAAACGAACGCGAACGCATAATCGGACCAAAATTATTGTTCATGTTCGTTTATTTATATTTGAACTTGTTCATGTTCGTTCATTAATAACTTAAACGTACGTAACCGGACAAACATAAAAGCCATTTTATATAAATGTAAACGGACTAAACGAGCGTGAAACTAGAGTAGTTACTTTAAACGGTTTGTATCATCATATTATATACTTATAAATCATTACATCCCAAAATATGGTCTTAAAAATAACTCATTTCCATCCAAGCTTATCTTAAAATATAGTCAAGTTACATTAGCATCATCACTGTCATGCTTACATAAGAGCATCTAAACAACATCATTATCATAGTTAACAGTCACCAAATCTTCTATTCCTAACTTTAATGTATACTTTAAGAGAAATTTATACTTTGTACGTAAGTACTATATTACTAATATATTATTGTTACACACTTTATACTATTTGATATATAATTCATTGTTTTTTTAACATTTGGGATGTTAATAAAACGTAAACGAACGAAATAAACAATCGTAACCGAACGGATATAATCCAACGTTCACAAACAAATGAAGCCTATGTTCATGTTCCTTTATTTAACCAAACGGGCCATGCTTGCCATGCTTTTGCTTGTTTTGGTATGTCTTATGCTTGCCATTTTTCGCTTGCCCGTGGTGTTTTGCATGCTTTTCTTGTTTTGCGTCTCTACGTTCTTGTACACCGCATGTTGCATGTTTGTTCTTTTGTGCCTTGCGTGGTTTCCCTATATGCTTTGCCCCTTTGTTTTGGTACCGTTCTTGGTTGGCTCCGATTGTCTCTTTTTTCCTTTCGACATGTTTTGGGATTATGTCTTTGCTTCGTCGTTGTGATCTCTCGACTTCGTACGTTTTATCGTCTTTACCCAAGCTCGTTGTTTTTCATTTGTTTACTTGCTTGTTTTTGTCTTATTGTCGTTATATCTCTTTTCTTCTTCTCCTCTCCTGTGAATAGTATGGGTATTATTTGTGTACATCTTACCTCCCCATACCCATACCCTTCCATAGGAGGATTAGGTATCGTATTGGTGTTGTTGTCGTTATTTAGGCTCGCGACAACCGAGCTTTTTATGTAAAGCTCGGTCTCGAGCTCGTTTAATAAATGAGCTCGATCCTTCTAATTCAGGTCATAGAGTAGAATCGAGTTTTAGTAAAACTTAATGTATGGTCCTGTTTGTATGTATTGTATATAGGGATGTTACACATACTGTTTGTATACTTGTTACTCAAAAAATTAATTAAAATAATAATGATAATGAAAAGCAAAAGAATAGGTGCATATATTGTATGTATAAAGATGTTGCATATTGTAAAATAATGAAGTGGCATTTCGTCTTGAAAAGCATTGTAAATATCATGCATACCCCTTAAACTCTCATGTCTTTTCCCAACCTATGTTTCCATATCCTTAAACCTAACGGTCCAACCCTTAATAAAATCCTATTACCATATCCTTAAACCTAACGGTCCAACCCTTAATAAAGTCCTCTTTGATAATAAATGTTAATAAATGTTAGGTGCTTACGCGGTAGAGGTTTGATCCTTTATCAAGCCTATGATAAACTATATGTTATGTCAGGTAATGAGATTGATTACCGTTTTCGTTTCTCCTTGTATTTACTAAAACCATAAACATGGGCGATGTGAGATTAAACTCTTATGTGGGGTGCTAGCACTTGTAATTACGCGCATTACTAACGAAGTTCTATATTTAATTGTATTGTACTTGATTGTTTTTATTATTAAGTGAAATGTTATTTAGTTGCTTGAGAACAAGCAAATCAAGTGTAGGTATGTTCGATTAAGTGTCATTTTATGCATTTTTTATTTTCGTGGATTTTCACCAATATTTGCCTAAAAGTGCCTTAAAAACGCCTCTGATTCTTTTGTCACGTTGTTTTAACATAACTAGATCTGTTTGAAGATGTTTTGAAGAATTTTCAATCATTTATGTGAAGTATGGAAAAAATCCGGACAACAATGCACGAGTTTCTCAAGAAGACAAAGTGACAACATGAGCTATAGACGGTGTCACCACTAAAGCTTGACGTCGTCACCAGACCCACTAAACGACGTCACCACTAAAGCCTAAAGCCTGCCAACAGCGCTACATGGCTATGAAAACCCTAGGAACATTCGACAACCAAGACAACGTCGTGGCCATAGTCACATGGAACGGGGATCGCTTCGGTACGAGATCGCGGTTCGCTATTTCTCAAAATCCGGTACGAAGGGGGTAGGCTCATTTCGGTACGCTTCGGTTCGGTGTACCATATATTTTGGTTCGGTGTACCAAATACTTTGGTACAAAGTGCACAATAATAATGAACATATAACATAAAAACATAAAACACTTCATTCGATTTAATACTTAACGATGAAGAAAAAACATAACTGAAAAGAAAACATAATTGAAGGGAAAACATAATTAAAGGAAAACATTTTGCAAAACATTCAAACACAGATTGGAATCATATGGTATCATTCCTCATCAAGATTTTCCCACCGCATGTCTTCTAATGTTGAAGTCGGGCCTTCTAAGTTAGTGCTTTCGGGATTCATATCCCATTTCTTTAGTGGTCCTTGTTTGTAAGAATCTGAAAACCTGGAGAGTAGACGAATATTGGAATGTATGTAAACCAATTTGTCGGGCCCTGTTGTTGTTCAACCGGTTCCTCTTCACGCTATGAATATAAGAGTAAGTGCTCCAGTTTCTTTCCGCAGAAGAACTACTTATTGGCTGTGATAGAACCTTTTTGGCTACATCAGCTAATTCCGGAGTTTCAGAACCAAAAGTTGACCACCAATCAACCGAGTCCATTGTTACAGCATCCATTATAGCACCAGGTAAACCAAAGAGACCTTTTTTCATGGTAAATGTTGCGAATTGGTTTCCCAAAAGTTGATCTTCTTCTTCATTTTATGCAATTCTTCTAAAAGCATCTATAACACCCGTCATAACTTCTTTGTCAAGGTTAGGAGCTTTTCTTTTGATCCCACCAGGTGCTAAAGTTTCAATATAACGAGTATCATAAAATCTTGGAGATAATGCAAAACCCAAGCAATGTAATGGGATAGTCATTTTCTCCCATCTAGCCAAGATAATACTCTTAACCTCTGGGTAAAAGGCACCAAATAGATTATCTTTCATCACATCCTTAATTTCATCTAACATGTTATCCATTCTTTCATAAATTTCACCCATTCTTGGCCCATCTCCATCACAGAATTTAACCATCAAGAAAATTGGCTTAGTTATAGCAAGAATTTGATCAACATCAACCCAAAATCATTCACTTTGTATAGTTTGAACAACAATTTCTCCATTTTTTTTTTGTGTTTTCATCTTCTTGTTTAGCCCATTCTCTCCATGAGTCAAGTACTACAGTAGTAGCTAGAGCTTCTCTACAATCTTTTAACCTTTTTAAAAGAATGTAGTGAGATGCAAATCTCGTGTTTGCTACTTTCAAAAGCTCAAGCTTTGAGTTATCCCGAAAAATTGCTAAAGCATGAGAATGATGTAAAAAATACTTCACAACCATTTTCCCTCTGTTATACACATCCTCTAACCAGCTAAACTCTTTTGCAAAGTCTTTAAAAATGAGATTTAAAGTGTGTATTGAACAAGGAGACCAAAAGATGTGTTTATATACCTTTTCAATCTCTTTTCCCGCTGCCTTGCAATTTGTTGCGTTGTCGGTCACAACTTGAAGGACATGAGCAAGTAGTTTCCAATTGCTTCTCCCGTCCTTTTCACCCCTGAGAAGTCCTTGGCATGCATAAAAGTTGCACCACGGCTGTTTACAGCAAGAACATTGATTAATGGTTCATGTTTCACAATAGACCAACCATCAGATACAATAGAAACACCTTGTGTAAACCATGTGTCTTTGATTGATGTCAAATCTTTTTCAACATCACGTGCACACTCATCTAGCAATACAGTTCTTGCTTTCTCACTTGAAGGCGCTATAGCCAGGAGGAGCCTTGTTTACTGCAGTAACCATCTCATGAAATTGAGGATTACGCAAAACATTGAACGGTATCCCGTTTGCACATAGACCCCGCATGACCTTTAGATCAACCGCATGTCTCTCCATTAAACCAAAAGATTGTTCGATTGGTTTTTTAGAAGAAGAACATGTATTATGCTTTTTTGATATGACCGAATTTTTTAACGATTTTGAGACTCCCCCCTTTTCTGCGTTTTGTACCTTCTCCAACAGCTTAAGTTACTTATCCCGATCAGCAAGTAAGGTGGGACATCTTTTAATATCAGCTTTCTTCCCCCTGTACCTCCAAAAAAATGAGCGTGGATTCGGGAATAGGAGCTCGTGTATTTCACGTGGCAATAGTTACATACCCAAACTTTTGCACCCCCTGGATTTTTATTGGTCCCAGAGCCATGAAAAGTGACTTCATCTAGCAAAGGTTTGGTTTCGTCTCTGTGTGATGATGGTTGTGTTTGAGTTTGTGTTTGAGATTGTGTTTCACTCTGAGTCATACTTTCATCAAGCACAGGTTCATCTACAAGAAGATCATGGAACTCTTCTGTCAGACTTTTTTCACGTTCATCTAGAGATCGTTTTGAACCACTTGCTTGATGACCAAATGCCATTTAGAAGATATGACTGTTTTTGAATGCAGTGAATATATGTATTGATGATGTATTAGGAGTGTTGTTTATATAGGATAGAAAAGTGCATTGTAAACATAAAAAAAACCCTTTGCTCTTCCCTGAAAAAGTACCTTTATTGTCTCCATGCAAACACACCTTTAGTCTTCCCAGTAAAACACATTTATACATACTACGTATTTGATAGTAATCAGACACGTTTTCGAGGCCTATAAATCGCCGATTTGCAAAGTGTTGGATCGCGATCCGGTACGATTGGGAACGCCAATTGGGTACGATTGGGAACGACACTTTATCAGTTTTGGTTCGCGATCCATGGCGATCCGGATCGCGATCGTACCGCGATTGGGATCGCATTGAAATTCGCCTAAGGTTTGGCGAACCATGTGACTATGGTCGTGGCTATAAAACGATTTGGACAATTCACAACATACACCCCTTGTAAACTTACAACCGTGTAGAATTTTAGGGTTAATTTGAAAGTATAAAATGATTTGGCCAATTCACTACATATATACCCTTTGTAAACTTAAATTCGTGTAGAATTTTAGTGTCGATTTAAAACAGCTATTGTAGGTCAATTGAAAAAAAAGGTTTTATTCATTTGATCTTATCATGTCAAAGGCTTAGCATCGGGTCGAAACCGACCCGAACCGAATTATACCGAATCGAAACGAAAACCCAGTTTTAAAAAAAACCGAGAACTGAACCGATTTACACTTAAAAACCAAAACCTAACCGGTTCGGTTTAGGTGGTTCGAACCAATTTAGTGTCGGTTTTGAGCCAAATCGAATCGAGCTATATATCCAAAACCGAAAACCAAACCGAGTTAGATCTTCATATCTTAACCATCGATATGTTTAGCGAACTGAGCTATATATCCAAAACCGAAAACAGAACCGAATTAGATCTTCATATCGTAACTATCGATATGTTTAGGGAAACGTGACAATGCAATTTATAGTCCCATTTTGACTTTTTTGGTGTTTCTTTTTCAACTTTGACCTTAAATATTCGTGTTTGTGTTATATAATACTTGATAAAAATTATAACAACGAAAATAATGTCAAAACTAATCAATTCATATAATTTTCATAAGGTATCATGCAACACAAATAAAAATATTTAAGGTCAAAGTTGGAAGAAAAAGACCGAAAAAGTTATAGTAGGACTATAATTTTGGGACGGAAGGAGTACTACTTTTATAAAACATAAATATAGGGTTTAGCATGACATACCCAAAACCGACTCGGGCCGAAGAACCACACCGGACCGACCCGAATCGGACCGACCCGAAAACTTCGGTTCGGTTCGGTTCGGTCCTCGGTCCGAGGTTTTGCACAATTACGGTCGGTCCGGTCCGAAACATTTTAAAACATTTTAATCCGGTCTCTGTCCGGGGTTTCGGACCATTTCGGTCGGTCCAATCCGAGCCCGATGCTCAGCCCTACATAAATATACAAAAAGAATACCTTTCGACCTCTAGACCTTAGTACGTTCATCGGTGACCTTCCACACACCATTCTCCTAGAGAATGTTATCGACCCCCGAGGCCTTGCCCATACTATACTAACTATACTACTACGATTAGGTGCACTGCCAAGGTCGTAGAACTTCGGTTTGCAAACATCGCAGATCACAAATATGTCATACGAAAGCAACTATAAACCGAAGTGCAAAAGCCAAACATATGGCACAAAATGTGAGAGCACATACATCTCTCAAAAACAAGAAACATAAAGATGGTTCACATGGGGCATAAAAGTCTGACGAGATAAAGAGACATTGTTTTAAAATGGGTACACAACCCCCATAGAAGTAACACCAAACATATTGTTCAAAGATAGCAAGTTGCACATAAGCATTAAAAAGAGGCGCTCTTTGAAGGAGCTCTAGAAGACCTCTCGATGGGCAAGGAAGGAGGCTCCAAGCTAAGAAGAAATTCCGAGCTTTCCCTTGAATGATAGGCCAACATGTCCAAGTAAGGATATTTGAGTTGTTTGAAATCATCAACAACCTTCTCAAAAGCTTCCGCCGCGTCAGGTTCAAAATCCTTTAAGGCCTTCGGATCCAACCCTAAGTCCATATTAACAACCTCTTGCAATGCTTGGCTTCGCCCCACAAGCATGGCTTTTTTATGCAAATCAGCTAGACCAACGCTAAAAGAATCACTTGAAAGAAGTTTCTTCACAACATGGGGCAAAACATTTGTAAACACAAATGCGCGGTCATCTAAAGCAAGCCTTAGCTTATCCTTCAAAGATTCAACCTCATCCCACAAACTAGCCTCGGTGGCTTGGAAAGTGGCATCTTTCTCCTCAAAGCTACGACACATGGAACGAAGCGCCTCTGAGTCGTCCTCCATGTCCTTTTTAGCAGATTCTAGCAACCGAGAGAACTCCCGAAGGCCTGACAATTCTTTCACCAACCTAACATTCTCTGCTTGCAAATTCTCAACAACGAGACCCTCCCTGTCCGCCAAAGACTTCTTCAAAGCATCCAACTCAGACTCCAATCTAGACCTTTCACGAGCGGCATCAACTCGCTCATTATTCAGATCAACAATTTCTCCTCGGAGCCTCACCACATCCTCAGATAAAGAGCGAACATCCTTGCTCAGCATACGACCGGACATAGCCATCCTCAACATAGAGACATCATGAAAGTCAGCCAGCTCAGATGAAGACAGCCCATCGAGGCATCTCTGAACCTTCAGATGTGAAAGGTTGCTAAGAGTGTCACGAGAAAATGCACCTTCATGATCCCCTGAAAAAGGAAAAAAAAAACAATAAGAAACACATTCAAGAAAAAGGAGGAAATAACGAGAAATAAAGAAAAGAACCTGGCACATAGGAATCAGCCTCACCCATCTCCTCAAAAGCACCCATAGCGGCCAACACATGAGAAGAACCCTCGGCAACATCCACCTTTCTCCTCTTGCTCTGGAGAGGAGCGGACGATTCGATAGCCACTTCTTTACCTTTGACAGAAGCATCGGGCGAAGCAGGAGCCATAGCCCTCCGCAGAGTGCGAGTGGACAAACTCGTGCCTCGGGGTTGAGCATCAACACTAGCAGCAACCTCATGTAACTTAATAGGAGGAACAGAAGGACTAAAATCGGATAACGCAGAACGTCCTCTGGGGAAATCCCTCAACGTTATTTCTGAAAAAAGGAAAGAAAACAAACGTTTCAATCTAACAAAACAACCTTCAAACAAAGGCCCAAAGAAAACGCTCAAAACCTTCCATGACCGTTAACAACTATTAGAGGATGTGTGGGAACCCTCCCAAGAGTTAGACAACCCAGCTAAGCATCCGCTCCTTAAAAGGGTATCGCGGAAGGCAAGATCAAAGAGTACTAAAGAGGGGAATAAAGACCATCCAACCCACGAGAAAAAGGAACAAGAAAATCGAACCCTTGATCAAGGAGTAGCTCTCACGAACAAAGAGGAACACGACACATGGAAGGTTTAAAAACAAAAGAAAAGGGACGCCTTAGACACTCTCGAACAGTTAACAATCCTCACCCAATTAAAAGTGCACATGAACCTAAAGAGAGGAAGCATCAGCGGCCGTAAGCCCTACAAGCCACGACTAACGTAAATAAACGAGCAACACGACGGGTCCATAATGAGAAAGTGAAAAAGGCTACATAAAGGGAAAAATAACCAAGCTAAGCACCAGGGAGAATGTGGAAATCATCCACAAACCTTGAAAACTCTTCATCCGAAACTACCGTAAAGACAATACTACGCTCAGGCATGACCACCAAGGGAAAAAGAAAAAAAGAAAACGAAATGGCAAACCTACGATGATGCCTTTCACTAAGAAACAACAAAAATATGGTGGATGATGCATAGTCACAAGAAACGCCGACTCGGCCGCGTTTCGCGTTTCGGATCGTACGTACCCAAACGCGGTACGATCGCGACTCGGATCGCTCGGAGTCGCGATCTGGATCGCTATATTCGGCATTTCCGAACATCATCAATCAGCGTACCAAAGTATATGGGGTCGACGTACCGGAATGGATCGGTACGACGTACCGGAATGTTTCAATACGCCGTACCAAAGTTTAGCGGTATGATTATTTACACTCCCAATGTACAATTATTTATTAAATCTACTTTTAACCACTCATTACTTCCACCCTTCATTTTATCAGATTTTTACTAATTTTCTACTCTATATATTCATATTCCATAAACACCTACCAAATGCATGCACTTGCTCAGATTATAACCAGATCATCCATTTAATTTAGAAATATATTATTAATATCGTACGTCGTACTAAATTGGGTACATCGTACCAATTATATGGTACGTCGATCCCAAGCGAACCGAGGCGTAACAAAATGAGCCTACCCCCTTCGTACCGAATTTTAAGACCCCGCGTACCGCGTACTCGTTTCTCGTTTCCGTACCGCAGGGTACCGCGTTTCGTGTGACTATGTCACGTAAGACACGCGTAGACATTACAGCACTCGAGTACGGTCTCGAAAAGAGAATTGCCAAACACGGAAAAAACACTCCGCACCATCTTTAATTTGGAAAAACTGACCAACAAAGTCGGCCAAAATAAGCACCCGCGAGAGAAAGTCTTATACATTACGCTTCGTAGACTAATGCATCGCACCAAGGCTCATGTACCCCATCTCACGGCCACGCCTAGCCTCCTCCGATGTCGTAAAGAGTCACAAACACTTTAAAATGTTCATTTGTGGATAGTATACCATAAGGGAACCACCAATACACAAAGAACAAAGAAGTCTATCTCATGTGAAGCCTAAAAGGTTCTGAGAGGCCCTCCCAAAGTGAAATAAGGGAAACCTGAGTGTAAACTTCCGAGGAGCTCAGCCTCGATAGAGCAAAAGCACTGTGTCGCAAGCAAATAATACATATGGACTTCTTCACTCACTTTCAGATTTTTTGGGGTTAATATAGGATGTGGAAGAATTATGAATATTAATGCAATATTTGTTTGTTTCTTTATTAAAAAAAGAGTTCCATTAGTTAAAAAAGCAATGAGAAGTGTTGATTTTTATTATTTGATCACTTGACATTACTTGAGGTTATGTACAATAGTACCCGAGTGATTAAAGCGTGTCAAACGAGTTACTTTGAACACTATCGTGCTCATCACGATGTGGGCTGCAAATTGACATGCTTAAGCCCGTTGAAAACAGCCCATGGTTATTATAAGAAAAAACTAGAATACCTCGAAGATATTTCATATAGTTCTGCAACTGCAACATGAAACCCGAGTTAGGTGAAGCCACACTACGCTTACTTTTCACTAGGTTCATAGCTTCAGTCAAGCTCATGGCATACTTCTTCATCAGATAGGCCAAAACAACGGTAACACTACATAAAAAATATAAGTCTAATTCAGATTTCTACAAATATATACTTTGTCATCAATATGACATTTCCAAAAACATAAAATGAAAGCGTGTAACGACACATATTTGAAAAACAATGTTAAGCAGTAGAAATAAGAAATCTGCTCTTCGTTACCTTCTTGATCTTCCCGCAAAGCAATGGACTAACACGCCACCCATTAGTTTACCTTCGGAAATGAAATTAAAACAGTCATCGAAAAACTGCGCAAGATTTACTTCTGGTTTGTCATATACTAAATCAAAGAAAGTTCCACGGTTAGAACGATAAATAACTTAATAAAAACATAAAAACATAAACACGAGGTTTCTTACCATCAACGACTTTGTAAGTGAAATCGTTCGGATGTGAAGGAGGTAGCGCATGCGCAACAGTTAAGATATGAGTAACGTTCAAGCTTTTCAAATGAGTGTTGTTATATGCAGCTCCAACAGAACCCAGATAGAGTCCCTGCATTATTAAAAAAAAAAATTAAAGCTGGCGAATAAATAAGGTTATATAAATTTTCATACTGTAGTTAGTTTAGTTACCTCTTCGATTTGAGCTGGAATGCTATCATTTTTAAACTTTATTGCATAAGAAGCTGATCGGGATTTTGCATCCATAGGCGCACAATCTGCACAACAAGTTAAACATGTTAGTTTTTGTTTTGCTCGGAAATTGAGGAATAAGTGCTACATTTGCTTTGACTTATATAGCAGAAATCAAAATAAGACACAAGATTAGGGCTTATGAAATATAAGCCGAAACCAAATAAGGTTCTAAATAAGCCACAAATATAATAATGAACTTAATTTTCAAATAAAACACAATAGGTCAGCTTATGATAAGAATACAATATATGATTTATAACTGGATAAGCAGATAAATAACAACTGAAATTAAAGAATAAGTGCTTAGGGGATGATTGCTTCGACTTATATAGCGAAATCAAAATACGACATAAAATTAGGGCTTATGAAATATAAGCCGAAAACAATCGAATAAGCTCATAAGTCTACATATAATGAAAGCGAAAAGTTTGAAAATAAGCCGCAAAAAGATGAGAAGCCAATACAAATAAGCAGATAAGGTAATGTGTTTCAAATAGAGTAATGATATCAATAAAATCAATTGATTAAGCAATTGATAAGAGATTCGGATTACCTGAATTGAAATTGAACCCTAATTTGTTAATCGAATCCGGTTGTGTATTTAGGTTTTCTATGTTGTGTTTCATATAGTATGTGTTTGGTTTCTCCGCCTTTGAACCGACTGGTAGATAAATTATGGTAGCATTGGGTTTATTGGAATATTTATAGTTGGACCTGTCTTTTATTATACATGTAATGTAATTGGCCCGTTTATTGGTTTGGGCTGTTTTTCTTTTCCTTTGTTTAAAATCTGAATTACCCATCATCAGTTTTGTAGTTCAGTTTGCAAAAAATAAAAGATAAAAAACAAGTTTTAAGAACATAAATTTATAATTTATTATATATTTAATGAATCAATCTCAATTATTTAATTTTTTTATCAAAATAAAAAACTGATATTTTACCTATTTTTTAAATTAAATATTTTACAAACCCTAAATCGTTACGTAAAACGAAATATATATTCCAACGAAAATAATATTATTTTTTTATATATGAGCACATGTATATACTGAAATTTTCGCTTTTTTAAGTCACGTTTGGAAAAATGTGTTGTGAAATCATATATGATATTGTGATACGAACCATATATGATTTGTGATAGTAATTATATAAATTTTTTAAACGTAACAGAATAAAAAAAAAATCGTCGAAAGTATATACATTAATACATGTGCCTCCTACAGAGAGATGATTTAATTTCGTCGCAGTAGTTTAGTTTTGTCGCTTGACGATCTATAGCACAGCATCTTATGGTGATTTTCCCAAGCTCTCATGTTGTTCCCAGTTTATTTCTTGGCAATCAAATTATTTACATGGAACTAAATACTTGTCTTTGGCATCCATAAACAAGCTCGAGTATTTTCTTTCTAACTTAACAAATAATTGAAGCCTGCTCAGGAAATACTTCCAAGATATTTCTCATAGTTCTGCAGCTGCAACATGAACCCAGAGTTAGGTGAAGCCACACTTCGTTTACTTTTAACTAGGTCCATAGCTTCAGACAAGCTCATGCCATGCTTCTTCATCAGATAGGCCAGAACAACGGTAACACTACATCCAAAATATACACCTTATTCAGATTTGTACAGATATATACTTTATAGTAAGATACAGTTCCGCAAAACATAAAATGAAAGCTTGTATAACGACAGATATTTGAAAAACAATGTTAAGCAGTTAGCAATCTGCTTTTCGTTACATGCCACATAAAGGAAAAGGCAATTTTGCTGTGGCACTTAATTACTAACAAAAACATACATATACATGTACAAATCCCAGTTTTATCAATATGCTGGGAACACGATATCAATAAAGAATTATCACAGCTACAATATCTCTGTCTTAACAAAGAAAGTATCCGGGGTAACTATGTAATTTAGCAACATGGGTGAAACACGTTTTGCAAAAAGCATGTAGGCAGTTGCTTTTTCAAAATGGCGTTTTGGTGGGTTCAAAACGCAGATAAGTGATTTTCCGCTTCTCCAATCCAAACACTATCTCCTAGATTATTGCGATATGAAACTGAAATAATCAGATAATCACCTTGGAAACGCAAAGCCAAACACCACCTTAGTGGTCCTGCTACTTTTGATTTCAAAATTTCAAACCACGATCAATAAACACGATCTTTGTCGCTTACACTGTCAGACTTGATTTTGAGTTTAATAAAGTTTCAACATCTACACTACATTGGATCAGTAAAAAGTATCACAGTATAAAACTTTGAGAAGAAAATATGTCTATCAAAGACACGATGTTTGACCATGAGACTGAACTTGCATAGTTGGTAATTAAAGACTGTATTGGACCAGCAAGAGTGCAGATAACAAATAACATAAGGACATCGAAAGAAACAATAGGCACTATATATCTAGGAATTAATGTTAACAGGTAGATAGCTATTACCTATTTTGTCCTATAAACGAAACGTGTAACTCATGGCATAGTTCAATAATTATGTCTGACTAAATGACTAAAATGCCCCCTAAAAAGAATGAAAAAATTAAAAAACGGTCCAATTTATAAGTTTGAGAAGTTAGGATTATAAACCTACCAAAGGAAGATGCTTCATGGCATATTGGCATGACACGTACTTATAAGTTTCACATTAGAACCTAAATAAGATCCATGATAGTATTTCTTTTGTACGAGGTAAACTTTACCCGAGCCACCTTTGGTGACCTGACAGGTAAACCCCGACTCAACAGACCACCCCACAAGACCCATGAAGCCTCGTAATTCACTAGCCCCTCAAGATTCTGGATTATACGGCTAGGGCGGATGGCCCCAAGGAGTTTACAGCTAACGGGATTTGAACTGCAGACCACTAGTCTGCTCTATGGGTTATATGTAATCAATATTCGCACCCTTCGCTATATATTGACAAAATGAAGCATAAATTAAATAAGAGTTATGACTTTTACCTTCTTGATCTTCCCACAAAGCAATGGACCAAGACACCACCCATTCTTTTACCTTCGTTAATGAAATTAAAACACTCATCGAAGAAATATGCAATATTTACTTCTTCTCTGTCCGATACTAAATCAAAGAAAGTTCTGTGGTCAGAACGATAAACAGCCTCATAAACATATATGAACACAAAATGAACTTTGTTACCATCAACGATTTTGTAAGTGAAATCATTTGGGTATGAAGGTGGCAGTGAATTGGCGACAGTCAAGATATGAGTCACGTTTAAACTTTTCAAAAGGGTTTTGTTATTTGCAGCACCAACAGAACCCAGATAGAGTCCCTGCATTATTATGAAAAAATACATTAAGTTTGCGAATAGATAAGGTTTTATAAATTTCCATAGTTAGTTTAGTTACCTCTTCGATTTGAGCTGGAATGTTATCATGTTTAACGTACTTTGTTGCATAAACTGCTCGTAAAAGTGCAGCCATACGTTCCTTGTGGAGCTCGTCATTTTGGTCCATTACAACCAAACTGAGCTAATCTGGCCCAAGTCCTCTACCAGTAGATTTCAGAAACTAAATTATTGTCTAAAGGCAAAATATATTTATAATGATAGGTTTCGTGCAGCTAATCTGCACAAAAAAAGATAAACATTTTAGTTCTTCTGCTGAAGCAGTTGAGGCATAAGTGATACATTTGGAGGGTTTTGGGTTTTCCTTATACATAGACTTATGCTTAGTAGATTAAGCTTATAAGTAAGTAGCTTAATAATAAGGCGTATAGTGTTTGGGTATGCTAAGAATTCAGCTTATATAATTTTCCGACTTATATTGTGCTGACTGACAACTCAACTTTCTCTCTCCTAGAACACACCAAGACGGCAAGACCAAATGCTGATATCAAGAAGACCGCACGTACAACAAAAAATAATCCAACAAAAATATATATACACACAAACATGTCCATTTCTTCGGTCGCCTAGAAGACTAAATATATCAAAAAGTGAGACGGACCGAAAAAATACTTTAGGTAATTGGGGGACGCGTTCTATTTTCATAAAATTGGGGTGACTGACCGCACACTTGACCATGCGTTACTTTCAGTCTTATGGGCTTACGGAGTATATAAGTTTTTCGTTTGGTAATAATCTTATATAGGCCCACAAGTCTCAAATAAGGCTTAAAAAAATATAAGAATAAGCTCATAAGCCCACATATAATCTTAAAAAACGCCCCTCTAACTTAATAATAAGCTTTAAGGATATAATGACAATTAGTTATTGAAAAATGCTTTTTGAACTCCAAAATAAGCGAACAGCTCAGGTGCTTATGCTTATATGAATATATAATTTGGATAAGCAGATGATAGGCACTGAAATAAGCAACCCCATGATAATACGCAGTTTCTAATTGGGGAATCATTTGAACTAGATCGATCCATTCAGCAATTAATAAGATATTCGTGTTACCTGATTGATTCCAATTGAATTGCCCCTCTGAAATCTGATTGTTACGCTATTTTAATTGTTATGAGAATTTCAAATTCAAACTAAATTGGTCGGTTTGATGTATCGGACCATTTTGATCTTAGATCTGGTTCAGTTTAGTTTTCAATAAAACGTTGATTATTTTCAATGTGGTCGACCACCTTGTAGCTTATAATCATTCTACGCGGGATTAATCGGCAATTAATCAGATTGAAATTTTTACCAAATTTTAGGTACTTTCGGCAAAATTTTGATATTTCTAACGGGTTTTTAATATTTTTGCAATATTCTTTTTAAAATACATATAAATAGTTAATATAAGTGATAAACACATGTTTATAATGTGTTTTTAGTATTTTTGGTAAAAATTGCAAGTTTGACTTCCATTGACCATCGTGGACCACAGTTGACCACCGTTAATCGTCTTTTCATTAATCGGCAAGGTAGAGAGCCTTGTAGTGATTAATCGGCCTTATAGACCTTGTTTTGCAACACTGATTATGTTTAATAAAATCTGACATAAGCGAAGACAAGAAAAAACCGGACCATTTCGATCTGATCTCGTTCTAGAGTTTTGAATCATTTCAGTTCTCGGTCCGGTTCAGTTTTATCCAGTTCGATCTGATCCCGGTCTGATGCTCGGCCCCTAACTGAAAGGGTTGTCGTTAAGAAAGAATTAGTGATCATAAAATATTCCGAGAAAATTAGAGACAATCTTAAAAAAAACGAATTAACATTTAACACTTGATTTTGATTGAATATTTTAATTTACTACGACTAACTGTAACAAAAAATTCACTTCCTAATAACAACCTTAGCAAAACATTTTACTAATATCACAATTATAAAATACTAGACGAGTACCCGCGCATAGCAGCGGAAATCACTTAGCGGCAGATAATTAACGATGTATTGTATTATAGTAAGATCATGATTGCAAAGGGTTGAAACATGTGATAATTCAACTCTAGAAAAAAAATATCAGATAAACATTTATCAAACAATATATAAAAACTTCTAATGAAAATTAAAGTAAAACATTACATGAGTTATAAGTTACGAATTAACAACACACGTTAGTTGTGTCATAAACTTCTTGATACACGACATGTGAGGTGTGAACTCTTATCTGATCGAACTATTACTTGATCTAAAAAAGACATGTTCCTTTTCAAACTAAAAAGACCACAATTCTTTTTCCACATTAAATTTGCGATAACTAATGTGAGTATCTATTTAGCAGGAAAAAATTATACTTGTGCTGCTTTGATGCAAAGCGGTTATTTGAAAAAAACATGGATTTTTAAAATTAATCTAATGTGTGTACTTAAAAAGTTGTGAAGTTTAAATTTTCTAAATGGGATGCTATCTTGTGTTCTAAAATGAAATGTCTTTAAAGGTGTTATGAGCACATATAAAAAAACGTATAATGCAATGGAATATATAACTTGTTTCGACCGATCATCGAATATGTTGACGTAAAAAGATGCTTGTTTGAAATAATGAGCTCTTCGATATATTGAGAGCTATATATATGTGTATATATATGTGAATCGGGTACTTATCCAAATCAAATTAAAAAGTACACTATATGAAAATAAAAAAAAGTATAAATTTTTATTTAATGCCTAAAAACACAATGTTTTTAAACCCGAGTCAACCGGTTGATCCGGTGTCAGTCGAAAAAAACGTGTCAACCCGGCCGGGTTAGATTTTTTTGGTTTTTTTAATATGTGAATTTTACGTATTACGTATATGAGACGGGATTTTATTTTTAAATATTATATTTGTTGATAAACAATTTATATCCTCAATATATATATATATTCTCAATATACGAGAGTTTTATGGTTTTTATATATAATTTTTGTTAATTATTAAAAAATATAAAAATATATTCTTTTTAGAAAACCGGGTTAACCCGAGTCGACCTGATTTAAAAACGGAGTTTTAAAACATTGAAAAAAAGTGACATCGCATGGAAGTGTTAAACATTAAAAGTAAATTAGCATTAAATACGAAGTATGATTTGGCTCAATTCATTCTAAACGATACAATATGATTTTCTTCCACATTACCCCCTTTATTCATTTGGCATAATGGAAAAATAGAATAAAAAAGTAATATAATTTTGTGAGACAGAGCTAATGGGAGCCGTTGAAAATGAGTCAGATCTAATGGGAGTCGTTCAAAATACCGTCGCCCATGCCTTTCTCTGTTCCTTGGTTTGAAAATTCTTCCCCAAACACAACATAGGTATGATGCGTGGCCATACATATCTCCATTATCAGATCTATTATCCACAATCCCAAATCATATTCATAAAAAAACCTACCACAAGATTTTCCTCTTCTAATTCCGGGCTAATAGATCTGATAATGGATCTCGATCCAACCTATTATATAGAAAAAAAATCGACAGCTACTATTTTGGTAAGTTTGTTTTTGATTTAGTTTAATTATTTTGTTTTTTTGAGTTCATGATGTTCATGTAGTCTATATTTGTGATTTGATTGTGTTAGTTTCCTTGATTCGATCAGTTTCCTATAGATCGCTTATACTCTTCCTTCGATTTGATCAGACATATTTGTTAGTTTGAGCTTGAATTTGATCATCACCCATATTTATCTATTTCAGGTTTATGGTGTTTCATATGAGATGATATCTCATCTCATCTCTGATGATTTGGGTATCTAACTAAGGGTTTGAACCACATACCCACATCCCTCTTCGTTGCCACCGGCTTCTTCATTGCCATCGTTCATGATGTGCGACGTTGATGCTCGGTAGGCGGCGTCGGTGAGGTTAGGTGGTTGGCGTTGTGATGATTGATCTTGGATGTGTTTTACTGTATTTGATCAAAGTTGAGATCATCTGCTATTTTGGTTGGCCAATTTAAAAAGTTTGCAACCATGGTAGATTGATCCTCTTTTGTAGATTGATCCTCTTTTGTAGATTGATCCTCTTTTCTAACAAAATCGCCAAAATCCTTGTTAAGGGACCTATTGATTAAGTTAATCGTCATATCATTGTCGCAGGATTTCCCAAGTGCATGTAGTCGGTCCATGAAACCTCTCATTTCCAAATAGTAAGCACTTACGGATTTTCTTGGGGCTTGTTTGTAGCTTTGCAAAGCATCCACTAAATCGTAGATCTGCGTTGCTTGCAGCTTCTCAAACATTTTCTTGAGTTATTCAAGCATGGTTTGTGGAGGAAAATGCTCAAACTACTTTTGAATATCAGGTGACATTTTCCCAAGCATTAAACATGCCACATCATTATGCTTCTTGTATTCAGCTTTCCATGCTACCTTATCAGTGTCGGAAGCCCCCTCAGCGGGGTCTGGAAGAACTGGCATGAACAAGTATTCGTAAGTACTCGCTACTCTCAAGACAATTCTTAGTGAGCGATACCAATCGTTGAAGTTTTGACCAGTCAGTTCTTGACGTTTAAAGGAAGTTTTGAACGTCGAACTTAAAGTGTTGTTGTTTTCTAGTTGAGCCATTTCTACAGAAATAAGTTCAAGTATTAGTATTTTCGATAATACTTTCAAGAAAATAAAATTACCCTGGTAAATAAAATTAACCATAGTATTTTCTTGAAAACTAGAATCCATATTAGCATAAATCCATTACATCAGTTGATCTGCTAGTAATGAATGTATTTAACATGGAAATTTGTCGAACAATTAATTGACAAACAATTTTCAATTTATAGATTCTTTAGGGACTTACATTGCCAAAACTTGTTGCATTGTAAACATGTTTCATCCCCTCTTAATGCCTCAAGTTTCTAGATCTCACTAAGTAACTTAATTAAGTCGTCTAATCTAAAGAACGTAAAACTATTCATGTGAAGTTTCATTCAATCACGAAAGTTTTCTTTCCATCACAATCTCGTCCATGGTCTCACATGACGACATTGTAACTTCAAGTGTCTGTCAATTAGATTGCATTTGACTTAAATTTTCGGGTATTAGTTTTTTATTTGAAAAATCAAAATCTATGTATGGAGAAGCATGCATACATCTCCATAACATAAGTTTAATAAAACATTTTGTTAACTTTTTTTTGGCAATATTAAATATACATAAATTATCGTTGAGGCGTTGGTTAAACCAATTAAAGAATTACCCGCAACAAAATTCACAACGTACTTTTTCTACAACTCGGCTAAAGCACAAAGCAATAACCTTATTCATTGTGTTTCGGATGCGAATTTGCGGCAAATCAACCTTAAAGTAATTATGCAAAAAAAATAGTCGTAGGTAACTCCAATTTGACGCACAAGCGAGCCGGGAATTTGGTCAGCGAAAAATGGCGTAATCTCCTTCCTTAGTCGGGTTCTACCAGCGACGCGTTATACCTACCAGTTTGTCAAAATTGGATGAGCTTTTCTAATTATTATTGCCAAATTACCAATCAATGCAATTTATTGTAATTTAGATCTCAAAACAATTTTTAACTTTTATATGATTTAGTACGTATTATTTTTCTTAAAAAAATACTCTTGTTTACAACAATTTATGTAATTTAAATAAACAAATAGGCAAACAAAAAAAAACTTAAATCATAAACACATAATAACAATTTATATGTGCAATAAATAAATCAAATAGCCACATGCATACGACTTTATTCAATAAATTTACATATCTAGATTTTTATATATTCATATAAAAGTCTTCCATAATTCTAGATTTATCGAATCAAATAAACAAGTAGCACATATACATAACAATTACCACATATATGATCCATGAAAAACATGCACATTCGTCATAGATCCACCAAATCACTTAACAATTTAATGAAATCTCGACGGATCGTAACCTTATTTACATGACATAACAATTAATCATGCAATCGATCAAAGACCAAAACATGTATTTTAGGGTTACAATTCTTTTTATATAAATCGACCTAAAAAAACGGCCAAAACAAAACCCTAAATTTTTTTATGAAAACGAAAAAACATGTAGTTTTAACTCAAAACAATTATTAGCTAAAGATCTTTAGATATCGATAATTATAACATGTTAAAACGGCTCTTGATGCCACTGAAGGTTTATGAAGTTCATAAAAATTATAAAAACACAAGTAAAGATCAAATCACGTAATAGCGAAAGCGATTTAAACAAGATCATCCAATAACACATTCATAATTAATCTATTAGGGTTACGTAACTTTTACAAAGAAATTCCAACGAACAAAAACAAATCTCCAATTAGGGTTTATGAGGATCAATGATTAACCCCTTACCGTTTTGTTAATCGATCCAAGATATAATCTATAGTGAGATTATATTACGTTCTTGTACACGCGTATAATAACGAGTTAACCGTAATACTAGTACGTATAAAACGAGTAATACGTTTAGTGGAAAAATCAAACCGAACAACCCTAGAGAGGGGCTCGGCCGATCGCAAGAGAGAGAGAGAGAGAGAGAGAGAGAGAGAGAGAGAGGGTGAAAAGTTATGAGGGATATCTCAATCCCATGAGTATTTATAGGTGAACCAAACCTAGCATTCAAGTTAAGCAAACACAATTTAGAAAAGAAAAAATCTTTCCTTTTCCCCCTTGCTCCCACTGATCGGAATACACCAACCAAGGGTATTCCGAAACCTTCTTTTCTCTTCTATTATTTATCCACATTAATCGTTTAGTTCTTAACTATTAAAATTAACGACTTTTTAATTAATAAATATGTAAAATACATTTATTAATAAATTAACTATTTACGTATTGTGTGCATTTTTAAGTAGGTTTTTGTGTAACTCGTAACATGTTATTTGTGTGTTATTGAAAGGGGGTGACAACGTCCCCAGCTCTCTCCTAGCTCTCTTATAATACGAGTACGAATGTAAGAACATCTTAGATTTTATGTTACCTACCATCAAGTCAAGTAATATGGTGAGTACTTTCAATGATGTATTTTTGATGGCAAACGTACATATGGGAACAATGAGTTCGCACCGGCCGAGTCAAACCTTTTGAAGAAATCCAACCATCAAGTAAGGGTCCTTCAATTCCTAAGTAATATCGTGTTCAAATACATTGTTTTGTGATATACACCCTTGCTCAAACCTTAAAACTTAAAACTCTGACTGTTGACTACACCCTTTTTATTAGTCCTAAGATATTTCCAATACTTGCAAATCGAGTTTCAAATAAATTTATCTATATAAACCTACTTGATGCCCTATAGCAAATACATTTCGAAATATCGAAACACTTAAAATGCTTTCGCTTCGAAAACTTGCAGTTCTCCTTTTGGTCTTCATTGCTCACGAATACGGAGCCATAGCACAATATGCCATACCTTACACTTCCTTGGTTGTTCCAGTAAGCAAACATACCGACGTTGCTGATCAACCCCTTTATAGCGCTGAGGTTGTCACTTCATGGGAAGTACCAGAACACAAAAAAGCAAAGTTACTTATAGACGTCGATGCTCCTTTCTCATGGCACGACTGCATCGTGCAATGGAACATGTATCCAGGTAGCTGTCCCACGAACATGCTTTGCGAGTTTGGAGTTTCTTGCGATGAATATCAATGCACGGAGGTTCGAGATTCTTACTCTTACAAGAACAATTATTGCCGTCAGGTACCTAACAATACACCTGGTTGGGGATATTGTTCATGCCCGGTAAATGTGGTCAACCCAATTACCAGATCATGTGACCAGGCTCAACTCAATTATGAGAATTTGTTTGTATCTACAAGCAACGGTAGAAATCCTTACGATGGTTTCTCCGTTCCTAACCCTAATGCTGCGTGTCTCCCTTCTTCATCATTTGATTCATTCCCTGCAAACGTTTCTGGTGTCATGGCATTGTCGACCTCCAAATACGCATTACCAGAGTTTTTAAACCATGCTGGTAATCTAATGAATAGGGCATTAGCTTTTTGCTTGCCTAGCACAACGTCAGCTCCTGGGGTTCTATTCTACGGAAATGGTCCCTATTACTTTATGCCCCACAGAGATGTTGACATACGGAGTTTTCTTTCTTATACTCCATTACTAAAGCATCAAAATTCTTTCGGATACTTTATTGGTGTTAATACTATTGTAATTAAACAGAGAGCTATCGAGGTTCCTAGCAATGCCACTACCAAACTTAGTACAATCCAGCCTTACACCACTCTTAGAACTGACATCTATAACAGCGTGATAGGCCGGTTTTCAAAGGTTACAAAGCAGATTCCTCCTGCAAAGCCTGTCAGTCCATTTGGCCTTTGTTTCAAGTCCTTCACTAATGGTACAAGAGTGGGTTTGAAGGTTCCTGATATTGATTTCAGTCTCCAGGGAGGGAAGAAGTGGTCTATATCTTCGGCCAACTCCATTAAGCAGGTAACAAATGACGTGGCTTGCCTGGCATTTGTTGACGGTGGTGCGACAAGTGAACATGCGATCGTGATTGGGACATTCCAGTTTGAGGATAACTTTTTGATGTTTGACTTACAAAATTCCACCTTTGGGTTTAGCTCTTCATTGTTAAGTAAGCAGACTTCTTGTGGTAACTTCAACTTCACGATTATACCTCGCAACTGAAGCTAGCTTTGTCAAACTTCGGCAGTAAACTTAAGAAATAGATTCATATCCATCAACCGTCTGTTTATGCTTTCTTAATAAAGAACTTTATGTTCGGCGATTACTAAGTAATAAAAATGGTCATCTTTTCGTTGTATGTCTATTGCGGAGGAAAAAGACTAATCAAATTGTTCAATATTTTCTTTATTACTCGTATGTCGTTTCTGTTGAATTTCTAATTACCTATTTGTGCAAAAAAGAGTAGAACAAATCTAGATGGCATACATGCTGTTTAATTAACCAAAAACATAATTTAAAACTAGTAACACGTCCTGGCATTTTATTTTCTCGTAAATTCACATAAGATTGTACAGCAAAATCCTAAGTCGAATATGACTTTCTCATAAAAGTTTCCTCAAATCTTAATTAGTTAGAGTAAAGTTGAAGTTTGAACAAGAAGTTTGCTTCTGTAATAACGACGAGCTAAACCCAAAAGTTGAGTTCACTAAATCAAACACAATAAAGTTATCTTCTAGCTGAAACGTTCCAATCACGATTGCTGGTTCACTTTTTGCACCACCATCAACGATCGCCAGGCATGCCACGTCTTTTGTTATTTGTTTGATGGTGTTAGCCGTGGAAATAGTCCATTTCTTCCCACCCTGAAGATGTAAATCAATGTCAGGAACCCTTAAACCAGAATGCGTACCATTGCTGAAACTCTTGAAACAAAGGCTGAACGGTGGTACTGGCTCTGCACGAGGAATTCGTTTTGTAACTTTTATGAACCTTTGAACCACATGATAGTAAATAGTATTTCTAAGAGTGGTGTAAGGATCAATTGTACTAATCCTGGCAGTGGTATTCATGGGAAGGTAAATAGATCTCTCTTTAATCACAATGGAATTGATACCAATGAAATATCCAAAAGAACTTGGATGCTCTAGCAACGGAGTATAAGAAAGTAAACTCCTTACGTCGACATCAGAATGAGGAAGAAGGTAATACGGAGTATCTCCAAAGAGTAGAACCCCAGGAGCAACCGTGGTGCTAGGTAAGCACAGAGCTAAAATATTTTTAAGCGGGTCAACCAATTGAAACGGATACGCATATTTCGATCTAGAAAATGGCATCACACCAGTAACATTTTTCGGGAATGACTTCATCGCTGATGAAGGGGCACACCCACTGTTTGGATAACCACCATATATTTCACTTAAGATATTTCGACCGTTGCTAGTCTTTATATAAAATTCGTCATAAGTGAGCGCTACATGAAGACATTTCCCGGTCACCGGGTTTGCAACATTGACGGGACACATGCATTCTGCCCCAGGTAAGATTGTGTTGTTGTTTACTGGCATGCAAGACGCACATTTATGAGAGTAAGACTTTCGGATATCTGAACATCCAACTTCATTACACGGAATGTACATTGCGCAATATGCGTTTTTGGGGCATTTGACTGGAGATAATGGCCGTTTAGCAATACATTGGTGCCAAGCCAAAGGAGCATCTAAATCTATAAGGAAGTGTAATTGCACATCACCTGCCGTAATCTCCAAGCTGTAGAGATCCTTAGCAGCATCGGTATGTTTGGTTATTGGAGCAACTGCAGAAGAGTATGCCGGTACCCACACAGCAAGAACTGCTTGTTGTTCATGAGAAATAAAAGCGAGAACCATAACAATAAATAGTTTTATAAACAGAAACATTTTTGGATATTTGTATGTTCTCAATTCTCAAATATGTGATTTTAAATGTGTATCAAGCAAATTTATAGCTTGCTCAGGAAAAAAGTACATGTACAGGAACTATAACCTTTTACCCAAAAAATTAATAAGGTTAGATCACATGTTTATTGCATCTTACGTAATGAAAATCAGTATTACTATATTCGAATACCTTCTTAAAGTTACAAAAACAACGACATACCATTCTGAAAATGAGGACACATGCAATATTTTGATACTAAGCTCAATCTTTGAAATAGTCAAAGTATATATATTGTAGTCAATGATACTTTAAATTAACTCAAAGTAGGAAAGTACATATAATTTCTAATAGTTGAAGCAACTTAACTCATAGTAATCTCAAAAGCACTAGCTGCTTCAATCCCTATAAAGTAGACACAAGAGTTCTTCATGTACAAGTAACTATAATCAAATTAGCCATGCATGTTAAGATGACATACTCATTGCTCATAAAAATATACTCCATTACATCCGTTCTAAAATAACTGTTTACATTTGACTTCTGAAATATATTTTATGTAATTTTGACACTAATTATCTTAAGATGTGTGTATATAATATTTGATTCAAAATATAAGAATGAATTAACTTTTAAATGTATTTTTATTAATATAATATTTTATCAAGTAAACATATTTACGATCAAAATTTTAGAAAAAAGACTGAAAAAATCAAACGTGAACACTTATTTTGAGACGGAAGAATCTTCCTTCAATAGATCATGTTCACTCTAGCTATCTATGTATTATTAAAACAAAATCGACTTTAAGTTCTATGAAATCACATACATTGAGATAAGATTGATTTTTTTTGACAACTTAACTATGAATACATGCATCTCTTCCAGTTAAATATGCCTTCTCCAAAAAGCTTAGTTCTCTAAAACAAATCTGAAGTTTGAGTAAAGTTAAAATTTGAACAAGAAGTTTTTTTAGGCAACAATGAAGAACTAAATCCAAATCTAGCATTCTCTGCATCAAACACGATGAAGTTATTCTGGAACTGGAATGTTCCGATCACGATTGCTGGATCACTTTTTGCACCACCATCAACAAACGCTAGGCATGCTACGTCTTTTGTTATTTGTTTGATAGCGTTCGCAGTAGAAATAGTCCAATTCTTCCCACCCTCAAGGCGTAGATTAATATCGGGAGCCTTTAAACCAATGTTGGTTCCATTGGTGAAGGTCCGGAAACAAAGGGTAAAGGGTGGTATTGGCGTCGCACGAGGGATTTGTTTGGTAACCTTTGTGAAACTTTGAACTACGTGATTATAAATATCAGTTCTAAGAGTGGTGTAAGGCTCTGTTGTACTAATCTTGGCTTTTGTATTCATGGGAAGATCCATGGATCTCTTTTTAATCGCGAATGCATTAACGACAATGAAATATCCAAATGATTTTGGATTTGTGTACAATGGAGTATAAGATAGTAAACTTGTTACGTCGACATCTGAGTAGGGAAGAAGGTAAAAAGGACTCTCTCCAAATAGTAGAACCCCACGAGCAGACTTGGTGCTTGGTAAACATAGAGCTAAGATATTCTTACGAATGTCAGTCAGATGAGCTGGATATGCATAAGGTGATCTAGACAATGCCATCACACCACTAACATTCTTAGGGAATGATACCAGTGCCGATGAAGGGGCACACCCAGCGATTAGAGATGCACCATATACACCAGCTAAAATATTTCTGCCGTTGCTAAGGTTCACTGTGAATTCGTCATAACTGATCTCAACTTGAAGACATTCCCCAGTCACCGGATTTGCCACATTTACAGGACAAGTGCATCCTGCCCCAGGTAAAATTGTATTGTTATTTACCGGAATGCATGATGGACTTTCATAAGAGTAAAAGGTTCGGATATCTGAACATCCAACATCACTACAAGGAATGTAAGTGTTGCAAAGTGTGTGGATGGGGCATTTGTCTGTAGATATCGGCGGTTGGACAATACATTCGTGCCATGCCAAACGAGCATCAGTGTCAATTAAAAAGTCTGAGCGCACATCTGTCATGATCTCAACGGTGTAGGAATCCTTAGCAGCATCAGTGCGTTTGGTTATTGGAGCAATTAAGGGAGGGTAAGATTCTAGGGATGGTTCCCATATGGTAGCTACAGCTTCGTGGCCATGAGAAATGAAGGCAAGAACCATAACAATGAGTTGTATTAAATGGAACATTTTTGGATGTTTGAGTAGTGTTGTCAAATGTGAGATTATGAATCTGGATCAAGCCTAAGTAGTCATATTTAATGTATGATTTTAAGATAGAAATTATGCTAATCAGATCTATCTGGAAATCAAAAGCATCTTCTAACTATTTTAAGCTGTATTTTAATTCCTTGCAATGAACTTGACCAAGTCTACCTGAGCAGAATTGAAGCGATGAGTCAGTGATCCATCTTTGTAGGGATAATTAAGATGGTTATAAGAAGACTCTGGTGTTTAAATTTTGCTGCTACTAGTTATTCTTTAGTTTCAAGTTGTGCATACATCTATTTGTTCATCTTAAAATAATGATCCACTTGTAAGATATACTACCAGTCTACTAATGACAATTATATTCATGAAAAAACTCATTAATTGTATGTTAAGCACTGATTAAACCATACAAACGCGATAAGGCTTTTTCGTTATACATCAAAATAACATTAGAACATAAATTTATGTGACAGCTTCAATTGTTAATTAGTTACATTAAATAAAATTTTTGCTCATGGTTAAATATCAGCAATTTGGTAAATTAAACATTTTATTAATTTCTTGAAATATCATATATTGAAATGAGAATGCATAGTTCGACTGAACTTGACAAATTTTGGACAAGGAACAGTTTAGTTTTAGAGTAAATTATTGAGATGGCTTTAAAATGCCTGAGAAAGTGTAAAATTAAAGTTTGAGCAAGGAGTTTTCTTGCGTAACAACGAACAACTGAAGCCAAAATTTGAGTTCTCTGAGTCAAAATCGAGTTTGAGTTCACTATGAAATCACATACATTGAAACAAAATTGAACTTTTTTGACAACTTAACTGTGAATACATGCATCTCCAGCTAAATATGCCTTCTCCAAAAAGCTTAGTTCACTAAAACATGTCTGAAGTCTGAGTAAAGTTAAAATTTGAACAAGAAGTTTTTTTAGGCAACAATGAAGAACTATATCCAAATCTAGCATTCTCTGCATCAAACATGATTAAGTTATCCTGAAACTGGAATGTTCCGATCACGATTGCTGGTTCACTTTTTGCACCACCATCAACTAACGCTAGGCATGCCACGTCTTTAGTTATTTGTTTGATTGAGTTCAAAGTGGAAATAGTCCAATTATTTCCACCCTCAAGGCTTAGATTAATATCAGGAACCTTGAAACCAATTTTGGTTCCATTGGTGAAGGTCCGGAAACAAAGGCTGAAGGGTGGTACTGGCGTTGCACCAGGGATTTGTTTGGTAACCTTTGAGAAACTTTGAACCACACGATTATAAATGTCAGTTCTAAGAGTGGTGTAAGGATCAGTTGTACTGAGCTTGGCTTTGGTATTCATAGGAAGATTGGTAGATCTCTTTTTAATTACAATTGCATTAACAACAATGAAATATCCAAACGATTCTGGATGTGTGTATAATGGAGCATAAGAAAGTAAACTCGTGACGTCGACATTTGAGTGGGGAAGAAGGTAAAGGGGACTTTCTCCAAATAAAAGGACCCCACGAGCAGACATGGTGCTAGGCAAACATAGAGCTAAGATATTTTTACGGATGCCCGCCACTTGAGCTGGATATGCATAAGGTGATCTAGACAATGCCAACACACCAGTAACATTCTTAGGAAATGATACCAGTGCCGCTGAAGGTGCACACCCAGCGATTAGAGATGCACCATATAGACCAGATAAAACATTTCTGCCGTTGCTAAGGTTCACCGTGAATTCGTCATAACGGGTCTCAACTTGAAGACATCCTCCAGTCACCGGATTTTCCAGATTGCAAGGAGGTGAAGGAACGTAAGTGTTGCAAAGTGAGTCGATGGGGCATTTTTCTGCAGATATCGGCAGTTGTATGATACATTCATGCCATGCCAAACGAGCATCGGTGTCAATTAAAAAGTCCGAGTGCACGTATTGACCATTTACCCAATCTGTCATGATCTCAACGCTGTAAAGATCCTTAGCCGTATCCGTACGTTTGGTAACTGGAGCAATTAAGGGAGGGTACGATTCTAGGGTTGGTTGCCACAGCGTAGCTACAGCTTCGTGTTCATGAGAAATGAAGGCGAGAACCATAACAATTAGTTGTATTAAATGGAACATTTTTGGATGTTTGATTGTTCTCAAATGTGAGCTTGTGAACTGGGATCAAGCATAAGTAGTCAGTCATATTTAAATGTATGATTCTAAGATTGGAATTCTGCTATGCATGTGATTATATGCTAATCAGATGTATCAAGATATCAAAGTCATCTCTAACTATTCTTTAAGCTGTATTTTAATCCCTTGCAATGAAATTAGATGCTCTGATATCCCAATTTAAACTCCAATATTTACCGGTTAGTCTTCTTGAACCGAATAGAAGCAACGAGTCGGTGATCCATTTTTCCAGGGATAAATGGTGTTTAAATATTGCTGCTGCTAGCTATTCTTTAGTTTCAAGTTGTCCATATATATATTGATGTTCATCTAAAAATTATGATCCACTTGTAATACTACCATTTTTCTAATGAAAATTATTATATAGATGAAAAAACTCATTCATTGTATGTTACAAGGTTATGAACAATGAAACAAACCATAAAACACTAGCTATAAGGTTTTTTTTTCGTTTTACATCGAAATAACATTAGCTATGAACAAAAACAACAGACATTAAGTTATTCAGCAATCTGGTAAATCATTTATTAATTTCTTGAAATCTCATATATGGAAATGAGTTCGACTGTAATTGACAAACATTGGACAAGAAACTGTTAAATTTTAGAGTAAATTATTGAGAAATAAATCTCTCAGGATTAAATGTGCCTTTTCGAAATAGCTTTAAAAGGTGTGAGTAAGTGTGAAGTTGAAGTTTGAGCAGGAAGTCTTCTTGCTTAACAAGGAAGAACTGAAGCCAAAAGTTGAGTTCTCTAAGTCAAAATGCAGAAAGTTATCCTCAAACTGATACGCCCCGATCACAACGGCAGGTTCACTTGTTGCACCACCGTCAACAAACGCTAGACATGCTACATCTTTTGTTACTTCCTTGATGGAGTTAGCCGTGGCTATAGTCCACTTCTTCCCATCTCGTAGGCTCAAGTCAATGCCAGGAACTGTTATACTGTTGCCAGAGGTGTTGTAACAAAGACCAAAAGGAGCCACTGGCTTCGCAGGAGGAATCCGTTTTGTAACCAATGAAAATCTCCGAACAACGCTATTATAAATGTCAGATCTTAGAATGGTGTAAGGGTCAATTGTACTGAGCTTGGTAGTGGTATTGGGGGGAACGCTAATGGATCTTTTTTTTATTATAATAGCATCGACACCAATATAATATCCGAAAGAATCTGGATGCTTTAGTAACGCAGTATAAGAAAGATAACTCCTTAGGTCGATATTTGTTTGAGGACGAAGAAAATAAGGACCCGTTCCAAAGAATAGAACCCCTTGGGCAGACGAGTTGCTAGGCAAACATAGAGCTAATGAGTTTTTAAGCGGTTGATATAAGAGAGCCGGGGCTGCATAAGGCGATGTGGAAAATGCCATAACACCAGAAACATTCGCAGGGAAAGATTCCAATGTAGCAGAAGAAACACACGCAGCGTTAGGGTAAAAACCATATGAACCATCTTGGAAATTCGTACCATCACTTGTATTCACCATGAAAGTTTCATAGTTTAGCAGGGCTTGGTCACACATCCCGGTAACAGGGTTGACCACATTGACCGGGCACGTACAAAATCCCCAACCAGGTAAAGTAGAACTATTGGTTTCTTGAGGACAGTGTGGATTCTCATAAGAATAAGTAGTTCGCATATCTGTACACTGAAATTCTTCACAAGACACAGGAGAGGCGCAAAGCGTGTTAGCCGGGCAACTGCCAGGATACATGTTCCATTGGACAATGCATTCATTCCATATGAAGGGAGCATCGATATCAATAAGAAAGTTTGCATGCAAGTATTGCATGTTAACATAAGAAGTCATGATCTGAACACTATAGAGAGGCTTCAAAGCATCAATATGTTTGTTAACCGGAATAACTATGGAAGTGTATGGTGGCACATATGCAGCCGAAGCTGCATTTTCATTAGAGATAAAGGCTAGAAGGATAATGAATAACTGAAGATGCAAACGCATTTTGGAATGTTTCTATATTATGTGAGTGTGTACGTTTGTAAAGGACATAATCAGATTTATATAAATTTACACTTTTGTCAAGGAGTGAGCAATGGTATATCCGAAGCAAGAATCACCCTTTAAGTTCATCCATCAAAGAGTTAACTTAATAAACATGTCAAAGGGATGAATTGAAGTTCAATATATTTGCAATTAAGCTTTAATAGGACAATTCTGCTTGTGTTACCGTAGCCTGGAATCAATTAATTAAGGATGTCAACTATCTGAACATTTCATCGACATTGACCATGTCATAATCTTACAAGGTAAGCAACTGAACATGGCTATGTAAATCACTTGCATACATGAATCTACGCATGAATCGCTGAAGTTTCTCAAAGTCGAACATGCACGAGAAAGTGTATGATATATACTATGACTTAAGATTTTAGCAAACGTTGTTATTTCAGTTTTGATATACTAACTTAAGGTTATAGTAAACTAAGTCTTTAGCTTTTAGGACACTTTGATTATACTTTCTTTTAGTTAATGTTTAGCCCCATTTTTTTATCTATATAGTCATTGAAGTCTAATACGGAGTACAAACATATATGTAAGATCTACTCAAAGTAAATCTGCATATCTAAAATGTAGAATGTGTAAGAATGATTCTATGTTTTCCCTCAAACTTGTAGGAGTAATTTATTTAATACTCCATCCGTCCTAAAGAATTTGTCTGCCAACAAAAAACCAATGTTTTAAAACCCGGTTTTTTAACCGGACCGGTCAAATCACCGGATCACCGGTTCAACCGGTCTAACCGGTTCAACCACCGAATCAAACCGGTCTTATAAAGAAAAAGAAAAAACATATATATCTATTACACGAACAACTTTAAAGCGATCAAATAACATTTTAGACAAACAATTGTATCGTTAACAAGCAATACACTAACATTAGAAAGTGAAGTAGTAGTGGTTTACAACTTCAGTTTTTTCAACGCATTAAATAATTTATTATCAAAACTTAATCAACATCAAACATGGTCAATTCAAGACAATTAATGTACGGAGTACCAGTTTTTTTGACGAAAAAATTAATGTACCAGTTAATGCAAAGGTGAAAATTAAAAAAAAAAATTAATGCAAAGATGTACTACGTAGAAGGGAATTGGGAAACGAACAGTTTACTTTTTTGACATTAATTATTGGAAAAATAAATCCTATATGTTATTTCAGTTGAAAACGGAACAAACTTCATTGACCCGGCCGGGTTATTAAAACCGGTTCAATCCGGGTCATAAAAGCCGGCCGGTTTAATCCGGTTCCAAATCTTTCAAAAAACCGTTTATATCCGGATCGGTGCTCTAACCGGTTTCCGGTTAAACCGGTTGAACCGGCCGGTTCAACCCGGTTTTTAAAACATTGCAAAAAACACAGTTTATTAGAAGTGCTTATATTACGATTTTCACTTTCTTACTTTTTAGGTGAATGACAGTTTTTCCTTAATTATTTAATTTATGTATTTTTCATCTTCGGCGTAATACATTTACCGGAAAACGCTTTACTCAAAATTTGTTTTTTATTCAATTTTCTCTTTGTGGTATGGTTGACATGTTTTTTGGATTGTAAATAGGTTTTACCAGCTCAATGGCATTTGTTAGATTGGATCCACAATACCAGTGTTGCTTGTAATCTCAGAGTCTAGTAGCTTGACGGACTGTCGATTTTGAACTTAGAACAAGGCTTAAAAAGATCGGTATATAAGAACCATATGTTCTCTTTTGCAGTCTATTGTATATCCTATTTCAAACCTGGATTAGTTTTGAAAATTTCATATGAAAGCACCTAGACAAAACCAAACCAACCCCTAATTAAGCAGCCAAAAGAGAACCAATAGCTAAGTTAAGCACAAATTAACACATTCCTTAACTAAGGCTACCGAGTTGGTAAAGAGGTCTTGGGACTATCATGATGAAAGTGTGGGAGGAAATAGGTTTAAATCTTGCTTGGTGCAAACAAACCTGAGGTAACCGCGACAACCTCTCAAAAGGAGGACTTTACCCGATTTAAATCTTTTTGGCGGTGAATGAACTAGTCCGTCAAAATGTAGGAAATCATGGTTAGAAAAAGCAAAATTAGAAACTCTTGAATTTTCACTGTTAAATAAAAGGACTTACTTTCAACACTTGCATCTGTTAAATGCATTCGTTAACCCATTATAGATCGAAATAAACAAATACACAGAAAGAAAAACTTAAAGAGGATAAAATCATTGAACAATTCCGTCAACAGGTACTTTATTCTTGATTTAGGATACCTCAAGTATTAGAGGTATGAATTTTACTACATAAAAAATTAACAAACGAAATTATACATTCCGGAAATAAACTTGTTGAAGGATTTGCATTCCATTAGTAGCTTCAGGGAGCATTCGTAAGCGTAAAGTTGAAGTTTGAGCAAGAAGTCTTCTTATTCAACAATGATGAACTAAATCCAAAAGTCGAATTTTTTACATCAAACAGCAGAAAGTTATCCTCAAACTGATACGTCCCAATCACGACTGCAGGTTCACTTGTTGCACCACCGTCAACAAATGCTAGACACGCCACATCTTTTGTTATTTGCTTAATGGAGTTCGATGTGGATATTGTCCATTTCTTCCCATCCTGTAGAATTAAATCAATGTTAGGAACAGTTATGCCAACCCTGGTACTCTTGGTGCTGTTGGCGGGGCTGCTGAAACAGAGACCAAATGGCGCCACTGGCTTTGCAGGAGGGATTCGTTTCGTAACCATTGAAAATCTGCGAACCACACTATTATAAATGTCTGATCTAAGAATGGTATAAGGGTCGATTGTACTAAGCTTGGTGGTGGTATTGGCGGGAATGCCAATGGATCTCTTTTTAATTACAATGGATTCAACAGCAATATAATATCCGTGAGTATATGGATGTTTTAGTAACGGAGTATAAACAAGATAACTACTTAGGTCGACACCCTCTTGAGGGTGAAGGTAATAAGGACCGGTACCGACAAATAGAACCCCTTGGGCAGACGGGTTGCTAGGTAAACATAAAGCTAAAGTTTTTCCAAGCGGTTGATATAAGAGAGACGGGGCTGCATAAGGCGAGGTAGAAAATGCCATAACACCAGAAACATTTGCAGGGAATGATGCCAATGAAGAAGATGGAACACACGCAGCCCCTTGAGGGTAAAAACCATATGAACCATCCCAAGGGTTCCTACCATCACTTGGATGCACATACAATTCTTCAAAGCTTAGCAAGCCTTGGCCACACGTCCCAGTAACGGGGTTGACCACATTGACCGGGCACCCACATATCACATTAGGAAAGGTAGTGTTTGTTTCTGGAGGGCAAGAAGGATTCTCATAAGCCTACGTTGTTCGTAAATCCACACACGGATATTCGTCGCAAGAGACAGGATAGGTGCAAACTTTGTTTGCGGGGCAACGGCCTACATTGATTGTATCTCGGACAATGCAGTCGTGCCATATGAAGGGAGCATCGATGTCTATTAGGAAGTTTGTATCCAGGTACCCCTCGTTTTCGCTCAACCATTGTGTCATGATTTGAACACTATAGAGAGGCTTCGAAGCATCGGTGTGCTTGGTAACTGGGGCAACGATGGAAGTGTATGGTGGCTCATATGAAGCAGCTGTAGCTTTATGTTCATTAGATGTGAAGTCTAGAACGAAAATAATCAACAATAGAAGCAAATGCATTTTTGTGTGTTTGTATATTTTCTGACTTTAATTTTGGGAAAAGACTTTAAGCACATACTTATATACATTTTTTTATCAATGGATTTCATGGGCAATCTTCTTACGTATTATATACTTATTCCTTCCATCAATTCGTTAAGCAAGTTGTAAATTAATATTGTAAATTACCTGTATTGTTCTTTTTCCGTTTCCTTTCTTTCTTGTAGCTTCTTGCTAGAGTGTTAATAAAATCGCCGTTAAAAAAAATTGTAAATTAATATTAGAAAATGCCCACGTATTGTTGTAGTGTACTGTTTGATTTAACTTTTTTAATAGAGTGTTGCTATATCCTTCTACACACAATAATATTTTATATTTTATCTCCACTTATTATTTCTCATTATTTAAAAATCGTTTATCCACTTTATTATTTAAAAAATATATTACATATAGAGTTAAAGAAAAGAAACTAAAATAAGAAAAATGAAAAGAAACTATCATATATTTCAATGTACATACAAAAACTTATACACCTCTCGTTAAAATTCTCATCTTTTTTTGAAATGTATGGTTAGAAATATTCTTATTCTTCTTATTTTTATTTTCCTTCTTATTGGATAGCTATTCCATATATGTATATACAAGTGTATATATAATTTGATATTTCTGCAGTTTCATCAATCTTTAATGTAATTTATACTATTTATCTATTAATCAAAATTTAAGTTTATTTGGATATCAGACTTAGCTTGGATACGAATAACTCATTTTCACCCACCATCTTCATCTCTTATAATGGATGCGATTAAATCTTCAATTTATACTCTAAGAATGTTTTGGTCATTTCACGCCATTACAAGAAAAAGAGCTTTATAAGACGCCTATTAGTGTCATATAATATTAGTTTATAAGACTTTTAACCTAATGGAACCAAAATAAAAGTGCCCCATAGGAAGGGGTTGTAATAGATATTTAGGACATTTATCGACGTTCTAATAAACTCGAACATTTTAAAACTAATTGTTTGGTCCTATAAACATGTTAATGCGACCAAAATGACGTCATAATAGACCACATTATAGGACATTATCCGGTGTTCTAATATATCTTTACTTATCTTTTATGTTTTGGGACACTTTCAAGGGTCCTAACACACATTTTCATTGAACACATAACGTATAAAATTTTATGTTAGTACCAAGAAAAGGGTTCTAATACATATGTATTTTGTTTGGACCAAATTTTGTGTTATAAGACATTTTGTCACATGTTTAGCTAATAGCATTAGTGTCCTGGTAACTTACATCAGAAAACACTTATCTACTCAACATATTTGACAACGTTGACTCAAGACGATGTATTTGAGAATGCAATACGCCGTATTGAGTTTTATATCAAGATTATTCTAGAAGTTATCAAGACTTGAAGCTTACGGGAAAAATCTCGTATACCCGTATCCAGAGGACGAAAACGTTGTATGAGCCCACTATTGAAGTCTGATCCAACACCCATAAAGATTGAAGTCCAATGCTAAACTAAATTGATGCCAGTCTAAAACTGTAGGATGTTTAACCCTAAATAATCTCAGTTCTCCTGTTAGGAATATAGGGGGTACACAGTGGGCAAATGTGCAGCAACAAACAAAGCAGGTTCAAACAGAAAACAACATCAGAATATCAAGTGGTGTTTGAGAGAATAACAAGACCTGCTGCTATTTCATTATATCAGAAAGTTATGTTACAAAAATACAAAAGGAGATTTTTTACCGACATATGAATTACTGATAAAGAAACTTACTAAAGCAAAATTACCAAACTGCCCTTACATACCCAAATGACTAAACTACCCTTAGGACCAAAAGTCAATATTTCTAACAATCTCCATCTTGACTTTAGGTACTAAGTAGCGCCATATTTTCAATTATCAATATTGAGCAAATCTAAACAGTGACGAAACTTGCTCAAAGGAACCGGTTTAGTAAACACATCAGCAGGATTGTCTTTGGTGCCAATCTTCTTCACTTTGATTCTTCTTTCGGAATGAATAAAGTGATAACGAACGTCTATGTGTTTAGTCCGGACATGGTGCACTTGGTCTTTAGCCAAACAAATAGCACTCATGCTATCACAAAACACGGTCGCTTGATCTTGCGGGAAACCAAGATCTTCAATCAAACCTTTCAACCAAATTCCTTCCTTTGCTGCTTCGGTTAACGCCATGTACTCGGCTTCAGTAGTAGATAAAGAAACCGATGGTTGTAATGTAGCTTTCCAACTTACAACGGAATTCCCGATAGTGAAAACATAACCTATCAAGGATCTTCTAGCAACAAGATCTGCATCATAATCCGAATTTGAGTATCCGGCAACCAAATATTCACGTTCACCATCATAAATAAGGCCAACATCAGATGTCCCTTTCAAATAACAAAAAATGCATTTCACTGTACTCCAATGCTCTTTTCCAGGATGAGCCATATGCCGAGACACAACACTCATCGCGTGAGCTATATCCGGCCTAGTGCAAACCATAGCATACATCAAACTCCCAACAGCACTAGCATAGGGTATTCGGGACATATTTCATCTCTGCTTCACTTTGAGGTGCACAAGCAGTAGATAAACGAAAATTGACCGAGGAAGGTACCGATTTTGCCGAACTCATGCCAAAACGAGAAATAATATTCTCGATGTAAATTTTCTGTGACAAGATAAGCTTACCATGTTTTCGGTCTCGAATTATTTCCATGCCCAAAATCTTTCGAGCTGCTCCCAAATTTTTCATATCAAATTCTGTGTTGGGAAGAGTCTTCAACTTCTCAACCTCCTATATATCTTTAGCCGCTACGAGCGTATCATCAACATACAAGAGCAAGTAGATAAATGATCCTAACGGTGCCTTTTTATGATAGACACACCAATCATAATAAATTCTACTAAAATCACGCTTTACCATAAAGCTGTCAAATCTCTGTACCACTGTCTCGGCGACTGTTTCAAACCATATAGAGATTTTCAGAGCTTACAAACATAATCTTCTTTTCCTTGAACAACGAAGCCTTCGGGTTGGGTCATATAAATTTTTTCCTCAAGGTCACCGTGAAGAAATGCCATCTTTACATCTAATTGTTCCAACTCCAAATCATGATGTGCTACTAAGGATAGTAATGATGACGTATAGTCCCCAACCGGGTCATGGACCCGGCTCATGGATACTACCTGCATCCGGCCCATCACGAATGGGTTGGATGGATCAGTTAAGCTTACGGGCTTGAGTGAACAGTGGCCGCATAAAGTGTGTGCGGCCCACGGCCCGGTACAGCCGGGACAGGGTTAGACAGAATCACAATCTTATTAGGGTCGGGATTTATCCTAAAGTATAAGATATACACTAACCATAATTAGAAGATAACAATCAAGCTAATTATGGTGGTTATCTTATACTTGGGGCCGAAGTAAACAGTGAGCCCATTAGGGTTTCACTGCCTATATAAAGAACCCCCAAGGGTTCCACAAAGGTAACATATTCTCCATACTCTAAACCTCACATCCGATTCTTAACCCTAACCGATTACTTACTCTCACGCCGGAGTCTAATCGTGGGATACATTCCCACGGTAAGCCTAACGCGTGTTGCTTTAGTATGCAGGATCTCAACAAGACTATTTACTTGGTGCAAGAGCCGGAGCCCAGCCAACCCGAATTAAGCCTAATTCGGGTCTAGCAAGGATCATCCAACTTTTGTATCAACAAGTTGGCGCCTTCCGTGGGACCCAAATACTAAGCTAGAACAAATTTCATCTCGATCTCTTTCAATGACGAAGGGACATCCGCAAGGGAATCCCAGGAACACGAATCCGACGAATCGGAAGTCTACAGGGGATGGGATACTCATCCCCACACAGTCCCCTGGTAGCCAAACAGGCGGACCAAATAACCGAAACGTTTTTCAGTCTTTGGGTGGGACAGGCACGTCCGCTAATACCCCACCACCAACCATGACCATGGACAACCCTGATCCAGGAAGTGCGTCTAATGCCCCTAACAAAGAGCCACGCAGGCCATCAATTGAGGAAGAAGTAGAAGTGGAACCACTTAGTGACGAAGACCTCGCTCGTGCTCTCACGCAGAACTTTGAGAGGATTGTCCCGGGAATCACTTCAAGGTTAAGCCTAGGTAGGAACCTCCAATCTAGGCTCAACTTTGGCAAGGCCGTATCCGGAGCCTCTCCTCAAATTCAAAAGAAGAGGAAGGCGCGCCCACATGAGCGAAACCTCCTTGAGGAAAACTCGCGACCCCGTAATGTGTTCGAGCGCATAGGGGATCGCGTTATGCAGGAATTACTACAATCTCCTGAGGAAGGAGATAGGTCCGACGGCTCTGCCGAACGCCCAGTGTTGGAATCAACCAGGAACAATCGCCGCACCAGCGTTTGGGATAGGGTGAACACTGGGAAGAAGGCTCCTAGCTCTTCTCACAAAAGGGGTCCTCAGCCGAGAAGTGGAGCACCGCCCCCTTCTCTCGGCCCCTCGGGGTCAGATTCGGATGACCATCCCTTAAGCGTCACCGACCTAGGTATACTCCTCCACCACCATCGGATGATGAGGGATACTACGATGGCCCTTACTATCATGATGAAGAGGGGGAAGACCTCTCCCGCCCATGGTGTGATCCTAGGGAGGATCCCTTCACCCTCCGCATACGGAACTACTCCGAGGATAAGAAGCGCCGCATGCCAACATGCGTCAAAACCTATGATGGATCTGGTGATCCGGATGATCACCTAAAGATATTTGACACGCAGGCAAAGATCGAACGATGGCCAATGCTTATATGGTGCCAGATGTTCAATTCGAACTTGATTGGCAACGCCCGTGACTGGTTTGAGGGGCTTCCTCCCCGAAGCATTGATAGCTTCAGTGAGTTGCGTACTGCGTTAAAAAACAATTATACTCAGCGAAAGAAGTATAATAGAGATCTGGTCTCATTGGCAACTGTCAAGCAACGGCCCAGAGAATCTACGGAGGATTTCACAGAACGTTTTAATGACGAGTGCACGCGCACAAAGACAATGCCCAAGCTCCTAAATATTAAGATGGGGAGAAGACGGCGTTTCACACTAGTCAGGGCGTGTATTGTTACACAAAAATGCCGTTCGGACTAAAGAACACCGGAGCGACATATCAACGACTTGTTGATAAAGCCTTCGATTCCCAGATAGGCCGCAACCTTGAGGTCTATGTTGACGATCTAGTCATCAAGAGTCATACGGAGGAGGCACTTCTCCGTGATATCCAGGAGACGTTTGACACGTTTAGGAGAATCAACATGAATCTGAATCCAAAAAGTGCACGTTTGGGGCAACTGAAGGGATGTTCCTTGGATATATGATTGATCCAAACGGCATCAAGCCTTGTCCGGAAAAGACGGACGCAGTGATACAGTTACCATCCCCTCGGACACGAAAAGAGGTACAATCACTAAATGGAAAGCTGGCCGGGCTAAACAGGTTCTTGTCGAAGTCCACGGAGAAATCACTACCTCTATTCAAAACACTCAAGAAGTGCATAAAGAAAGGAGATTTCCGCTGGACAAAGGAGGCAGAGGAAGCCTTTGAGCAGCTTAAACAGCACCTCGAAGCTCTTCCAATGCTAGTGGCTCCCCGAACTAAGGAAGAGCTCATCATGTATCTGTCTGCTACACACGGAGCAATAAGCGCAGTACTCATGACAGATAGGGATACAGTCCAGAACCCGGTTTACTTCATAAGTAGAACATTACAAGGGACGGAGTTGAACTATTCCTCTATGGAGAAGCTGGTTTTGTCATTGGTATACGCCACGAAAAGGTTGCGCTGGTACTTCCAGGCGCACCCAATTGTGGTTATCACTGATCAGCCAATAAAACAAATCATCTCCAAGCCAGATGTGGCCGGGAGGCTACAGAAGTGGAGCATTCTACTCGGAGAGCATAACATCTCCTATAGACCAAGGACATCGGTCAAGGGCCAAAATTTGGCAGACTTCCTAATCGAGAAGCCAGAGGAGGACGGACCGATGGTACAACAAGAGGAAGTTCCAGCCGAACCATGGGTTTTGTTTACTGACGGATCTTCGTGCACGGACGGATCAGGAGCTGGCCTTATTCTCACGAATCTGGAAGGAATGAAGTTTACCTACTCCCCGCGTTTTGAGTTCACAGCCACTAATAATGAGGCAGGATATGAAGCATTGACTGCGGGTTTAAAAATTGCCGCTAGGATGGGAGTCCGCAACCTTAAGGCTTACGTGGACTCACGGCTTGTTGCGAATCACATCCTAGGAGGTTACGTAGCCAAGGAGGATAACATGGTCCAATACTTGGAGAAAGTCAAGTCACTCATAGCTACTTTTGGGAAGTTTTCTATCAAGCAGGTACCAAGAGGTGAAAACAAGAAGGCGGATGCTCTTAGCAAGATTGCGTCTACAAGTTTCGCCCACTTATCCAAGCAAGTCTTGATAGAAATACTAAAGGAAAAATCTACTACGGGAGGGGAAGTCGCAGCTATAGTTGAGGAAGAGGGACCTACATGGATGACCCCGATCATCAACTATTTAACTGATGAGACCCTTCCAAACGATGAAAAGGCGGTGCAGCGTATCAAAAGGAAGTCACAACACTTCGAACTTCAAGAAGGTATCCTGTACAAGCGTTCCTTCCTACAGCCGTGGTTAAGATGCGTCGGGCCACGCCAAGCTAGCTACGTGATTAGTGAAATACATGAAGGGTCATGCGGCATGCACGCAGGCCCAAGATCTGTAGTAGCACGAGCTTTACGCACAGGGTACTATTGGCCGACTATGCATCGAGATGCAAGAGACATGATTCGAAAATGCAGTGATTGCCAAGTGCACAGACCAGTACCGCGACATCCGCAACAGGAACTAACACCAGTCACATCCCCATGGTCATTCTATAAGTGGGGGATCAATATCACAGGGCCTTTTCCGGTGGCGGCAGGAGGTGTTAAGTTCTTGATCGTCGCAATGGACTATTTTACACGCTGGATAGAAGCTAAGGCGGTGAAATCGATTACGGGCAAGCAGGTAAAAATGTGTGTTTGGGAAAATATTGTGTGCCGTTTTGGTTTGCCGGGTGAGATTATTTCGGATAACGGAAAACAGTTCGCGGATAATCCATTCAAGGACTGGTGTGCGGCGTTGAACATCACACGATGTTTTGCATCAGTTAAGCACCCACAGACTAATGGTCTTGTTGAGCGGGCAAACAGAAGCCTGGGTGAAGGTATTAAAGCACGCTTGGATGAACGAAGCGCTAATGGGTAGATGAAATGCCGCATGTCCTATGGGCACATAGGACAATGATCAAGACAGCCAATGGGGACACTCCATTCGCGCTGGCCTACGGAACCGAGGCCGTTATTCCAGCAGAGATTGGGATGCCAACAATCCGCACTGCGGAGGTTAACGTCGTCACGAACGATGAGCAACTCCGGGTTAATCTAGACTTGTTGGAGGAAAAAAGAGAGATAACAGCCATCAATGAGTCCAAGTCTAAGGCACGTATGAAAGCCCATTACGATTCCAAAGTCAAGGGTCTTTCCTTCCGACCGGGGGATTTTGTTTATCGTGATAACGAGGCAAGTCGCGCGGAGAACACAGGGAAACTGGGCCCAAAGTGGGAAGGGCCGTATGAGGTCACAGAAGCTTTGAGGCTAGGCGCGTACAAGTTACGTGACATGGATGGCCGTGACTTAGATCGTACATGGAATATTTCCAACCTTAAAAGATGCTACCTCTGAAAGGGCTACGGCCTCCGCATGGACGTTTCCCAGTGGTCAACTTCAATAAAGATCCATGTATTTCTTGTTTACATGCTTTCTAGGTTCTATTTGTCTTAGGATTTTCATTCTTGTCAAAAAATCGTAAACGTTCTAATAAAATGTCGTGGTGCCTAGCTAGCTCCACGGCCCGTTCTTGTGCAAATTATTGTCATGTCTTTTAGATTTCTTTATTATTATTATAATATGCTATTTCTTATTCATATGCATTCATTCAAACCATACATGTACTATTCGCTCCCAGGCGGGGTAAGAGGATTAAGTGAACCTAATAATTCAACTTGTCGTATGAGAGGGATGCAACCCCAGTGATGCGGATCATGTATCCTTACTAGACACCTTATTTACAAGACGTTGTAATAAGTTTCCACATGCCGCACTTACATAGTGCTGGACATGGTAATGACACACGCTGCACGTCTAGTAAAATATCGACTTAGTTTTATTCTAGGTAAGACGTGACATGTCATGCGACACAGATATATAGTATCTAAAGAATATAAGTAAGTTTCCAACAATCAAAATTGCCGTGACTACCACGGACTCATAAACATGATATTTTAAGTGTTCAGATAATGTTACAAAAGATAAAAGTGCCATGGACATCCATGGACGAATATTTGTTACAAACCAAATTGTTCAGAAATTACATCAATAAAGGAACGCCCTACATTGTGGGGAGAAACTTCCCTATCTCCATATGCTCTTTCGCTAATCGAGGCAATGCTTCACCATGGTCTTTCTTGTTCAGAGCCCGAGCCGCGTTCACTTCCAACACTTCACTTAATAATTGCTCACCAACTACGATCCTGGTGACGTCCTCGTAAATGGGAAGAGTGAGTTGGATGGGGGAGGGTGTGAAGTGAGTCCGGGAGTGTCCCTCGCCTTGCGAGAATGCACCTAGGCTTAGCTTCTCCGTGATCTCCTTGTTGAACGCATCCTTCGTAGAATCGAGCTCAGCCAAGAATAGGTACTCCAGATCCCGCATAGCAGCCATGGATGCGGTCATCTTCTCTGCAGCCCCAGGGTTAAAGTAGGAATGTTTAGTAAAATTCTGCTTCTTACTTATCAGCTCTACGGCCATAGCCATACCCTCATGAAGACCGTGGTCGATGCCATCTGATACAAGATCTGCAAATTGCTGCACGAATTGAGGGGCCTCCAACACTTTCGTAACGGCTAGGCGCCCCCCATGACCCACCATCCACCTGCGGCCGGCAATGGCTGCTAGTAGCTGGGGGTACAACACTTCATCACGGTCTGTGTTCAGGGCGTTCAACTCTATGTCCTTTTGCATGGAAGCCTCCATCAACTGTTCTAGCGTGGCCCTTTCTTTGACAAGCTCTTCTTTCAGAATCTCCTCACCTTGGACTAATGCCTGCGCGTCTTCAAGATCCTTCAAGAGGGTGGATACTTGGTCAGTGGAGGTCGCCGCCAAAGCTTCTGCCACGAACACCTGCATGTGATACCTTAAGGTTAGAATAAAGCATAATGTGGACGTGGATGTGATACTATACGGATACATACCTTAGCTGTTGCAGTCTCAAGTTGGGCTTCAAGCTCGGTAACACGTTTGTCATGGGCATTTGGATGTGCGGCTTGTTCTTTGATGGTGGCTTCAGCGGTGACGAGTTGGGAATAGAGGGCTGCAATCTGGGATTCATTGTCTTCAATCATTTTCTCCCTCCGACCGTTCTTCCTCTTTAGAGATTCAACATGATCCAGTGCGGCCTCAAATCTTACCCGCATGGAAGTGCCCATAGCCACCTGATGCACCAAGGCCTAGTTGTATTCATCTACTAAGTCTGGATGACTTAATGAGTTTATGTCCTTTACTAGGCCGGGTGGAATACAGTGGTTCAGGTAGTCCCGACATTCTTCCGCGTCCTTCATCATAGAAGTAGCGTTTGTCTTCCACTCGGTGTTAAAGTGTGTGGGGGAGCCAGACACCGAAATATCTTGTGAAGCCGTGGGGGTAGCTTCCTCAAAGGTCGGGCCAGATTTGGTCGTTGCTGCGTGTAGGGCAGGCTCTTTCCCTTTCCTCTTCCCTTGGACAGGTGCGGCACCAGCCTGGTCATCTCTGCAACAAACATTGACATACACATTAATATTATTACGGAAGGACGTACCTTTTTCTTGGAAAAGAGAAAATGACAAGCATGTGCGGAGGACTTACATGTTGGTTTTCTCTAGCTCTGACGTAGTGGGAGGCACCTGAGTGACCGGCTCCACAACTGGTAGCGGCACGTCCTACACTATAGGAGCACCTTGCGCCGTTCCTGAAGCTTCGTTGGTGCTTTCCCCAGATTGATAGAGGGGGTGGTCCTCGTGCAGTCTCTTTGCGGGAGCATTATGTTCCCCTATCACGACCTCGGTAGCTCTCCTTACCCGTTTATTCTTTCTACGAGTACCCTTGGGGACGGGTTGAGGTTCTTCCTCTTCCTCTTCTTCTACTCGCTGCACCTCCTCCTCATCATCGCCCAACATTTGGCGGAGGCTGGAGGTAGTTCTCTCTATGTTATCACCCTGCTCCTCCTCATGGGCATGGGTGGTAGTCTTAGGTGGGGAGGAGGGCCCAGCTTCATTTTCCAGCATCAGATTGTCCCCATCCTCGTTGTCAAAGTCTTCGGGGGACTTCACAATTGTTGTATCCTCCTCATTAGATTGGGGGTCCGGTACGGCCGCCAGGGTGATTGTCACATTTCGGGTATGCTCAAGAAGGGGTAGCTCGTTTTCTCGTCTAGGGCGGGCTCCTTCCGGTATGGTTTTAGGGTCTCCCTGGCGTAGGACTCCAAAGACGTTCATTTCTGTAAAGCAAAGGAGTACGTTAGTTACGGACAACGGATTTATATATATTTAAGGGTGCGAATACTATACCTACCTTCACCACGGCCTCTCCAAAATACAGGGTATATGTTTGATGGGCCAAAGTAGTTGCGGCTAATCCCTAGAAGGCAAAGGAATGACTCAGGTAGAGTCCTATGAAACCCTGTCCTATTCCTATCTATTTCTTGAGCGTGCTTGGCATTGTATGTACCGGCCCGGGGAGGAAAGTCAGGGAGTAATATATGTTTAAATACAAACTCAGTCGGCCAAACTACTGCGTCAATAAAAAAGTAGTGCTAGTACTAGTTTTTCAATGAGTCCATAGCTTTATTGTGAGCTGTGGGGCTGGTTGGGGAACGTTTCTTGAAGGAAAGCCAACCATTTACTAAGTTGGGGGTATAAAACAGCCTAAATAACTCTATGGTTGGGGGAATACTTCGTGCACGGCATAAGATTTCAAACTGGCTAATCTTACATGCGCCTATACAATGTAGTTGGGTGATATGTACGTCATAGTAACCTAGTAAATCTACGAGGAATCTGGTGAAAGGAATGCGGTAATTGGCCACATCAAAAAGACGAGTGTATAGGCCAATCTTTCCCTGGGGTGCCTCAGTTATAAGGTCCCCGGCACCAGGAAGAGAGGGATGAAGGTTGCCAGGAATGAAGAAATAAGAGCAAAACTCCCCTAGTTTTTATTTCGTCATTACATTAGGCACGAATCCGATGGTAGGGTTGTTCCTATGAGCCATAATTAATTAAAGAAATATGAAGGCATGGTATTCTAACCTTTGCGAGGGAGGATCCGTGCGAAAGAAGGTGGTGGTAAGGAAGAAAATGTTAATGGCAGAAATTGGCAAAAGACTGTGTGTCACACACAGCCGTATGGGCAACCTATTTATAGGGTTGCCTCGTTGGTAATGGTTCGTTAGATTCATGACACGTGTCTTCCACTAACCTAAATCGTGGGGTTGGGAAGTGAGTGGCAAGTGAACAGTCTGGTAGGACCTACGGGTCACTTCTGACTCAGAAGATTGCGTCGCTCGAGGTACTGACTATTTGAAATTTGTTAGTCAAAATGATAGATGAACAGTCAATTGTGTCAGGATATGCGGTCATACGTAAGACCATATTCAATGTTTCATTTAATTTGTCTCGGTCGTCACGTGTGGCTGGGGTACTATAGGAATAACTTCCTACTAAGGTTGCCACGTGCGACCGAAATGTGGTTTTCAAAATTTAACATTTCAAGATGTTCTTTCCTCGGTACGTCCGGGGGGCATCTTGTTAGTCTAGATATTCTGCCTGCGGCTGTACATCTAGACTGGGGGGACATGATGACGTATAGTCCCCAACCGGGTCATGGACCCGACTCATGGGTATTACTCGCATCCGGCCCATCGCGAATTGGTTGGATGGATCAGTTAAGCTTACGGGCTTGAGTGAATAGTGGCCGCATAAAGTGTGTGCGGCCCACGGCCCAGTACAACCGGGACAAGGTTAGACAGAATCACAATCTTATTAGGGTTGAGATTTATCCTAAAGTATAAGATATACACTAACCATAATTAGAAGATAACAATCAAGCTAGTTATGGTGGTTATCCTATACTTGGGTCCGAAGTAAACAGTGAGCCCATTAGGGTTTCACTGCCTATATAAGGAACCCTCAAGGGTTCCACAAAGGTAACATATTCTCCATACTCTAAACCTCACGTCCGATTCTTAACCCTAACCGATGACTTACTCTCACGCTGGAGTCTAATTGTGGGATACATTCCCACGGTAAGCCTAACGCGTGTTGCTTTAGTGTGTAGGATCTCAGCAAGACTATTCACTTGGTGCAAGAGCCGGAGCCCAGCCAACCCGAATTAAGCCTAATTCGGGTCTAGCAAGGATCATCCAACTTTTGTATGACGTACCACTAGGGAGAAAATCTCATTGTATTCGATTCCCTCCGTTTGGTTATATCCCTTCGCCATCAAACGTGTCTTGAATGTGATGTTTGAGCTTGGTAAACCGATTTTCTTCTTGAAAAACCACTTACAATTAAGAACTTTTCTTTATATCGGAAGTTTCCCAATTCCCATGTATTATTCTTATGAAGAGATTCCATCTCTTCACTCATAGCTGCACTCCACATCTCAGATTCTTTAGAAGTAATAGCTTCCCGATAAGTAGCCGGTTCAAGGGACTCCACCCTTTCCGCTACTTGCAATGCGTATGCAACATAATCTTCAAAACCAAATCGAGTAGGAGCTTTTGCATCCCTACGAGGTCTATCATGGGCTATAAACCTATCTTGTCCGCGTTCCACATGCTACGAATTAGGTGGTTCATTTGGTGAAGTAACATCGTGGTCCATATCTTCTGGAATAACATGCTCCACCTGTTTTGGAACGTCCTCCACCTTTTCGGAAACACCCTCCTGAAGCTTCGATTTAACCGGATCTAGTTTTGCACGAAACAAGTGATATTCATCAAATGTCACATCGCGACTATGAATGACTCTTCTTTCGGATGGTGACCAAATTCGATAGCCTTTAACCCAGTCACCGTATCCCATGAAAATGCCTTTATTGCCTCTCGGATCTAACTTTCCGTCACTAACATGATAATACACGGGGCATCCAAAAACACAAAGCTTCGAGTAATCAGTGGGCTTCCCGGACTAAACTTCAATCGGAGTCTTACAATCAATAGCAGTGGTAGGAGACCTGTTGACTAGATAGCAAGTTGTATTGAGCGCTTTGGCCTAAAAACTTCTATCTAATCCGGCATTCAACAATAAGCATCAAGTTCTCTCTAATAGCTACCCCATTTTGTTGAGGAGTGTAATGAACCGTACAATGCCTAGCAGTTCCTTCATCTCGACAAAAGTCTTCCAACTCTCTCGAACAAAATTCCAAACCATTATGAGTACGAAGACGCTTGATCTTCCTTCCGTTTGGTTTTCAATCAAAATATTCCAATGCTTAAATATCTCAAACGCCTGACTCTTTTGCATCATCATAAACACCCCCGTCATTCTTGAGAAATCCAATGATTGAGAGAAAATACCAAGCACCACCGAGAGAAGGTACTCGAGAAGGCCCCCAACAATTAGCATGAAGATAATCGAGAGTACCTTTTGTTTGATGAATTACTTTCGAAAAACTTACCCGATTTTGTTTTCCTATAACACAATGCTCACAGAACTCCAAGTTAGCAACCTTGTAGTTGTCAAGTAGTCCCCGCTTGCTCAATATAACCATGCCTTTCTCACTCATGTGACCAAGACGCATATGCCATAACCTCGTCAAACCTGAGTTACTTTCCTCTGAACACGAGACGGAAGCAGAACCTGTGATGGTTTCACCTTGTAAAGTGTAAAAAGAAGTACCTTTGGTTTCTTTCATAACCACCAAAGCTCCTTTCGAAACACGAAGTACACCATTCTCACTAGTGTATTTGAAACCTTTCGAGTCGAACACACCTAGTGAGATCAAATTTTTCTTAAGATCTGGAACATGACGAACATCGGTGAGCGTTCTAACAACTCCATCATGCATCTTAATCTGAATTGTTCCGATACCAACAACTTTGCATGGTGAATCGTTTCCCAGGAATACTTGCCCGCCATCAAACTCTTCATATCTGACAAACCAATCTCGATTGGTACTCATATGAAAAGAACAAGCAGAATCTATGATCCAAGCAAGTGGTGTACCTTTATAGTCAACAACCGACATTACCACATATCGTTTCAAACCCGAGTCATCTTTAGCAACCGCGACAACCTGGCCTTTCTCCTTAAGCTTCGGACAATTAAACTTCCAATGGCCTTCCTCATGGCAATAATGACAAGTATCTCGAGGATTCGACCCTCGAGGTCTCGACTTCGATCTATCTTTATATCTACCTTTTCCTTTGCCTCTTTGTGTTCGATGTCTACCTCTATCCTGATGACCTGTAACTGTTAAGCCAACAGGTTGAGATTCCAAAGTTCTCGATGCTTGATGACGGAGTTTTCGGGAATGCAAACTTGATCAAACATCTTCCAATGTAATAGTTTCTTTACCAACAACAAAGGAATTTACAAAGTTCTTATACGAGGGAGGTAACGAAACAAGTAGAATAAGAGCGGCATCCTCATCATCAATCTTGACGTCAACCTTTTTCAAATCCATCAAGATTGAGTTTAACGCATCAAGATGATCTTTTAAAGATGGCCCCTCTTTCATTCTGAGTGAAAACAAACCTTGCTTCAATAACAATTTATTAGTCAATGACTTTGTCATATAAAGCTTTTCTAGCTTCTTCCACACACCGGCACAGGTTTCCTCATCAACAACCTCGTAAAGAACCTCATTCGATAAAGATAGAAAATAGTAGAATGAGCCTTTCCATCTAGTGTATTGTATTTAGCCTCGGTCATATCAGCCGGTTTGGGTCCGGCTAGAGGTGCCCAAATACCTTGTTGTTTCAATAAGGCTCGAACTTTAACTCTCCACAAACTAAAATTGCTTTTGCCATTGAACTTCTCAACAACACTAATTGATGATGATGGTTGAGAGGACATGATTATTCAAAATGGGATTTTCTAATGGCTTTTTCTAAAGTTCTAATGTGTAATGAAAAATTCTAACAAAACAAGTTTTCACAAACTAATTATCCCAATTCCACAACAGGCCCCTTCAATTAAATAAACAAGAGCAACAATTGAACAAAAGAAAATCTCAAACCACAAACCTATTATCTTTGATTTATCAGGTCAGCAAGTACCAAACACAAAAAAAATTCTAAATATTGATTCTTGAAAGCAACCAACCAAAAGGAATGAATCCAACCTGAGGTAATTCAATAACCCACAACAAAAGCTTGCTCCAAATTGATCAACCAACAGCTCTGATACCAATTTGTTAGGAATAGAAGGGGAAATCAGTGGGCAAATGTGCAGTAACAAAAAAAAGCAGGTTCAAACAGAAAACAACATCAGAATATCAAGTGGTGTTTGGGAGAAAAACAAGACCACATGCTATTTCATTATATCACAAAGGTTATGTTACACAGATACAAAAGGAGATTTTTTACCGACATATAGATTTGCTACTGATAAAGAAACTTACTGAAGCAAAATTACCAAACTGCCCTTACATACCCAAATTACTAAACTACCCTTAAGACCAAAAGTCAACATTTCTAACACCTCCAACCCTAAAATCGCTCTCATCACGTTCACCCCATTTATTATTTCATCCCATCACAGTCAAACAACAAACTTCTTCCCACCATCTAAAATTAAATCTTCTACAAACTGAATCACATACATAATTCCCAACGCTTTCTTGTTTGTTTATACACGAAACACAATCATTCATCTTGTTACTTGACTATCAACGCACCACAAACATTGATTTTATCTCCTCCGAAGCACGACATGATCAAGATCCTCAAGCGTCTAGGGAAAGTGGCTTTAAGTCACGTTGTTGTGTTGTTTTTCTTTGGAAGAACCAAAGGAAGACAATAACGAAATTATTAATTATATGTCATTCTTTAATTATATTCGAAAATAAAGGAAGGTTTTAAACTTGACATGGACACTACACGAAAGATACGAAATCTGAGATCTTATATGCTTTCTACTTTGTTTCGAGATTGAAGTTGAGATGAAGTGCTGTTGATAAATCATAGATCTAATTTATTCTTGTCTTTATGTCATGTAAACATGATATAATTTGTAAATTTTTAGATCACAAAAATGATATGTTTGCACATCCATTAGGATAGAGTTTATATAGTGACTTATTGATTATAGGAGTCTTTTTGCTCTCTTAGAACTGAAAGTGTAAAATATGGGACACTAGAATCACTACTAGAAAAACAGCCTTTACCCACAGCAAGTTCCGTGGGAAATCCAGTGGGAAAGGGCCCTTACCCACGGATTTCCCACGGAATTGTTCCGTTTGTAAAAACATCGTGGGTAAATATTTTCCCACGGAATTTCCCACAGAGCGTTGACCATTTTCTCACGGATTTCCCACGGTTATTATTACACATTTTTAACATAAATGATGTGAGATTTTTTCCCACGGATTTCCCACGAACTTTTTCCCACAGATTTCCCACATACATTTTCCCACAGATTTCCCACGGACATATTCCCACAGATTTCCCACGGTCATATTCCCACAGATTTCCCACAATATTTAGTAACCATATATTCCCACGGATTTCCCACGGACATATTCCCACGGACATATTCCCACGGATTTGCCACAATATTTAGTAACCATATATTCCCACAAATTTCCCACAGTTATTTCCCACAGATTTCCCACAATTATTTCTCACAGATTTCCCACAATTATTTCCCACGGATTTCCAGATTTACTTCCCACGGATTTCCACATTTATTTCCTACGGATTTCCCATAATTTATAGCAACAATTAATCCGTGGGAAACACCTGGCTAAATTCCAGAATTGGAAAATTTCCAGAATCTAAAACATATACAAAAACATGAATATGAATCAATAAAAACCATTCATTGATCATCGAATCGTTAATTCACCAATCGTGTGCCCAAAATGAATAATGCCTAGCGAATAATTTAGAAATAGGCTTTAGTTATAGCACAAAAACTAAAGCCTAATTCTAAATCTACAACAAGAAGCTAGGTCGAACAATTTATAATAGAATGTCTTGGGCCTAATTCTTAAATCCTACGACTAAACTAGCTAGGACCTGGATCTGAGATAGCTTGCAGAGCATGATCCTTAGCAAAAGAGTCGAACCTCTCATTGAGTGTTTGATTCCAAGCCACATTGTCGGCTGTTCTTTGAGCCTCCGCAGCTACCTTCTGCTCTTCCATCATTTTCTTCAAGTCTTTGTTTTCCTTTTTTAAAATCCGTATCTCCTGTTACAACCATTTACACAATACTGTTAGGTGACATGAAAGGTAATTAAAGACACTTAAAGTAGTCAGTCATATCGCAGAATTAAGTCCAAGTGCTTAACGATAATGAAGGAATCATAGGATTCGTGCTTATATTCGTTAGAACTTATCAAAACTTGGTCACAAGAGTTATCGGCATGAGATGAGATATATGCATGTCATTTGTGTGATGAAGTGGGTGAGTGTGAAGATCACTTGTGTTCGACTCATGTGTGTATTCAAAACAGATCAGGTACAACATCAGTAACTGGTGGGTTGGGCAAAGACCCATTAGCTAATGTATCTCGTCTTATTGACGGGTGATCTATTAGATACGGGTTAAATGGTGAGGGTTGACCCGCAAACACTTTTTGTCCATTTGTTATACTGTAACAACAACTTAAATCTGTACTAGTAAGGATGTTGATGCTATAAAAAGGATATAGGAAGACTTATAACATGTTTAACATGTACTCTAGTTACAGGATTGATGGATTTTTATTATTTTCTTTTATATAATCTAGTTTACCGTCGAATCTTAGAAATGCTAATCTGCAAGCAAAGGCTAATATGAAGAAAGCTGCTCAACAAGAGGTAATATATCTCATCTCAAATCCCTACACCCGCACCTGCTCAACAAGAGGTAATATATTTCACCAACCGCTAGCCAGACATCATCATCTCAAATCCCTACACCCGCACCTGCTCCAGCCTATGCAGTAGCAGTACCGTCTCCTTCTCCTTCGCCACAAAGTGTGCCATCGTCACCACCACCACCACCATCTTCTGATGTTTCTCCTACTACCAGTACTGCTCCATCAACAAGTCCCTCACCTGCTCCATCACCAGCTGATGTTCCAACAAGTGGCTCTTTTGCTAATCGGGCTGTGACCGTTGGAACTACACTCGCTGTTGCTGCTTTTGTTACGGTGCTTTGATGTGATGTGAAGATTATCGGATAAGACAGACAAGCATTTCTAAGATTCGACTGTAAACTAGATTTGTAATTGATTTGTAATTCTTTCTCATTAAACTTTGTATTGTTTCCATTTCAAAGCGTGTATATATAGTGCACACGACTATACTAGCATTGTGATCGCATACCTATTTATATCTTTTATCAGAGAGAGCTTCTCTTGGGAGGTGGAGAAGAGTGCACGGCTCATAGACGTAATTTACAGCCAATTTAGGCCTTCCCAATATTACAAACACCCAGAAAAACCCAACCAAACACGTTTAATATTGAATTTTAAACTGAAACCCTTCACAAACATCCCAAATACAGCAAACCAAACACGCCCTAAGAGTTTTTTAATATTGCCCCCACTCAAAACTGAAAATGCCCATACTCACACACTAATTTCCTAGTTTCCGCCACTGCCTGCCCTGCTCATTTTTCTACCCTTACACATTTGAGATGCTGCTAAGTGATACAAAACAAACGTTGCCAAATCATTTTTCTACCCTAGCCTTTTATATCTCATATCGCACAAATCAAAGTTGCCAAATCAAATCAGCTTTGATAAATTCATAAAGTTAAAGGAGACAAACCTCATAAGGTGAGCACATTTGTGTGGCATAGATACTCCCACATCCCGAGATACCCGTTAGAACAAAAGCTGGATCCTTTGTCATCCCGGCACCAAGCACGTGACCTCTCTTTGAAGTAGCTAAGCTCTTCCAAACTTCAAAATCATCTTCTGGCCCATTATCATCAACTTCGGTGTTGTCATTGTTCTCTGCATGCCTTTCTGAGATAATCCTTGAATAGTCATCCTGATATAGAGAATCGGCATATAAGAAGTATCCGTAAATTGTTTGAGTTTATAGTAACTGTTTGAATTTTATACTAAACCGTTTGACTAAGGGGGCGTTTTGCTTAAGAGAAAAAAAAGTGAGAGTTTGAGACTTACCACTAGTTGTTTGGACGCTAGGTCAACAAACTCTAACTCTGGAGTTTCACTAGATTCGGGCTCACCATTAGATCCAGGCTCACCACTAGATCCAGGCTCACCATTAGGTCCAGGTTCTCCGCTAGATCCCGATTCAGGAATAACAACGACCCTAGTGTGGACTTTTGTATGCAATTCCACAAGCTTCACTGGGCGTCCTAGATCTTTTTCCTAATAAAAAAAGAAAATTTGCTTATCAATTGTCATCTAAACATATATTTAATAAGCCTTGAGGAAAATACTATTATCTTACCATTACGACCCTAGTGTGGATAAAGCTACGTGAGCCTGCTGTGTGCTTCCCTTTTTACGATTTAGCTCTATTCTCTTTGGCAATTTTTGCTTTACGTCTCCATTCATCATTGTCCCATGCGTTAACCATAGGGAGCCAATAATCTTCGCCAATCCAATTGGGACGATTGGAAGTTATGCGACTGATATCCCCATTATCTCTCACTCTTGCTCCCTTCATTGCAGCCTCTCTCACATTTCTCATTATATCCCTAAACCTGTTTTTAATATGATCTTCCCACGCTTCACGAATCTGCTTACTTTCTTCAGCATCCCATCGATAGAACATCTGCACATCAAATGTTTATTTTGTTAGATATATTAGGTTAAAGAAACACTTTCTTTATTTAGATGTGATAAGTTACGAACCCCAAAACGGTTAAAACACCTATCCAGATGGCTTTGGGGGATTTTTTCCCAAGTGGCGTAAGAACCCTTGAACATAGTCTTGAATAGCTTAACCGCATGACGACTAATTGCAGGGTCATAAAACCTACAAAAATTGTACATTGGCGCACAAATAAATTTCCAGACATTATCTTAAGGGGCTGTTTGGTTTGCAATTTTACAAAACGGGGGTTAGAAATCTTGTCGTATTTCTACTTACTACAAAATTCAAAAGCTGTACATTATAAAACTTATGTCTGTTTGGTTCGCTGATATGTTGGGCAAATATATCAAGCTTTATAATAACAGTTGACATATACATCCTCTATTTAAGATGAAAATACATCCACTATTATATAATCTTCCTCTAACAAACCATGTTTTTCATAAACCATGGTAGTACCATAGTACTGTGAAAAAAGAAGATAAAACGATGGGGGAGAGAGAGGAGCATAGTTTGTGAAAAGGGCATAGTGGTCCACTTCAATTTGTACGTGTCCCGTATTTCAAAACTAGTCTTCACCCTATGTTTTGTTAACCCCACCAATACTGGCTTTTTATGTATTTAAAAACTGTCATCAAAAGCAACCAAACACGAATTTGATTGGATTTTATATTTAAACCCTTCAAAAAGCATCAAAATACAATGAACCAAACACACCCTAAGGGTAAACTCCATATTTAAATATTAAAAGATTATATTTTACTCTAATGCTGGATAGACTGTTTCGATTGGTTTATAAGTTTAACCAAAAGACTCAATCTTTATATATATAAGATAATATGTGATTATACACAAATCTCATATGTTGTAAAAATTACGGTAAACACCTATGAAGCATTACAAAATCACTTCACAACACCAATCAACTAACTAATTAATAAATCTTTAACTTCATCTTAACGACTTCATGTGAAAACAATTTGAAGTAGTCACATCAACCTTTCTAAAAAAATAACTTTACGCGGTTTGAGATTGTGTGATGGTGAGCTCCAATATCGTGTATTAGTCGGTCAAACGGATGACGCCATGATAACCCAAGTTTTTTATATTTTTTAACATGTATAGCATGCAATACACACACAAATTTGAAAGATAATATACGGAGTATGATGGGAAAGTGCTGTAACAATTTTGGCAATATAGTCACGGAGAGACCTAACACTTGTGTGTCCGAAGCAAGAATCATCCAGCTATTTATCCATCAATATATATTATCAAGTTGGTTTGTAAACGTAGACATAATCAACACGTCAATAGCATTAAGTTCAGTATATAAGTTTTTAGATTAAAATTTACATTAGGACAACTCTTTCTGGTTACCTAGCTAGCTTAGATTTGAATCAATGAAGCATGTCAACTTTGAAGAGGTCATGCGCGACCTAGTCGATGATAAAATCTTGTAGTCATTATAACATGGCTAAGTGAACGGTTAAATACACGAATGAATCTACCCATAAATCACTGAAGTAGTGAAGTTCCTCAGCTAACCTATCAATTGTAGAAGTAGGATTTTTGGCAAGCAAACGTAATAATACAATTCAAGTGTAGCACCTTCTTTCTCATTTCGAATTAAAGGTGCTAAAGGAAAAGGAAACAACAAAGGGATTTGCTGGAAATCGTCTGGAATGAGTCACATTTTGCTCGTATAAAATGCATGAGCAAGGGTTTAATTTATTAGTTTACATTTATAATTACTCAATAATATTTTTTATATTAACGGTAAATATGATTTTTTAATCATTGATTTCACATAACATAATTAGTCCATTTTTGTTTTGGAGACTCTTTTTGTGACGGAGGGAGTTCGAGAGTTCAATTTTGACAAACATATATAGGAAAATTCCGTCAAAAGGTTTTTTTTTATTATTGATTCAGTATACATGAAATAGTTGTGATACAAATTGGAACATATCAAATGAACAATGAAAGAAGTTATTTCTTTGCAAAGAAACCTCTTGACGGATATCTATCGTTTCCTCTCACGCAAGTGTATACCTTTTAAAGGTAGCTTCAAGGACTATTCGTAAGCGTGAAGTTGAAGTTTGAGCAAGAAGTCTTCTTACTTAACAAGGAATTACTAAACCCGAAAGTTGAGTTTTGTAAATCGAACACAAGAAAGTTATCCTCGTACTGAAACGTACCAATCACGATAGCAGGTTCACTTGTTGCACCACCGTCAACAAACGCTAGACATGCCACATCTTTTGTTATTTGTTTGATGGAGTTAGCTGTGGATATAGTCCATTTCTTCCCCTCGGGGAGCATGAAATCGATATCGGGAACTTTTATACTAACCTGGGTACCATTATTGGATGTGCTGAAACAAAGGCCGAATGGTGCCACTGGCTGTGCAGGAGGTATTCTTTGTGTAACTTTTATAAATCTTCTTACCATGCCTTGATAGATGTCAGTTCTGAGAGTGGTGTAGGGCTCAACTGTACTAAGCTTAGTAGTGGTATTTGTGGGGAGGTCAACTGATCTCAATTTTATTACTATTGCATTGACACCGATGAAGTATCCAAACGAATCTGGACGATTTATCAACGGAGTAATTGTAAGTAAAGTCCTCACATCGACATCTGAGCGGGGAAGAAGACCATATGGACCTGTTCCGTATAACAGAACTCCAGGAGCAGACACCGTGCTAGGCAAACACAGAGCTACTATTCTTTTTAATGGTTCAAACAGATAAGCTGGTAAGGCATAAGGTGACGATGAAAGCGCCATGACACCAGAAACATTGGCAGGGAATGATTGAAATTCTGAAGAAGGAGCACACGCAGCGTTAGGATAAGCACCATATAAACCGGTAAACACATTTCTACCGTTGCTTGTGTTGACTGTGAATTCGTCATAGTTGAGCAAGGCTTGGCCACACGATCCTGTAATCGGGTTCACCACATTGACCGGGCACGTACAATATCCCCAATCTGGAATGGTTGAATCGTTGTTTACTGGAGCGCAAGAAGGATTCTTGTACGAGTAAGTAGTTCTCACGTCCGTGCACTGAAATTCTTCACATGAAACGGGATAGGTGCAAAGCGTGTTGTTAGCACAACTACCTGGAAACGAGTTCCATTGCAGTATGCAATCGTGCCATATTAATGGAGCATCGAGGTCTATCAGGAAGTTTGCATGTAAGTATTGTAAGTTTACAAACGTTGTCATGATCTGAACACTAAAGAGAGGCTTAGCAGCATCAATATGTTTGTTTACGGGAACAACTACGGAGGAGTAAGGTGGTACAAATTGAGCTGTGGCAAATTCATGTTCATGAGATATGAAGGCTAGAATTGTAACAAAAAGCACTATAAGCAAATGCATTTTTGAATTATGCAAGGCTAGAAAAGCCTTGAGCTTATTTATATAGATATGTATGTCTTTGTTGTTTGAACTAGGCAGTTTTTAAACACAGCTATTAAGGATGCATGACATTGCAAAAAAAGTAAATTCAAAGCAAGTGCTCACCCTTTTGTGTTCTACTCAAGCAACAAACATATGATTGATGAGATGGCATAAGGGCCTTCGTATTCGTAACAGAAGTAAAATATTTAACTACTAGGGTGACCGCAAGTTAAATGACTTTATGACTATTATCCCTAATATGTGAAAGTTCTCAAGTTCGAAACGCACCAAGTGCAAAAATGAAAAAAAAAACAAAACCTTCAGATGGTTACGCCAACCTTCACCGATGGAGTGGTCAATCTGAGTATGCTGGCTGTCGACCCGATACTAAGATTAGTCGACGAAAAGGTCAAAAACCATGTTTTAAGGAAACAAGGGTCAAGTATACTGTTATTAACATTATACACTATTAGTAATCGGGTAAACTAACTACGCATGGTTAAGATTGTTACTGACCTAGGGAAGTCAATGTTCTAAGAGACAGAAAGGAAATGTATACAAGAAGAATCAAAGATCTAATCATATCTTAAAAAGTGGGCTTAAAAGGCATCTTTTTAATGCGTCAAATCTCAAGATTCCCCCTATAGTTATTTAAATAAAAGAGTATCACATAAATGGCCATTGCAGATCAAACGTAACGTACAATTAAAACCTTAAGAAGTCGTCTCCACAGTTCATCACTTCATCACAGTGGGAGCATGACAATATCTTGTGGTGCACGGTTCAGAACATGGCTATTTGATAAATTTGTTAAATACGTGGTCATTGATGGATAGAAATATATCGGAGTTGAGCAAAATCATCGTCATGAGAAAGTAAATTGCAAGAAAATGGTTACATCTCAAGAAACGGACATCCATCCTCGAAAGTGACGCCGAGTAATTGTGAGCATTCTCTTCCATATATCGTCGCCTGCTAGAGCAAGATATGAGAGTAGTCCTAGAAAACGATTACTAGTTTTCTGCGAGAAATTATTTTTCTGAGTTTTATATGATTGACCAATTGACCCATAAGGAGGTAAAACACCAATGATTATCCGAGGAAGCTTATCTGGCGTGTTTGACGATATTTGCCTTCTTAAAACTGATTCTTAAACTCCTTTCACGCTCATGTCACGTCGAGGTACTGCAGAAGAAAAAACTACAAAATCTGATCTAATTTATCGTAATAACTTGGTAGTGTATGAAGTTTAGAGAAATCTGCACAAAAACCATTTTATTAGATTGTATATTCATTTTTTATTTGGGTACTTCTTGTTTCTTATTTTGGTACTTCTTCGGTTGTTTCCTACTCCTTCAGTCCTATATTAATAGTCCACCGAACAAAAACACGCACTTTAATAAAAACATCACTTTTTTAACTTTTTCTTTTTTTTTTACTTTTTACACAATAACAATTTTACCCTTAACTAATTAATTTACAACTTCTTTATTCTTGATAACACCCTCACTCAAGTGAGGCTGATATGGTAAATTTAATATACATTTCTTATCTATTTTTAAACTGGACTCTTAATTTGAAACATCTAAAAATAGTAATCTGGACTATTAATATGAGACGGAAGAAGTACCAGTGAGAAAAGAATATTACGAATAACAACATAGGTAAAATCAACTAAAAATATCTCATTGGATATGATACTTAATACTCTCTTCATCTCATATTAAGTAAAACACAAAAGCACAAAGTTTTAAGTGTAATATTTTCTTATCGTTATGAGTTAATCAAAAGATAATATACTCCGTATACTCTCGTTTATGCAAAAAGTCAAAAAACCAAAAAAAAAACAAATAAAAAACTTAAATATGAGTTATATATTCAAAACGCAAAATAAAAAATTTAGTTATTAAAACTCTTTTATTATTATATTAGACACTTAATATAGGACTCTTTTATTTATGATATTAGACACTTAATATAAGACAATCAAATATATCATTGTAGACACTTACGAGATAAAAGGAGGAGTTAACACCGTCTAAAATATGTTTGAGCTCTCAAAATATAAGAGCCAAGACCCATGGGCTAAATACCATTTAAAAAGAGGCCTTTTTGGGATGTGTGGCTAGTATTGTAACATACATAGAACTTGACATAATGGATAAACTAAAACTTAGGTGTCGTTTGTTTATTAAGAGGCCCTGGATCTGAATCTGATTCGCACATCTGGATATGAATCTGTGCTGGATGAATCTGAATGGAATTAAAATTATTTTTTTAAAAAAATTGTCTTAATAGTTTATTAGCACAACCAGAGGCATTAAGATCCACTTTCTATGTATGGTCCATGTAGATGTTTATACCTCTTGTTGCCTCTGAATGAAAATAAAAAAAAAAACTCTAACTATTAAGAGGTTTAATTTAGTAAGAGGCTATTAAGACTTTTATTTAAGAAAACAAACAACACCTTAGACTTGCCTACATATGACCGAAAGAGGTTTATAAGTTTATAACGTAAGTTTATGTTAAATTTTATATCACTAGACCTAATCTGCTATCTGGTTATAACAAGAGGGACTAATATGTTTTTTTGAGTTTGAGATTTAGCCCTTTGGACAAGATGTAGAAGGACATGGGGCTAACTTTGATAAAATGGCCAAGCACATCTTTTGTTGGTGATTTTGTGTTATCAATATGATTTAAGTATAACGGATTGACTTAATTCACAAATGTGTAATCGTAATAAATGTTCATCATCAAGTCAGGGTTGTGCGGAATGCACACTTGTATGACGTTGTTGCGATTATCATACGGGGGTCCGGAGGCAGCGCCCCTGGCTGGGGTCCTTGGAAAATTTTTATTTGGTATAAAGTGCTCTGTTAAAAACGCACCTAAAAATAAAACTACCGGAAATGTGACACCTGTTTTTGCCCGTTTTAAACTATTATTTTAACTGCAATGGCAGATATTACTTTTGACAGTTTTTTGGTCATATATCTTCAAGATTATCTGGTTCTGCACATAATACTAAAAGTACATTTACAGTTCACAATCTGAGTTTTATCTGATTGAAGATTTCGATAGAACCATCAAAATACTTTGATCTGAAAGTGTTTGACATGATTCTCAGATTACTGTGATCCACCAAATTTTTAACAAAGATCAAAGTATTATGTGATCATGGCGATATCTGTGAAGGACATGGAAAACAAGTTCGATAAGTTAGCAAAGTTTAAAGGGCATGATTTTCGTCGCTGGAAAAAAAATGCACTTTCTTCTTACCGCTCTGAAAGTTTTGTACGTTCTTAGTACACCCAGTCCCGAATGATCGGAAGATGAAACGCTGGAAACGACTAGGAAGAGGATGATGTGGGAAAAATACGACTACATATGCCATGGTAAAATTCTTAATGGTATGTTTTACTCACTCTTTGATATCTATCAAAATACTGAATCGGCAAAAGCACTTTGGGAGTCCCTAGAATCCAAATACATTGCCGAAGATTCTTCTACAAAGAAGTTTCTTGTGAGTACTTTCATGAATTATAGGATGGTTGATTCCAGGCCATTAATGGACCAATATCATGAGATGTTAAGGATTCTGGGACAGATTACCCAACACAATTTGGTGATCGATGAGGCCATCGCGGTTGCAGTTATCGTTGATAAACTGCCCCCTCCTTCCTAGAAAGAATTCAAACATAGTTTCAAACACAAAAAGGAAGAATTAAATTTGATTCAACTCGGTAGTGCTCTCTGAATTGAGGAAGTGTTAAGAAATCAAGAACTTGAAAATAACCCTAAAGGAAAGAACCAAATTGGGTCATCTTTTGTCAACATGGTTGAAAGAGATGGAGCCAAAAATTCAAACAACAATAAGAACAAACGAAAGTACAATAATGGTGATAATAAATCTACCAACAAGAAGGCTATGGGTCTGTTGGAAATGTGGCAAGCCTGGTCAGATGAAGAAGGATTGTCGCTCTAAAAAAGGCAATGATGGCGTTGGTTCAAAGGGGTCTAAGGATCCTAAAAAGCAACAAGGTTATAATTCAGATCTTATTCAGAATTTTGATAATGTTTTACATTATGTTTTTGTTACTTTTGATGCATTTCATGTTCAGGATGATGATGTTGCTTGGTGGGTTGATTCGGGTGCAACAAGTCATGTTTGTAAGGATCTTCGTTGGTTTCATGTCTGTAAATTGATTGAAGATGGATCATTTGTAAAGATGGGAAATGTTGCAACTGAACTAATCAAGAGAATAGGGTGTGTTTTAATAACTTTCACTTATGGAAAAACTTTATGTTTAGATAGTCTATTGTATGTACTTGAGATTCGAAAGAATCCCGTTTCTGAAATTGTGTTGAATAAGTGTAGTTACAAACATGTGTTTGAAAGTGACAAGTATATCTTGTCAAGACATGGTTCATATGTTAGATTTGGTTATGTATGTAATGGTACGATCAGATTAAATCTGAATTATCCTTTGTATAATGCCTCTGTTTGTATGATTACTTCTAGTCATAGTAACGATTTAAACAAGTCTGAATTGTAGCATGCTAGACTAGGACATGTTCATTACAGGAGAATGATAGATATGGCTAAAATGAGTTTAATACTTTCTTTTGACATGACGAATAAAAGTTGTAAGACTTGTATGTTAACAGAGATTACTAGACAACCTTTTAAGGGTGTTAATCGGGAAAGCAAAGTATTAGATCTCATACATAGGGATTTGTGTGATTTTCATGCCAATCCTTCACTACGACATAACAAGTATGTTATTACTTTTATTGATGATGCTTCAAGATATTGTTATGTCTATTTATTGCATTCTAAACATGAAGCTTCAAATAAATTTAAAATTTATAAACAAGAAGTAGAACTTCAAAGACAAGATTCAATAACAGTATTTCGTACTGATCGAGGTGGTGAATATTATGATCCAGTTTATTTCCAATCTACTGGTACAATACATCAAACCATGGTTCCTTACACACTACAACAGAATAGGGTGGTCGAAAGGAAGAATAGGAGTTTAAAGGAAATGGTGAATTCCATGTTGTCCTATTCTAGTCTAAGTGAAGGGTTTTGGGGTGAGGCAGTGTTGAAAACCTATTATATTTTGAATTGAACCCCAAACAAACATAGTAAACAAACTCCTTATGAAATTTGGACAAAGAAGGTAGCGAATTTGGATTTTTAAGGGTTTGGGGTTGTAGAACAGTCGTAAGGTTGACTCAACCCAAAATGAAAAATATGGGTGAGAAAAGTATAGGTTATATCTTCATTAGGTATGTTAAGCATTCCAAGTGTTATAGGTTTTATGCTATAGTACCTAATGATTATGTTTCGATGAACTTTATAATAGAGTTAAGAGATACTATATTTGATGAAGAACGGGTTACGTCTATACCTAGACCAAGAGGTATGATTCAGTCGTCCTCAAGTAGGATACCTGAAGATGAGATTGAAGGTACGGATGATGTACCTGGTCCATCGATTCCTACGAAAAGCACTAGAACAAGGAAAGCTAAGTCTTTTGGTTATGATGTTCAACTTTCTTTGGTTGAAGGAACGAGAGATAAGACAATATCTCTACGTGAATATTGTTTCATTATTGAGGAGGATCCAAGGACCTTGAGTGAGACAATGACGTCTAGGGATGTTTCCTTTTGGAAAAAAGCAATTCAAAGTGAGATTGATTCCATCATACATAATGATACTTGGGAATTAACTGATTTACCTCCTGAATGCAATGCATTAGGATGTAAATGGATCCTCAATGGGAAGATGAAAGTGGATGGAAGCATAGAAAAATTTAAAGCCAGATTGGTGATCCAAGGCTTCAAACAAAAGGAGGGAATTGACTTCTTTGATACTTATGCTCTTGTTGCCAGGATTTCTACTATTAGATTGTTATTAGCTCTTACAGCTATACATGATCTTGTTATTCACCAAACAAATTTGAAAACCGCATTCTTGAATGATGATTTGGATGAGGAAATTTACATGAAACAACTTGAAGGGTTTGTGATGTATGGATATGAAAAGAAGGTATGTAAATTGAAGAAATCATTGTATGGTCTAAAAGAAGCACCAATACAATGGCATCAAAAGTTTGATGATGTGGTGTTGTCTAATGGTTTTTCTTTAAACTAGTGTGACAAGTGTGTGTATAACAGATTTTATGCTTTAGGTGAAGGAGTAATAATTTGCTTATATGTAGATGACATGTTGATCTTTGGTATTGATCAAGATCAAGTTGATAAACAAATGAATTTTAGTCATCTAAGTTTGATATGAAAGATCTAGGGGAGGCAGAGGTGATTCTTGGAATTCAAATCAAATAAGGAAACAATGGTATCTCGATTTCTCAATCTCATCATATTGAGAAAATACTGAAAAACTCTAACTTCGTTGATTGAATTTCTGTTTATACTCCAGTAGATTCTACTATGAAGTTGATACCTAATAAGTGAATTCGTGTGTCTCATCTAGAATACTCTAGTGTAGTTGGATGTCTTATGTAAGCCATGATTAGCACTAGGCCGGATATAGCTTTTGTTGTAAGACAGCTTAGTAAGTACAATAGCAATCCTAGTGCTCTACATTCGCAAGCTTTGTCTCGAGTATTTTAGTATTTGAATGGGACCATAGATTTTGGTTTGACTTATAGTGGTTACCCTTATGTTATAGAGGGTTATTCAGATGCGAGTTGGATTAATAACATGGAGGATCACTCGTCTACGAGTGGCTGGGTATTCCTTCTTGGAGGAGGTGCTATTTCTCGGGCTTACAAGAAACAAACTTGTATTATAAGCTCAACAATGGAGTGTAAGTTTGTGGCTTTGGCTACAGCTGGTAATGAAGCTGACTGGCTAAGGAATTTCGTTTATGAACATCCTTTGTGCCCTGAACCGATATCTACGATTTCTATCAGATGTGATAGTGCTGCTACCTTGGCTAAGGCTTATAGTCAAGTGTACAACGGTAATTCTAGGAACTTAGGTGTTAGAAATAGCATGATTCGTGAGCTTATCATGAATGGTGTGATATATGTGGAGTTTGTAAAAACTCAGTTGAATTTAGCCGACCATTTAACCAAAGGTTTAGTGAGAGATCTCGTACGTAAGGCGGCTATTGGGATGGGCTTAAAGTCCACCTAATTAATTCCTTGTATCAAGATACCCATCAATGTGGAAAGCTTGATATTTTTAGATTGTAACACATAATTACATCATCCTAGGATATGTGTTCAGAACTACAAGATAAAGGATGTTGAAATTATATTTCTTATTTATTTTTTGACAAATTACATGTGTAGGTGCAAGATTAAAAGATCACTGATGAGATATACATCTTCTCATCGTCCAAATCGGGCTTAAAACGCTTAAAATATCATTAAAATACCCAAAAATAGGCTTGTGTTTGTTCATTGTGTATTTTAGATACGGATATCGTAAAATCAACAAAAGATCACAAGAATCAAGCAAAAACGAACACGAGAAACGAAGCCGCACAAAGAACCAGACCTGAATCATAATTTTTCATTCAAGTCCTTGAAGTTTGAAGATTTGGCAAGATTGGTCCCTCAACTTTGGAAGACTTAACATTTTACACCCTTGAAAAACTCATAATTACATTTGGGTCCCTAAAATGTTGAGAATGTACAAGATTGGCCCTTGAAGAATGTTGATATTGCATATAATGCCCTTGGTACAAGTTTGGAAAGTTTTTGTGGCAAAAGTCTAAGAAACAAAACTTGTATAACAAAGGGGATTTGTTTTTGGGCTGCTGAAACTAAAGAGACAAGAGAATGGGAACTTGAGGACCTCTTTTGCCAAGACAGGGAAACTTCTTTCACCCACCTCACACCTGCCACGTAGCCCATTATCACCCACCAGCTAATCACCTCCTCCATAACCTCCACATCAACAATCCACCCACACCCATTTTTAAACTTAAATCTGTATACTAATTTCGTGAGAAACACATATTTTAAAAATTAACCACCCCTAATCCAATCCAACACCACCTGCTAATTCCCCTAATCCCCTTAAACCCTAAAATTCTAATTACCACAAATCAAAGGGATATTACCCCAAAACCTGCAGATTAGTAATTCACCTTTCCTTCACCAAAACCCCACATTCAAAACCCACTCACACTCACCCTGGACCCCACACGTGGTTCCCCTGTCACCCCCTAAATAGCAACAATGGTATCTTTCAGTCCATCAACGATTCCTACTGCATTCATTGGTCCCAAAGGCTACTAATCAACGTTCAAGATCAAAACCACAACTATCTCATCACATGATGCACCATTGACCAAGAATCAAACAAATTAACCAAGGGCAAATCTGTCTACTCATGAACTAGGGTTTTGTTTACGTCTTTCTTTATTCAGTATCTAGAAAATTCTATTAGTACCTATAAAAGGAGAAGCCAACATGTGGCATTCCCTTTGTTCCAGTTTTTTGTACCTTTTTATAAAAGTAATGACAATGAAAAGATTTTAAATAGTGCAAAATTCTGAGTTCCATTTTAATGTTTTTCTTAGTGTAATATTTATATTATTTGCAAGTTAGTTAAAGTTTATCAAAGGTTTTGTTTAAAGAAATTTTTTGACAAAAACTTTTTGAGACCCACGGATTGTGAATCCAAAAGCAAAGTGAAGTGAAAGTGGAATTTTGCTTTTGGTTTTCGATTTTGTGTTATTTTGTTTGGTTAATCTAGTTCAAATGATTTCAAGTGATATTTGAGTTTTGAAAAAAAATCTGTTTTCAAAAGATTTTTGTTATTTTTTTGTACTAATCTTACTGTAGCAAAAGCCACAAGCTTGCAGCCTGTGGTCTTTTACTACTTGAAGTTTGTTCCTGGTTGGTTGTGCATGTGCAGATACCACAAGCCCTCTTGCATTTATTCTCTCTTGTGAAGACATATTGGGGTGTGCTTGGACTGGTGTAGTCACCACCCATCATCTTCTCTACAAACAAGCAGCTTCATAGATCCCATAAGATCAAGCCTCCTGCTTGATGGATAAGGCATCAACATGCCTTTGTGAGGCTTGAATGTAAGCCTCACAAGGTAAACCGCTTGAACCCTCTATTTAAGTTGAAAATTTTGAAGTCTATTTGATTTTTGTGAAGGCTGTTTTTGGTGTTAGTTAAGCTTTGGTTTATGGTAGTTTAGGTTTATTACACATGTTAGAATAGATCTTAATCAGTTTGAGTGTTTTTGACTGAAAAAGTCTTTGTTAATTTTGGTTACTGAATATAAAGGGGTGTTTGCATTTGATGATAACTAGTCATGGGGTAGGTTAAAATTAGTCTAGACTTACTCTATTGGTTAGTATTAGGTTATTTTCACTATTGGTTTTCAGTTTGCTGGTTTAAAATAGGAAGTTGCATGTTAAATTTTTGGTAAAAATCAGTTAGAAACAATCAGTAGACTAAAACTAGTGTGATTTTGATTTATATGGTTTAAAATCTTGGAACTTGTTAGCAAATCTGTTAATCTAGGAATTAGGATCTATTGGTTATTGTTTGGTTGTGTTTTCTATTGATTTGAGTGGATTGAAATTCGTTTTTAAGCCAAGTTTATCAGCAAAGTGCCCACATACCCTACATTTTTCATCAGTGACTGCTTTTGTGTGAATTGGCGATTGGATTTGCTTATTTACTTGTTTGAATTGACTCCCTACACTCAACTGATTGTAGGGTGCCCATTCTCCCAAAAATTTCTCAATAAACAAGCTTAAAATCACCCAAATCGTTCACTGTGAAGTTTTAGTGGGAATTGGCTTTCCACTGACTTAACTCTTTCTATCCGCTGTTGATACAAAAAGTTTAGAAACCCAGGTCTGTGCACGTTTAATTCGATTCTAGGCTTGGTTCTTATTAGATTTTGTTTTTGATTGTGTTTTTGGGATATATTAGTACCAGTAATCTGTTTTTATAAAAAGAAAAATAAAAAAAAACTTTTTTACAAAAAGGACGTGGCTAGGACTCGAACCTGCGCCACTCCCCTCACACACCAACGCGTTTACCATCTGCCCTTGGGTCTTTTACTGGTAGACCTTTGCAACATTTATGATTTAAGGGGTTATTGTTTTTTGCTTAATAAATAAGTTCGTATTTATTAAGCTGATTTCCAGCTTATTGGCTTTGCTCATTGTTTTTTTTACATTTTTCCTTTGTTATTTATATAGTTTAGGACATTTAGAAATAAAAATTATATTTTTCACGTTTATCAATAATTTTTTATGATTATTTTTAATTTAAAATTTAAAAAGTAATTAAATAATAGAAAAAAGTATTTTAAAAATTTTTAAAAATAGTTTTTAAGTTTTTAATAGTATTTTTGAGGTTTAAAAAAGAAAAAAGCTTTCATTTTGATTTATTTTTAATTTTATTTAATTTTTGGTTTTTTATTAGATTTAAAAATTAATATAAAATTATTAAAAAAGTTTTGGAAATTTTTGTTTGCACTTTTCTCTTATTTACATTTTTCCTAATTTAATTTGAATTTTTGGTAGTTTTTCGAGCACTTTCACTTTTTGTCGAGTTTTACGGTTTTACGTTTTTTACGTCGTAGGATAATTTTTAGCGTAAATCGTCTTCTTTTTCCTTCTTTTCTCATCCAAAAACGACACTAATCCAAACTTTGATTTTATATAATTGGCATCTTATTCACACACCTCATTCGAGAAAGAACTCGCACTTATTCGATTCGTCGGTTTTCCTAAATCGTCGAGTTTAATACTTGCCCATTTTTACTTGCTTTTCCTATAGTAAGTACGAATATTACCTAATCAATTTTGGCGCCGCTGCCGGGGAGGTGTTTTTGAGTTGCCATTATTATTATCGTGTTTGTGTGAGTAGTGCGTTTTTTCTTTTCAATTTTTGGAAAGCGTAAATAACGTACATACTCATTTTTGTTATTTTTCTCTAATATATTGTAATATCCAAATAAATCGTGTTTAATTTTCCTAAATTAAACACACAACAATCTTTTTACTATATTGTAGATATACTGGTTTTCGTTTTCTTTGTGAATATTATTAATATATTGTACTACGTATCACAATAAATTTACAATATATCCAAAAGCGTGAAAACGCAACTTTAATTAGGATTTCATCAGTCAATTATTATATTCGAATCCAAAGCAAAAAATTTAAAGGCAAAATAGATAAATACTTTCGTGAAGCTTAATTTTGATTAACACAAACTATAAGGTTGGTATAAGGCGGTTGTATTTCACGACCTAAGGGAAAAAGGCTCTTAAGTGCTTAGCGTCGCCTCGTTTCTCCCGCTTGCTTTTGCGTGTTTTGAGAAAGAGGGCTAATCGAGGGTTTTCCGCCCAAGTATTATCTACGTATACTATATTTGCTTGTGTTTTCAAGATTAAACCCTCTTGAACGTTTTGGTGTTCCACCAACGTTCCAAAGTCATCGAAGGCGTTCACTCCACGTGATCGTTTTCATTCCTTGAGGCTCCTTTAATCGAGAAATTGATTCGAGTAGAGATTTGTAGATTTGTGTCTACGTAATACACCAAAATCCAAAAAAATTAAAAAACAATCAATAACCAAAAAAAATTAAAAAACGAAAAACCCCAAAAAGAATATTCTTTGCTACCCGTATTCTACGCTTACTGCATGCGCACTCGATCGAAGGATTAATCTAATTCTAGCGACGCTTCAAATCCACGCAATCGTAATCGAAGGAATCGACGACGTAGACGAGAATTAGAAACCGACGTTCCTAATATCGTTGTTGAAGAGACCGTAGACGAGATGACCGACAATCGTTCGATGATAGAATTGCTCCAAGCGCCCACCAAGGGTTATGGAGACGCGATCGTAATTCCAGTTATCGAAGCGGAGAATTTTGAGATTAAGAGCGGAATTATTTCGTTGATTCAAGCTACAAAGTTTCGAGGTCGTGAAGCCGATAATCCTCACGACCACATTCGAAATTTTGATCGTCCTTTGGCCACGAGCAAGTTTAAGAACGTCGACACCGATGTCGTCAAGTTTATGCTTTTTCCGTACTCGCTCGATGGTGCCGCCAAGGATTGGTACGAGAAAGAGCCACCTAATTCTATAATTACGTGGATGGATCTCGTTTCCAAATTCGTTAATCATTTTTTCCCACCGTCTAAGACGACGTTTTTCAAAAACGAGATTACGAGATTTGAGCAAAAACCGAATGAATCATTTAGAGACGCGTGGGATCGTTTTAAGGAATTGCTTAGGCAATGTCCTCACCATGGATTTTCCGAGTTGCACCAAATCGACACGTTTTACAACGGTCTTAGTTTTCAAGAACAAGATTCGCTGAATTCCGCCGCCGGTGGCAACTTTTTGTGTAAAACTCCGAAAGACGCTTTAATGATTATCGAAAATCGATCAAGGTTTACCAACTCCGCAACGCACCGAGTGTTGCCAATGTCGCCAATATTAGTAATTCTAATCGCGACATTGAGAGAGTTGATGCGAAAGTCGATATGTTGACGAATGTGTTTACGTCTTTTCTCATCGAAATGCAAACGAAAGACGCTCCCGCTACGGTGAAAGCGGTTGCGACATCGTGTACGTTTTGTGGTGGACCTCTTAATTATTACGAGTGTGCGACTACGAATGGCCAAACGTCGAGTGTTAACATCACAAGGAAATTTTAACCAAGGCAAAAAATTTTCTAATCAAAACCGAAAAAAATTTCAAGGAAATAATCAACAAGGGAATTTTCAAAATCAAGGTTATAATCAAGGTCGTAATTTGAATTGGCAAAACCGAGATAACAACAACAACAACCAAAACTCGAGTTTTCAAAGCAACAACAATCAAGGAAACAATTTTTCAAGTGGTAATCAAGGAAATTTTCAAAGAAACAATCAAAACCAAGGGAACTTTAATGCTAATCAAAATAGTTCGTCAAACGATTTCAAGAATACCTGAAAACGAATGAGGCTAATATGAGACGTTTAGAGGGACAAATTGGTACTTTGAAAAATGACTTTTATAATACTTTGAAAAATCAAAACACGAAGATTGAGCAAGGACAAATCGACATAAAAAAAATGTTTTCGGCTATTGTGAAAAAAGCCTCGGGTGCTTCATCGAGTTCGTTACCTAGTGACACCGTTTCTAATCCGAAGGAACAATGTAAAGCCGTCCCGTCTCGTGAGAAAAGTCGTGTGATTACCCCTAACCTTGATGGATTTCGAGTTGTTCCTTCTTCTCAACCCTCGATTTCTAAGACGCCTTCATGTTCTAAAGTCGATGGGGTGAACGTGGCGACCAAGGAAAAGAGTTCACACCCTCGTGTACCTCAAATTCCATCCACGGTTCAAAAAGAGAGTTTTATCGACCTAACCAAAGTAACCCTTGAAGAAACTTGTGCATCGATCCTTCTTAAAAAACCCAAAAGGCATATGCCGAGAAAGGAAGAGGATCCGGGCCAATTTCTACTACCTTGTGATTTTTCCGAGATTGAGGGATGTTTAGCCCTTGCCGATTTAGGTGCTAGCATCAATCTCATGCCTCATTCTCTTTGGAAATTGATGAGATTACCTTCACTTACCCCCACGAACATGACAATCGAGCTTGCAAATTGTACACCACTTATACCAATTGGAATAGCCGAGGATGTCTATGTTAAAGTTGGAAAGTTTGTTTTTCCCGTGGATTTCGTCATATCCGATTACGAGTGTGACCCTAAATGTCCCATTATTTTAGGCCAACCATTTTTATCGACGGCTCAAATCGTAATCGACGTTCACGGTGGGAAACTTACTATGAGATATGGGGAGGAACAAATGGACTTTTTCACGAATAAATCCCAAGTTTCAAATGATCATGAAAAAACCGAGGTTTCAAAACCTAATGTTTCAAATTCTAATGATTTCAAAATGTTAACTTTAGCGGAAAATATGAGGCTTGACGCATGTTTTGAAAGAATTAAAATGAACGGTTTTATAGATGATGATTTTAATGATAAAGAATACGTTTACTTAATTCAAAAGGGTATTCGTAGATTTATGGATGAAAAATCACTTTAGGATGTATTTGGCGAAACAAGTGAAACACCAATTGTAAAACCCGCATGCTTTTACCATGAACAATACCCATTAGATCGTACGTACTAGATTAAAACTTTCCTTTTATAGCATGTTTACGTTTACGTATAAGAATTTTAAGTATTACGTACGTGTTAGAACACGATAAGTATTTATTACGTATGAACACACGATAATTATTCAAATAATAATTATAATCACGAACATACGATCATGGAATCATGAACGTAATTTAATCACGAGCTAATATTAATTACGTATATATATTTATTACGAACACGAATAAATATATTAAGTCACGATCGATAATTAATTAAAACATGTAAAACACGAACACGAGAACACACGTATCAATTAGACACGGAAAATGATCGGGTTACCCCATCTGGGCCCCATATGCCACGAAATTAGGAAGGAGGATGGGCTAAGCCCATCAAATTTTACTAAGAAGGGGGTTAAGGGAAAAACACTACTCATTTTTCTTTACAGAGGATTTTACAGAAAACCTAAAACTTCTCCTCCTCCTTCTTTTTCTCTTTTTGGCCGCCACCTTCAAACACACAAAGGAGGTGTTTGTTGATCTTTGATCTTGGATTTATTGCTAGTGTTCTTGTTTGTTCATCGTTCCTTAGATCCACGCATTCGGTAATTCTTTCAAACCCTTTTCTTTTGATTTAATCTTTTAAATAATTATGAACATGATATGTTTTCTTAAAAACCTAATTAAATCATAGATCTAACATGGAATTGGATTCGGAATAAATCAAAAAGTAATGTTTTAGGGGTGTTTGTTCTTGGCCGCGCCTAAACCGAACCCGAGAGGGTCTCGGTTTGGCTACATGACCACCACCGAGACCATATGGTCCCGGTTGGTTGGTGTGGGTCCCACGGCAGCAACAAGACAAAGGGAACCCCGATGTGGTTCGGGGTATGGTGTCGATTTCATGTCCGGTTCATGGTTCTTAGTCAAGATCCGGTTCACGGTGTATGTTAAGATTATTATTTTTATAATCTTATGTTAAAATTAAATTAATAACATGACATGATTAATTTAATAACATGACTTAGGTTATTTTAATTATTAAAATCATGAAATTATTAACCTAAGTATTTTATATTTTTAGACTTATAAATTAATTAATTATTTAAAAATCATGGTTATATTTAATTAATTAACATGACTTAGGTTATATTATTAATAAATAATAATACATATTTTAACCTAAGTATTTAACTTTATTTAATTAAAAACATGTTATACTTTAATTAAATATTTTAACCTGTAGTCTATTTTAATTACATGAAATAATTAATAAACTATACATTATATCATATGACTTAGAAAATAATCATGAAAACACTTAGGCTTATATACTTAGCTTATTTAACCAGCTTATTTCTAATTATGGAAACTTCTATTTTTAGAAACTTATTTAAATAAGGCAGCTAATTTATTTATGGAAACGTTCTATTTTTAGAAACTCATTTATTTCAGGCAGCTAATCTATTTATGGAGACGTTCTATTTTTAGAAACTTATTTTTTTCAGGCAGCTAATCTATTTATGGAAAATTATTTAAATAAAGCAGCTAATTTATTTATAGAAACTTTCTATTTTTAGAAACTAAACTATTTTAAGCAGTAAATCTATTTTGGAAACTTTCTATTTTTGGAAACTTTCTATTTTTGGTAACTTTCTATTTTTGGAAACTTTCTATTTTAGGAAACTTTCTATTTTAGGAAACCTGCTATTTTGGAAAGTTACTTATTATTACACAGTAAGTATAATAACACATAAAATACCAGAAATACCAGAAATACTTAAACAGGGTAAATAGAATATAAGATAAACACAGTTTAAGGCTTAAAACAGTAAAACATGATAAGAACATATAAAATAAGCTAAGACATGACATAAAACCAGTTACGTATTTAGTAAGCAGATACTTATTCATGTATGTATTTATGTAGCATTAGAGATACGGAAGTAGGATTCCTCTCAGTTCATCTTCTTCGTTCACTGGACATAAGGTACGGATTCCCGTCCTTTCAGTATGGACATTCTTTCCTTATTAGGATTCCCTGTATGCAGCCAACTGTTTTCCCAATATATGTTTTATATGTTTTTGAATTGCTTATGTTTAATTAGAATACCTAAAGCCATATACATGCATGACCAGTTTCACCTAGTTATGGAGGTACCATAACATTAGAGGCACTGATGTTATGACTTCACCACGGCGGAGTGATTGCTCATGGCGTCCTTCATCTTTTGGCCATTTATATTATATTTATCATGTGGGGCGTATGGGTGCATCCTAGTTACATGTCTCAGTCAGGATTTCATGGTGAATATGGTGTGTGCCTTGCATCCTTCACAAGGAGCTGATCCCTCCTACCCAAACCAGAATATTAAATTAGAGGCAGCCCCTCTAATTTGCATGATGAGGTCACCCCTCCAAGTATTCATGCACGGTGGATTTTCATGACCTATATTGGCTAATGGTAAAATATGTTAAACAGTTTTCATAGGATAAACATAAGGCTTTTCAAACTATAAAACCAGTTTTATGAACATGTTCCAGGTTTTCCAGGACTTATACATTTCCGCTGCTGTTAAGTCTTATTATGTTTAGTCATTCATACTATGTCTATATCCGTGCACTAAGCGTTTTGCTCAGCCGTTAATTTCCTTTCCATGTCCCAAAACGGTAGGTACCCAAGGACTGACTGGAGCATTTGGAGGACACGCATAGGATGGGAGCTACCTTAGATTCCTTCTCCTCTTGCCTTCATATTTATGCTTGTTTAGTCTTCCTTTTTGTTCATTTACTTTATTTATGTTTTGGGCTTATGTTTGGGAACCGATGTTAGATTCCGGATTTCCCTATGGTCATGTATTTTTTAGTACATATTACCTTGCATGCTTTGATGACACGCCATAATTACGCGTGACATTCCATTTATCAAAATGGGATGTTACAATTATGGTATCAGAGCCAAGGCTTCGACCTGTAGGCTCTAAAACTTGACCTGTGACTAGTGGGTAGTCACCAGGAGCTTCCTAAGCCAACGTTTGTTATTGTACGTATTGATGTTTTCAGCGCATTGTTGTTTTAACCATGATGTTTTCAGCACCTTGAGGTTTTAACCTTGATGTTTTCATCGATATTGTTTTACTAGTATGGATGGACAACCGTCATTCATATTTAGTTATGTGTCATTGTTTCATGCATAATGTTCCTCGTGAACTGTGGCTATATGGACTGAACCCCAGTAGTTCATAATTAGTCACATAAATTTTTTTTCTGATAAGTTTTGACATATGAGTTTCATTTATTTATGTTTCATGTATCATTGTTGCAGGGATTATGACTAAGTAATGGTTGGTACAGGACTGGCCCTATTTAGTCGCATGTGCTTTTATTGAAACTTTTAATTTTGGGACCGACCCATAGGCGTCCCCTTGCCATGTCTTTTGTTTTGGGACCGACCCATAGGCGTCCCCTCGCACATATAAAAGGTTTTTATAAACTAACATTACGCATCCATGCACTGTTTTCATGCATAAAATTTTTCTCATGATTTATTGGCATAAATTTTTTTTACGTCCCTCATAAGTTACTCTGTTTTTATGTCAAGTATGTTTTCATACTGTCATGGTTAACTTCGGTTTCATGCTGATTATGTTATACACTCCTTTATGATAGATCGTTTTATGTTCCTTCATGATAATTCCGTCTTCATGTTGATTACATCTTACGCCTCTTTTGTTATTTATGCTTTCACGCAAGACATTGTTGGATTTCATTGAATTCTGCTTTCATGATAGTCATGGTTGGTTTTCATTGATCATGCTGTCAGGCAAATCATCGTTGAATTTTGTGTAACCACACTTTAGCGTTTCTCTATGCAACCAGAATGAGGTATATACTGGCACTGCCAGGTTATCATGATGGTTTTCCTAACCGTTTAACCGATATACTTTCCTTAAATTATGATAAATGATCGACCCCATGCCGATCATTTCATGTGCATTCCACGTGTACTCCACGTACCGTATTTCATATGTATTACACGTACCTTAATCCATGTGTATTTCACTTGCAATACTTCACGAGTATTCGCTAGTCGATTCTGAATCACCTCAGGCGTATTTTCAATTGCTGATATTCTACAAGATTGCTGATGCCGCTCATAACTGGGAGATGTTACTAAAGGTTGATGCTGCTGACGTTCGGAGACGCTACGAGATGCGGATGCTGTTCACAATCTGGAGATCATAAAAGACGAAGACAAAGGCGTTAGAGCAAAGCAATTGGACGAGAAGATGCTTCACCATCAGACGATTTCCATAAATCATTGTCCCTAATTCTTAGTTACATGTCACACGTCATTCGGCTGTCATTTCAGCCATATGAGTGCAAACCGGTACCAACCGGCCACTCAGCTGAATAGTTACATGAATCACGGTCATGAGAATGACCGTCATGGAACTGACAGACAGGACGATAGTAATCACTACTATGACAGAAACTATCCTAGAAATCGCAACCGAGGCTCCGGCCGCGGACGTGATCAGACATACAAAGGATCAGTAGTCCAACCGATCCGCCAAGTCTGGCATAATAACCTAATATTGTAGTTCTATTGAATTACGTCTCGAGACACATGTCAAGACATCAGTCAAGACACATGTCTCACGTATACTTTCTGAAGACACATGTCAAGACATCAGTCAAGACACATGTCTCATGTATACTTTCTGAAGACACATGTCAAGACACCAGTAAAGACATAGGTCATGCTTATAGTTCCAAGAAACGAGTCAAGACACATGATTCACGTCCAACTATGGAGCATTTCTAAGAAATTCAGGGTACCTTCTAAGGGTATATCCATTTTGTTGTGCCATGTATTAATCAGGCCACAAGAATTTCAATACCATTACCGGCGCATCAGTGAGAACTGTCACGTTGCCGATGTCACTTTCATTTGTTTCACCATATCTCATATGATTCATGACCATGAAGGACGCCTTTCGTGTTCCCACGTATACGAAGGTTTTCCTTCAGCTTAATGATGAGATCCAAGCTGCAAACGCATTTTCCTCGGACATACACGAGATGAATTTTATCCTAATTATGGACTACGAACAGCACACCATGCTACGATTCATAATTATGTATAGTAATGTTCAGGCTCCTGAATACATTCAGCTTGATTTTCCATCAGGAAAATCTGTACAAATTATCTATGCTTTCCAAGCACGTGCTTTGTTAGCCATGATTACTAAAACTTTCTAGCTGTCAGTAAGACACGACTACTGAAGTCCTTTTACGCATAACCAATGGATTATTCCAAAATTGTCCCTTACACTCCAGAAGAACCTTCAAGGAGAAGAACGGTAACATAAGATTATGTGTCGACTACCATCGATTTTTAAACAAATCACCATTCATGACCGTTATTCTCCTCCACGTACTGACAACATGTCCAATCGACCTTATAGTGTTAATCACTTTTCCAAGATCGAACTCATGATCATGCTGCCAACAGTGACGAGTGAAAGAGCAGGACATGTCCATGACTGCTATTCGTGCACGACTCGGTCATGCTAGATTTATGATTTTGAATTAGTCTCATCAATGCTCCAACGGCATTATAAGAATGAGTTTCCATGAACTCATAGCAAATTCATCAGTGTTTTCATTGAGAATAACCTGATTTCCTCCAAGCCTAGAGAAGAACAGGAAGACCATATCTACACTATGTTGCAAATTCTATGACAAGAGAAATTTTACCCTGGAAATTTTTTCCAACATCAATTCTGTTTGATTACAGTGACACGCTGAATCACATGGGTTTCTACGGTTAATCTTACCATGACTCAGCTTATGCGTAAAGGAGAGAACCCTATACTAAATTAGGTGTTCTAGAAAATCCTACGCTAGGAGAAGTATAGATTCAGAGACTCAGAGTTTCGCAAACTCTTATGTATCAAGTTCTACGAAGCAAGTTACACTTACGTTCATATCTAAGTACCTGACATACCAACAGGTTAAGATAGGACACCAACAGATTAGGATGTTTTTCATCATCTGAAATTGTGAATTGAAATGGGACAAGATCTTCATGGATTTTGGTTACCAGATTAACGCAAACTCAGAAGAAGCATGATGCTATCTGAGTTATTACAAACAGTTTGATCAAGTCTGCAAAATCCTTACATCCGCAAGGATTTCAGAACCAACAGATTGATCGGACATGTTCCAACCAAGGCTCATCCGATCACTTGGCAATCCCTCAGTTATCGGGTCAGACAAAGATTCGCAATTGTGCTCCTTATTTACTTCATGTCTTCATTCTAATTCCACGACTTGCTTTCGCGCTCGTGTTCATGACACTATGGTATCTCGGCATTACGTTTGTACGTTCATTTTTCTCATTCTGGGAAGTTTGGCAAGAACTTGAGAGACCAGACCCAAGATTTGTATAACTCCCTATCCTCAGATAGACGTTTCAGGTCATATTCCATGTCTCACCTGGTAGCGTTCGGCGTTACCGCCATTATATTCTATGTTCACAATATGTTTCACATGTCATGTTCATTCCACGTTCCTCATATCATGATCAAGATATGTTACACGTATCATGGATCACGATATGTTTACTCATACTACACTCGCCATATCTCCACGTAGCACGTTCAAAATTTTTCACGTATCACGTTCAAAATATTTCATGTACTACGTTTCCTTATGTCTAGCGCATCGTTTCTAATTATCAGTTAAGTCAGATTGTCTTGCATCATAACGTTTCAGTTACCCTTGCATGTTAGCTCTTATTTTTCCTCGATCGAATTTAGGGGATCTACCTTCTGTTGATAACCAAGAATTTCTTCGTATTCCAAGTCAAGGTCAGGAGGACCAAGATTTATCATTAGTGTCAAGATCTTCTGAAGGAACCGTTCTAAGAGGGAGGCCACTTGGAAACGGAAAAGTTCATCCGGACTTCTTATCGTTTTTCTCTTATCAATTAGATATGTCCTTTCAGTCTCGTCACGTTCCATGTCCTTTCGAGACATGTCACGTTCCACGTTCCCTTCTACCATGTCATCTTCATGTCCTTTCATCGTACATAACCTTTCAGTTTGATTCGGGTATGTTCTTCTTTTCCAGTTACGTTATCGATAATTCGGGGACGAATTATTCTTTTTAGGGGGAAGAGTTGTAAAACCCGCATGCTTTTACCATGAACAATACCCATTAGATCGTACGTACTAGATTAAAACTTTCCTTTTTATAGCATGTTTACGTATAAGAATTTTAAGTATTACGTACGTATTAGAACACGATAAGTATTTATTACGTATGAACACACGATAATTATTCAAATAATAATTATAATCACGAACATGCGATCATGGAATCATGAACATAATTTAATCACGAGCTAATATTAATTACGTATATATATTTATTACGAACACGAATAAATATATTAAGTCACGATCGATAATTAATTAAAACACGTAAAACACGAACACGAGAACACACGTATCAATTAGACACGGAAAATGATCGGGTTACCCCATATGGGCCCCATATGCCACGAAATTAGGAAGGAGGATGGGCTAAGCCCATCAAATTTTACTAAGAAGGGGGTTAAGGGAAAAACACTACTCATTTTTCTTTACAAAGGATTTTACAGAAAACCTAAAACTTCTCCTCCTCCTTCTTTTTCTCTTTTTGGCCACCACCTTCAAACACACCAAGGAGGTGTTTGTTGATCTTTGATCTTGGATTTATTGCTAGTGTACGTGTTTGTTCATCGTTCCTTAGATCCACGCATTCGGTAATTCTTTTAAACCCTTTTCTTTTGATTTAATCTTTTAAATAATTATGAACATGATATGTTTTCTTAAAAACCTAATTAAATCATAGATCTAACATGGAATTGGATTTGGAATAAATCAAAAAGTAATGTTTTAGGGGTGTTTGTTCTTGGCCGCGCCTAAACCGAACCCGAGAGGGTCTCGGTTTGGCTACATGACCACCACCGAGACCATATGGTCCCGGTTGGTTGGTGTGGGTCCCACGGCAGCAACAAGACAAGGGGAACCCCGATGTGGTTCGGGGTATGGTGTCAATTTCATGTCCGGTTCATGGTTTTTAGTCAAGATCCGGTTCACGGTGTATGTTAAGATTATTATTTTTATGATCTTATGTTAAAATTAAATTAATAACATGACATGATTAATTTAATAACATGACTTAGGTTATTTTAATTATTAAAATCATGAAATTATTAACCTAAGTATTTTATATTTTTAGACTTATAAATTAATTAATTATTTAAAAACTATGGTTATATTTAATTCATTAACATGACTTAGGTTATATTATTAATAAATAATAATACATGTTTAAACCTAAGTATTTAACTTTATTTAATTAAAAACATGTTATACTTTAATTAAATATTTTAACTTGTAGTTTATTATAATTACATGAAATAATTAATAAACTATACATTATATCATATGACTTAGAAAATAATCATGAAAACACTTAGGCTTATATACTTAGCTTATTTAACCAGCTTATTTCTAATTATGGAAACTTCTACTTTTAGAAACTTATTTAAATAAGGCAGCTAATCTATTTATGGAAACGTTCTATTTTTAGAAACTCATTTATATCAGGCAGCTAATCTATTTATGGAAACTTATTTAAATAAGGCAGCTAATCTATTTATGGAAACTTTCTAATTTTAGAAACTTATCTATTTTAAGCAGTAATTCTATTTTGGAAACTTTCTATTTTTGGAAACTTTCTATTTTTGGTAACTTTCTATTTTGGGAAACTTTCTATTTTAGAAAACTTTCTATTTTAGGAAACCTGCTATTTTTGGAAAGTTACTTATTATTACACAGTAAGTATAATAATACATGAAATAACAGAAATACTTAATCAGGGTAAATAGAATATAAGATAAACACAGTTTAAGGCTTAAAACAGTAAAACATGATAAGAACATATAGAATAAGCTAAGACATGACATAAAACCAGTTACGTATTTAGTAAGCAGATACTTATTCATGTATGTATTTATGTAGCATTAGTGATACGGAAGTAGGATTCCTCTCAGTTCATCTTCTTCGTTCACTGGACATAAGGTACGGATTCCCGTCCTTTTAGTATGGACATTCTTTCCTTATTAGGATTTCCCGTATGCAGCCAATTGTTTTCCCAGTATATGTTTTATATGTTTTTGAATTTCTTATGTTTAATTAGAATACCTAAAGCCATATACATGCATGACCAGTTTCACCTAGTTATGGAGGTACCATAACCATAACATTAGAGGCACTGATGTTATGACTTCACCACGCGGAGTGATTGCTCGTGGCGTCCCTTCAGCTTTTGGCCATTTATATTATATTTATCATGTGGGGCGTATGGGTGCATCCTAGTTACATGTCTCAGTCAGGATTTCATGGTGAATGTGGTGTGTGCCTTGCATCCTTCACAAGGAGCTGATCCATCCTACCCAAACCAGAATATTAAATTTGAGGCAGCCCCTCTAATTTTCATGATGAGGTCACCCCTCCAAGTATTCATGCATGGTGGATTTTCATGACCTATATTGGCTAATGGTAAAATATGTTAAACAGTTTTCATAAGATAAACATAAGGCTTTTCAAACTGTAAAACCAGTTTTATGAACATGTTCCAGGTTTTCCAGGACTTATACATTTCCGCTGCTATTAAGTCTTATTATGTTTAGTCATTCATACTATGTCTATATCCGTGCACTTAGCGTTTTGCTCAGTCGTTACTTTCCTTTCCATGTCCCAAAACGGCAGGTACCCAAGGACTGACTGGAGCATTTGGAGGGCACGCATAAGATGGGAGCTACCTTAGATTCCTTCTCCTCTTGCCTTCATATTTATGCTTGTTTAGTCTTCCTTTTTGTTCATTTACTTTATTTATGTTTTGGGCTTATGTTTGGGAACCGATGTTTGATTCCGGATTTCCCTATGGTCATGTATGTTTTAGTACATATTACCTTGCATGCTTTGATGACACGCCATAATTACGCCTGACATACCATTTATCAAAATGGGGTGTTACACCAATTCCAAAGGGCGACGTTAGTGCCATCACGTCAATGACCAATATGGACTCGTCTTCACCACCTTCGAAGGACCACGTCTTTGAGGCTTCAACTTCTAACTCCATCCAAGTGCCTCCATTTCCTAGCCCAAAACCCGTTGAGGCTAAAGGTTTCATCGACATCGATCCTCTCGTCTTAGAAAAGTCACCTAAGCATAGTCATTCGACTTGTAAGACCATGGTTGTGAGTGCTCACATCGACTCTTTCTTTGACGATGATGATGGCGATTTTGCCGAGATTGATCACGTACTTCAAAATCCACATGCCCTTTTTGAGGATTCTCCTAAAAAGACCTCTTCACATGTAAAGTACGATGATTATAAGTTCGATCCCGAGATTGAGGAAATTATCAAACGAGAGCTAGCTCTTTTGCCTCCACTTCTAGCTACGAGTGAGGTTGATTTTTCCAAGGTCGACGATGAACTTAATGAGTTGGAACGTCTAATTCTCGATGACGAACCAACTCACGTGACCAAAATCCCAATTATCGAGGAGTTACCTAATCAACACTCCTCAAATGAGAATTACGTTTACCACATTCGTGAGGACTTAACTTATCAACAATCCCCACAAATGAATGATGGTTTCGTGCTTGATCGTGATCTTTTCGAGAGAGTTTCTAAGATACTCAAGGAGGGGAATGACAAACCTTGGTTTGACAAGCCTATCTTTGATGAAGAAATCGATGAGATTGACGTTCATGAGGATGACGAGTATGTAGACCCCGAGGGGGCGGTGTTCTTTGTTGATCGACGTTTTGAGAACTTATACAATCCACCACCCCCTAACTGTGACTTAAATGTGAGGATTTTTAAGGTGACCAATTTTGAATTAGAAACGCCAAATATTTTCGACATCAAAAAATCGGGTTTTCATAAAGAGTTTTTAAACGATGAAAAAGGAAAGGATTTTAAAATAGATTTAAAAGAATTTTCTACATGTTTAACTTCGTCATCACATCGTTATATGAGTGCTACTACCTCGTCTACTCCTTTTGACGATGGTTGGTGTGGATCTAGTGTGGGGGAAGCCCCTTATGTTCCCTCACATTTCTCCACCAAGGACGAGATATACGATCCTGGAATTGCTTGTAAAGGTAAATCTCGGTCTTGTACCGATGCAATAAATGGAAATCATATTTATATTCGTTTGCTTGATGTGAGTCTACCTCGAGTAGCTCATTTTGTTGGCCCACCCATTGTCCCACCTTTCTACTTCTCATCTATTTTCTTCTACCCCTTTAGGGTTTTGTTTACGGTTGGAGTAGCGTTGTTTCGTCTTTCATCCGAAAACGAGGACGCTATCTTTGACCCCGGTATACCTTTATCAGGTTTTTAAAGTACTCCATGTACTTTTGGGCATTGTTAAGCCCCACCAAAAATGACCATACCATGATTATCCCTAAATGATCACATTTATGGGGATTTGAGTCGAGATTTTGACTCGGTTATAAAAAACAAGGTGCCTCGTGGGGGATTCTCATCTTATCCTTGTAAATATTATCGTTTTTCTAATAGTGTAACAAGGGGACTTGTGCTCTTCCAACCTTTGTTCCGTGATTGTTTGTGATTGTGACTCATTAGGTTCATCGTCATCATTGAAGCCTCTCATGTTCGTTTTACAGATCACTCGAGCTTCGATCGTTGCCTTTGGAGATTCTGATATCCGATGGTATCCTTTTATGTTCTAACTTTTATCTTATTAGCATAAATCATAAACGGCTTTTAGGTTATTTGTTTTACCCTTTCCATGCTCGAGATTAAGCATTCGACTACGTTTCTTGTGACAATCCGTCAATTTATGGTTGATATTTTATTCTCAAGTATTATTTAAAAACATTATTTTAATGTTATATTATGAACTCACTTATTTCTGGGAAGAAATTTGAATTTAACGTCCTTTACGACTAAACCGGAAACCTTAGGATTACGTATTTACGTTTTTGAACTCCGTTTTTGATGATACAATTTTTATTAGATTCATTTTGTGCCGTTGATTCATAATTTATAAAAACGTTTTTCGTAAAACGACCTGAGGGCACGCAAATCGAGGAAACTAGAATCGAGGAATACCCGTAAATTAGCGGGATGGGACAAAACAAGTTTATCCCACCCCACTAACACATGGGAAGGCCAAAAGAGGACACCACATCCATGATGTGGCACCCTTGTAGCTATAAGCTTACACATGGAAGCTTAGCTTCACATGAAAGCTAACTTTTCCCACCAAACTAGCAAAAACCACTAAACTTTACCATTTACTTCCATTTCACATGCAAACCACCATAAACACTCTCCTCTCTCTCTAAAATTCGTCCACTATTCATAAAAAACAACCCTCATTTGATCTATGATAGCCATAAAATCATGTGTTACTCATACACATGATGATGCTACTTTGAAGCTTTAAAGATTGGAGGTGATTCTAACATCCAAGGAGAAGATTTGTTGGTGTCATAGGGCTGATTTTCCATGAGAAGTTTATAAAGGTTGGTAGACTTGAAGATGATATTGGTTTATCACAAGTTTTGCCATCAAAATTCAAGCCTTCTTCATCAAAGACTCATCTTTTCATCACTAATGGTGGTATAAAGATTGTTCTTCCTATCCTCTTGTTATTTTGATTATGTAATCATGTATTTTCTTTCCTATTGTATATGTATATGATGAATATATGATGATAAAAATGTTGTGTGGGGATCAAGTGTTGATAATCATGGGTAAAAAGATGAAAAACTATATGTAAAAGTGGTTAATCTTGCTTAATTTAGTAGGCTGTATAAAAACAGTAAATAACCATATGATGAACTGATAAAATGGCATAGATTACTAAAGAAACAGTAAGGTATATGATTTTTACACATGTGGTGAGTTGGCCATGCAATGGAATCATTAGGATGAGTGAGATATGATCAAAACAATATTAGAGTACATATTTGCATAGACTGTTTTGGACGATTTTTATAAACTACTTAGAGGCTGATTCAACAGTAGCCATAGGAGAGTTAAATGGAGCACATATTATGTAGTTTATGCCATAAAAATTTGGGCTTCTATATCCATATAGAACTCTAGATATGGCTGTTTTGGTGAACATGAAATTTAAAATCAAATTTGTATAATAAAAACTTATATAATATAAGCACTCACTTATATATTTATAAAATATATACACATGAAAACCCACTAACTTATAAATTTCATTTATATAGATATGTATAAGGTTAAATAAATGGACTCTTTATAAAAATGGTAGTGGAATAAGATTTATAAGTTATAAAAACTATGAACATGATTTTTACGACTTTTTCGGCTATTACCATAAAATTAACGTTTTTCGCCAATTAAAACTTAGACGATCAAACCCGTCTAATGTAAATTTTTTAAAAGTCATATACTGATATATAAGTACCTAATACAAGTAAAAACCGATAAAACCCGAACTATATGACATACGGACAATAACGAGCTAAGTTAGCATATTGGACTAATAATTTAACTAAATAAGTTAAACACTTATAAAAATTACTTATTAGGCTTAACCCATTTGGGCCCAACATGTAAAGTATAAATACTGATAATACAAGTATAAAATGGATTAATACAAGTTAATGGACTTATAATAGGCTTATTGGACCTAAAATATGTAAATAGGTAAAACTAGTAAACTAGTATAAAAGTTATCAATACATAACACTAAAATGAGAATATGTAAACCCACTTGATCATCATATATATAAAATCATCATATGTATACATAATTGTTATTTTTATAAAGTCATTGGACAAAAGTCTAAGACGAGTATTATTTGTCTAGGTTTCCGTGATTGAAGCACGTACCGTACATCCGAATTACCGATAACCCGCCTTCCCACATCAACGTGAGTTCATAGCCTCGCACTCTTTTAAATGTTTTTATGAAATGTTTTATAAACCCGCGAGGGAGATAACATGTTAGTTTTGATAAAATAGGACACCATTTGTCCCGATTGTTTGTTTATTGATTTGGACCCGAATGATGGTATGACCCGTTGTATGATTAAATGACCCGATAGATGAAATGAAATGGATTATTAAAGTTAGGTTATGTCACTAAAAGTACCATTAGCATGAATTGTGAACTACCGGGATTTGGTAGACGCTTATGCATATAATAGTACTATTTGGGGACGATCACCCCAGTTCGTGCCTTGACGGTTGATCCCCGTCGTGCCACATTGATTGGTAAGCGAATTTATGTATGAGAAGATTTACACAAGCGTGATTATTGTGACGACACACTAATTTAGATGGGCAAATGAGTTTCGGGCTAGCTACCCGTTGTTTGTTGTAGTAAGGTAACAATGTCATGCGGCTTATAATAATCCAATTAATGAAATACTGTTTTATGCATTGGATTACGATATATTGCCTGACTAGCAATACAGGGTCTTATCATTGATATTATGTTCGTGTTTTGGTTTTATATAACCATATTCATATAACGGTTTTTATTTAATCTATACAACGTTATAAAACGTATTGTATGATGTTTTTAACGACAATGGTTCGTATAATGATTTTGAAGGCGAAAGCCTATATTATGATTTTGATAAGGATTTGTATAAAATGACTTTGGCTATTTTATGGCCTATTACAATGATTTGTACAAAACGATTTTCGGTCATAATTTAATACCGATGTTATATTGATGGATTTTATTAAACTCTATGAATTCACTCGGCGTTATCGCTAACCTTTTCTTTTAACATGTTTTATCTCAGGTACTTGAAGGTAATTCTCGGGAAGACAACAAGAGTTCATGGCCCGCACTTAAATAATAATTTCCATTCAAATACTTTGTAAAACTTGTATGATATACAATGACTTGGGACCTATGTAAATTTGATATTTATGAATGGAAATGCTTTTATTATTAAACGACGCGATTTTTATGCGTCGTCTATGATGTGAGTAATGTGCTATCCCGTAACACCAACGAGTCTTCCGCTGTATTGAATTGTGTAAATTTGGGGGTGTTATAGTTTGGTACCAGAGCTCTCGTTATAGAGAATGAAAGATTTTTAAAACCAAGGTTTTGAATAAAACATTTCAAAATCTTTTAACTATAAACATTTTTTTAAAATATCTAAAAATCTTTTGACTATAACGGTGCCGAAGAATTCCCGAGTTACCGACAAGGCCAGACTGAGAAGTGTTATTTTAATATATATATAACTTGGATTATATATATATATATATATATATATATATATATATATATATATATATATATATATATATATATATATATATATATATATATATATATATATATATATATATATATATATATATATATATATATATATATATATATATATATATATATATATATATATATATATATATATATATATATATATATATATATATATATATATATATATATATATATATATATATATATATATATATATATATATATATATATATATATATATATATATATATGATGTAATTTGATTATATGATTGTTTGATGATTATTTTAATATTTATACGAGGTATTTATACGACGTAGATTGTCACAAGGAACCCTAACTCCCCTAGCAAATCAATCGAAGCAATTCCCGTAGGAATTCTAGCTATCCTAGATCTAAACCAAGTTGTGGATATTTATGATCCCAACAAAATGGTTGATATTCGTAGAAATGTATATATTAGTTGATTGTGATATTGAAGAAGAATTGGCGAGATTAAAACTGATGTCGATGTCATGACGATCTTTCCTTATAGAGTGGAGTTTGATAAAACGTTACCACCTAGAAAGATGTCATCTGATTCGTTGTCATCCAATTCTTAAATTGAAATCGAAAGGGTGAATGTTGCACTTGAGGCTGTCATTGGAACCATTACCTAAAAGCCTCATGCCACTAGTACCTTTCCGAGAAATCTAATTGAATGTGTGAGTCATCTCATGCTAGTGACTCATTTGATAACTATTGTTGTAAGAGCTATAGAATTGGAAATTAAGTGTTGTTCATATCGAGCTTTTATTTCCCTATTAAGGTCTAAAAATAAGGTTGAAAGTATTGGAAAATGAGGTAGGATGTTGCATTGAGTATAAAATTGGTTGAAACTTGAATAAAGTAAAATTTAACCCGTATGGAATATAAGATTGATAAGAGGAGGTCGTTAAGTCATGTGATTGAATTATAAGGTTTTAAATGATTGTTAGTTTGTGTTAAGAGTTGTTCCTAAACCATTGTCCAATAACGAGGATGCCCAGCTTCCAGGAAATAAATTGAAGAAATCTTCTTCAGAATAGGGACCGATGGATCTTCCGGGACATGTGGAACCCCCATGACTCTTGTAGATTAGTATTCATTGTGTTATCTGTTAAAAATCCCTAACTTAACTGAGATATCAGTTGGTAGGATGAGTTCTTGGAATTGTATGACATAGTGACACGTAATGTGTTACGGTACAATTTAGACTTGTTTGTGATTAACGAAAAGACTACCTTTGATTGCTAAATTCTACATGTATCGATATTATCTATCTTTTATTGCTTCATCCTAATGCTCGCATTAGTGATGCAGCCATTGAACAAGTACTCATCTCGATTTGAGTTACATTGTGGATTATTCTTTTCGAGCGCCAGCAAGGTCATGAACCTCATGATTATTTGGCTAAAGCTCATTTCCTATCATATTGTAGTTAGTTCTTGGTGAATGACTTTTCATCACTCTTTTGCAGATCACTCATTGTTTTATAAGTTGAAACAGTATTACTTGAGAAAAATTGAATTTTCATCATTATAAGGATTATTCAAAGTGAGATTTATAAGTAATCGTTATCGAAATAAAGTTGTTTATAAAACACCTTGGAAAACTTAATTGTTTTCATAACAAAGAAAATCTTTGTAAATTTATTTTTGATTCTTATTTAAGAATTAAGCATGAAAATGTTTTTATTATAAACATGATGATAAAATTTTGACGAACTGAGTATTGCATCGTTAATCTTGAAATTGTATATAGTTGCGCGCCTACATACAATTTGGAATGAACCATGCAAGACTGATTAGTAGTCACCATAAAACTAATGAATAAACACTACATTTTCTTTGAAGATTGTGATAGATTAAATTTTATGAGATCTGCAAGAAGTGAAAAATAGGGACATAGTGTTAGGGACACCTACATATGTGCTTGTAGCATCTATTCTTCTGAGTTGAATTTACTCATCTGTGGAATTTGTCTTATTTGACAATTGATATTCCCTTCTTGTCCAATTCTCCCGTGGTGAGATTCTTTGGAAAAGTATCTGATTATCGAGTGTAGATACCAGACAGGATGTATCGACGTTCCTATCATTTCTTTTGATTAGATTTAATTTGAATGACCTGGGTAACGATCCGAGGAGCTTTCGAATGCGTACTCAAATTATGAAAACATGGGATATATTCATATTCGTTAAAGTTTTCGTCTATATCTGATTTGGAATTCTATCGCGTAGATTATGCGTTGACCTTACTCTTTTAAGGTTAGTTACGTCTCCTGATATCCTTGAATCTGTGAAGGATTATGTGTTATTATTAGTCTTTCGAGAAGTTCATATCTTATCAACGGTAACGAAACTGGAAACTTGATAGTGCCAGTAGAATGGATTGATTGATTATGACATGACGACATTGTCTTAATTGAGGGGAACTCGAATAGAATTCCCCTAAATGATAAGGTGTTGATTACCAAAAGTGATTTAAATAATTCTTGATGGATGACCATATCCTGCATTTAGACTTGAAATTATACCGTGAATGGTTGTGAATTAGTCATAGATATTATAATCTAGAAAGAACCTAATACAAATTTATTAAAAGATGTTTCTGTTATCTGAAACTTTAGGAGGTATTTATTGGTGAATTACCTAGAATTTTGCCATTAAGGCAAGTTGAAATTGGTATTGATTATATTCCCGGTGCTGCACCTGTGGCTTGTGCACTGTATGTCAACACTATATGAATTAAAAGAATTACCTTACAACTGAGAGAGTTGTCGGAGAAAGATTTTATTCTACCGAGCTCGTCATCATGAAGAGCTATGGTATTATCATTCCTTATATTTGTTGAATTACCGTGAACTAGGTAAATTGATGATCAAAATCTATATCCACTACCCAAGATGATAGATTTGTTCGATCATTTACAAGGTTCTAGCGTATGTTCTAAAGATTTGATCCACCGCATGGTAATCATAAACTTCGCGTCTATGAAAAAGATTATCTATTCCAATCACTACATCCAGAACTTGTAGTGAACATTATGAGTTTCACGTGATGTTGTTTGGATTGACCAATGCACATGTAGCATTCATAAATTTGGTGAATCAAGTGTGTAGGCTGTAATTTGATAAATTCATGCTTGTGATCATTAAGGACCATTTGTTTGTTTCTAAGAATAAGAATGAGTTAATAATTAGTTATAGACTGCCCTAAATTGGCCGAACAATGAAAACTTCTACCTTGAGTATTTAACATGTGATTAAAGACTTAATCCTTTACATTATTTGACCGTGTGATTAGTAAGATAATGGAATCTATATTGACTCTTCAAAAATTTAGAGCCCTTTTAAGACTTTAGGTTTTACCAAAAAGAAAGTGCAAATATGTTTTGACAAATGTTTTAACAAAGGATTTTTAAGGAATCATTCCTTATAACTAAATCATTTAATTAAACTCCTGTTTAGGGGTAAATATTTGTGCATACCTCAAAGCAACCTAAAAGGAATTGAGGAAAACATTTAAACCATGACTTAAAATTTGAAGCGACAAATTTTGCTTTTCAACTAAGAAAATTTTGACCAAAGTGTAAACAAAGAACTTTTCGAACATTTACGAATCTTATTAGTTATTTTCGATAAATCAAGAAAAATCTTGTTAATTAGATTCAAATTTATTTTGAACACTTTTATAAAATTGGTCGAACTGGGAAAATTTAAAACTTTTACGTTTACATTTCATAAAATTAATTATTTATTATTTAATTACTTGTAATAATTAAGAAGCTTTAGACGCCGGACTGAGCAAAACTGATAAAAATGATAGATGAGACAAAATTAAGACTTATAAAATATGAAGAAAGAATTTCTGAGTGAATTGTGGACATGATAATTATATCATCAGGAGAGGTGAATTTAGATACCGACGCATTATGTAAAAAAGATAAAGAACCACTTAGGATGTGTTCCTTAATAATGACTGTGCAAAATAAATTGCCGAGCAATTTAAAATATAGCTGATACTTGTAAAAATGATAATATAGATAAAAAAGGGGTTCGCGACTAATGTGAACCATTAGAATTGAGAAGCCGATGGCATTAAATGCTTTTAAAGACCACTTGTGGTTGCCTAAATATGGAGATTTTGAGATTTAGTTATGTTGGAATCTTATAAGTTTAAGTATTCTATTTACATCAATCCTGATCTAATGTATTTTTATCTGAAGAAGTTGTACTGATGGCAAATTTCGAAGGCAGACATTGCCTCATACATTAGTAAACGTCTAGCTATTGCAAAGGTCATCATCTGAATTTGATTTGATTTGGGTCATCGTTGAAAGACTGACCAAAACTGCTAATATCATTCATGTTAATGATAAATTCTTGATGAAGAAATTGACTCTTTATATTTAAAGTAGTGTGTAAACATGGTCTGCTTGTATCGATCAATCTCTATCAAGATCCTCGCTTCGCATCGAATTTCTAGAGATTTGCTCAGAAGTCATTGAGAACGAATCTTGATGAGAGTACTGTGTACCACCCCAGTCGAAGGGACGAGATAAAGTAACGATACAAAATATATAAGTGCTGTTTTATGCTTGAATGATTGACCTTTGGTAATAAACCGTATAATCGCTTTCCTTAGGAAAGATTATCATTGATAATTATCGTAATAGGATCGAGATAAAATCTTGTTAAGATTTAAATATTAGAGCATCTGTAAGCAGGAGTTGGGATGAAGACACCCGACATACACCCATTGTGAGTTGGACATGTCTTTTAGGTTTAAGGTTTCCTATGATGGCGAACCTAACCTTACAAAATACTCGACCCGCGAGACCTGAAATAATTGTTCAAATTAGGATCTGATTATTGACTGCCGGTAGTGGGCAGGAGGTTATGTGAATATAAAATGTAGATCTTGAAGTGCCAGATGGGTAGCGAAGTTATGCCAAAAATTTTAACCATGGAAAAATGAATTGATGATCTGAAAGATCATGGGATATAAGTCCCCGTTGTATGGGACCATTGAGATGATGTAAAAGATTGGTTCGAAAGGCATATAAGCTGGATCTACCCTAGGACTTCAAGAGCTGCGTGAATTATGTTTCGTATATTGAACTTGATAAAATGTATATCAAGTGAAAATCTGATTGTTTCTTAGTAATGTTTAGATCGGTGAAAAGTTGCATTCATCAAAAACCCGTGAACATCATGGATAGAGAAAGTAAGTCAACATTAAGCCTGATCTTATTCCCGTAGTTATGTTTGATGAAACTCGCGTATTGTAATGCATTACACTTGTGAGAAAAGACCGAATGTGGAGGAAATACCCACATGGCTTAAACTCTATAACGGAAGGCGCCAACTTGTTGGAGCATAGTTTGGCTGGGCCGGTTCGCTGACTCTCCTGGGCCGTTCGTCGTCTTCCCGGGTGCTGAGTAATGCTGCAAACAAAGGTAAACCGGTTAGACGTGGACCCGAGGCCGGAGCCCCGGGGTCCACCTCCGACGGTCAAGTTAGTATTTGATCGATATGTTGTATATGAAGTGTGGTTGAGAGAGAGAACCTGATGTAGAATGAGACCCCTACCCCTGTTTATATAGGCTTAGGGTTTCTTGTAGGATAAGTAAGGTGTGTGTGGGCCGCGGGCCTGTCGGGCTGGGCCCTTAACCGACTGTACGTCTACAGAGGACAAAGATCCTGTTTAGGGGTAAATGCTGTGACAATCCGTCAGTTTATGGTTGATATTTTATTCTCAAGTATTATTTAAAAACATTATTTTAATGTTATATTATGAACTCACTTATTTCTGGGAAGAAATTTGAATTTAACGTCCTTTACGACTAAACCGGAAACCTTAGGATTATGTATTTACGTTTTTGAACTCCGTTTTTGATGATACAATTTTTATTAGATTCGTTTTGTGCCGTTGATTCATAATTTATAAAAACGTTTTTCGTAAAACGACCCGAGGGCACGCAAATCGAGGAAACTAGAATCGAGGAATACCCGTAAATTAGCGGGATGGGACAAAACAAGTTTATCCCACCCCACTAACACATGGGAAGGCCAAAAGAGGACACCACATCCATGATGTGGCACCCTTGTAGCTATAAGCTTACACATGGAAGCTTAGCTTCACATGAAAGCTAACTTTTCCCACCAAACTAGCAAAAACCACTAAACTTTACCATTTACTTCCATTTCACATGCAAACCACCATAAACACTCTCCTCTCTCTCTAAAATTCGTCCACTATTCATCAAAAACAACCCTCATTTGATCTATGATAGCCATAAAATCATGTGTTACTCATACACATGATGATGCTACTTTGAAGCTTTGAAGATTGGAGGTGATTCTAACATCCAAGGAGAAGATTTGTTGGTGTCATAGGGCTGATTTTCCATGAGAAGTTTATAAAGGTTGGTAGACTTGAAGATGATATTGGTTTATCACAAGTTTTGCCATCAAAATTCAAGCCTTCTTCATCAAAGACTCATCTTTTCATCACTAATGGTGGTATAAAGATTGTTCTTCCTATCCTCTTGTTATTTTGATTATGTAATCATGTATTTTCTTTCCTATTGTATATGTGTATGATGAATATATGATGATAAAAATGTTGTGTGGGGATCAAGTGTTGATAATCATGGGTAAAAAGATGAAAAACTATATGTAAAAGTGGTTAATCTTGCTTAATTTAGTAGGCTGTATAAAAACAGTAAATAACCATATGATGAACTGATAAAATGGCATAGATTACTAAATAAACAGTAAGGTATATGATTTTTACACATGTGGTGAGTTGGCCATGCAATGGAATCATTAGGATGAGTGAGATATGATCAAAACAATATTAGAGTACATATTTGCATAGACTGTTTTGGACGATTTTTATAAAATACTTAGAGGCTGATTCAACAGTAGCCATAGGAGAGTTAAATGGAGCACATATTATGTAGTTTATGCCATAAAAATTTGGGCTTCTATATCCATATATAACTCTAGATATGGCTGTTTTGGTGAACATGAAATTTAAAATCAAATTTGTATAATAAAAACTTATATAATATAAGCACTCACTTATATATTTATAAAATATATACACATGAAAACCCACTAACTTATAAATTTCATTTATATAGATATGTATAAGGTTAAATAAATGGACTCTTTATAAAAATGGTAGTTGAATAAGATTTATAAGTTATATACTGATATATAAGTACATAATACAAGTAAAAACCGATAAAACCCGAACTATATGACATACGGACAATAACGAGCTAAGTTAGCATATTGGACTAATAATTTAACTAAATAAGTTAAACACTTATAAAAATTACTTATTAGGCTTAACCCATTTGGGCCCAACATGTAAAGTATAAATACTGATAATACAAGTATAAAATGGATTAATACAAGTTAATGGACTTATAATAGGCTTATTAGACCTAAAACACGTAAATAGGTAAAACTAGTAAACTAGTATAAAAGTTATCAACACATAACACTAAAATGAGAATATGTAAACCCACTTGATCATCATATATATAAAATCATCATATGTATACATAATTGTTATTTTTATAAAGTCATTGGACAAAAGTCTAAGACGAGTATTATTTGTCTAGGTTTCCGTGATTGAAGCACGTACCGTACATCCGAATTGCCGATAACCCGCCTTCCCACATCAACGTGAGTTCATAGCCTCGCACTCTTTTAAATGTTTTTATGAAATGTTTTATAAACCCGCGAGGGAGATAACATGTTAGTTTTGATAAAATAGGACACCATTTGTCCCGATTGTTTGTTTATTGATTTGGACCCGAATGATGGTATGACCCGATGTATGATTAAATGACCCGATAGATGAAATGAAATGGATTATTAAAGTTAGGTTATGTCACTAAAATTCCCATTAGCATGAATTGTGAACTACCGGGATTTGGTAGACGCTTATGCATATAATAGTACTATTTGGGGACGATCACCCCAGTTCGCGCCTTGACGGTTGATCCCCGTCGTGCCACATTGATTGGTAAGCGAATTTATGTATGAGAAGATTTACACAAGCGTGATTATTGTGACGACACGCTAATTTAGATGGGCAAATGAGTTTCGGGCTAGCTACCCGTTGTTTGTTGTAGTAAGGTAACAATGTCATGCGGCTTATAATAATCCAATTAACGAAATACTGTTTTATGGATTGAATTACGATATATTGCCTGACTAGCAATACAGGGTCTTATCATTGATATTATGTTCGTGTTTTGGTTTTATATAACCATATTCATATAACGGGTTTTATTTAATCTATACAACGTTATAAAATGTATTGTATGATGTTTTTAACGACAATGGTTCGTATAATGATTTTGAAGGCGAAAGCCTATATTATGATTTTGATAAGGATTTGTATAAAATGACTTTGGCTATTTTATGGCCTATTACAATGATTTGTACAAAACGATTTTCGGTCATAATTTTATACCGATGTTATATTGATGGATTTTATTAAACTCTATGAATTCACTCGGCGTTATCGCTGACCTTTTCTTTTAACATGTTTTATCTCAGGTACTTGAAGGTAATTCTCGGGAAGACAACAAGAATTCATGGCCCGCACTTAAATAATAATTTCCATTCAAATACTTTGTAAAACTTGTATGATATACAATGACTTGGGACCTATGTAAATTTGATATTTATGAATGGAAATGCTTTTATTATTAAAAGACGCGATTTTTACGCGTTGTCTATGATGTGAGTAATGTGCTATCCCGTAACACCAACGAGTCTTCCGCAGTATTGAATTGTGTAAATTTGGGGGTGTTACATTTCTAGTATGGGTTGTTTTCACCCCTAGACACGAAACATTGAGGACAATGTTTAGTTTTAGTATGGGGGGGGGGGGGGGGGGGTTGAGTAGATACTTCACCTTTCTTACGTCTCCACGCAATCCAAATTTCATCTCTTTGTTCAAGATCAAAACCACAGCTGTCTCATCACATGATGCACCATTGACCAAGAATCAAACGAATTGACCAAGGGCAAATCTGTCTACTCATGAACTAGGGTTTTGTGTATGTATTTCTTTATTCAGTATCTAGAAAATATTATTAGTACCTATAAAAGGAGAAGCCAACATGTGGCATTCCCTTTGTTCTAGTTTTTTGTACCTTTTTATGAAAATGAAACGATTTTAACTAGTGCAAAATTCTGAGTTCCATTTTAATGTTTTTCTTAGTGTAATCTTTATATTATTTGCAAGTTAGTTAAAGTTTATCAAAGGTTTTATTTAAAGAAATTTTTTGACAACAACTTTTTGAGACCCACAGATTGTGAATCCAAAAGCAAAGTGAAGTGAAAGTGGAATTTTGCTTTTGGTTTTCGATTTTGTGTTATTTTGTTTGGTTAATCTAGTTCAAGTGATTTCAAGTGATATTAGAGTTTCGAAAAAAATTTGTTTTCAAAAGATTTTGGTTATTTTTTTTGTACTATCTTACTATAGTAAAAGCCACAAGCTTGCAGCTTGTGTTCTTTTACTACTTGAAGTTTGTTCCCGGTTGGTGTGCATGTGCAGATACCACAAGCCCTCTTGCATTTATTCTCTCTTATGAAGACATATTGGGGTGTGCTTGGACTGGTGTAGTCACCACACATCATCTTCTCTACAAACAAGCAACTTCATAGATCCCATAAGCTCAAGCCTCCTGATTAATGAAGAAGGCATCAGCATGCCTTTGCCATGCTTGGATGTAATCCTCACAAGGTAAACCACTTGAACCCTCTATTTAAGTTGAAAAATTTAAAGTCTATTTGATTTTTGTGAAGGCTGTTTTTGGTGTTAGTTAAGCTTTGGTTTATGGTAGTTTAGGTTTATTACACATGTTAGAATAGATCTTAATCAATTTGAGTGTTTTTGACTGAAAAAGTCTTTGTTAATTTTGGTTACTGAATATAAAGGGGTGTTTGGATTTGATGATAACTAGTCATGGGTGACAACTTGGTAGGATAAATCAATCTAGACTTACTCTATTGGTTAGTATTAGGTTATTTTCACTATTGGTTTTCAGTTTGCTGGTTTAAAATAGGAAGTTGCATGTTAATTTTTTGGTAAAAATCAGTTAGAAACAATCAGTAGACTAAAACTATTGTGATTTTGATTTATATGGTTTAAAATCGTGGAACTTGTTAGCAAATATGTTAATCTAGGACTTAGGATCTATTGGTTATTGTTTGGTTGTGTTTTGTGATGATTTGAGTGGATTGAAATTCACTTTTAAGCCAAGTTTATCAGCAAAGTGCCCACAGACCCTACATTTTTCATCAGTGACTGCTTTTGTGCCCTTTTGTGTGAATTGGCGATTGGATTTGTGTATTTACTTGTTTGAATTGGCAACTGAGTGTAGGGGTGCCCATTGTCCCAAAAAATTCTCAATAAACAAGCTTAAAATCACCCAAATCGTTCACTGTGAAGTTTCAGTGGGAACTGGCTTTCCACTGACTTAACTCTTTCTATCCGCTGTTGATACAAAAAGTTTAAATACCCAGGTCTGTGCACGTTTATTTCAATTCTAGGCTTGGTTCTTATTAGATTTTGTTTTTGTTTGTGTTTTTGGGATATATTAGTACTAGTAATCTGTTTTTATAAAAAGAAAAATAAAAAAAAGTTTTTACAAAAAGGACGTGGCCAGGACTCGAACCTGAGCCACTCCCCTCACACACCAACGCGTTTACCATTTGCCCTTGGGTCTTTTACTGGTAGACCTTTGCAACATTTATGATTTAAAGGGTTATTGTTTTTGGCTTAATAAATAAGTTCGAACTTATTAAGCTAATTTCCAGCTTATTGGCTTTGCTCTTTGCTTTTTTTACATTTTTACTTTGTTATTTATATAGTTTAGGACTTTTAGAAATAAAAATTATATTTTTCACGTTTATCAATAATTATTATTATTATTTTTAGTTTAAATTTTAAAAAGTAATTATAAATAGAAAAAAGTATTTTAAAAATTTTGAAAAATAGTTTTTAAGTTTTTAATAGTATTTTTGAGGTTTACAAAAGAAAAAGTTTTCATTTTGACTTATTTTTAATTTTATTTAATTTTTGCTTTTTTATTAGAATTTAAAAATTAATATAAAATTATTAAAAAAGTTTTTGTAATTTTTGTTTGCATTTTTGTCTTATTTATACTTTTCTTAATTTAAGTTGATTTTTTGGTAATTTTTAGAGCACTTTCATTTTTTGTCGAGTTTTACGTTTTTTACGTCGTAGGACAATTTTTAGCGTAAATCGTCTTATTTTTCCTTCTTTTCTCATCCAAAAACGACACTAATCCAACTTTGATTTTATATAATTGGCATATTATTCACACACCTCCTTCGAGAACGAACTCGTACTTATTCGATTCGTCGGTTTTCCTAAATCGTCGAGTTTAATACTTGCCCATTTTTACTTGCTTTTCTTAAAGTAAGTACGAATTTTACTCAATCAATCACCTATATAAGCATGAAGTTTAGCTTCTTCAAGAAGCTTGGGACTTGGCTTTGATATGCTTATTAAAGGACATGACACAAGCTAGTAAAATGTAGTGTCAAGTAGAACATGTAAATGCGTAAACCGTTATGTATATTATTTTCAGGTATGCACTATAAATAGATAGAGTTCAATCCTTAGTGACACTCTAGTATTCGAATATTTGGAATACTAATGTCCTAATGTGAAATTTAATCATGTCGACATTTAATTTATGCATCAGTTTGTTTGTGTTATGATTTTGATTTATGTTAATCAAGATTACACTTAAATGGGGGAGGATTGTTGGTGATTTTATGTTGCCAACATGATTTATGTGTAATGGATTGACTTAGTTGACCAATGTGTAATCCTAATAAATGTTCATCAAGTCAGGGTTGTGCGGAGTGAACACTTGTATGATGATTTTGCGATTATCATATTGGGGCGAATCCCATGTATGATGGGTGTCCGGGGGCAGCGCCCCTAGTAGCAGGGTCCAAGGGGAGGCAACCGTTGGCAAGGTCCAAGGGGCAACGCCCCTGGCTAGGGTCCTTGGAAAAAAATTTATTTTGTATAAAGTGCTATGTTAAAAACGAACTTAAAAATAAATTACCGGAAATGTGACACCTGTTTTTGCTCGTTTTAAACGACCATTTTAACTGCAATGGCAGTTATTACTTTTGACAGTTTTATGGGTCATATATCTTCAAGATTATCTGGTTCTTTTCATGATACAAATAGCACATTAGCAATTCGCAATCTGAGTTTTATCCGATTGAAGATTTCGATAGAACAATCTAAATACTTTGATTTGAAAGTGTTTGACACGACTCTCAGATTATTGTGATGCACCAAATTTCTAACATCTTCCATTTCCTCAAATACAATTGGACGGAGTGACTACTTTGTAAATAAGAAAAGGACCGTTTTGTAACGTATCTTTTTCTTCTTTTTATACCTGATCTATGGTTTGTTGTTTGAGTATATGAGATTTTCATCTATGTGTTTTTATTACTCTTTCTCTATAAAAAATGTAACCATACTTTATTTTTAGCGTTTGATCTTGTAAAACTATTATCAAGTTAGATAATAGGCTCACACCTTATTAGCAATGGTGAGTTCTTTATATTTTTAGTTTAAATCCTATTTCATTCTAAGTGTTTTGTTGATTGAGATTAATAAAATATTTTAAAAAGTATTTGATTGTGCTTTTTACATGGTATTAGAGCGCCATGGTTTTCTGATATACAAAAATTGTTTTAGGGGTTGATAAAAAATTGGGGGTTTTTTAATTAAAGATTTTTTTGGCATATATCTGCTATTGAGATAACAAGATCTTGTGTTTTTTTTACAGTTTACACTTTTTTGAAAAAACTAAGGTTACAATTTTTTTTGGGATCTCGATCCTTGGTGGGTTACTTTGTTGATTCTACCGATTGGTTGATAGATATGTGATTATTGGTGGTTGGCCCTAATTTTTTATTGATATAAATAATTAGGGTTTAGTTATTTTGTTCGTGAGAGGTTTTGTTTCTTCCTAGACTAAGTGAATTTAGGAGAAGTAGTTCGATTGTGCTTATTTGTGTGCTCTGTTACACCTCTCACACTCTTCTTTACTCTATTTGTTTTAGTTATATATATATATATATATATATATATATATATATATATATATATATATATATATATATATATATATATATATATATATATATATATATATATATATATGTATATATATACTTGGATCCTTCATTTCTTCCTTTCCCTTGACCTACCACCTTAAGTGGTTTGGAAGCTTGGGAACTTAGTTGCCTTTAAATAAGTTATTTATTTCGTTGGTGCTTGTTTGTCACCATGTCTATTCATGGCGACGCTGACACTGAGAGTGTCCTGTTACTTTGATAGTAAGCTTAATGTTAGTGAACCTTTGCATTTACACCTTAATGATTCTACTGCTTTAACTATTGTGTCTGTAAATTAAAAGGTACTAATAATTATAAAATCTGGTCTAATGCTATGTTGTTAGCTTTAGAAGGTAAAAACAAACTGGTTTTATTGATGGAACTTTTTAAAGGTCTATTGTTGATGAAGTTTTAGAGAAACAATGGGATAAAGTTAATATTGTTGTGTTGGGTGGATTCTTAACTCCATCTTTGAAGAGTTATTTCTTGGACAAATTATTTCAAAAAAGGTTAAACGTGTTTGGAAAGAATTAAAAGAAAATTATCATAAGGTTGATGGTTCTGTCAAATTTAATTTGTATAACAAGATTAATACGTTGAGACAAAATGGTTCTAACTTGTCTAATTATTATCATAAGTTGAATGATTTGTGGAAAAAACTGATCTTATGATTGAATTGCCTGATTGTCTATGTACTGCTGGTGGTGACTTTAAATAGCATACTCAGCTTAAGAAATTGATGCAACTTTTGATGGAGCTTGATGATTCTTATATGAGTATTAGGCGTTCCATTCTATTTATAGAGTTTTTACCATATGTTAAAGAGGCTTATGCTATTATCTCTAGTGAGGAATCTCAAAGATTGGCATCTGGTAGTGTTTCTGGACTTTCTAAAAGGGCTCAGACTTCTGCTTTTTGTCTAATGGGCCTACTAGAAACAATTTTCAAAGAAATCCACCCTTTAATACCAATAACTTGAGACCTAACAATGATACCACTGCCTTTAGACCTAGTAATTATAATATTGCTAGATCTAATGTGAACTATAGGTATATTTATGAGACTTGTGGGTTTAAAGTTCATACTATTGATAGATGTTTTAAAATCATTGGGTATCATGCTGATTTTGGAAAGTAAAAATCTGTTCAAAACATTTAAGGAAAAATGTTTCAAAGAATCCTGTTGGTTCTTCTTCTTCATCTGATTTTATAGATGAACAACTTGCTACTTTGCTTTCTCTTATTAAACACAACAATGGTTATGAGAAAATTGTTAAAGCAAATATAAAAGGTACTTATTTCAACTCTATTAAGATTTTCAATGATAACTTTGAGAAGTTTTTTTGTTCTAACACCAATATTCAGTGTAAGTTAGTTCACAACAGGACTGTTATTGATTCAAGGGCTAATCAGCATATGACCAACGATGAAAAAGACTTAGATAATGTTTATGATATCTCTCACCTTACTTTTAAAGTTGTTCACCCTAATGGGACAGAAGCTATTATTCTAAAATGGGGAATCTTATAGTGTTCACTGTCTAACGGGTTAGTCTTGTTTGATGTGCTGGTTATACCTAAATATTGTGTAACTTTGATATTTGTTAATAAGATTGCTAAAGATAATAAGATCTATGTTGTGTTTGATGAGAATAAATGTTTATTTTTGAATCTGGAAATGTCCTAGGGACTGACAGACAATTTGGTGGTTCGAACTATTTAGATACTCAAGGTATTAAGTGTAATAGTAGTAATATTGTCATTACTTGTTCTCTGTCTCAATATGATTCACATTGTAGACTTGGGCACCCGGTAAATCTTGTTCTAAATGTTTTAAAAAGGCACATTGAAGTTTTATCGACATGAACAATTTAAATTTTGTGAAGTTTTTTAAAGAGCTAAACAAACTAGAAAACCTTTTCTATTAAATGATCATAACGCTAAAAGTCTGGTGATATTGATTTAGATTTATGGGGGCCTTACAAGGTTGCTAATTATTCTGGTCATAAGTCTTTCCTTACTGTTGTGGATGATTACACTAGGGTTGTTTGGGTATACTTGATTAAGTATAAAGATGAAGTTGTCTCTCTCATCACTTTTTTTTATAATATGATCAAAAATCAATTCAATAATCAATGAGACTGAATTTTTGAATCAAACCTTTAACAAGTTTTGCAATGAAAATGTAATTATACATTAGACATTTTGTGGCTATTCTCCACAACAAAATGGTTTAGTTAAGAGGAAACATAGGCATATGCTTAATGTTTCCAGACTCTTTCTGTTTCAAGGGGAATTTCTTTGAGGTTTTAGACTAACTGTATTCTAACTGCTATATCTTATTAACAGATTACCCTCTTTGATGCTAAATAGAAAGTCTATAAAATTAGTCCTAATCTCTTCAAAATCTTAATCTTTGGTTGCTCATGTTTTGCTACTTGGCTTAATAATCATGATAAACTTAGTAGCAGATAAGAAAATGTGTGATGGTGGGTTAGTCTAGTTCTCAAAAGGGTTATAGGGTTTATAGTCTTGATAGGAATCAGATTTTTATCTCAAAGGATGTTAAGTTTTTTGAATCTTTTTTCCTATTAAGAACTCTGTTTCAAAAAATAAAAATAAAGATATTTTTAATGTTTTTCAATATATAAATCACTTAAAGTTTTTTGATCTAAATTACCTTGAGCTTCCTAATAATGATGAAAGAGTATAATACAACCATAATAGTGACCATGAGTCACCGAGTGATAGCAGCCACTCTACACTTCCTGGTGAGAATGTGAACACTTTTAATTCCACTTTGATTAAGGTTGAACACCATACCACTTATGCCAATGATGTTTGAGTGTTAGAGGATGAGGCAACCATACTTGATGATAACTCAATGTCTGAAGGACATGTGGATTCTATTTCTATCAACTATGCTCAGTGTACTCAAAACTTAAGAAGGTCTTCTATACCTTTTATTTTCCAAAAAAACTACAATGACTATGTTGTTAACTCTAAAGTCAAATATAGGATTGAAAGATTTGTTGGGTATTCAAGGCTTAGTGCTGAGAATCTATGCTTTGTAACCTAAATCAATAAAAATAGTGAACCTAAGACTTTTTTTAAGCATCTCAAAGCTCTCATCAGGTAAATGGTTGCCTTACTTGAAAATAATACTTGGGATCTAGTTAAACTTCCTAAAGGAAGAAAAGCCCTAGGTTGTATATGGATGTGGAAACTTAATTTCATGTCTAGTGGTGAGATTGAGAGGTACAAGGCCACACTTGTAGCTCAAAGGTATAGTCAAAAGGAAGGGATAGATTATGAGGAAACATTTTCTCTTGTTGTTAAATGGTAGCTGTTAGATGCTTGCTTAATTTAGCTATTATGCCGTCTTGGCCTATTTTTCAACTTGACATTAATAATGCCTTTTTATATGGTGACTTAGATGAGACTGTTTATATGAAACCACCTCAAGGATACTATCCTGGAGGTGATAACATGGTGTGCAGACTTAAAAGTCATTATATGGTAGGTCTCTAAGCTTTGCATGATATAGTAAGTAGTGAGTGAGTTGATGAGTGGTGGTGAGTTGTGTAAAGAAGGTGACAGTGACATTGTGAACGAAGTAAAGATGTTAAGGCTCTAAGTTTTGAAGAGAATCATGATATTGGATTTGAGAGCCATATAGAAGCACCTAAAGGAAGTCGTTACATTTTAGGTAAGTTGAAGATGTATAGAGGGGTCAAATAGGTGTACTCTTAGAGCTGAAAAGAAGAATGAGGATGGCGAAGATAAGAGTGGTGTGGCTATTGATATAGGTCTGAAAAATTGTGATTCAGAGGCCGACAAAGGAGACACTAATGTTTTTGTTAAATATGTTAGAGATTTTAGTGAAGTGATAATTTTGAAGGTTGATTCACATGGTGAGACCCATTGGAATGAGAAAATGAGCTTTAGTGATATGGTTAATGGTTGTTTTAAGCTGAGTTGTTAAATATGTTAGAGATTTTATAGCATGTTTACATTTACGTATAAGAATTTTAAGTATTACGTACGTGTTAGAACACGATAAGTATTTATTACGTATGAACACACGATAATTATTTAAATAATAATTATAATCACGAACATGCGATCATGGAATCATGAACGTAATTTAATCACGAGCTAATATTAATTACGTATATATATTTATTACGAACACGAATAAATATATTAAGTCATGATCGATAATTAATTAAAACACGTAAAACACGAACACGAGAACACACGTATCAATTAGACACGGAAAATGATCGGGTTACCCCATATGGGCCCCATATGCCACGAAATTAGGAAGGAGGATGGGCTAAGCCCATCAAATTTTACTAAGAAGGGGGTTAAGGGAAAAACACTACTCATTTTTCTTTACAGAGGATTTTACAGAAAACCTAAAACTTCTCCTCCTCCTTCTTTTTCTCTTTTTGGCCGCCACCTTCAAACATACCAAGGAGGTGTTTGTTGATCTTTGATCTTGGATTTATTGCTAGTGTTCGTGTTTGTTCATCGTTCCTTAGATCCACGCATTCGGTAATTCTTTTAAACCTTTTTCTTTTGATTTTATCTTTTAAATAATTATGAACATGATATGTTTTCTTAAAAACCTAATTAAATCATAGATCTAACATGGAATTGGATTTGGAAAAAATCAAAAAGTAATGTTTTAGGGGTGTTTGTTCTTGGCCGCGCCTAAACCGAACCCGAGAGGGTCTCGGTTTGGCTACATGACCACCACCGAGACCATATGGTCCCGGTTGGTTGGTTTGGGTCCCACGGAAGTAACAAGACAAGGGGAACCCCGATGTGGTTCGGGGTATGGTGTCGATTTCATGTCCGGTTCATGGTTCTTAGTCAAGATCTGGTTCATGGTGTATGTTAAGATTATTATTTTTATAATCTTATGTTAAAATTAAATTAATAACATGACATGATTAATTTAATAACATGACTTAGGTTATTTTAATTATTAAAATCATGAAATTATTAACCTAAGTATTTTATATTTTTAGACTTATAAATTAATTAATTATTTAAAAACCATGGTTATATTTAATTAATTAACATGACTTAGGTTATATTATTAATAAATAATAATACATGTTTTAACCTAAGTATTTAACTTTATTTAATTAAAAACATGTTATACTTTAATTAAATATTTTAACTTGTAGTTTATTTTAATTACATGAAATAATTAATAAACTATACATTATATCATATGACTTAGAAAATAATCATGAAAACACTTAGGCTTATATACTTAGCTTATTTAACCAGCTTATTTCTAATTATGGAAACTTCTATTTTTAGAAACTTATTTAAATAAGGCAGCTAATCTATTTATGGAAACGTTCTATTTTTAGAAACTCATTTATTTCAGGCAGCTAATCTATTTATGGAAACGTTCTATTTTTAGAAACTTATTTATTTCAGGCAGTTAATGTATTTATGGAAACTTATTTAAATATGGCAGCTAATCTATTTATGGAAACTTTCTATTTTTAGAAACTTATCTATTTTAAGCAGTAATTCTATTTTGAAAAATTTCTATTTTTGGAAACTTTCTATTTTTGGTAACTTTCTATTTTTGGAAACTTTCTATTTTAGGAAACTTTCTATTTTAGGAAACCTGCTATTTTTGGAAAGTTACTTATTATTACACAGTAAGTATAGTAATACATGAAATACCAGAAATACTTAATCAGGGTAAATAGAATATAAGATAAACACAGTTTAAGGCTAAAAATAGTAAAACATGATAAGAACATATAAAATAAGCTAAGACATGACATAAAACCAGTTACGTATTTAGTAAGCATATACTTATTCATGTATGTATTTATGTAGCATTAGTGATACGGAAGTAGGATTCTTCTCTGTTCATCTTCTTTGTTCACTGGACATAAGGTACGGATTCCCGTCCTTTCAGTATGAACATTCTTTCCTTATTAGGATTCCCCGTATGCAGCTAAATGTTTTCCCGTAGTATAAGTATGTGTTTGAATTGCTTATGTTTAATTTAAATACCTATAGCCATATACATGCATGACCAGTTTCACCTAGTTATGGAGGTACCATAACCATAACATTAGAGGCACTCATGTTATGACTTCACCACGGCGGAGTGATTGCTCATGGCGTCCCTTCAACTTTTGGCCATTTATATTAAATTTATCATGTGGGGCGTATGGGTGCATCCTAGTTACATGTCTCAGTCAGGATTTCATGGTGAATGTGGTGTGTGCCTTGCATCCTTCACAAGGAGCTGATCCCTCCTACCCAAACCAGAATATTAAATTAGAGGTAGCCCCTCTAATTTGCATGATTAGGTCACCCCTCCAAGTATTCATGCACGGTGGATTTTCATGACCTATATTGGCTAATGGTAAAATATGTTAAACTGTTTTCATAAGATAAACATAAGGCTTTTCAAACTATAAAACCAGTTTTATGAACATGTTCCAGGTTTTCCAGGACTTATACATTTCCGCTGCTGTTAAATCTTATTATGTTTAGTCATTCATACTATGTCTATATCCGTGCACTAAGCGTTTTGCTCAGCCGTTACTTTCCTTTCCATGTCCCAAAATGGCAGGTACCCAAGGACTGACTAGAGCATTTGGAGGACACGCATAGGATGGGAGCTACCTTAGATTCCTTCTCCTATTGCCTTCATATTTATGCTTTTTTAGTCTTCCTTTTTGTTCATTTACTTTATTTATGTTTTGGGCTTATGTTTGGGAACCGATGTTTGATTCCGGATTTCCCTATGGTCATTTATGTTTGAGTACATATTACCTTGCATGCTTTGATGACACGCCATAATTACGCGTGACATTCCATTTATCAAAATGGGGTGTTACAGTTATGGTATCAGAGCCAAGGCTTCGACCTGTAGGCTCTAAAACTTGACCTGTGACTAGTGGGTAGTCACCAGGAGCTTCCTAAGCCAACGCTTGTTATTCTACGTATTGATGTTTTCAGCGCATTGTTGTTTTAACCATGATGTTTTCAGCACCTTGAGGTTTTAACCTTGATGTTTTCATCGATATTGTTTTACTAGTATGGATGGACAACCGTCATTCATATTCAGCTATGTGTCATTGTTTCATGCATAATGTTCCTCGTGAACTTTGGCTATGTGGACTGAACCCCAGTAGTTCATAATTAGTCACATAATTTTTTTTTCTGATAAGTTTTGACATATGAGTTTCATTTTTTTATGTTTCATGTATCATTGTTGCAGGGATTATGACTAAGTAATGGTTGGTACAGGACTGGCCCTATTTAGTCGCATGTGCTTTTATCGAAACTTTTAATTTTGGGACCGACCTATAGGCGTCCCCTCGCCATGTCTTTTGTTTTGGTACCGACCCATAGGCGTCCCCTCGCACATATAAAAGGTTTTTATAAACTAACATTACGCATTCATGCACTGTTTTCATGCATAAAATTTTTCTCATGATTTATTGGCATAATTTTTTTTATGTCCCTCATAAGTTACTATGTTTTTATGTCAAGTATGTTTTCATACTGTCATGGTTAACTTCGGTTTCATGCTGATTATGTTATACACTCCTTTATGATAGATCATTTTATGTTCCTTCATGATAATTCCGTCTTCATGTTGATTACGTCTTACGCCTCTTTTGTTATTTATGCTTTCACGCAAGACATTGTTGGATTTCATTGAATTCTGCTTTCATGATAGTCATGGTTGGTTTTCATTGATCATGCTGTCAGGCAAATCATCGTTGAATTTTGTGTAACCACACTTTAGCGTTTCTCTATGCAACCAGAATGAGGTATATACTGGCATTGCCAGGTTATCATGATGGTTTTCCTAACCGTTTAACCGATATACTTTCCTTAAATCATGATAAATGATCGACCCCATGCCGATCATTTCATGTGCATTCCACGTGTACTCCACGTACCGTATTTCATATGTATTACACGTACCTTAATCCATGTGTATTTCACTTGCAATACTTCACGAGTATTCGCTAGTCGATTTTGAATCACCTCAGGCGTATTTTCAATTGCTGATATTCTACAAGATCGCTGATGCCGCTCATAACTGGGAGATGTTACTAAGGTTGATGTTGCTGACGTTCGGAGACGCTACGAGATGCGGATGTTGTTCACAACCTGGAGATCATAAAAGACGAAGACAAAGGCGTTAGAGCAAAGCAATTGGACGAGAAGATGCTTCACCATCAGACGATTTCCATAAATCATTGTCCCTAGTTCTTAGTTACATGTCACACGTCATTCCGCTGCTATTTCAGCCATATGAGTGCAAACCGGTACCAGCCGGCCACTCAGCTGAATAGTTACATGATTCACGGTCATGAGAATGACCGTCATGGAACTGACAGACATGACGATAGTAACCACTACTATGACATAAACTATCCTAGAAATCGCAACCGAGGCTCCGGCCGTGGACGTGACCAGACATACAAAGGATCAGTAGTCCAACCGATCCGCCAAGTCTGGCATAATAACCTAATATTGTAGTTCTATTGAATTACGTCTAGAGACACATGTCATGACATCAGTCAAGACACATGTCTCACGTATACTTTCTGAAGACACATGTCAAGACATCAGTCAAGACACATGTCTCACGTATACTTTCTGAAGGCACATGTCAAGACATCAGTCAAGACACATGTTTCACGTATACTTTCTAAAGACACATGTCAAGACACCAGTTAAGACATAGGTCATGCTTATAGTTCCAAGAAACGAGTCAAGACACATGATTCACGTCCAACTATGGAGAATTTCTAAGAAATTCAGGGTACCCTCCAAGGGTATATCCATTTTATTGTGCCATGTATTAATCAGGCCACAAGAATTTCAATACCATTACCGGCGCATCAGTGAGAACTGTCACGTTGCCGATGTCACTTTCATTTGTTTCACCATATTTCATATGATTCATGACCATGAAGGATGCCTTTCGTGTTCCCACGTATACGAAGGTTTTCCTTCAGCTTAATGATGAGATCCAAGCTGCAAACGCATTTTCCTCGGACATACACGAGATGAATTTTATCCTGATTATGGACTACGAACAGCACACCATGCTACGATTCATAATTATGTATAGTAATGTTCAGGCTCCTGAATACATTAAGCTTGATTTTCCATCAGGAAAATCTGTACAAATTATCTATGCTTTCCAAGAACGTGCTTTGTTAGCCATGATTACTAAAACTTTCTAGCTGTCAGTAAGACACGACTACTGAAGTTCTTTTACGCATAACCAACGGATTATTCCAAAGTTGTCCCTTACACTCCAGAAGAACCTTCAAGGAGAAGAACGGTAACATAAGATTATGTGTCGACTACTGTCGATTTTTAAACAAATCACCATTCATGACCGTTATTCTCCTCCACGTAATGACAACATGTCTAATCGACCTTATAGTGTTAATCACTTTTCCAAGATCGAACTCATGATCATGCTGTCAACAGTGACGAGTGAAAGAGCAGGACATGTCCATGACTGCTATTCGTGCACGACTCGGTCATGCTAGATTTATGATTTTGAATTAGTCTCATCAATGCTCCAACGACATTATAAGAATGAGTTTCCATGAACTCATAGCAAATTCATCAGTGTTTTCATTGAGGATAACCTGATTTCCTCTAAGCCTAGAGAAGAACAGGAAGACCATATCTACACTATGTTGCAAATTCTATGACAAGAGAAATTTTACCCTGGAAATTTTTTCCAACATCAATTCTGTTTGATTACAGTGACACGCTGAATCACATGGGTTTCTACGGTTAATCTTTCCATAACTCAGCTTATGCGTAAAGAAGAGAACCCTATACTAAATTAGGTGTTCTAGAATATCCTACGCTAGGAGAAGTATAGATTCAGAGACTCAGAGTTTCGCAAACTCCTATGTATCAAGTTCTACGAAGCAAGATACACTTACGTTCATATCTAAGTACCTGACATACCAACAGGTTATGATAGGACACCAACAGTCCGGGATGTTTTCATCATCTGAAATTGTGAATTGAAATGGGACACGATCTTCATGGATTTTAGTTACCAGATTAACGCAAACTCAGAAGAAGCATGATGCTATCTGAGTTATTACAAAGAGTTTGATCAAGTCTGCAAAATCCTTACATCCGCAAGGATTTCAGAACCAACAGATTGATCGGACATGTTCCAACCAAGGCTCATCCGATCACTTGGCAATCCCTCAGTTATCGGGTTAGATAAAGATTCGCAATTGTGCTCCTTATTTACTTCACGTCTTCATTCTAATTCCACGACTTGCTTTCGCGCTCGTGTTCATGACACTATGGTATCTCGGCATTACGTTTGTACGTTCATTTTTCTCATTCTGGGAAGTTTGGCAAGAACTTGAGAGACCAGACCCAAGATTAGTATAACTCCCTATCCTCATATAGACGTTTCAGGTCATATTCCATGTCTCACCTGGTAGCGTTTGGCGTTACCGCCATTATATTCTATGTTCACGATATGTTTCACATGTCATGTTCATTCCACGTTCCTCATATCATGATCAAGATATGTTACACGTATCATGGATCATGATATGTTTACTCATACTACACTCGCCATATCTCCACGTAGCACGTTCAAAACTTTTCACGTATCACGTTCAAAATTTTTCACGTACTACGTTTCCTTATGTCTCGCGCATCATTTCTAATTATCAGTTAAGTCAGATTGTCTTGCATCATAACATTTCAGTTACCCTTACACGTTAGCTCTTATTTTTCCTCGATCGAATTTAGGGGATCTACCTTCTGTTGATAACCATGAATTTCTTCGTATTCCAAGTCAAGGTCAGGAGGACCAAGATTTATCATTAGTGTCAAGATCTTTTGAAGGAACCGTTCCAAGAGGGAGGCCACTTGGAAACGGAAAAGTTCATCCGGACTTCTTATCCATTTTTCTCTTATCAATTAGATATGTCCTTTCAGTCACGTCACGTTCTATGTCCTTTCGAGACATGTCACGTTCCACGTTCCCTTCTACCATGTCATTTTCATGTCCTTTCATCGTACATACCCTTTCAGTTTGATTCGGGTATGTTCTTCTTTTCCAGTTACGTTATCGATAATTCGGGGACAAATTATTCTTTTTATGGGGGAAGAGTTGTAAAACCCGCATGCTTTTACCATGAATAATACCCATTAGATCGTACGTACTAGATTAAAACTTTCCTTTTATAGCATGTTTACGTTTACGTATAAGAATTTTAAGTATTACGTACGTGTTAGAACATGATAAGTATTTATTACGTATGAACACACGATAATTATTCAAATAATAATTATAATCACGAACATGCGATCATGGAATCATGAACGTAATTTAATCACGAGCTAATATTAATTATATATATATATTTATTACGAACACGAATAAATATATTAAGTCACGATCGATAATTAATTAAAACACGTAAAACACGAACACGAGAACACACGTATCAATTAGACACGGAAAATGATCGGGTTACCCCATATGGGCCCCATATGCCACGAAATTAGGAAGGAGGATGGGCTAAGCCCATCAAATTTTACTAAGAAAGGGGTTAAGGGAAAAACACTACTTATTTTTTTTACAGAGGATTTTACAGAAAACCTAAAACTTCTCCGCCTCCTAAGGTACCGCGCACAGTAGCCGTTATAGATCCGTTATACTTTGTCCCCTCACACACCAACGCGTTTACCATCTGCCCTTGGGTCTTTTACTGGTAGACCTTTGCAACATTTATGATTTAAGGGGTTATTGTTTTTGGCTCAATAAATAAGTTCGAACTTATTAAGCTGATTTCCAGCTTATTGGCTTTGCTCTTTGCTTTTTTTACATTTTTACTTTGTTATTTATATAGTTTAGGACTTTTAGAAATAAAAATTATATTTTTCACGTTTATCAATAATTTTTATTATTATTTTTAGTTTAAAATTTAAAAAGTAATTAAAAAAATAGAAAAACGTATTTTAAAAATTTTGAAAAATAGTTTCTAAGTTTTTAATAGTATTTTTGAGGTTTACAAAAGAAAAAGTTTTCATTTTGACTTATTTTTAGTTTTATTTAATTTTTGCTTTTTTATTAGAATTTAAAAATTAATATAAAATTATTAAAAAAGTTTTGGAAATTTTTGTTTGCATTTTTGTCTTATTTATATTTTTATTAATTTAAGTTGATGTTTTGGTAATTTTTAGAGCACTTTCATTTTTTGTCGAGTTTTACGTTTTTTACGTCGTAGGACAATTTTTAGCGTAAATCGTCTTATTTTTCCTTCTTTTCTCATCCAAAAACGACACTAATCCAACTTTGATTTTATATAATTGGCATATTATTCACACACCTCCTTCGAGAACGAACTCGCACTTATTCGATTCGCCGGTTTTCCTAAATCGTCGAGTTTAATACTTGCCCATTTTTACTTGCTTTTCTTAAAGTAAGTACGAATTTTACTCAATCAATCACCTATATAAGCATGAAGTTTAGCTGCTTCAAGAAGCTCGGGACTTGGCTTTGATATGCTTATTAAAGGACATGACACAAGCTAGTAAAATGTAGTGTCAAGTAGAACATGTAAATGCGTAAACTGTTATGTATATTATTTTCAGGTATGCACTATAAATAGATAGAGTCCAATCCTTAGTGACACTCTAGTATTCGAATATTTGGAATACTAATGTCCTAATGTGAAATTTAATCATGTCGACATTTAATTTATGCATCAGTTTGTTTGTGTTATGATTTTGATTTATGTTAATCAAGATTACACTTAAATGGGGGAGGATTGCTGGTGATTTTATGTTGCCAACATGATTTATGTGTAATGGATTGACTTAGTTGACCAATGTGTAATCGTGATAAATGTTCATCAAGTCGGGGTTGTGCGGAGTGCACACTTGTATGATGTTTTTGCGATTATCATATTGGGGCGAATCCCATGTACCGATGGGTGTCCGGGGGCAGCGCCCCTAGTAGCAGGGTCCAAGGGGAGGCAACCGTTGGCAAGGTCCAAGGGGAAACGCCCCTGGCTAGGGTCCTTGGAAAAAATTTATTTTGTATAAAGTGCTATGTTAAAAACGGACTTAAAAATAAATTACCGGAAATGTGACACCTGTTTTTTGCTCGTTTTAAACGACCATTTTAACTGTAATGGCAGTTATTACTTTTGAAAGTTTTATGGGTCATATATCTTCAAGATTATCTGGTTCTGTTCATGATACAAATAGCACATTAGCAATTCGCAATCTGAGTTTTATCCGTTTCGAAGATTTCGATAGAACAATCTAAATACTTTGATTTGAAAGTGTTTGACACGACTCTCAGATTATTGTGATGCACCAAATTTCTAACATCTTCCATTTCCTCAAATACAATTGGACGGAGTGACTACTTTGTAAATAAGAAAAGGACCGTTTTGTAACGTATCTTTTTCTTCTTTTTATACCCGATCTATGGTTTGTTGTTTGAGTATATGAGATTTTCATCTATGTGTTTTTATTACTCTTTCTTTATAAAAAATGTAACCATACTTTATTTTTAGCATTTGATCTTGTAAAACTATTATCAAGTTAGATAATAGGCTCACACCTTATTAGCAATGGTGAGTTCTTTATATTTTTAGTTTAAATCCTATTTCATTCTAAGTGTTTTGTTTATTGAGATTAATAAAATGTTTTAAAAAGTATTTGATTGTGCTTTTTACATGGTATTAGAGCGCCATGGTTTTCTGATATACAAAAATTGTATTAGGGGTTGATAAAAAATTGGGGGTTTTTTAATTAAAGATTTTTTTGGCATATATCTGCTATTGAGATAACAAGATCTTGTGTTTTTTTTACACTTTCACTTTTTTGAAAAAAACTAAGGTTACAATTTTTTTTGGGATCTCGATCCTTGGTGGGTTACTTTGTTGATTCTACCGATTGGTTGATAGTGTGTGATTATTGGTGGTTGGCCCTAATTTTTTATTGATATAAATAATTAGGGTTTAGTTATTTTGTTCGTGAGAGGTTTTGTTTCTTCCTAGACTAAGTGAATTTAGGAGAAGTAGTTCGTTTGTGCTTATTTGTGTGCTCTGTTACACCTCTCACACTCTTCTTTACTCTATTTGTTTTAGTTATATATATATATATATATATATATATATATATATATATATATATATATATATATATATATATATATATATATATATAGAGTAGGGATCCAGTAAGAAGAAAAAATAAAATGAGAAGAATAAGAAGAAATCCTGACCACAAATTCCACAAAGGAAGGAGAATTTTAAGGGGAGATGCATCTGACTTTGTAGGTGCATCTGAAATGTGTGGCTGTGGTTTCTTCTCATTCTTCTCATTTTACTTAATATTCTCATTTGATCCTAACTCTATATATATATATATATATATATATATATATACTAGTGGCAAAACCTGTCCGATGGACGGGTATGACTTCTAATTTTTGGTTAACTTTTTTTATTTGGAAAATTTGTTTGTAATTTTTTTATTATAGTTTTTTTATGCATTATCAATCGGCATGACTTGTCTTTGTTGTTTAAGTTTTTTCTTTATGAAACTAATTTTTTTTAATTTTTTTATTTAGGTTAGTATTTGTTTGTGTTTTTATGCATATCGTTGGTTATTTAATTTTTTAATTAGTATAGTTGTTTTTAATGTATGATTAATCGGTATGACGCATGACTTGTAATTACATATTTTTTTGTTGAGCTAAATATAGTTGTTAAAAAGTTATATATATATATATATATATATATATATATATATATATATATATATATATATATATATATATATATATATATATATATATATATATATATATATATATATATATATATATATATATATATATATATATATATATATATATATATATTCTTACAACAAATTGACCATAATAGAAATATTTGTCAAATTATTTGCATTTATTATAACCATGTTTTGGTTCAAGTTTAACAATAACCTCTTTTCATTTATTATAACCACATTTTTGTTTTTGTTATCATATTCTCTCGATCATGTTGTTTACGTTTATATGAAGCTTTTTAATTGGTGCAATTTCAAAGATACGTTTTTAACAAACTTAAATTCCACATATAAAAATTTTCACTGTAATTTTAAAATAAAAAGATATGATTTTCAACAAATTTAATTCCTATACATAAAGATATACCCATACAAATATGTAAAAACGACAAAGCACGAGCCAACATAAAGCCTTAAATTATATGAGCATTTGTCAAGTTACTTTGTTTTATAACTACTTTACAAAATGCAACTTTGATTAAATTAATATATAACACAGCTAACAAAACTTCGACTAAATAATGTCGTACAACAAATTCTATAACCACAAAAAATAAGATAAAAGCTATAAAATAAAGACGAGCTTTTTGAAATTTACCACAATAAAACACTTACTTTCTTATTACGAATACTACAAACGTACTCTCAATTTTTTTTCATCTTGACCCAAATATTTATAAGGTTAAATATATTGTGGCAACGTTAGTCCATATAACCAACGATCGTTTGCAATGTTAGTCCTTTATATTAACGTCCGCTTTAAATTAACTAAAAAGGTTAATTTACGTTTAATTTATTTTTTACTTTTTTAATTTCTTATGAAAATAATAATTTAATAAAAATCTACTTTTTTGTAAATTATAAAAAATTTATTTTTTTAAAAAGTGTAATTTTTTTCGTACAAAAAAATATTTCTTTTTCAAAGTTAAAAAACCTTATTTACTTTTTTAAAAGAAAATTAAGATTTTTAAAAGTACAAAATTGATTGAAAATATATATAACTTTAAGAAAAAACAACCAAAACAGTTTTGAGGTTTGTAAAAAATTAACTTCTCTTTTAAATTTAATATGTACAATTTTTTTAAATATGAAAAAAATAGAAAATAAAGTTAAACGTAACTTTTTCTAATTAATGAACGGTTAATATAAATGATTAACCTTGCAAACGACCGTTGGCTAAATGGACTATGTTTCCACATTATAAGTAATCGTATAAATGTTTGACTCAAGTTAAAAAAAATATTTAGACATACGTCAGTGGTATCGATTATAAAAAAATAAATGTTTCTTTGTAGTAAATTTTAAAAAGTTTGTTTGTTTATAACCTTTACAAACAGACATTGTAAGTGTTGTAAATAAAATAATCAATTGGTCTTGCATGAGTTGTAAAAGTGAAAGAAGTAAAGATAAAATGGAGTTAGGGCTGTAAACGAATTGGACGAACATGAACATAGCCTTGTTCATGTTCGTTCATTTAATTTTAACTGAACCAATAAACGAACACGGGCGTTTAATCAGAAGAATTTTCTAGTTCATATTTGTTTACTAAGAAAATGAGTTGCTTATGTTCGTTTATGTTCGTTCATTAAGAAACTAAACGAACCTTAAAAGAACATAGATGATTGAACATACTTGAAAGTAGAAAAATTTATAAATTGTTATCAAATTATACATAATAATACGTTTTATAAGTGTTCTTATATCAAAACATACCGGATTTAAAAGTATAGAATTCAAAGATATGATACACAAACATAAACAAATAAATGAAAATAAACGAACGTTAATAAGTGCCTAATCAGACGTTCACGAACATAAACGGACGAACATAACTTGTGTTCATGTTCGTTCATTTAACTAAATTAACATAAACTAATGTTCATGTCTTTTTATTACGACCATCAACGAACTTTTATCGGACAGTTCATGAAATGTCAGTGAACGTTCAATTCATTTACATCCGTAAATATATGGGCATCCTATCATTATTATAAAAGGTATATCAAAATCAGAAAGCCAGCAAATTTGATCTATTGTTCGTACGCAATTGTAACTTGGTGGAAAAATATGAGAATCAATGAGTTTGAAAGTGATGCACGTTTAAACTTAATATGAACTTCTTTATTTACAACTTTAAACAAAATCAAAACTAAACTTAGACGTAAATTTCACCGGCCGAATTTCTTAACCTCCTCTTACGAATTGCTTTACTCAACGTCATCTTTACATTAACAGTTCCAGGTCATTTTTACCCGGGTTATACATTTTTGAAACCGGCTAGACCCGACGGGTTTCAATTTTTCAGGGTTTTTTTTAAAAAATATGTAAATTTTACGTGTTTGCGAAGAAAATTTTATTTTTACATAATACTATATTAGTCGGTAAACAATTTATATTTCTAATATACGGAAGTTTTTTGGTTTTATACCTAATTTTTGCTAATTATTAAAAATATAAAATAAATTAGTTTTTTTAGAAAATCGGGATAACCCGGGTTAACCCGATTCGACCTGGGTTGACCCGGACCTGACTCGACCGGGGCAATTCAAAAACCGAGTTTCAAAACATTGATTAATTGTTTACATTAAATAGTAATTTTCATCAATTAATGTTCTTAGTTTTGTTCCTACGAATATCATGTTCCAGTTTTCTTTATTTATTTCAAATTTACTACTAATGATGTAGCTTTTGTTTTCTTTTAAACCTTATATTAGTTTCATTCAACATCACTTAATCAAATTTTAGAGTTCGTTTTGGATCATTTTCTTTTATACGTTTCACCTCCATGTCTTGTTTTTGAAGCATCACCTCACATGTCCATTAAAGCCAATTACAACAATTATTTACCAACTTTTGCTGCTAAATCAGTAATATACGACAATAAAACAGTATCATGCTATAACGATATCGTACGAAAATAAAACTTTGTAATCATGATTGACACACAAGTATTGTAAATGATTTAAAATTGGACAAAAAATTGTTTTGAGGGTGAACGCTACCCCCCTTTTGTTGACCTGCACAATAATGACCCACTACATAACCTGCTGATAATGTCTCTATGTGAGTTTTCATTTCGTTTAAACCAATTCATTTTTTTCTCTTTTCTGCTAATTTCACGCATATTTCTTCTCAGATGGATCTATGTTGAGTCTAGTTTCTTAAAGCCGCAACCTAGAATCAGAATTGCATACCGCAAGGCTGGAATAGGTTACCTAAACAGCCCCTAACTAAACACAATAGTTAGAAGGATTGGAATGAGCATGTCAACTTTATCTACTAAACAGCCCCTAGCAAAATAGGTTACCTAAACAGTCCCTAAAAGTAAACATAATATTTTGAGTGATTGGAATGAGCATGTCAAGGTTTATTAACAATATGTGAAGGTTAAAATTCTGCTAAAATAAGCAATTCAAACAGCCCCTAATTAGCACAACTCAAGGTTATTAGATGATGCAATAACCTCTCCAAACAAAATGACTTATTTTGACCCGTCGAGTATTTTGCATTTACTAATTATTTATCTTATCCATGAGCTGAAAGAAGCGAACGAAGCAAGCCACAACACAAATTGATACAGAAAAATGGACGGGTCAAAATTATGAATTTTTACCCACTCAAAGTATTTACCCAAATAACGCTTTTCACAAACCAAATATGAGCTTTCTACCACAACATCCATGAAGGAAACCATACCTTGAAACAAAATCATGTAAAATAGCAAGTGAACAGATGTGTGCTTAATGCCATATAAAATGTCATATCTCTCTTAAGTTTTTTTAGCCAGAAAAGAAGAGTGTTGATACATGGACCTAATAAGAAGGCCTAAAAACAGATCTAATGCCACGTGGCGTGTTGTGATTGGTGAAATGCAGGGCCCCATTATTTCATATATTCTTTTTTTAGGCATACGAATTAGGTTTCTCTATCATTTTTCAGAAAAGAAAGAAAGTTTTTTTTTCATACTTTGTCATTAAGGTTGAAGAGGAAGAATGAATTTATAAACCCTGAACTTTTAGTATTAACTTCCAATTTGCATTCATGTTGTATCTACACATTTACGAACAATGTATTAATTAAATGATATTTGATGTATTAATTAAATGATATTTAATTAAAAACTCCCAGGTCAGAGTAAGTTTTGTAAAACGTACCTCTGATCTTAACTGGATGTGCTCGCTAGATTTATCTCCTGAAATAAGTAACATCCAAACGTGTCTTGCTATCTTTCTTCTTTTTCCTCTTGTTCTTTTTCTTGTCTCTCATTACCCATCCAATCCCCTTCATCAACACCTAATCTATGCTGCTCCGTCCGAATGTTCTTCATTAGAAGTGCTTATTCAGCCCTCCTCAACAATGTCTTAGATCAATTCTCCCCAGGCCTAGACATTCGCCTAGACATTTGCCTTCCACTTTGATCTTGATACTTCCCAACAAACTCATGGTGCAAATAAGGTTCTCAATCCCTTATTGGATCCTAAAAAAAACTACCCATCGAACATGAAGTTATCCATGATTGCGCGTCAATGATTCTTAACTTTTGCAGATCTCGACTTCAGATCCTTGGATGTTAGACTAATAACCCCTTAGATGTTTTAGATTCCAACTGATTTTTAGTTTTACCCTAAATTAAAAAAGATTAATCATAATATTGAATTAAGAGTTGATAATATACTTGATTTGTGTCCGAGTGCACAATGCACGTGTATATAAATGGTACATAAAACGGAGGGACTATTAGACACAAATTGCTCATCTTTTGAGATCATCCATTGTAGATGCTAACTGCAGCTTCCCTTGAGCAACAAAAACCTAAAACAAAGACTAAATCAGTGATAACCATAATAGTATACTTAGCTTCACATCAATGCATCAATGACTGAAAGCTTACAATGTGTGAAGATCAGTTCTCGAGACAATAAAAAATATGTGTAGCATATATGATAGCAGCACCTCGCACGCGACATTCTTTTTTTATAAATAATCCATATAAAAGAGGTTTCATTGAGTAACCTCATGCCTTGTAAGTTCATGGTCAATCACTATCAGCCGAACTGCGTCTTTAAGAACTGTAAAAAAAAGTCACTGTTGAGAAACTCAAAAAACTATTCTACAACAAAACAACTTTTCAATTTTCCTAAGAGCACAAAAGGTAAATTAATTATGCTCTAGACCCCTTGTGAAAACTCTCAAGCATCTATACAATACAATGTCGATCACCATTTTCAAATAATTTAAATCCGTTGTCATTTATGGTGACTGCTAGTAATGACCCTTCTTTTTAAATCTTAATTTAGCCTTTCCCTGAAACAAATGTAAGATTTCTAGAACAAATCTATAAAATGAAACAGTATCATATCCGTCTACGTATTTGTGAATTGAACATTAAAGTAGAAAAAAGAAGAAAAAATATCAGTTTCAAGTTTACTGTTGTAAACTCATTGCTTGTACATTAACATATGAATACTCTAAGAGTCAATTTAAGTGCATTCCATCTGTAGGTTTTACGAAGATTATCAATAGCACCTAGCTAAACAACAGATTCTTGTGGTGTCACTTCAATCGTTTAACCTCTGGTATATAAAAAAACAAAAAGTGGTTTTAGCATTAAAATACAGTTTAGCAAAAAGAAAAAAAATAATAATAATATGTTAAAATATGAAGTATGGTGGTAAAAACCTCTTTTGATTTAGCAAGCTTGATAATAGAACACTGAATTAAAAGCTTCAGAATTGGTAGATATACTTATGGCTGCTAATTATAAGAAGGAATTTAGAATTTACAATGAATTTAGGCTGTTTACGACGGAAACATTTTGAATAGAGGGTATTCACGTGATTAGAGAACCCTTGACTTTCCCAGCATATGGAAATGCATACATCGTCAATAAACGCTTTTGCTCTTCTACTCTAATAGTCGACAGGGAATCGTAGTTTAATTTTTTAGAGACATATATTACGCACGGACATAGAAAATAAGGAAATTCAAGCAGATCTTAGTTGTGAAAGCAAACCTTTAACTTGTTGCACTACTGATGAGAAAATATAAAATACACACATAAATGGGATGATAGGAATACAGGGTGACTTGTTACCTTTTTAAGTACAATTTCATTTCTCCCTTATTAGCGTCACACACACATATTTGACTTATCTAATAAGAAAATATAATTCTTCCGACTGAGGGTAGCACAATCACACCTAAACTATTATATATACATTTTCACACAGCCAACAATTTCAATTTCGTCCTTGGCGGGACATAGTGAGTGGCTATCGTTATGTCAGCCCTTACTTTCAAATCCTATCAATCACCTTAAAAGCAAACGACAATGAATAAATGAAAGAAAAGTACAAAAAAGATAAAAGAAGACCACATTAGAGTGTTTGAAGTGAATCCAATGTTCTGCATCCTATTTTCATATTCCATTGGCTATAGGTATATATAATTCGCGTTCCATGTTGACTTTTAGATATAGATATTAGATAATACTTGAAAGAAACATAAACTCATCATTAGGGGTTTTGAAAATAACATACCTTGTTTTTAGTAGTTCGTACAGGGTTAGGGTTTTAAGAATAAGATGCATACATGTTTTGAAGAAGAGACCGGGAAGAAGATTTTTTTATTATGAATCGCGAATATTGGGGTTTGAGAAGAATGATTGAATATTAGGATTCTGAGATTAGAATCACGAATATTATGGCTGAGGAATTATGTTATAACTGAAAGAATGAGAAACTTTTAAAGATCGGGTCATGCCATGATGAGGTCGATTAAGATGTGGATTAGGATGAGTTTATGTATGTTAAGTTACAATATCTTAACAAAAAGTTGAGTTGGCCTAGTGGTTAGGCACATGCGTCTTAATATCCCAAGATTGCAACTGGTCATAAGTTCGATTCTTGCAAGTACTAAAATTTTTAGTGCAATTACTTTTAGCAAAACTTATATACAAACTAAAAAAAATTACAAAAATAAAATACGAAAAGTCAAAAAATAAAAATCGAAAATTCGAAAAGAGATAAAAATAATAAAAAAATAAAATAAAAATTATGGGAAGGTGATGACATGGATATGATGTGGCATACCCCTCCTCTTATATATAATGTAAAGATATATAGGTATATATATATATATATATATATATATATATATATATATATATATATATATATATATATATATATATATATATATATATATATATATATACACTAGCGGCGTAACCCGCCCAATGGGCGGGTTCGTTTTGTAAATCTTTTATAAATATTCGTTTGTGTGTTAGTTTTATCTATTTGCAGTTGGACGCGTTCTTGTTAAAAAAATTTTAAAGGAAACCAATCTTTGATATTTTTAGGGCATGGCACATCCAACGGACTTCTTTATTCTCATGCCAATTTTTCGTTTCACTAATATGAGTGGTCTGTTTTGTTATTTTCTTCAAAAGTTTATTTGTGTACAAAATTTATTTTTTATAGTGGCTTTCGTTTTTCTTAAAAGTGAACTTAAACAAATCTATTTTTTATATTTTTTGGGGTTGGCTCACCCTACGGACTTGTGTAGTCTCATGTCAATGCTTCGTTTTACTAATATAGGCGGGTTTGTTTTGTTTTTTTAACGTATGTTTGTGTATTAATTTTATGTTTTTTTGCAGTGGGACTCATTTTTGTTTAAAAAACTTAAACAAATAAACTTATTAATATTTTTAGGGCTTGTGCCTACCAACGGACTTGTTTAGTCCCGTTTTAGTTTTTCACCTTAGAATATGGGCCGGTTTGTTTTGTTTATTTTATCTAAAAGTATATATGTGTATTAATTTGTTTGATGTTATGTTGTAATTTGTAGGGTTGTGATGGTTCGGTTTGGGATGGTTTTTTGCTAGAACAGAAACCGGACCGAAATATTTGTTTTTTATAAAAACAAAAACAGAAATCGTTCGATTTTGGGCGGTATAGTTTTTTTGGTTTTTAATCGGTTTGTGTTTTTTCGATTTTAAAAACCGTTTATATTTGGGTACGTCCTATTTAGATTAACAAACTTATTTTACGTAAAAAAGATTGTTTTTTAATTACTTTATGTCAATCTAAGGCTAATAGTTTTTATCCCAAATTTATACAGTTACACACATATAATTGCCACATATGTAATAGTATATTGTTAAGTAAACACACGTACAATAAATATATTACTCATATTTCACTCACATTATAAATATTAATTTAAAATTAATATTATTACTTATTCATTTATATTATATTATATATATAGTTTTTGTTCAATAAATGGTATGGTTCGGTTCGGTTTAGTTTTTACGGTTCTGTTTTGGGATGAAAATCGAAACCAGACTAATATTTTTCATTTTTAAAAGGGTAAAAAATGAACCATCGGTTTTTAGTTTCGGTCGGTTTTTTTGGTTTGGTATTTTCGATTTACGGTTGGGTTTTAGTTATCTGTTCGGTTTTGGTAATAAGGAGTTTTTCTAATTTTTAAAACATTATAGTTTTTGTAACTGTTTCACTTATCTATAGAAGTGGTCAGTACTTGCGGTGTGCTTGATACTATATGCTTGAAATAATTATTGCATACTCAAATCATGAATAATCAGTTTCTCGCGTTTGGATACATTAAAACATAGCTAGTTTCTCACTTTTTAGGGGCCAAATAATCACTTTCAGAGTAGCTACAACTATAGTCAATTTTGATTATCTAAGGTCATTTTTAAAATATATTTTTGGGTAACCATGGCTTCTGACCTCTTTTCCTAACACATTTGTATATACAATACCATTTATACGTCATGGCCTGTTATAAAACAGGTTTCGTATTTTTAGCCGAGTTGCGCTAATTTGGACTGACCCCAGAGTTAGTGGTTAAACTTGGAAGTGCAAACGAGTGAGTTACAAACTTTGTATCGAGCAGTTCAAGTTTGGTTAGTTAGAGCGTAACTTTACAAATGTATACTCCACCTTTTCGACATAAAATCGGTTAAATGGATTTAGAAACAGTACCTGAGTCTAATAACACTATAACTTATATGCAGCTTGCTCATACTTTATAGATCTTTCAATCAAATACTGAGCTATCTAAGGTCGACAAACCATTCACAAAGTATGGTGGCAGTGGTTTCTCCTGTGTCACGTACGTTCACTAATCTTCAAAGTTTATCGCTAGCTATAGTATATAAAAATACTATACATTAATTCAATATGGTTTTGCAGTGAAGCAACTGTGCAACAGAAAAGTTGATATCTTAGGAGCCAAAGTATTATGTGAGCGTCCTGAAGGTTGGTCTTGTGTTGTATCCAAAACTGATGGCCCTGAATCTGGTAAAAACTACTTTGAGTGTGGCGAAGGTTATTTGCGTGATAGATGAAAAAAAATACTGAAAGAAACTCTGCATTGCTTTCTTTTCATGCACCTCTATAGTCAATGTTGAATGATGCACCTGTTGTGAAGCCTGCCAACATCTGCAAAGTAGATAGTATAATTTAGATATTATACTTTTAGAAATACAATATTACAAAAGACTAAAAAAAGGAAAAACTGTTGAGTACCAGAACTATACCATAAGTCAATAACCCAAGTCGGCTTCCATCAACATGTCCGAATCCATTAACATAATCCCTGATCAACACATCGTGTATACTTGTGGAACAGCCGTGCCTCTTATGGGGTATTGCAAAGCGTCTCATTATTTCTGGGAGCAGCCCCGTCCATTCCTTCTTTGGAGTCTTTTTTCAGAATGAGAGATAAAAGTCTCAAGACTACACTACCCATTTGATTGGGATGAATGGTCTTTAATGAGTGACTCCGGGTTAGCTTTTTTATTACACAACTTTTTTGTATTTGATTTTCGCCGCCCATTTGATTTTCAACTTTATGGTTGTCTGAGCTCTCTAGCTTTGGCAGTTCAAATGCATTATCGGTGTTGAAGTGCATGATATCCCGACCCATATTTAGAAACCCTTACAAACAAACAAAATGCTATGATAATGAAAGTGGCGTATGACACGTTTTGTTTCACGGTCATGTTTTTAAAAGTCACTCAATATTCACAAATTTTCTTCCTTTCTTATTCGCCTTTTGGAATTACCTAATCTGATTTTCATAGAAACTGATATCTAATGGTCTACTCAGCTGAAGATATGTTTTCCTTGGCTCTTCAATTGCTTTAGATGAAAGTTGTAGTTGGATCTTGGAGGTTTAATAATCTGAAAACAATATTTTTGGAAATTTGTCTATAAAAACTTGGTTATGCTCCTGAATATTATATTTTTATGAACTGTCTTAATTGTTAAAACCATACATACATGTTGATTTTAAATGAGCGTCAAAACATGGCGCCTTTAACCTCATCATTTCAGCTTGATCATACAAATTGTAATGTAGGTAGTCGAGAAGTAGCAGGTTCAGGAGTAATTCTTGTTGATCACAAATTTAAACTTATAATCATAAGATTCCCAAATAGTAATACTAATAATGTAAGATATTAAAAAAAATTAACCTGCCCCAACTCATCATGGCGCAATCTAGCAACTCGGTGCAAAGTGAGGAAATTACTACAAATAAATAGCATTATATAATCAGACACAATGAACATACAATATATGCTACCTCGTGTTAAACCTCCAAGACCCATTTGCTTAATTGTAGAGTGAAATTATGGATACGCAAAAATCACATATATGCCACGACTATTGTACCCGGTAATATACGCCTATAACGAATATGAAATCCTTTCTTAGTTTATGAGCTGAGATCAGAAGTGTGGCCCACCCATAAGTCTATGTAGTTTATATATGTGTTACTGAGCATGCCACTTATGCTTGCAAGGTTCGTTTGTGACAGAGGTGTTAATTAGAAGTCGAGTTCACCTAGATCTTTGATGGAAAGATTGCCTTTTCTAGCAACTTAGTTAGTAAAAAATAAGATTGACGCCATATTCATAAGTATTCACAAGAATTAGTGAAAATAAAATGCAAGTTACCTGCTAGAGATCTTATTCCAACTTGTCCATGAAATTAGCTACTGGTACTAAAAGATAGGAATATTAAATACGTTGTACCTAAGCAAAGCTCAAATAATACTACCAATAAGCCAAGATGACAGGAGTTACATAAGAGAACCTACTACAAATTTATTTGTATTTCTGGCTGCCATCGAAGTCTGGTGCGGGCGGTGTTCCTGCAAGGATTCAAATTGCAGATGTGCTTTAGAAAGTATTATAGGTGTAGATGTTTGACCTGATGAGCGAATTTTTTCTTCTTTTATGGTCACCTTCCTGTAAGATCTTTTGGCCTACTAAATAACGTTTTTAGCAACATCGTCAAACTGTTCCTCATCATCCCATACTCAAGGAAACATATACGCCCAAAGAAAGAGTTTGATCAGTTGGTTACTTTCATTGTGGCCATTGGCTGCTGCCTAACAATGGATCGTTAGTAAAAGGTGTTGTTATCACACGTATAAAGTGCTTAATAATGTTGAAGCTCTTAGACTACATTTTCAATATTGTATCATCTCTATAGGCAAACGCAAATTATAAGTCTGTGTACCAATTTTCGAAACACTAATTTCTGATTATTAGTATTTTCACCAAATGCAATCTTGAAACCCTCTAACAAAAGTGATTATTGTATTTGATAACTGCATTTCGAGTTTACAACACTTTAGTAACAGCCCCTTGTTGACATGGTAACCTACTAAAACTTGAAATAAGGCAAAAGAGAATAATGTTTTACCGGATTGTTTTCTCCAAAATAGGCTCGGCATCATCAATCATATAGTATACTGAAACAGAGTTGGTAAATAATAGATCAAGCTTAAAAGCCTTGGATCATCCATACAAAACCACTTGATATCCTTCAGATATTTCAGAGCTTCTTCTTCTCAAAACTCTGTGATCTGTAGAAACCACAATCAAAATTAGTGGAGTCGATAAAGAAGTTGTATGATCATGATACGCTTTTGTTATTGAAACAGTGTTCTTATGTCTTTCGTAGTAATTTCATGATACTTAACTTCAATTTTGCATATCGTATGTTCCTAAATTATGGTTTAACGGAAGTATAAGCAAAAGTCCTAAAAAGGCATTAAGTAAGAGCTCGAACAGGGTTTTTCTTTACTATGAATATCTAAGAGATGAATTAACTCGCACGGATACAGGAACATGAATAGGAGCTCGGGTACGCCTTAAACAAATCACTTAAGGTCAGGAGGTGTCATATGCTCAAGTAGATCCCGGTGGTATGCTTGTGTATACACAAGACTGATGTTAGTGTAGAAACATTTCCTATTTTGTCATTATTTAAGATTAATTTGCAGTGTTTCATTCTGCACAAACAATCTACACGGTAAATATCAGGAGAAACACAATGGATTAAAACATGGAAAAAATTATAAAGGAATAGAATCTTAACTTGCCTTAGCATTCTGAATAAATTAACCTTTTGGGGAACATATGTGAAGAAGGGAATTGTACATCCTTCACTAAGCTATAAAGCACTTTCTAAGCACTTCAAATAAGCTATGTTTTGTTGCTTGACTTGCCTCCATCTAATATTCTATAATCACATAGGTCCGTAATTGCATTGATGAGCTTCGAGTGATATCAAGAAAGTGAAACACTGGTATAAAGAAAGTGAAACCAAAGCTCATCACCTTACCTAAACACATGGACATTCTGCGGTACTATGTATATTGCCTTTTGGACGAAACATTTATGGAACATCTGACCTCACCAACATCATAAACATTTCCAAGAATATCAGGCATCCGGACAAACATGTGGCAGCCTCATATTGTTCTTTGTGGTAACAAATGTAAGACATGGGTGAAAGTGATAAAAAAGAGAAGTCACAAGCTCAATCTGTTGTAGTGTAGAAAGAACAAAAAGAGGAGTTTTTCCCATACCGGACTTCACTTGGCAGATGACAGCCATACCTAATATAGCATGTGGTATGCACTCGTTTAGCTTTTATACTGTCAAATGTTGTGTGCCAGAACAATAGACTTACAAAATAAACATGTGACATATTCGGATTGTGGATCAAAAGTATTCTAAAGTTTTGGTTCTTCTACAGATCACAAAGATGTGAGTGTAAAACGACTGCAAGCGAAAAAACATACCTGCAACGTGACCAACAGTGGGTGATTGATGCTCATGCACTTAAAAAAGTAGATATCCGAATAACAGTTGTTGATGCAACTGATGATGCTCGTGGGGCATCTGATATAAGGCTTACATACGCTGGTCTGCTCCTTGTCAATACTTCTTTTCCTTGTAACAGATTCACTTTTTAACTAACATACATAATACTTCTTTCTTGCAACAGATTCATTTTTTAAAGTCAGGACCTATCAAGAAGCGAAAAAGAAGAAGGTTTTCTTGACCTGCAAACGTTGGACCAACTTTTCAATCTGCAGTCGTGGAAAGTTTGGCAGTGTCAAGTCTTGCTAGAACCACAGTTCGCACAGGATACATAAGGATTTAAAGTCCTATTTTCAGAATATTTATAACGATTTACTATTCACTAATACCATTCTGGTGAAAGTAAGAAAACATTGAAAACGTAATTAAGTTCAACTGAAAGGAAGAAGGATCACCTCTGAGAAAAGATCCTTCCAGCACCAAGAGCGTTGTGTCCGACTTCATTGTTACCCATGTCGTCTTCAGTAGCAAGCCCGACAGCAGTTCCATGAGCAACTGAGTGTTTGACTATGCAAGATGCAAATTGGTACCTCGCCATCTGCAAATTAACGTTTATTTGTTGCGCCTAAGCTCCATTGATTTCAACTACTGTATTTTCGTCTTCTAAGGGGCTTGATAAGTATTGGAGATCGCTGAGAAATGTTATTAAGTGTTGGTGTTATAACTGATTCTTATTTTGCTTGTAAATTAGATTTTTGTAGATATGTCGGCCATTTTTCCCTGATTGAGAGTTGTGGCTCTTAAATAAACAAAACTCTCAGTCACATTATTACTGGACTCGAGACCAGGTCCCAAGCTATACAGCCAACCCAATCAGCAAAAGCCAAGGTCCAGGACTCCTACCTCAAAACTCAGGTAAGAACCTATAAGATTTCAACACAAAACATCCCATAAGATATAAAGTAGAGAATGGCATCCCAACGGGCGGGATAAGTAGAAAAAATCTAAAATTAGAGCTACAAAACATTTACCTGAGTTCTTTTAGGCCATACCAGTATAAAGTAGAGAATGGCATACATCCCAATCAGCCTGTGTTCTTATGATTACTATCCAAGGACCTGAAATAAGTACTCTAAACCAATTACTGTATGTTATGTAGGGCAAAGGGGTACCTTAATCAATTTGTTTCCTCAGTTTAAGCGTATATGTTTGCTGTCGCTGGTAACTCGCCATACTTTGGTTCTCTTTGCAAAACCTTATACGGATAATCTTTCACTGCAAAAAAAACATAAAATAAAACCTAACCTAATCACAATAAAACACCAAATAAAACTTTAACCTAAATCTACACGTGATATTATTCAAAATTATTAGACAATTTTTTACAGATCATGAATGAACATGTAGCATTAGGTGTTATCTGACAATCATCTACCACCAGTCTTGATATTGATCAGGGCATTAAGATATGATTAGGGAGAAGATATGTCGACATTAGGTTTTATTTTTGTCAATGATGGAGATCGTATATTGGGGTTACGTAATGTATATCTTGTTCTAGTTTGAATTTGAATAGCATAGGTTTTTTTAGAATTTATTAACATGGTTTTAGAAAGAAAATCATTAAAGTAGTCAGGCATACTGTTAAACCTGGTTACTTTCTAACCATAGGTCACAAGGTCAAATCTTGCATGTGACACTTTTTTGACAAAATTTCCGAAAATTCTTATGAAAATGCGTTTCAAACGCGATTTTCAAAACTGCGTTTCCAAAACGCGGTTTTAAAAAAGCTGCGGTTTCAAATCATTAAAAATGTGGAAAATGGAGATCTTTTAGGGAATTCTGAAATACTATTGGCTAATAGCTGCCATGTCACATATGACATGGATTAGAGGTGTGGTATCAAGTCATAGTTATACCTATATATAATATAAAGATATATATATATATATATATATATATATATATATATATATATATATATATATATATATATATATATATATATATATATATATATATATATATATATATATATATACTCGGATCCTTCATTTCTTCCTTTCCCTTGACCTACCACCTTAAGTGGTTTGGAAGCTTGGGAACTTAGTTGCCTTTAAATAAGTTATTTATTTCGTTGTTGCTTGTTTGTCACCATGTCTATTCATGGTGACGCTGACACTGAGAGTGTCGTTGATCCTGTTACTTTGATAGTAAGCTTAATGTTAGTGAACCTTTGCATTCAAACCTTAATGATTCTACTGCTTTAACTATTGTGTCTGTAAATTAAAAGGCACTAATAATTATAAAATCTGGTCTAATGCTATGTTGTTAGCTTTAGAAGGTAAAAACAAACTGGTTTTATTGATGGAACTTGTTAAAGGTCTATTGTTGATGAGGTTTTAGAGAAACAATGGGATAAAGTTAATATTGTTGTGTTGGGTGGATTCTTAACTCCATCTTTGAAGAGTTATTTCTTGGACAAATTATTTCAAAAAAGGTTAAACGTGTTTGGAAAGAATTAAAAGAAATTTATCATAAGGTTGATGGTTCTGTCAAATTTAATTTGTATAACAAGATTAATACGTTGAGACAAAATGGTTCTAACTTGTCTAATTATTATCATAAGTTGAATGATTTGTGGAAAAAAACTGATCTTATGATTGAATTGCCTGATTGTCTATGTACTGGTGGTGGTGACTTTAAATAGCATACTCAGCTTATGAAATTGATGCAACTTTTGATGGAGCTTGATGATTCTTATATGAGTATTAGGCGTTCCATTCTATTTATAGAGTTTTTACCAGATGTTAAAGAGGCTTATGCCTTTATCTCTAGTGAGGAATCTTAAAGATTGGCATTTGGTAGTGTTTCTGGACTTTCTAAAAGGGCTCAAACTTCTGCTTTTTGTCTAATGGGCCTACTAGAAACAATTTTCAAAGAAATCCGCCCTTTAATACCAATAACTTGAGACCTAATAATGATACCACTGCCTTTAGACCTAGTAATTATAATATTGCTAGATCTAATGTGAACTATAGGTATATTGATGAGACTTGTGGGTTTAAAGTTCATACTATTGATAGATGGTTTAAAATCATTGGGTATCATGTTGATTTTGGAAAGTAAAAATCTGTTCAAAACATTTAAGGGAAAAATGTTTCAAAGAATCCTGTTGGTTCTTCTTCTTCATCTGATTTTATAGATGAACAACTTGCTACTTTGCTTTCTCTTATTAAACACAACAATGTTTATGAGAAAATTGTTAAAGCAAATATAAAAGGTACTTATTTCAACTCTAGTAAGATTTTCAATGATAACTTTGAGAAGTTTTTTTGTTCTAACACCAATATTCAGTGTAAGTTAGTTCACAACAGGACTTATTGATTCAAGGGCTAATCAGCATATGACCAATGATGAAAAAGACTTAGATAATGTTTATGATATCTCTCATCTTACTATTAAAGTTGTTCACCCTAATGGGACAAAAGCTATTATTCTAAAATGGGGAATCTTATATTGTTCACTGTCCAACGGGTTAGTCTTGTTTGATGTACTGGTTATACCTAAATATTGTGTAACTTTGATATTTGTTAATAAGCTTGCTAAAGATAATAAGATCTATGTTGTGTTTGATGAGAATAAATGTTTATTTTTGAATCTGGAAATGTCCTGGGGACTGATAGACAATTTGGTGGTTCGAACTATTTAGATACTCAAGGTATTAAGTGTAATAGTAGTAATATTGTCATTACTTGTTCTCTGTCTCAATATGATTGACATTGTAGACTTGGGTACCCGGTAAATCTTGTTCTAAATGTTTTAAAAAGGCACATTGAAGTTTTATCGACATGAACAATTTAAATTTTGTAAAGTTTTTTAAAGAGCTAAACAAACTAGAAAACCTTTTCTATTAAATGATCATAACGCTAAAAGTCTGGTGATATTGATTTAGATTTATGGGGGCCTTACAAGGTTGCTAATTATTCTGGTCATAAGTCTTTCCTTCTGTTGTGGATGATTACACTAGGGTTGTTTGGGTATACTTGATTAAGTATAAAGATGAAGTTGTCTCTCTCATCACTTTTTTTTATAATATGATCAAAAATCAATTCAATAATCAATGAGACTGAATTTTTAAATCAAACCTTTAACAAGTTTTGCAATGAAAATGTAATTATACATTAGACATCTTGTGTCTATTCTCCACAACAAAATGGTTTAGTTAAGAGGAAACATAGGCATATGCTTAATGTTTCCTAACTCTTTCTGTTTCAGGGGGAATTTCTTTGAGGTTTTGGACTAAATGTATTCTAACTGCTATATCTTATTAACAGATTACCCTCTTTGATGCTAAATAGAAAGTCTATAAAATTAGTCCTAATCTCTTCAATATCATAATCTTTGGTTGCTCATGTTTTGCTACTTGGCTTAATAATCATGATAAACTTAGTAGCAGATAAGAAAATGTGTGATGGTGGGTTAGTCTAGTTCTCAAAAGGGTTATAGGGTTTATAGTCTTGATAGGAATCAGATTTTTGTCTCTAGAGATGTTAAGTTTTTTGAATCTTTTTTCCTATTAAGAACTCTGTTTCAAAAAATAAAAATAAAGATATTTTTAATGTTTTTCAAGATATAAATCACTTAAATGTTTTTGATCTAAATTACCTTGAGCTTCCTAATAATGATGAAAGAGTATAATACAACCATAATAGTGACCACGAGTCACCGAGTGATAGCAGCCACTCTACACTTCCTGGTGAGAATGTGAACACTTTTAATTCCACTTTGATTAAGGTTGAACACCATAACACTTATGCCAATGATGCTTGAGTGTTAGAGGATGAGGCAACCACACTTGATGATAACTCAATGTCTGAAGGACATGTAGATTCTATTTCTATCAACTATGCTCAGTGTACTCAAAACTTAAGAAGGTCTTCTATACCTTTTATTTTCCAAAAAAACTACAATGACTATGTTGTTAACTCTAAAGTCAAATATAGGATTGAAAGATTTGTTGGGTATTCAAGGCTTAGTGCTGAGAATCTATGCTTTGTAACCCAAATCAATAAAAATAGTGAACCTAAGACTTTTTTTAAGCATCTCAAAGCTCTCATCGGGTAAATGGTTTCCTTACTTGAAAATGATACTTGGGATCTAGTTGAACTTCCTAAAGGAAGAAAAGCCCTAGGTTGTATATGGATGAGGAAACTTAATTTCAAGTCTAGTGTTGAGATTGAGAGGTACAAGGCCACACTTGTAGCTCAAAGGTATAGTCAGAAGGAAGGGATAGATTATGAGGAAACATTTTCTCGTGTTGTTAAATGGTAGCTGTTAGATGCTTGCTTAATTTAGCTATTATGCAGTCTTGGCTTATTTTTCAACTTGACATTAATAATGCCTTTTTATATGGTGACTTAGATGAGACTGTTTATATGAAACCACCTCAAGGATACTATCCTGGAGGTGATAACATGGTGTGCAGACTTAAAAGTCATTATATGGTAGGTCTCTAAGCTTTGCATGATATAGTAAGTAGTGAGTGAGTTGATGAGTGGTGGTGAGTTGTGTAAAGAAGGTGACAGTGACATTGTGAACGAAGTAAAGATGTTAAGGCTCTAAGTTTTGAAGAGAAGCATGATATTGGATTTGAGAGCCATATAGAAGCACCTAAAGGAAGTCGTTACATTTTAGGTAAGTTGAAGATGTATAGAGGGGTCAAATAGGTGTACTCTTAGAGCTGAAAAGAAGAATGAGGATGGCGAAGATAAGAGTGGTGTGGCTATTGATATAGGTCTAAAAAATTGTGATTCAGAGGCTGACAAAGGAGACACTAATGTTTTTGTTAAATATGTTAGAGATTTTAGTGAAGTGATAATTGTGAAAGTTGATTCACATGGTGAGACCCATTGGAATGAGAAAATGAGCTTTAGTGATATGGTTAATGGTTGTTTTAAGCTGAGTTGTGAACTTGATTTGGGTGAAGGGTATAAGTCAGTAGTTGCACATTTTGTGAAGAATTGGGGAAAGAAAGGTGGCGGTTGCAATAAGAGTGATGACGTAGAGGTTAATACTTTTGGTGGATGGAATGTTACTAAAGAAATGTAAGCTATGGAACATAGTTTAAAGGGTAATGGCTCTAGCACTCATATAATGGATTGTGAACCATAGTTTGGTGTTTTACAACATATCAAAGAAGGTATGCATGAGGTTGATTGTGATGGTTGGCTCATAGGAAGGGAAGTTGTTGGAGGTATGGGGAGGTTTGTGAAGGATAGAAGAAAGGAGAATAGATTTTGCAATAGTCTTTTTGGTGTTTTAGATAAAGAGAATGACCATGGTAATGGTACTCGCAAGGGAAACCTTATTGTGTTCAACGTGGTAAAAATAGAGATGGCGAGAAGTTTGATAGATTCATGAATGATTTCACTTTAGGTAGTAGTAATTCTGATATAGGGAAATGAGAGAGGAGGAAAAAAGAGCTTGTGATGTTTGACATATGGAAGTGGCACAGCCGGAAGAAAAAAATGGTTGTTTGACATCTAAGGAGTATGGAAATGGCATGTGCTAAATCGCTCGATGGGAATGGAGGTTGGTGGGGTTGATGCGATGGATTTTAGACATAATTTTGGAATTAAAGACTGAGGTTAAGGGTGTTTGGAGTTACTCTTCACATATTTGAAGTTAGCTTAGAGTTGAAGATCATCAGGTCTGGTTAAGGGGTGTTTGGCATACAAAATATTTGATGTTTTGGAGTGCTAAACAACTTAAGATGACTATAAGTTGTAAAGTAGTTGATGGTGTTGGAAGCTGAAGTTTATTGAGGTTATTAAGTTTACAAGAAGCTTAAGTATACAAGTAACCGAAGTTCACACTAAGTTGTTGAAGTTTAGCTTGAGCCTGAAGACTTAAGTCCAAAGTGAGTTGCTACTTGACCCAAAGTTTTTTTGTGGAGTTGTATTGTTACATGATCTGAGGTGAGGATTGCACCCATAATGGATTATCCATTTTCAAACTCAATTATTGAGGTCAAGAATCTCTTAAGGGGATGCATTGTTACGAGTCAAATGGTCAACGGGACCACCAGTTATGTACATGTGGAGAACATGGTGGACTGAAAGACAAATATGCATAATTTTGTTAACCTACCCTACGGCTATATAAACCGTTCACTTGTTCATTTCTCATTATTAGCTATGTGTTTGGGAAATCAATTCTCTCTTAGATTCTGTTGTAACCCTTATGGGAGAATTCATTTTTTGATAATAAATCCCTTTAACCAATATAGATCCGGATTGGCTTATTGCAGCTTATTCTATGTATTGTGTTGCTTAATTCTTGCTTATCTAATAAGTTGGATTGAGAGTGTATAACAGATTTGGTTATTGGAGAGCACAAATAATTATATATGAGTAATTACATTCATGTGCATCGCATGCAACAGGATATGCGCATAACATCTTACCTGGGCACATGTTGTGGTACGTGTACCACTGAAGGAAGCACTCGTGCCCAAATCGGTTGACCGATTTGTAATCGTACCGATGCGCCGACCGATTTGAACTCCGTCGTTGACCAAACATGGTCGACAATGAGACCAAGATGGGAAAAGGGTCGAGGTGTGTTTGTGTGTGTTTTTAATTAATAAATATTTATTTTTGTGGGGTATGTTTTTTTTAAGGTTGTCTTGACGAGGAAAAAAGTCGTTATTAGATTGTTGGAAAGAGAAAGCTAAGGTGGTGGGTAAAATGGGGGTCTACCCCCTCAACTGATGTGCAGAGCCAAAGGAACATAGCTTGCATGTATTCCATGTTTGCTTTGGCGGTCATGATTTGAACACAATAGGCTAGAACAATGACGGTCAGTTGTATAAGGAAAATCATATTCGAGTGTACGTTTTTTGTGAGTTGTGGATTGAATACAAGAAAAAAAAAACGTTGAAGAAATAAGTTATAGTGTTATTATTTCTTATATGCGAATACATCCAATTAAAAATAACCCAATTTGAAAACTGAAAAAAACATTGAACAAGCAGTTCTTTATTAGGAAGGCAGAGTGTTGATGGATAGTTCCACTTTCATAGCAGAGTTACTGGAACAGCTAAGTATAAGTGAGTGTAAAGTTGAAGTTCGAGCAAGAAGTCTTTTTACGTAACAATGAGGAACTAAACCCAAACGTCGAATTCTCTAAATCAAATACCAGAAAGTTGTCCTCGAACTGAAACGTCCCAATCACAATTGCAGGTTCACTAGTCGCACCACCATCGACAAATGCTAGACATGTCACGTCTTTTGTCATTTGCTTCATAGAATTAGCCGTGGATATGGTCCACCTCTTCCCATCTGGTAGACTAAAATCAATATTGGGTACGTTTAACTTAACTTTCGTATCATTGCTGGAGGTACTGTAACAAAGGCTAAAAGGCGCAATTGGCTTTGCAGGAGGAATTCGTTTTGTAACCATTGAGAACCTTCTAATCACGCTATTGTAAATGTCAGTTCGTAAAGTGGTGTAGGGGTCAATTGTACTTAGCTTGGTAAATGTGTTTGCAGGAACTATAGTTGATCTATTTTTAATTATGATGGAATTGACACCGATAAAGTATCCAAAAGAATTTGGCTGCTTCAACAAGGGGGTGTGAGTAAGTAAACTCCTAATGTCGACATTCGACTGAGGACGAAGGTAGTAAGGACCAATTCCATAAAATAGAACCCCTGGAGTAGACAAGGTGCTAGGCAAACAAAGCGATACAACGTTCCTAAGCGGTTGATATAAAGAAGCTGGTAACGCATATGGTGACGTTGAAAATGCCATAACACCAGAAACATTGGCAGGGAATGCCTGAAATGCAGAAGAAGGTGCACACGCAGCGTTTGGATTACTACCATACTCTCCAGTATAAATATTTCGACCGTTGCTTGTGTTGAACGTGAAACTGTCCCAGTTGAGCACGGCTTCACCACACGTTCCGGTAACAGGGTTGACAACATTGACTGGGCATGTACAATCTCCCCAACCAGGTAATATGGGATTTTTGGTTACGGGAGAGCATGAAGGATTTTTGTATGAGTAAGTAGTCCTGGCATCCTCACATAGATATTCATGGCATGCAACCGGATATGCACAAAGCGTATTACTTGGGCAAACGTCCTGGTAGTAGGACCGCCACTCCAGGAAGCATCGTGCCATGTGAAAGGAGCATCGATGTCTATAAGGAGTTTTGAATACATATAATGCATGTTATCATAATTTGTCATGAGTTCAACGCTAAAGAGAGGCTTGGCAGCATCGGTATGCTTATAGATCGGGGCAACTACGGATGAGTAAGGTGGTGGATACACAGCCATGATTTCATGTTCAAGAGATATGAAAGCTAGAACGAGCACGATTAGCTGTATAAGAGAAAGCATCTTCGTATGTTCGTTTGTTTCAGATTAATTGTAGTTTATGAATGAACATCAAGCAGGTTTATATAAATAATTAAATATGTTATTGTCTTGGTTTTGTTTCTGCTTTTAGACGTATTTGAATCTACTTTATAAATGGCTGGGAGGCTTAATTGATAATCAACATATATATTTGAGTTTCGGGGAAAAAAAACACACACTATATATATGGATCGTTGAACTTTTTATCCATAATCTATAATCTCTAATTAAATTATAAAATATTTAGGACCTTTTATAATTAAATTATAAAATATTTAGCACATTTTAAAAATAGCAAGACGTTTCAGTAAATTTACTTGTTAAATATAGCAAGTAGTAGATTTCTTTCATATTTTATATATTTTCTAAAAACTTTTTATATCAAACTTTTATAACAATATATTAAAATAACATTTTTTATTTTAAATTAAAATATCTTTTTTATCTATTTAATAATTTTATAGAATAAGTTCATTAAATTTTCTAAAATTTTGTTTTCTTTAATTCAATATCAATGTCGATAAATTTTATTAACTTTCAGTTAATTTTTTTATTTTTAGTATTTCACATTTTTACCCTTTTAATATTAATATGAACACGAACTTGATAAATAAAATAGTAACATTTGTTCGCGTTAAAATGATTATGGAATACTCGTTGTCATATTACGTGAGCACAATGCTAGTCAACATTTTATACATGTATGTAAACTGGATCCAACTAAACTTTGTTAATGCAGAATAAGAACTTTCTAACAAAGTATTAATATCTCTTATTTTTGTCTCAATATGATAAAAAGTTCGAAAATATTTGGATAATCAACGGTCAAGGAAGGAGTTGGGTGTACCTGAAGTATTAGCACGAAACGGTAATAGCAAGGATAATCAAGTTGTTTAAATTAATACTATTAATCTTACTTTCAGCTTTTTTAATGGTTGAGTACTGTATCTGTTTATAAAACCCAACTTGGCCACCATGCCTCATTTTCTTTAATTTATTACTACTTGTTTCATCTCGATAGTGGTCAAGGTATCACATGCGTACTACGTACTATGTGTAGAAGTAACTCAAAGTACATATAACTCCTTTAATACTTGCTTCCATCACCATCAACTAGAATTGTAAAAAGTATCGGAAACTTTTGAATTTAAACAATATGAGTAAACTCGGACCGGTTGAGAGGTGCCAAGCACAAGGCTTTCAGCTTACTGGCTCCGTGGTAACGTGATCCAACTATCTTTGCATACGAATTCGCGTCAATCAAAGAATCGCCAAACTTCTAAATTAAGAGCATGTAAAACTTCTAAAAATACTATAGGATGATGCTATTTCAAGAAAACTTATCCGATCCATGTGGAATGCCTATTATTAACTCGTTTTATCTTGTCGATGTTAACAAACAAAATAATACACGACTGCATAACGTACAGAAACTCATCGATATATACGCATGCCACTGAACTTTATAAATAAATACGTATATTCGAGTCGAGCATACACATGAAGATGTTCAAAGATTACAACTGATGATTATGTCATGTTGCATGGGCAGATAAATCAGCCATCATTCGAAATTTTATATGATTCATTAGCGACTATAAATCACTTGCCATTCTCAAAATTAGGAACACGTCGATGAGACAAATAGAATATACAAACATCTAGCAATGCTTTCGCTTCTACAACTAACCATTATCGTTCTAGCCTTCGTATGTCGCAACCATGAAGCGATTGGTGAATTTGTGCCACCATACACTTCCATAGTTGTTCCTGTTACCAAACATACCGATGCTGTTAAGCCTCTCTATAGCGTTGAAATCCTGACAAAATATATAAACATGCAATTTATGCATGCACACTTTCTAATTGACATCGATGCTCCTTTCATATGGCACGACTGCATCCTGCAATGGAACCCTATTCCGGGAAGTTGTCCTACTAATACTCTTTGCACCTATCCTGTTTCTTGCGAAGAATATCAATGCACGGATGTGAGGACTATTTACTCTTACAAGAATCCTTCTTGTCCACCAGTAACAAATAGCTCAACGTTACCTGGTTGGGGATATTGCACGTGTCCGGTTAATATAGGGAACCCGATTTCAGGATCATGTAGTCAAGCCCTTCTTAACTATGACGATTTCACTGTGAACACAAGCAATGGTAAAAATATTTTCACAGGATTATATGGAGCAAATCCTAACGCTGCATGTGCTTCTACTTCTACATTTCAGTCATTCCCTGCAAATGTTAATGGTGTCATGGCGTTTTCTTCCTCGCCATATGCGTTACCAGCTTATTTATACCAACCACTTAAAAGATCATTAGCTCTATGTTTGCCTAGCAATCCGTCCACTCCTGGAGTTCTATTTTTCGGAGCTGGCCCTTATTATCTCCTTCCCCAATCTGATGTTGACTTAAGGAGTTTACTCTCTTATACTCCTTTATTAAAGTACCCAGGTTCATTCGGATACTTTATAGGTGTCAGTTCCATTGTAACTAGACGAAGATCCATTGACTTACCCTTGAATAGCACAACCAAGCTTAGTACAATCGAGCCTTACACAGTTCTTAGAACTGACATATATAATCGCTTGGTGGATATATTTTCGACCTATACTATTGGAATTCCTCGTGCAAGGCCGGTCACACCTTTTGGACTGTGTTTCAGGACCTTCACCAGATTTACTCTGATGCATGTTCCTGATATTGATTTGATTCTGCCGAATGGAATGAAATGGACTATAGCTACTGCTAACTCCGTTAAACAACTTACAAGAGACGTGGCATGCTTAGCGTTCGTTGATGGTGGTATGGCAGCTGAACATGCAATCGTTATTGGGACCTTTCAGTTTGAGGATAATTTTCTCGAGTTTGATTTAGAGAATTCGACTTTCGGGTTTAGTTCATCGTTGTTACGTAGGCAGACTTCTTGTGCTAACTTCAACTTTACACTCATCAATAGCAGTTAAATCAGTTCCATAAAATCATATGTCATCAGCTGGATATGGATGGCAACTTAGCCTTCCTAATAAACATCTTACTTCAATCTTTGCCTTCAGAATTTGTCTTTCCAATACGTAGTTGAATAAACAACTTTTTTGTTGGTTGATCCTTGTTTAGTATTTAGTTTAATTTTGTTCAAAAAAATTAACCCTAAAACAAAGTACTATCGTCTATTTTGCCAACACCACCAAATGAAAAACATATACAATAAAAAATTTTAACAGATGATATATGAACTAATAAGGTGAAACTGTAACTACTATTTCATGGATACACATACATCGAAAAAGATTGCCCAATCTCGACTACTTATTAGTACAATAAACTGAATTTGCGCGGTTAACTATTGACTATTCGAACAGTTTCAACTGTTATTAGTGAGTGTATAGTTGAAGTTTGAACAAGAGGTCTGCTTACGCAATAATGACGAACTAAAACCAAAACGCGAATTCACATTATCAAACACCACTAAGTTATCCTCAAGCTGAAACGTTCCAATCATGATTGCAGGCTCACTTTTTACACCACCATCAACGAACGCAAGACATGCCACGTATTGTGTTATTTGCTTGATCGAGTTAGTTGTGGATATAGTCCAATTCTTCCCATCTTGGAGGCTTAAATCAATGCCAGGAACCTTCAGAGTAACTGTGCCATTATATTTGGATGTTCTGAAACAAAGGCCAAACGGTGCGATTGCCTTTGCAGGAGGGATCTTTTTCGTAACCTTCGAAAACCTCCTAACGACATTATTATAGATGTCGGTTCTAAGGGTGGTGTAAGGATCAGTTGTACTAAGCTTTGTGGTGGTATTTGTGGGAATTTTGATTGATCTATTTTTAATGACAATGGCATTGACACGGATAAAGTATCCAATAGAATCTGGTTGTTTTAGCAACGGAGTATAAGAAAGGTAATTCGTGACATCAACATTCGACTGAGGAAGAAAGTAATAAGGACCATTTCCTACAAACAGAACTCCACGACCAGATAACCTGCTAGGTAAACATATAGCTATTGTTTTTGTAATGGTATACATATAATTACGCATAGAAGTTTGGAAAATATAACGAGATGTTTGGAAAGCATAAGGAGCTGTCGAAAGAGCCATGACACCAGTAACGTTAGCAGGGAATGATTTGAACGAGGTAGAAGTAGCACAAGAAGCATATTGGTAAGCAGTTTCCACTTGTGTAAAAACTTGTCTACCTTTACTTGTGTGCATCATGAAAGAGTCAGAATTAGCATAAGCAAGACCACACGATCCTGTAACAGGATCGAGTACATTAACCGGACATGTACAACTTCCCATATCAGGTGGGCTAGGAATGTTAGTTATCAATGGGCAAGAAGGATTATCCTGCAAAGCCCTGCATGGGTCTTCATTGCATGGAAGTGGCTGTCTGCAGATCTTTCCGTTACGACAAAAAGGATCTCTATATGCTATAGTACCGTTTTTCAAGATGCATGCATGATATGTAAGAGGAGCATCGATGTCGATAAGGAAGTTTTCATGGTAATTAGGACCCTGTATGAATGATGATATGGTTTGAACGCTATAGAGAGGCTTAGCCGCATCGGTATGTTTCCTTATCGGAGCAACCAGGGAGGTATAAGTGGTTGGTACAAATTGAGATACTGCTTCATGCTGATGAGAAATGAAAGCTAGAAAGATTAGGATTATTTGGGTAAGGGAAACCATTCTTGAATGCTTGTATAGTTTGAACTCTACTTTTAGCAAGCAAATCTTGCTTATTTATATGCATACGTCAAAGCCTTTGAATCGAGTCTCTCTCTGGATATATTTAAAAGTCAACTGCTAATGGTTTAGTTATAAGATAAACTTAAGCATCTGTAACTATGGATTGAGATCTGCTTGGCATTAGAATTATGAGAAAAAATCTATTCAAGTAAAGAAGACTTAGAGAGCTTTGACCATACTGAAAAAGTCAATGGTCAAATAAGAAGCAGTGTAGATGTCCTTACGGCCATATGAAAGGATAATACGATCCACATAAAAGGCCAATGGGTAACGTAGGAAAGGTACTTCTGTTGTGTTTAAGGTAGCATAAGCTTAATGGTTGCAAGATATAATTTTTACAATTAAGAGTAAGAAAAGTCAATCTAGCCATGCAACTTAACATGGCATCCTGATATATAACATGGCATCCTCATATAGTGTTATAAATAACGTGAGACGTGATGTTTCGGTATGAGCCAAACCTTAAGCTTTAGCATGAAGTGTGGCGGCAGAGTTTTAATGAAAGCATGACTTAAGGCGTTAATATACATTTATAAATTTTTTATTTAAGTTTATTTGAATACCAAACTTATGTAAAATATGGGGATTCATCCTCACTCTCTATCTCCTTACTATATAATAACTGGGATTAAATCCTCTACACTACAGGGTATTTTCGTCATTTCACCCATCCAATATATAAACATTTTTTCTCCTTTCTTTCTCATAAAAACACATACACACAACGTATGTACATTCTCTCTCTACCCGATCTAGTTTCTTTCTCTAAAATTGAAGCGTATAATTAGAAATCTGTCACGAACATCATCATTAATCTATCACGAATCAATTAATTAGATCAGTTAATTAACACGATTTCATATCAGATTTGTAAATAATATATTCTTATTTTTTTAGATTATTTGAATTTGAATAAGCTTATTAATATATTATCATTAGCTTATTTTGAACGAAATATTCTGATTGATAGTTCTTATTTTGATTGAATTACTCCGATTGATTGTTCTTATTTTGATCGAATTATTTTAATTAGCTTTTAATAATGTGATTTGTGTGAATAAGCTTATTTGTTTGAATAAGATTTTGAATTAGATGAAATTTATAAATAATCTTGTGAATTAGATAGGAGTTATGTGAATAAGCTTACAAATTATATGAGAGTTATGAATTAGCTAGCTTATTTGCTTATTTTGACGAATCATAAGGTATTTTATGTAAGTTGAATTAAGTTTGTTGACATGAGCTGAAATAAGCTTGATATCTCATATATGATAGTAATATCATATATGATATATCATCAGTTATCATATATGATATAAATATCATTTATGATATACCAAACAAACCATAAGAAAAAACAGACTTTGTCTGAGTATTTTTTAGAAATTGAATATAAAATCTTGAAACATGTCTTCTATCATATATATGAGTAATTTATTTTGGTGTTAAAATGTTGCATAATATGTTTTTTTTCTTTTATAAATGCAGTCAGACAGAGATGGTGTGATTGTCCGATTTGGAGCAAACCAGATAAGGATGTTGATTATAACAAGAGGATGTGCATGGATATGTTTTGTGGATCAAGATGGAGTAGACGTTATTCATGAATTCATCATTTGATAATCTGTTTTAAGAATAGTTTATTGTTGAAAAACGAGTAGTTTCAATTATAATATTTTTGCATCTTTTGATTATGTATAAATTGTTATCATATATGATATCAGATGTATCATATATGATTTTATAATAGGTTACATTATGTTTAATTATCATATATGATACTGCTTAAAAAGTACTACTTTTTTTTAACAAGTGTTTATTTATTAATTAAGGAGATCCTTTGTTGTAAGCATGAATTCACCAAATCTTTTGTTCAATCTATCAAACTTTTTTTAGTATCATATATGATAATGCATTATCATATATGGTAATGCAATATCATATAAGACAGGATTTAAGAGTTACACGTATTATCATATATGATAGTTCATTATCATATATATAATATTGATAAAAAAGGTAAAAACGATGCTCCAAATGATAAAAACATCAACAAAATAGGCATATTATCCAAAACTTACATCCGCAAATGTTTCTCTATTTTCATATTCAACAAAAAACTCAGTGAGTTAGTAGCACTACAAAGTTAAAGCATTACAACATTATACACAAATTATTAAAATATAAACAAGTCAAAATGGCTAAAACAATGTGTGAAAATAATAACACCACAACGATTATGCACTCAACCAACCACCCCTTGTGCTTTTATTAACAACAATACGAATCAGATAGTCCCCAAATGGGTGCTATCAACATACAAAAGAGAAGGTTGTCCCCAAACGGATGCAACCTGATAATACAAGATCAAAACAACCTAAACTACACCTAAACTATTAGAATCAAACGTTCAAACGTTTACATCTTTTTATTTTAGAGAGAAGGAAAAAGAAGAGAGAAAAACGGCAGATGAAGAATATGTGAAACCCTAACAAATGAAGCGTGATGTGTATATATGCTCATCCAAGAATGGTAGGTTGCCACATCCAGTCCTTGCATAAACAAAAACAAACAAAAAAGGAAGGACAAAGGTAGTTACACAAGTAACCCTTATAGTTAGAAAAAGATTACAAGTAAAGTCCAATATCCAACACCCCTCCTCAAGCTTTTTCGCCGAACAAGTTACTCATGTTCAGTAACTGAACCATTTTGTTATGCTGATAAGATCCCAAACCTTTAGTCAAAATGTCAGCAGTTTGATTATCAGTATCAATCTTAACAGTTTTAATCAAACCTGAGGCCACTTTTTCTCTGATAAGATGCACATCAAGATCAAAATGTTTGGTTTTTTCATGCATAATAGGATTGACAGCAATCTGAATAGCAGAGCTATTATCACAAAATAGAAGAGCAGGAATAGCATTAACAATGTTCAGATCCTTAAGGATCTTGACAAGCCACATAACCTCACAAGTAACAGAAGCCATAGCTCTGTATTCTGCTTCAGCAGAGGATCTGGACAGAGTGCTTTGTTTCTTGCTTTTCCAAGAAACCAGATTACCACCCACAAACACACAATAACCAATAACAGATCTCCTGGTAAGTTTACACTTAGCCCAGTCAGAATCAGCATAAGCTTTTATAAGACTACAACCATTAGTCTTATTGAAGTTAAGACCAGTACCAGGACCACACTTTAGGTATCTAAGAACTCTAAAGGCAGCCTCAAGATGAGACTGAAGAGGAGCATGCATATGCTGACTCAAACAGTGAACAGAATATGAAATGTCAGGTCTAGTGTTGCATAGATAAATCAATGTTCCCACAAGTTTTTGATAGACAGTGATATTGTTAAGATACTTGTCATCAAGAGATTCCTTATGATTAAGAATCCCATTTTCAGGCATAGGTGTGTTAACAGGTTTACAAGCAAGAAGGCCATACTCATGTAATAATTCAATACAGTACTTTCTTTGATTTATACTCACACCATTTTGAGTTCTCAACACTTCAATACCAAGAAAGTATTTAAGATCTCCAAGATCTTTGATTTTGAATTTCTTATTGAGAAGATCCTTAACTTTATCTATTTCATACAAATTGTTGCCAGTTAACACAATGTCATCAACATAAACAAGCAAGGCAATGAAAACATTATCACTGCTTTTAACAAACAAGGAATAGTCATTTTGACTTTGTCTAAAACCAGATTCACAAAGAACTTCAACAAGCTTTTTATTCCATTGTCTAGGAGCTTGTTTTAAACCATAAATTTTTTTTTTCAATTTGCAAACTCTTTTTTCATTCTTATCAAAAAAACCAGGAGGTGGAATCATATAGACATCTTCATCAAGTTCACCAAACAAGAAGGCATTGTTAACATCTAGCTGAAATAAGTTCCAACCTTTTTGAACTGCTAGATTGATCAAGATTCTAACAGTCCCCATTCTAACAGTTGGGCTAAAAATTTCATCATAGTCAATGCCCTCTTTTTGACCACAACCCTTAGCAACAAGCCTAGCCTTGTATCTCTCAATCTCACCATCAGATTTGTACTTAATCTTATAGACCCATTTGCTAGCAATGGCCTTTCTATGTGGAGGCAAGTGAGTAAGGGTCCAAGTATCATTCAGATAAAGGGCTTCCATTTCACTATTCATAGCTTGGACCCAATTAAAGTCTTTGATAGCCTCACTAAAACAACTAGGTTCATAAGTCTTGTTTAAATTAGAGATAAAACAAGCATTATAAGCAGAAAGCCTAGTATGATTAGCAAATCTATTCAAACCATATTTAACCTTGTTGTCAAGAACAAACTCATTGAGTTTAGCAGGTAACTTAGAGGTCCTATTGGACCTTCTAACAGAAGGTTCAGTATCCTCATCAATTGTACCAAGACTGGCATCAAACATTAGAGTAGGAACCTGATTTTGACAAGAGTTGTTGCCCTCAGAACTGGTTGTTTCACCTAATGATGAAGCAGTATGAATACAATCAGATGACTGCTCCTCTGCAGTATCATCGGAGTGTTCTATATTTACCTCCTCTGCTTCATCAGGTGACCCCCTTCCATCATCATAGGGACTTTGGTCATTTTGATCATCTGACTCACAAAAATTGAAAAAGTTTTTATTTTCAAAATCATTTTTATCAAAAACTGAAAGAGGCTGTTGAACAGCTTTTATCTTATAAGGAAAAATGGACTCATAAAACTTGACATCTCTAGAAAAAAGGTAACTTTTATTACTTAAACTAAGTAGCTTATAAGCTTTCTTGGAGGAAGAGTAACCAACTAAAACACATTTTTCAGATCTTGAAGACAATTTATCGTTATTATTTAAAACTGTTGAAAAACAAAGACAACCAAATGACCGTAAATGGGAAAGGGAAGGTTCTCTCTTATAAAGCATACAAAAAGGTGATTTACCAGCAAGGACAGAAGATGGGAGCCTGTTAATGAGGTAAGCAGCAGTAAGCACACAATCAGACCAGAAACACAAAGGAAGACCACCTTGGAAAAGTAAACTTCTAGCCACATTAAGGAGAAGCCCGTGCTTTCTCTCAGCAATCCCATTTTGCTGAGGAGTGTAAGCACAAGAGGTCTGATGTATAATGCCTTTTTCTTTGAAAAACAGGTTCATTTTTTGGTTAACAAACTCAGTCCCATTATCAGATCTTATGATCTTGATTTTTTTAAGAAACTGATTAGAAATAAGATTGTAATATTCCACCACAAAATCAAAAACCTCATCTTTAGTTTTAATGAGATAAATCCACACAGCCCTGCTGTAATCATCAACAATGGTCAAAAAATACCTGAAACCTTCTCTTGTAGTGACCTTGTAAGGACCCCACAAGTCCAGGTGTATAAGATCACCTAAACTAGAGGAAACATGGTCACTCAAAGGGAAAGGTTCCCTGGTCTGTTTAGAAAAATGACATACATCACAAGGTTCATTATGGTCAGGTTTGGTAAGCTTCAAAGAGTGTTTGAGAACACTTAGAACTTGGTCAGAGGGATGACCAAGCCTGTTGTGCCAGACACTTTTGGACACATGACAACACATAATGGAATAGTTACTTTTAAACTTAGGGGTTTTACAATCAATGTCAAACAAGTACAACCCACCACATTCTCTACCAGTCCCCATGATGTTCTCTTTTTTCAAATCCTGAATAATACAATCATACTCATTAAACCCAACATGCAATTTACTATCTTTTATCATTTTGTTGACAGATAAAAGACTAAAAGTGTATTCTGGTATGAACAACACATCAAACAAAACAACATTACTGGTTAATCTTAAGGTTCCAACATGTCTGATTTTAGCAATAGTACCATTAGGATGTCCCACAGTTATGTTTAAATCAGAGATATCAACTAAGTCAGTCATATCCTTAGTAGTAGAGGTAATGTGTTGGTTTGCCCCAGAATCAATAATCCACCCAAAATTAAACACATATTCACCAATTCTCACATTAGCATTAAAGCATTTGTAAAAATGGTTATTAAAAAACACATTGGCATTAAAAAAAGTACAACTAATACCTGCCATATTGGACTGTACACCAGAATTACTGGAAGAACTCTTTTCACCAATTAAGTTCATCAATTTAGCAATTTGATCATTAGAAAAAGGTGTGAAAACATTATTAACAGAACCATTAGAGCTAGTAGCATTAGAAACATCAACATTGTTACTATTAAAGCTTTTGTTATTTCCTTTGTTATTAGAAAAACCCTTGTTTTTGGAGTTCTTCTTATAACCAGGAGGATAACCAATTAACTCAAAACACCTGTCTATGGTATGACCTTTCATACCACAATGATCACATTTCAAAGAATCGTAAGAAGTCCTATTACCATTAGGAGAATTCCCATTAAAAGAGGCATTACTACCAAAAGTACTGTTATTTCTATTAGTGCTAACTCCATAACTTGTGTTATTGGTAGAATTACCATAACTAAAGTTGTTGGAACTGGAATTTCTATAGGGAGTAGCACCTCTAGACTCAACACCTTTGGCAGCAAAAGCACTAACCTGTGGTTTAGGAGCCACAGAATTAGTGCCCAAACCCCTATGAGACTCCTCACGACAAACAATCACAAAAGCATCTTTAACATCAGGCAATTCAGTTTGAGTAAGAAGAGTACTTCTAATAGGTTGGTAAATATTATCTAATCCCATTAAAAATTGCATGAGTTTCATGAGTTGATTATGTTTACCCAATTCAGATCTAGCAAGACAAGTACAAGGAGTCAATTTGGTCAACATATCAAACTCCCTCCATAGAGAGTTGAGCTTATGATAATACTCAGAAACAGATAAACCATTTTGTTTAAAGTTGTTAATTTTTTGCACCAAATTAAACAGAATAGACCCATCTAGTTTGTCATAGGTTTCTTTAAGCTCATTCCAAACCTCAGCAGCATTATCAGCATATACAAGACTCAAATAAAGGTCCTCAGAAATACTATTTAACAACCAAGATAGCACAACAACATTACATCTATCCCACTGAGAAGTGAGAGGACTACTAGACTCATAAGTATCTCTTAAGCAAGTACCATCAACAAAACTCATTTTGTTTCTAGCATGAAGAGCAATTTTCATAGTATTAGCCCAAACTCTATAGTTCTCACAACCAGTCAATTTAAAAATAATCAAAGAGCCACTGTTACTATCATTAGTCTGCAAATGAAGTGGATTACTAGCATCAAGTCCATTAATAACATTGGTAACACTGTTACCACCACTGGTCTCAGTAACCTCAGGCGCCATAACCACAACAAAAATAAATAATCACCACAAACAAGCAGAGAAAAGAAACCTATCTGTTCAGCCAAGAACTCTAGTTCAATACCTTTCACCACTTAGTTCTCAGGATTCCAAACCACTCAAGGTGGTAGGTCAAGAGCAAGTGAAAGGCGGTGAACAAAACAAAAAACAAACACACAAAAAATAAAGAGAAGGGTGCGAGAGGTTTTACACAACCAACAGCATCCAGCAAAGCAGCGGAAGAGAAACCCTAGGTCACTCTAGATTCAAGTCTAGAAATAACCAAGAGCAAACCACACCAACAGACAAGGTTAATCTAGATTCAAGTCTAGAAGTAACCTTGACTAATATACCAATAAATCAACCAATCAAGCAATACAAGCTTCCAATCGAATACCTGCAAGGTTAGAATCAACAGATAAACACTAGACAAGCAAAACCCCCAATTTTTTGAAAAAATAAGGGTTTCAAAAAAACTTTGTATCTTTTAAAAAACGACGAAACCAAGAAGCAGAAACACTTCTAGATCAGGAAAACCTTAAAAGAAAATGATTTAGAACAAAAAAACTTTGAAGAAGACCAAAAAAAATTTATTTTCAAAAAACTTTGTAGATCCAGTAATAACAAGATGAGATAAACCCAAAAATCATAAAACCCCCAAAAATAATTTGCCAGAAAAATTTTAGGTCAAAGATCCAACCAGGAGCTCTGATACCATGTGAAAATAATAACACCACAACGATTATGCACTCAACCAACCAACCCTTGTGTTTTTATTAACAACAATACGAATCAGATAGTCCTCAAATGGGTGCTATCAACATACAAAAGAGAAGGTTGTCCCCAAACGGATGCAACCTGATAATACAAGATCAAAACAACCTAAACTACACCTAAACTATTAGAATCAAACGTTCAAACGTTTACATCTTTTTATTTTAGAGAGAAGGAAAAAGAAGAGAGAAAACGGTAGATGAAGAATATGTGAAACCCTAGCAAATGAAGCGTGATGTGTATATATGCTCGTCCAAGAATGGTAGGTTGCCACATCCAGTCCCTGCATAAACAAAAACAAACAAAAAAGGAAGGACAAAGGTAGTTACACAAGTAACCCTTATAGTTAGAAAAAGATTGCAAGTAAAGTCAAATATCCAACACAATGGATCTTGATATCACACATCAACACTTTGATTGCAAACTCGACACTCGTCTTTTGTCATCTCATACACGTGCCGTTGTTTGTTCTTTCCACACTTGTCTTATGTTCACTTATTTGGTCTTGAGATGATTGAGTTCTTCCAAATGCAATGAAAACAATTTTCACTACACAAATAAAAAGATTTGGTTTTAGTTTCAATCAGATTATCAAATATGATATCTTACATAAGTTGAATTTCAACTAGATTATCAAATATGCTATATTACAAAGGCTGACTTTCAACCAGATTATCATATATGATATATTACAAAGGCTGACTTTTAATCAGGTTATCATGTATGATAATATATATACAATTAACTTTAAATTACCAACCAGATTATCATATATGATATATTTATCATATATGATGTATGGAGGTATGATATATGATACATCAACGTAGCCTACAATTTAAGCATAAATATACTAATAAGCTTATTCGCATAACTCGTCTTATTCTTATCCTATAAGCTGAAAAAGAATAAATTCATAAGCTAAAAGAAACAATCATCTAATTCACATAAAATCTAAATTAGTATATAAATTCATGTCAAATAAGCTTATTTACATCAAATAAGCAAAAAAAAAAAATACATAGATCTTGATAATATTACCTAATATTAATTAATTATAGATGGGCATGATTCAATTACGAAAGACATGATGATATAATATATCGAGGATGGATCAATTCGTGATTTAGATCGAGAATTTTATCGAGTATGTGTGTTGTGTGTGTGTGTGTTTTAGAGAGAAGAATAAAAAAGACAATGTATAGATCCGATGTGTGGGTGGGAGGTGGTGTTAGGTGGGAGGGTGAAATTACTAAATGTCAGTTCGCTTTTTTTTATTAATAAAAATGAAGATTAATTCCAGCTTTTAATCTATATTAGATGAAAAGTAAGAATTCTTTTTATATCTAAATGATACAAGATATTTAAAATAACCATTTTCTAAGTTTTTAGATTTATAACATATTTTATGATTATGAGTTACAAACATAAGTATATCCAAGCCCAAATTGAAAATACTACGGAGTAGTAAATAAGTCAAAATCCTAAACATTAAAAAATAATCTTCAAAAGCTTTTAATTAAACTCGCAACGCTTTGCGCTTCCGCTCGTCTTTTTACGCCATGGCCAAAGCCGACGCCAAAGGGCATTTTGTAACGTGAATATCGCGCCTCATGCTTTGATGCCTCAAAAAAGCGCCCTTTAATCGCAGCTAGAGTTATGATAGACTCATTTGAACCATAACACATGCACATATTATTATACAGTTAAGTACACAAATTGGACTTATTTGAATCTTAATGGACACTAGAACATGAAGTGAGAGTTATGGACTCATATGAACCAGAACATGATCTAGTTTCGTACACAAATAGGACTTATTTTGAATCAATTAATGGACTATTTTTTACCCAGAAATACAATTTATTCGACATATTACTAAACATTCGACAAACTATCGTTATTTAAGAAAAGCCAGATATACAGGAATACTTGTCCATCACTCGATTACAGCTGAAATACTACGGACGTAGTTTCAGACTTTCAGTTACCATCGGTGAGCGTAAAGTTAAAATTCGCACAAGAGGTTTGCTCACGCAAGAGCGAAGAACTAAACCCAAAAGTCGAATTCTGTAAATCAAACACCAGGAAGTTATCCTCGAACTGAAACGTCCCAATCACAATTGCATGTTCACTTGTCGCACCACCGTCAACAAATGCAAGACATGACACGTCTTTTGTTATTTGCTTAATGGAGTTAGAGGTGGATATATTCCAGCTTTTCCCATCCGGAAGACTGAGAACGATATCAGGAAATGTTATGTCAATTCGGGGGCCACTGGTGAACGACCTGTAACAAAGGCCAAAGGGAGCTACTGGGCTCGCTCGAGGGATTCCAGTTGTAGCTAACGAAAATGTCTGAATCACACGATTATAAATATCAGTTCTAAGAGTGGTGTATGGCTCAATGGTACTAAGTTTGGTAGTGGAATTCCCAGGAATGCTGATAGACTTTTGTTTGATTACAATGGCAGTGACACCAATATAGTACCCGAAAGAATCTGGATGGTTTATCAATGGAGTATACGAAAGCAAACTCCTTACATCCACATCTGAGTTTGGAAGTAGGTAATACGGACCAGCTCCAAAAAATAGAACTCCACGAGCAGATGAGGTGCTCGGCAAACAAAGAGCAACTATCTTTTTAAGGGGTTGAAATAAATAAGCTGGTAATGCATAAGGTGAGGTCGAAAACGCCATGACACCAGTAACATTAGCAGGGAATGAGTTAAATGATGATGAAGGAGCGCATGCTGCGGCATTCGGATAAGCACCATATAGGCCCGTGAAAACATTTTTACCATCGCTGGTATTCACTGTGAACTGATCATAACTAAGTTGGGCTTCACCACAAGATCCATTCATTGGGTTAATTACATTGACCGGACATGTACAATCTCCCCAACCAGGCAACGTCGAACTGTTGGTTACTGGAGGACATGAAGCAGAATTCTCGTATGAATAAGAAGTTCTCACATCGGTACATTGAAATTCTTGGCACGAAACAGGAGATGTGCAATACGTATTGCTGGGACAACTTCCTGGATATATGTTCCACTGCAGGATGCAATTGTGCCATATGAATGGAGCATCGATGTCTATAAGGAATTTTGCATGCATGTATTGCATGTTTACGTACGTCGTCATGATCTGAACACTATAGAGATCCTTAGCAGCATCGGTATGTTTATTAACTGGAACAACGATGGAAGTGTAAGGTGGTACATATTGTGCTGCGGCATCATGTTCGCGAGACACAAAGGCTAGAACTAAAACTAATAGTTGTAGAAGCGAATGCATTTTCAGATTGTGTGCGTTGTAAGTGTAGTTTCTTAAATGTCATAAAGCACATTTATATAGAGGTGTCAAGAGTGTTGTTTTTGCATGTATACGTACCTTTTAAATATTAAAATGGATACTGGTTTTTACCAACCTTAACCTTATCTATTGACCAAAAGAATAAATGCCGTCTTGCCTTCATGGGAGACAAATTAGTACAAGTACAATGAAATATATTTGTAAGACTTTGTTAACCATCTTGCAACTTGCCATAAAAAATCCATTCTGAAATTTTTTTTGTCAATATTTGATATATATATTTCTATATACAAATTTCACAAGCTTGGTATATTAATAATGCAAAATTGAATACTACTGTTTAACATTATAATTTTTACGTGTGTTCAAAGAATGTTGGCTTTATCGGAAATTAACGAAAGAAGGGTGCAACGTAAGCAAAACTAGACAAAGCAAAAGATTTCATCTTTAATTTCTTGGTGTTGTCACTTTTTGAATGGCTCATATATATTTTTATAAAGGTTTCATCTAATTCAAGTGCACGTATCTTATTTTTTTATATATTAGATATCACATGCACCAGTTGAATACATGAATCTTATACCCATAAGTCGCCGTATTAGTGGGATCCGGATGGTAAAGTTTATGTCATATACGCAAATGCCTTTTATTGTTTATCATGACGCGTAACTCTAATCCACTATAAAAATTTGGAGGTTTATAACTCAGATGTCTATTGGTAGCAGTCTTTCTACCGACGAGTTTATCCGGGTTGTAAGGGATAGGATCTGCCCTACATTCTTATCTCCCCTTAGCTCGCTCCGACGAGATTGAGTTTGTTGTTGTTGTTGTTGTGTATAACTCAGATGTACTAGATACATATCCGAGAGTAGCCAATAAAGGGGACAAAAGCAGTTACGGTATATACTGGTTAATATGCATAAACATAAGTTAAGGACTCACTTTGTAGGAGTAATCTAAACCTGAAAACCTTATTTGATTACCCGTAATTTATAAATTTGAATCATTTTTTGGTTTGGGTCAACTATCTTGTATCTCTTGATCAATATGGGAGCGAGGATGCGAAATTTTATCTCCCTATTTATCTACTTTTAAGCACCAGCTAGCTTTACTTCCTAATATATATTGTCGTTGTCGTATGAATTTTAACACATGTATACATATCACATTATTAGAATTGTCCTAAGAAGTTGTGACACACTAGATTGATCGAGCTAGCTACCGTAACGCATAAACTGCACTATCTCAACATGCAAATGTTAGAAGAAAGCAGATGTTAACACATTCAATCCATCAATATCTTTAATTTACCTGAAAAGTGTTGGGTTTACTTCGTTCCAACAAGGTAAAGATAATCCACAACCTAATTACATACCAATGAATAGTTACCGGATAACACTTGAAGTTGTGTAATCACTTTCCAAAAAAGATTATTCTACCCTATGTCTGTGTTAACACTAATACCTCCTTGAGATAAAACCAAGTGTTTGTTTTTATTTTAGGCACAAATCAAGAACCTTACGCGATTAAGTGTTTATGTTTTTTTTTGTGTGTTTCATCATGCAAGTATGATCGCTATATATAGTGATCACATTCCTAAGAATGTAACTCATAGTCAAAGGAATAATAAGTATTAATCGGCCTATTAATCTCATTATTTCTCACATGATTACATAATGGTTACATGACCAGAATAACGACCATTAAGTCAATCTTAAACCCCTTATGAAACAGTCAAAGAGGTTAAAAAGATAACTGGTCCACTGATGACCTAGCCGTTGATAATGCAACACCTAGCCACTGACAAGGCAAAGCCTAGCCGCTGACAAGGCAAAGCCTAGCCGCTGACAAGGCAAAGCCTAGCCGCTGACACAGGCAAATCCATCCCCTGACGGGAATCATTAGCAAACCACTATATTGAGTCCAGGGAGGTCAGGTACTTAATGGGTGTACCCTCCGTACCTCCAAACTCATTTACAAGTATGACCATATCCCATAATTGCACTAAATTTCCAACAATCCTCCCCAATCTAGTACAATTCCTTTTGCATGAAAATCAACTTTAACAAAACCAGTTCATAAATTAAAATGTCCTAAGGATTGAATTTTTATCTTAGTACATCACCTCAAATATTCGAGAGTCGGGGTGTTCTAAGAATTGAACCCTTCAAATACTTTGAATACCTGAAGATAAAGTACACACAAGTTTTTAGCCACTTAAAACACTCGTGATACCATACAAGCCATGTGTCTATATCCAATTCATAAATGTTGTAAGAGCCAAAGTTCATGCTCCTTGAGGCGGCGAAACCTCAACGTTTACATAAGTGGTTCCTCTTTAGTTCATGCTCCTGCTTAAGCACTTTTTTTAAAGAAATTAACCATTAAGAAGTTTATAACTTCATCCTCCTTTCAGCAGGTACAAGCACATCCTTGGGATGATATGTAAAACATATGCTTCAGTCCCCTGAATTTTCAGCTTTCCACATTGAACTCAACTCCTAAGCTTCTTTAGGAGGGAGTTGGGTGTCCTAGCATTCACTGACTAGTTTTGACTTTAAACCCATCCCTTTAGCAGACTTTATAACCAAGTCTCTAGCCAATCCCTTCTCAAGTGATCAGCTGAGTTTTATTGAGACCTCATAGACTCTATTGAAATCACCCCATTCATGATTAACTTACGAATCATGCTATGTCTAACACCTAAGTGTCTAGACTTACCATTGTACATTTCACTATAAGCCTTAGCCAATGTAGCTGCACTATCACAACGGATAGATATGGGTGCCATAGGTTTGACCCACAATGGAACCTCAACAAGCAAGTTTCTCAACCATTCAGCTTCTTTACCAGCAGCTGCTAGAGCCACAAACTCAGATTCTATTGTTGAACCAGTAATGCAAGTTTGCTTCTTGGTTGCCCAAGAAATTGCACCACCCCCAAGAAGGAATACCCAGCTACTTGTAGATAAATTATCCTCAGTATTGCTGATCCAACTTGCATTAGTGTAACCTTCCAACATTGGATATCCAGTATAAGAAAGACTATAATCCATAGTTCCTTTCAAATACTTTAGTACCATCTGAATAGCTTGCCAATGTTGAGTACTAGGATTACTAGTGTACCTATTGTAAATGCTATGTCAGGCCTAGTACTAGTCATAGCATACATCAAGCAACCAATCACCCTAGAATATTCAAGCTGGGAGACAGCTTGACCATTGTTAGGCATTAGTTTCTCACTTGTATCCATAGGTGTACTCACTAGAGTACAATCAAAGTGATTGAATTACTTCAGGACCTTCTCAATATAATGAGACTGAGAAATTACAATACCATTCACTTTCATGTTTAATCCTTATGCCAAGGATAATATCAGTCTTCCCCATGTCTTTCATAGAGAACCTTGATGACAAAAACTCTTTGGTTAAATCAACCTGAACTTGGTCAGTACCAAAGATTAGCATGTCATCAACATATAGGCAAATGATGGCTCCTTTATCAGATTTATCAAATTTGCTATATACACATTTGTCAGCTTGGTTAAGTAAATAACCATTTGACAAAACCACTTCATCAAAATTTTGATGCCATTGCTTAGGTGCCTGTTTGAGTCCATATAAGGACTTAAACAGTTTACGCACCTTACCTTCATGACCAGGCATGATGAAACCTTGAGGTTGGTTCATATAAACCTCCTCATCCAGATCACCATTCAAGAATGTTGTCTTCACATCCATCTGATGAATAATCAGATTATGAATATTTGCCAAGGAAATCAACATTCTTATGGTACTTATGCGTGCTACCGGAGCATAAGTATCAAAGTAGTCTCCATGACTTTTGTCTAAAGCCTTGAATGACTAACCTTGCCTTGGACTTTTCAATAGTTCCATCTACCTTCATCTTTATTTTGAAGATCCATTTGCATCCAAGTGGATTGCAACCTGGAGGTAGATCAACCAACACCCAAGTGTTGTTGTCGATGATAGAGTCCATCTCATCATTGATTACTTCTTTCCAAAAAGAAACATCTTGGGACTTCATTGCTTCATCAAATGTTTTGGGGTCATCCTCAACATTAAAGCAATAGGAGTATTGATCAGAGACCTCATCCCTTGTCCCTTCCACTAAGTATAGTTGAAACTCAGGCCCAAAATTCTTTGGAATCCTTTGCATTGTGCTTCTTCTAAGCTCAGGCTCAGGTTGTTGAACCACAACCTCATCAGTGACCCTTTCAGGTTCCACTGAAGCACCAATGTCCTCAGCTCCAATAGGAGTCCTAAGGCTTGGTCTAGGGACCGATGAGAACCTAGTCTCATCAAAGTTAGCATCCCTTGATTCAATGATTGAGTTTATTGAAATTGTGTCATTAGGTTCAATAACATAGAACCTATAAGCCTTGGGATGCTCAGCATAACCAAAAAAGATGCATTCAATGCCTCTTTCACCCAAGGTTTTCACCTTTGGATCAGAGAGTCTTACAACAGCCCTACAACCCTAAACTTTGAGGTATTTCAAGTTTGGTTTCCTTTTAGTCCAGAGTTCATAAGGGGTAATCCTGTTCCTTTTATTAGGAACCCTATTTAATAAATATCAAGCTGTTAACATAGCTTCTCCCCAAAACCCTTGACTCAGTCCTGAGTAGGACAACATGGAATTAACCATCTCTTTTGGTACTCTATGTTTCCTTTTTGATATACCATTTTTTTGTGGGGTACAGGGGGTAGTAGTTTCATGGATTATTCCAACAGACTGAAAGTACAAAGCATCCATGTACTCACTTCCCTTGTCAGTCCTATATCTTTTGATTTGGAATCCTTGTTGTAATTCAACTTCAGTCTTAAATACTTTAAATTTATCTAATATTTTATCCTTAGTATGCAACAAATAAACATATCAAAACCTTGAAGCATCATCAATAAGTGTTACCAAGTATTTCTTATTCCCTAATGAGGGAGTAGCATGCAAATCACATAGATCACTATGGATTAGCTCCAAGACTTTAGTTTCACGTTTTACATCCTGAAATGGTTTCTTAGTAATTTTATTCAGCATGCAAGTCTGACACTTTTCAGTGTCCATGTCAAAACCTGGGATTAACCCATCCTTAGACATATCTTGCATCCTTTTATAGCGAACATGGCCTAGCCTAGCATGCCATAGTGATGAATCATTCAGTTTAGTGGTGGTCATTAGGACAGAATAAACATTCATATTAAAATCAATATTAAGCCTAAACATTTGATTACACAAATAGCCAAAACCAATAAACACACCATGTTTAGATAAAACAAATTTATTAGATTCAATCACTTGTTTATAACCACAATTATTCAAAACACTACTAGAAACCAAGTTCTTCCTAATATTAGGAACATGCAAAACATTAAACAAAGAAACAATCTTTCCAGAACTAAACTTAAGATCTACACAACCACGTCCATGCACTAGGTCTGTTGACTCATTTCTCATGTGAAGAATAGATCCATCATTCATTGACTCATAAGTCTTGAACCAACATCTATCTTTACACATATGAACAGTTGCTCCAGAGTCAACCCACCACGCAACATCGTCATTCTACACAAAATAAACTTCAGATACATATGTAACATAATAAATCTGGAGATATTCATTAAACATATCCTGACCTTTCAATGTGTTGTTAGAAGCAATAACTGAACCATTTGTGCCTGATCCACTAACTTTGTTGCTAGTACCAACACCTTTGCAATCCCTTTTCAAGTGTCATGGTTTCCGACACTTCCAACAAGCCATTGATGACTTTTTATTAGGATTAGCTTTGGTGTTATCTTGATGCTTACGTTTGCCCATGTTGTAATTGTACCTGGAGGAGTTATTATGCTCCACCATATTGACAACTGATGAACCAGCAACATTGTTGCTCTTTGGATTGCCGTTATCATGCACCCTGAGGGATTCCTCAATTCGCAAATGACTTCCCATCTCACCAAAAGTTAACTCCTCCTTCTTATGTTTCAAGGTGTGCTTGAAATCTTTCCAAGAAGGAGGCAGTTTATCAATGACACACGAGACCTAAATGGTCTCGTCCATGTTCATTTTGTGTTGTGTAAATCTACCAAGTATTCTAAGAAGTTCATTGTATTGTTCCATGACTAGTCTTGAATCAGTCAATTTGTAATTTGTGAAATCACTCACAAGGAACTTCTTACTTGATGCCTCCTCAACCATATATTTGGCTTCCGAGGAATCCCATAGTTCTTTACCAGATTCAAAATTTTGATACATATCAAACAAGGAATCAGACATACCATTGAGAATTATGCTGTAACACACATAGTCATCATTCTACCATTTGCTCCTTTTCCGTATCTCCTCCATGGTAGCATCATCACCACCATCAAGAATGGGAGTGGTTAGCACATATGCCACACTCATGGTAGAAAGAAGAAAGTGCATCTTCTTTTGCCATCTCCTAAAATCAACCCCTTCTAACTTGTCCAATTTGGATAAGTTAGACACCATATGCTTCATTGCTGCCGCCATTGATTATCACAAAATAATCTTCTTTGATTGTTGGGGTTTGCTTCGTTTCAATAGGGTAAAGATAATCAACAGCCTAACTACGTACCAATGAATGGTTACCGAATATCACTTGAAGTTGTGTAATCACTTTCCAAAGAAGATTATTCGACCCTACGCCTGGGTCAACATGAATACCTCCTTGGGATAAAACCAAGTGTTTGTTCTTGTTTTAGGCACAAATCAAGAATCCTACGCGATTAAGTGTTTATGTTTTTTTTGTGCGTTTCATCATGCAAGTGTGATCACTATATATAGTGATCCCATTCCTAAGTATGTAACTCATAGTCAAAGGAATAATGAGTATTAATCGGCCTATTAATCTCATTATTTCCCACATGATTACATAGTGGTTACATGACCAGAATAATGGTCATTAAGTCAATCTTAAACCCCTTATGAAACGGTCAAAGTGGTTACAAGGATAACCCACCCACTGGTGACCTAGCCGCTGACAATGAAAAGCCTAGCCGCTGAAAAGGCAAAGCCTAGCCGCTGACAAGGAAAATCCTAGCCACTGACACAGGCAAAGCTAGCCCTTGACAGGAATCATCAGCAAACCACTACATTGAGTCCAGGGATGTCAAGGACTTAATGGGTGTACACTCCGTACCTCCAAACCCATTTACAAGTATAATCATTTCCTAAAATTGCAATAAATTTCCAACAAAAGGTAGTATATTGTGTATTTGGGAGTTGGCCAAACTGGACTTTGGTCCAATGTTCTAGAATGGTGGAACCTCTCCAATCTCCCAAACTCTGTCTGCTAACTCGATAGGTTTTTCTGTTAGTTTACTAGATTGAAAGGTTGGGTTTTATAAACTCATATATAATAAGGTGCTCAAAAGAAGCAAACTTCCCCTTTTGTAAGAAAGCTAGTATGGTTTAGAAGGGCTAAATGTTCCGTGTAAGGCGCGTGCTTGCATTTGGTTAGAGGGGTTGGTTTTTGAATTTTTTGTTGTAACTTTATCTACTTTTGCCTTGGCTTCTCGCTAGTTTCTTAATAATTTTCTTTGTTTTACGTTCAAAATAGATAATTAGATAATAGCAATTTCTCAGTAGATTATCAGTGATGTGTATCATCAGCATATATTATCAAAGACGAAATTATAAAAGAATCACATTTCATTCAAGTTTTTGTTGGTGATTTTAGTGTCATCAATCATGTTGGTGTAATGGTAATTTACCCAAGACCAAAGGGTTTTCGAGTTAAGTTATAATGCAAGTTTGGAGGTGCGAGTGCATGCTTGTATAAACTAATTAACTTGAATTCGGGTATGAAAAAATGGAAAACATTGTGAATGTATAGTAAGTCAATGGGAATTCGTGTGTTAATAAAGTGCATATAGTGACAGATTCGTGGGTCACTATATGATCCATACACTTGTGTTTAACAATTACTGTTAGCGACGATTTTATTGTTACAAAATTGTTTCAAGACAAAAGTTCCCTAAGGAACTGACCAAAAAAACAATTTCCCTCCATCTTCACCGTCCATTTTAAAACAAATCGTACGGTTAGTATAACAAGAGGGGTATTTATGTAATTTTACATTATCACAAATAAAAAATCAAAAGGACAACTTCCTTCCTTTTCATTCTCATCCACACATACTCCTGCTCCCGCTCTTAAAAAAACACACCCTTCCATTTACCACCTCCATCGTACGACCGCCGTCTGACCCCACCGTTGTCATCCCCCGCCATCGACCGCACGTCACGGCCAACGGTATTGATGTATTAAACCCAAACAAAAAGAAGATAAGGACATCTACAAGTAGATTCCTTTCGAGTTTGAGTAATTCGGCTTCGAATGTGAGTGTAAATACAAATGGTCAAAGCTGTTTGGGGTGCTTATGGTGTAAGTGGATTGAAGAAACATATCCAAATCTTGGAGATCATCGATTTGATTACTTGGTAACTTTAAGAGTTTTCACAAACTTTTAAACTCTACTAGTCTAAGATCTGAACTCTTTCGTGGATTCTTTTTCGTTGTAGTTAAGATTCGATAACGTTCGAATCGATACATGGATTGTTTTTATTAGCATGTGTATTGAAATGTGAATGTTTGAATATACATATGATGTACCTATCTACTGAGGGTTGTTATTGTGTTTTGATATACTATCATATAAGTGGTTTGAAGTTGTTTTGGATTGATTATTATATAAGTTGATTTATATTGTCTTACCAATATTGCACAGTCAAGAGAAATTGGAGGCCTAAAACCATGTTCCATTTATGAAAGTGGTGCCACTAACTTTAGGCGAAAACTTTTAAAAATCCTGTTAAACTTCTTTAGTTAATGGTGTTGGTGACATCTCAAGACAGAAACTGAAAAAGTCTCGTTTGTCGTTGAATGAAATTTGACTTTGGCATTTGTTTATCTTTTATTTAAAGTTTTATAATCATATTTTTACCAAAACTATTAGGAAAATTATGATTCTGTTTTTTAACTGAACCAATTTTAAATGTTGTAAACGGTTCATTCTCGAGTATACGAATTATACACAAATTGTTTGTTGTCATTCATGTAAAATATATAAAACAAATGGCTTCTAAATTACATGTGGTTATGTTTGAAACACATGTAACTTTGCTTTAATTACAAGTTATTCGGTTATAATTAGATGTGATTTTGCTTGCATCATATGTGATGCAAGTATTTCGAAAGCTTAACTCCGAAACCCATCTTAAATGAATCACATGTGATTTTTTTATTCATGTAAAATTCATAAATCAAACTGGCCTTTGAATTATATGTGATTATGTTTGAATCACATATAATTTTGATTGAATTACATGTGATTCGGTGATAATAACATTTGATTTTTCTTGCACTGCATGTGATTCAAACATTTCGAAACCTTAACTTCTAACACATTTTAAATGAATCACATGTGATTTTTTTGAATCACATGTAATTCAGTCAGTATGTTAAAATGTCTTTTTTCATTCATGTAAAATACATAAACCAAAATGCCTTTGAATTACATGTGAATTTTGTTTGAATTACATGTGTTTCGGCGATAATTACATGTGATTTTACTTGCATTACATGCGATTCAAGCATTTCGAAACCTTAAACATCTTCTAAGAAACCCACTTTAGATGGATCACATGTGATTTTGTTTCAATCACATGTAATTATGTCAATATATTAAAATGCTTGTTGTCATTCATGTAAAATATATAAAACAAATTGACTTTATGAATTATATGTGATTTTGTTTGAATCACATGTAATTTTGCTTGAATTACAAGTGATTCGGTGATAATTACATGTGATTTTATTTGAATTACAAAATAATTCATACCAAAATTAAAAGTAAGTCATCAAAATCACATGTAATTTCTTTTGTTAATAACAATATCTAACCAACTCCACAATAACAAAAAACAATTGTTCACAATAAAACAACATATATATTAAACTAATTGAAGGGCATCTTGTATTTGAAGTATCACTACAACAATCCAGCCCTTCCCCAACGACAAAATGTCGCTGGGGAAAACCCACTAAACGACAAAACGAGTCCGACGTGGCACCTTTGCTCGTAGAAATTTTGACCAAAGTATATCGAAATGATTCCACAGCGACATATCGCTGGGGAAACGTTGACTAATATCTGACCAAATACTTCAACAAAAATGTAAGCGGGAGATTATCCCGCCCTGTTTTCCCCAGCGACATGTCGCTGGGGAAACCTTTTTCATAGACTAATCAGAGTGATTAGTGTTAATGAATTTTTTATTCAATGTTACAAAGTTTCCCCAGCGACATGACGCTGGGGATACTTTCAGGATTCCCTCCAAAAAGATTTTCATTAACGCGCTTTTTTTACAAACGACAAACAAAAAGTTTCCCCAGCGACATGTCGCTGGGGATACGTACAATGTTTAATATTCTATATGTAATGTGTATTTAAAATTTTAATATATATAAAAAAATATATTTCTTAAAATTTAAAATACTATTTTACCATTAAAAAAATTTATATGTCTTTCTATGATAAAAAAAAAGTGAGAGAAATGGTTATATTTTCCCGCCAATGTTTTTCCGCCAAAAGTTAACATTCACTGATAATTATTAACATTCATTGTTAATATTAATTTAAAATTATTAACATTCATTGAGGCTTACAAACAGACACGCCTAAACATAGCTTTATTCTACACGGACACTTAAACACGCGCTTAATTAAACATGGATATTAAAACGATAATAGACTCATAAACACGAAAACAGATACATCATAAACTAGTTCAAATGTATGTTCCCCATGTCATCGTAATGGTCGTGAAGTAGTGTAGCTGAATCCATTGTGTGCCTATCGCAATGTTTGTACAACTCTACTGTACTCTCAAGTACCTTTATCATTCCATTCAAGCGCACACAGTTTACACACGTTGAAGAACTTGGAGAAGAAATTGGAATCGTTAAAGGTCTGGGAGAAGAGCATGGAGTAGAAAAGCTCGTTGAAGGTCTCGAAGAAGAGCTTGGAGGCGAAAAGCTCATTGAACCTCCAAGAGAATTGATTCGTAGTTGGACATTCAACTTTCCATAAAAAATTTTGCATCCATATGAAACTGGAGGTTCAGCCTGTGAACGTGGACAAGCATAGTACTGTCTACCAAAGGATTCAGTTTGCCATGATTTTCGAAGAACTACATCTCCATGTCCACACTTGCACGGAAAAGCTTCATGCTTCAACATCTTCATAATAACAATGTGTTTGTGATGATAAGTGTGTGTGTGTGTGTGTGTGTGATCTGCTGGTGGTTGTTATGATAAGGAGTGTGTGTGGTTGTCCTTTTATGGTAAAAAAGTGAGGGAAATGGTTAACATTTTCCCGCCAGTATTTTCCCGCTAATATTTTGAACCCTATCTAATACATTGAACCTCTAATGTTGAACCCTATCTAATACATTGAACCTTTAATGTTGAACCCTATCTAATACATTGAACCTCTAATGTTGAAACCTATCTAATACATTGAACGTCTAATGTTGAACCCTATCTAATACATTGAAAATTTAATGTTGAACCCTATCTAATACATTGAACCTCTAATGTTGAACCCTATCTAATACATTGAACCTATAATGTTGAACCCTAACTAATACATTGAACCTATAATGTTGAACCCTATCTAATATAATGAACCTCTAATGTTGAACCCTATCTAATACATTGAACCTATAATGTTGAACCCTATCAATACATTGAACCTCTAATGTTGAACCCTATCTAATACATTGAACCTCTAATGTTGAACCCTATCTAATACATTGAACCTATAATGTTGAACCCTATCTAATACATAGAACCTCTAATGTTGAACCCTATCTAATACATTGAACCCATAATGTTGAACCCTATCTAATACATTGAACCTCTAATGTTTAATCATATCTAATACATTGAACCTCTAATATTAAACCCTATCTAATACATTGAACTTCTAATGTTGAACCCTATTTAATACATTGAACCTATAATGTTAAACCCTATCTAATACATTGAACCTATAATATTTAACCCTATATAATACATTGAACCTATAATGTTGAACCCTATCTAATACATTGAACCTATAATTTTTAACCCTATCTAATACACTGAACCTATAATGTTGAACCCTGTCTAATACATTGAACCTCTAATGTTGAACCCTATCTAATACATTAAACCTATAATGTTGAACCCTATCTATTATATTGAACCTATAATGTTGAACCCAACCTAATACATTGAACCTATAATGTTGAACCCTATCTAATACATTGAACCTCTAATGTTGAACCTTATCTAATACATTGAACCTCTAATGTTGAACCCTATCTAATACATTGAACCTCTAATGTTGAACCCTTCTAATACATTGAACCTATAATGTTGAACCCTATATAATACATTGAACCTCTAATGTTGAACCCTATCTAATATATTGAACCTATAATGTTGAACCCTATCTAATACTTTGAACCTATAATGTTGAACCCTATCGAATACATTGAACCTTTAATGTTGAACCCTATCTAATACATTGAACCTCTAATGTTGAACCCTATCTAATACATTGAACCTCTAATGTTGAACCCTATCTAATACATTGAATCTATAATGTTGAATCCTATCTAATAAATTGAACCTATAATGTTGAACCCTATCTAATACATTGAACCTCTAATGTTAAACCCTATCTAATACATTGAACCTATAATGTTGAACCCTATCTAATACATTGAACCTATAATGTTGAACCCTATCTAATACATTGAACCTCGAATGTTGAACCCTATCTAATACATTGAACCTCTAATGTTGAACCCAATCTAATACATTGAACCTCTAATGTTGAACCCTATCTAATACATTGAACCTCTAATGTTGAATCCTATCTAATACACTGAACCTATAATGTTGAATCCTATCTAATACATTGAACCTCTAATGTTGAATCCTATCTAATACATTAAACCTCTAATGTTGAATCCTATCTAATACATTGAACATATAATGTTGAACCCTATCTAATACATTGAACCTATAATGTTGAACCCTATCTAGTACATTGAACCTCTAATTTTGAACCTTATCTGATACGTTGAACCTCTAATGTTGAACCCTATCTAATACATTGAACCTCTAATGTTAAACCATATATAATACACTGAATCTCTAATGTTTAACCCTATCTAATACATTGAACATATAATGTTAAACCCTATCTAATATATTAAACCTCTAATGTTGAACCCTATCTAATACATTAAACCTCTAATGTTGAACCCTATCTAATACATTGAACCTCTAATGTTGAACCCCACCTAATACAAAGAACCTCTAATGTTGAGCCCTATCTAATACATTGAACCTCTAATGTTGAACCCTATCTAATACATTGGACCTCTAATGTTGAACCCTATCTAATACATTGAACCTATAATGTTGAACCCCATCTAATACATTGAACGTATGATGTTGAACCCTATCTAATACATTGAACCTCTAATGTTGAACCCTATCTAATACATTGAACCTCTAATGTTGAACCCTATCTAATACATTGAACCTCTAATGTTGAACCCTATCTAATACATTGAACCTATAATGTTGAACCCTATCTAATATATAAAACTTATTATTAATAATTTAAAACTAAATTACATAATGTTATATAAAAAATATACAATTATATAAAACTTATTATTATTAATTATCTAAAAGTTAAATATACAATTATATAATACGTATTATTATTAATCATTTAAAACTAAATTACATAAATATTATATATAAAAAATATACAATTATATAAAACTTATTATTTTTAATTATCTAAAACTAAAATATACAATTATATAAAACTATTATTATTAATCATTTAAAAGTAAATTACATAAATGGTATATAAAAAAAATATAAAAAATATAAAACTTATTATTATTAATTATCTAAAAGTAAAATATACAATTATATAAAACTAAAATATACAATTATATAAAACTTTTTATCATTAATAATTTAAAACTAAATTAAATAAATGTTATATAAAAAATATATAATTATATAAAACTTATTATTATTAATTATCTAAAAGTAAAATATACAATTATATAAAACGTATTATTATTAATCATTTAAAGCTAAATTAAATAAATATTATATATGAAAAATATACAATTATATAAAACTTATTATTTTTAATTATCTAAAACTAAAATATACAATTATATAAAATTATTATTATTAATCATTTAAAAGTAAATTACATAAATGGTATAAAAATAAGTTTCCTCAGCGACATTTCGCTGGGGATACTTTTGTTTAATATTTTCAGAAATCCCGCCAAATATTTTCATTAACGCGCTTCTTTCACAAAACAACAAACTATGGGTTTCCCCAGCGACATGTCGCTGGCGAATGTTTGTTAATTTCAGCCACTAATATATAAGCTGGCACACACCGACATTATATAAATTTTCCCCAGCGACATGTCGCTGGGGAAACGTTGACCAGTTTTTATCACCAGATAGACGAATAATAGAAACACATTCAACACCCATGTCTTATCTCTTTCTTTTCTCTGCGTAAAAATACCACCACCATCACCCATCTCCATCACCACTGATAATCACCATCACCATCACGCATCTCCATCACTCCCACCATCACCACTGCTAATCACCACCACCATCACCCATCTCCATCACTCCCACCATCACCACTGCGAATCACCCCCACCATCACCACTGCTAATCAACACACCACCACCACAGCAGGATTTATGTAATTTAGTTTTTAATTCAATTGTTTATATAAATTAAAGGTGTTGGTTTTTTTAATTCAATTTTTTTTATAAATTGAGTTTTTTATATAAATTTATAGTTTTTATTAATTGAATGTTTAATTGAGTTTTTACTTTAATGTTTTATGTTATTGTTGTCGACCGCAGCCGACCGCAACCGACCACAGCCGACAGAAGCCAACCACAGCCGACCACCACAAATAACAGGTATGTTTTTTTTTAATTCTAACTGATAATATATGTTATTTACTGATTTTTATCATTTTGGTTTCCCCAGCGACATGTCGTTGGGGATTTATAAACTTGTTAATTTCCGTTACGAATGTTTTATTGAATTAAACCTTAGGAATGTTTTAGGATTTTAGCGATTAATTTCAGAAAATTCCCGTCTGAAATTGATCAACCTATAGAAAACCCGTCCGAAGTTAATTTAATAGGAATTAACTTCGAAAAGTCCCCTGTTTGAGACTGCTTTTTGATTGTTTTGTCTCATTTAGGATATGAATGCGTATAACTGGTTTACTATTTGAGATGATTTCGACAGTGTTTCTCATTTACTCCTACGAATATGTCTTTAAACACATATTTGGGGAGTTGAGGGGAAATGCTTCCTAAATTTTCTCAAATATTAAATCGGTTATACACATTCATATATGAGACGAAGCATCAAAGAGTGGGTTAGGATTGCCTTCCATAGTTGCACTAGGTGAACAAAACATTTAGGATTGCTTTCCATAATTGACTTCCATGTAATAATAACTAAACATACGGATAAAACACAGTTATGGTATTCGCTGATGAGAGTTGGATAATAAAACCGATTGTTTCCAAAGAACTTAATGACGGTCTCACAAAGTTCGTCAATCATTGTCGACCGTTGGTGAATGCTACCGGGAAAATTAGATGTCCATGCAAAAAATGTCGAAATGTATTATGGAAACCCATCGAATGGATTGGAGATCATATTGCGTGTAACGGGTGAGACCCACTTTATACCACATAGGTCAAACACGGTGAACCGGCTCCACGTGCGCCAGTGATAGATAACCTAAGAGAACCTATGATGAGTGACATGACAGCGTTTACTCGATGATTTTAGCTATATTCCTTCGAATGAACCAACACAAGGAGATAATATTGGTGAGACTAGTAACCAACCGACTCAAGCCACTCGTACCGAGTTTGAAGAGTTGTATGCAAGTGCCAACGAGGCGCTGTACTCTGGTTGTGAACATGTGTCTCGACTAGACTTTATGGCAAAAATTACCTATTTTAAGGCTAAAGGCAAAATGACAGATTCTTTATTCAATGAAATATTAGAGTTTTTCCGATATGCATTTCCCGATAGTAAAGGATTCAAGTTCCCACCAAACTACTATGAAATAAAGAAGACATTTAAAACGATCGGGTTTGGGTACAAGTCGACACATGCTTGTGAACACGACTGCTGCTTGTTTTGGGATGATAAAGAAGAATTGCAATTCTGTCCGGTGTGTAATACGAGTATATGGAAAGACACTAACACACCGCGGAAGAAAGTTCCTAGGAAGGTGTTGCGTTACTTTCTAATCATTCCTAGACTACAACGTTTGTACAAGTCTAGACACACTACAAAAGACATGACTTGGCATGCTACTGGAAAGTGTGTAGAGCCTGGTAAGATGCAACACCCAGTTGATGGCGCGGCCTGGAAGAAGTTTGACTTGAAGTATCTAGAGTTTGCAGCAGAACCAAGAAATGTTCGACTAAGGTTGTGTGTTGATGGTTTCAATCCGTTCAGCAACCTTAGTCAGACCTACATCATGTGGCCGTTGATATTGACAACATACAATCTGCCTCCTTGGTTATGTATGAAAGAAAGTAATTTTATGCTGACGTTGTTAATTCCTGGCCCTAAATCCCCGGGAAAGGACATTCATGTTTACTTGCAGCCTGTGATTAAAGACCTGAAGACTTTATGGCACAAGGACGGTGTTGATACTACAGACATTATTTCACAAAAGCGGTTTAACATGAGAGCGATGCTTTTATGGACCATAAATGATTTTCCTGCTCGAAGTAGTTTGTCTGGGTGGAGTGGGAAAGGTTACTATGCATGCCCTACATCTAACCTAGAAACTCCATCTATTCCTGTCACAAGAAAAATAGCTTATGTTGGCCATAGAAGATGGTTAAAGAAGCCCCATAAATGGAGGAGTTCACGTGATGACTTCAATGGCAAACCTGAACACAAAGATCAACCTAAAGAATATAACCTGCCGAATGTAATCGTGGAGCAACATGCTAGATTGCTAAGGCGTTTGTCGGGTAAACATCTGAAACATGGGGGTGTGATGATTTCCCGCAATGTTAAAGTCGAGCTTAACTGGACTAAACGGTCTATTTTTTACGAGCTTGAGTATTGGCCTTTTATTTCACTAAGACACAATTTAGACATCATGCATATCGAAAAAAATGTGTTGGAGGCCATCTTGAACATTTTGTTAATGAATGACAAAAGTAAAGACACCGCAAAGGCAAGACAAGACTTGAAAAAGATGGGCATTCAAAGACCTTTGTGGCTAACCGTAAACCACAGGGGGAAGACTGTGAAGCCCCAGACTGCGTATTCTTTAACAACAGAGAACCGAGAAAAGTTTTGTCAGTACATCAAAAGTGTTAAACTACCAGATGGGTTCGGATCAAGCTTCGGCACAAAGTGACCGATAATGATACAAATATAACGGGCCTGAAGTCTCATGACTGTCATATAATGATGCAACGTTTACTTCCTTACGGACTTCAAAATTACTTTCCTGAACATATTGAAAAACCCATAATCAATCTATGTTCCTTGTTTAAGAAACTCTGCTCTACAACTTTGATGGAGGAGGACATGTTGAAAGCTTCGATCAAGGTGGTTGAAATTCTATGCGAGATTGAGCGCATATATTCTCCTGCTTTCTTTGACATTATGATTCACTTGCCCATCTATTTAGCTCTAGAGGCTCTTGAAGGCGGGCCTATTCAACCCCGGTGGATGTATCCATTTGAAAGATTCATGAAGAAGCTAAAAGGTTATGTAAGAAATAAAGCTAAGCCGGAAGGTTCGATCGCGGAGGGTTATGTTGCAGAAGAAGCATTGACTATAAGTTCTCAATATTTTCGGGGTTTTACCACGAAATTTAATCGTCCCTATCGTAATGTGGACCCCCCTCCCTCAACGTGTAAGTTTCAGGTGTTCCGATCGATACGCAAGCCGATTGGTTTAATGTCCTTTCCTCATTTTCCTACTGACGAGTACAAGAAAACGAGATGGTATGTACTTAACAAATTCCTGAGATCGACACGTACCAAGACCAGTTCCAGAGGTACGCGTTTTTTAATTTTGTAACTTTTTGTTCTTAGCTTATCATTTCGATGACTTATTCTAATAGCATGAACGTTTTTCAGTTTATTTCCAGGAAAAAAAGACATGTTAGAAGAATTCCCCCACTGGTTTAGGATGCTGGTAAACTAACACTTATTTTGTGTACTTAAGTGTAAAATAACAATATCATATTTTTTGTTTTCTATCTAATCCTATCTTCTTCATACATCTTTGAACGTCACGCACAAAATCCCCAAGACCGAGAGGTTAGCCCAACCAGCGAGTTATTCGCTTTGGCTAATGGACCATCAAAGGCTCCAATGTCAGTAAACTTTTGCGTAGTAGATGGTGTGAGGTATGTCGTGCTGAGCCGCGATGAACGTCGCGTAACTCAAAATAGCGGTGTTTATTCGACTGGCTCTGACAGGTAAATGTCTTATGGTCAGCTTCAAGAAATCCTCCAGTTTGACTATTTGTCGTTTAAAGTTACGTTGTTCAAAGTTAAGTGGTTCGACACTCACAACAACGTTGGTAGAGTCAAGAAACTTACCTTTAGAAACGGAATGACACAAATCGTCGGCTCTGGTGAGTGGTGGAAAAGTGAACAATACATTCTCGCAACACAAGTCAAACAAGTCTTCTACCTTGTAGATCCGGCCAAACCCAACGTGAAGGTCGTCGAACATGTTAATCATAAAAAGTTTTTGAACAAGGGTGTATCGTGGTAGAGAACGAACCTGATATTATACATTTGGACCACTCATCTGATCTTCCACCTTCTACTAGTGATCTCCCGCCTTCTACTAGTGATCTCCCACCTTCTACTAGTGGGAATGACTTCGGTATTTACACCTTCTATATAGATTTGCATATAGATGGTGAATCAACGGAGGTTGACGCACCGCCAGATAACGATGATGTTCCTGGCGAAGACGATGATGATGAAGACCCCCTTCCTTATGATTTAGCAGATTCTGATGTTGAAGACCTCATCAAAGATGATGATGGTGTTGATAAATTTTATTCTAGTGACGAAGAAGATTAACTTTGTGTTGTAACTTGCAAAATACACTTATATATTTGAATGAATGAATGAATGAAATTGTTGTAGATTGTTTAAATGTGTAAATTCATTTTGATATTTGGATTTGTGCATGCTTGCATTATTTTGTTCATGAATTTCTACATGTTATGCTAACTGTACCTGTATACAGATGGCTGATGTTGCACGGGGACACGGCGGGGACGGTCGTGCCGAGGATCCTTCACGTCCACGTCCTCTATCATTAGATTGCGGGGGTTGCTTCGTTAACCGAGGTAAGAATTTTTGGATTATTGTAATACAAATTTGATACACATATTGAACTTGTTTGCCTTGAACTTTTATGACTTTATCACTCACTTGATTTTGTAGGAAAAGGAAAGCAAAATCCCAATTTGGGCGGGAGGAGAGCCGGCAGGGACAATACCCGGGACAAGACCCGTTGCCTGAAATTACTGGATGCGGTGACCGCGAATCACAACCGGTCAGTTGAGATCAACTTTGTAGATGCTAAAGATGACCTAGTTACACCTGTCGGCCCCTACGCAGAGCATTGGGGAAACTTATTCGGGGTGGTCGTTAGGAAAATACCTTTGTATTACCCTTCATGGAACAAGGTCCCCGCAGGGCACAAGGCGGCGGCCTAAGAAGCTCTTGGGGTAAGTTATCATTTTATGTTTATTTAATTATCGTGTTTATTTATTTAATTGTGTATATTTGTTTAAATTCGTTTTTTATTTATATCATATAAATAAATAAACAAATTTAAATAAATATATAAATTATATTTCTAACTCTGTTTTTAATGTGTTGTATTGTGTATATTTATTTAAATTCGTTTATTTATTTATATCATATAAATAAATAAACGAATTTAATAAATATATAAATTATATTTCTAACTCTGTTTTCAGTGTGTTGTATTGTGTATATTTATTTAAATTCGTTTATTTATTTATATCATATAAATAAATAAACAAATTTAAATAAATATAAAATTATATTTTTAACTCTGTTTTCAATATGTTGTATTGTGTATATTTATTTAAATTCGTTTATTTATTTATATCATATAAATAAATAAACAAATTTAAATAAATATATAATTTATATTTCTAACTCTGTTTTCAATGTGTTGTATTGTGTATATTTATTTAAATTCGTTTATTTATTTATATCATATAAATAAATAAACAAATTTAAATAAATATATAAATTATATTTCTAATTTTGTTTTCAATGTGTTGTATTTGATTGCAGAAAAAATACGATCTCGAGCCACACAGGAGCTCCAATCGGTGGCAGAGTATTCATAATACCATTAATGCCCAATTACAAAAACATACAACACCAACAAGGCCACTCTGAAGCGAGATTACTATAAAAAGACCCCGAGACCGGAGAATACGATGTGGTTCCAATTAGGCGGGACAGACCCGACGAGTACTCAGCTGAAGAGTGGGAAAAACAAATAACGTTTTGGACTGACCCTGGTAACAAGAAGCGATCCTTAACAAACAGCTAAAATCGGTCCAAGGCAACACTTCCCTCCCGGCATGGTTCTCGGTCGATCCGTCGCACTAGACAGCTCATGGTAATTATTATTATTATTATTATTATTATTATTATTATTATTATTATTATTATTATTATTATTATTATTATTATTATTATTATTATTATTATTATTATTATTGTTTTTTTATTTTTATTATTTTATTATTATTATTATTGATTTTACATACATATATATCTGATTATACATTTTGGTGTGTTAAGATTTGCCGTTTTTAATTAGATTGATCTTACTTGCGTGTGTATGTACAGAAAAAGGCGTCCGAAACCCAACAGGAGCCTTCAGAGATCGACATGTTCTATCGTTTGCACACGGATGAAAATGGTGTATTTGCAGATCAGAACGGTCTCCAGTTGTATGTAAGTATTCTTTTAAAACACACTTGAATGAATCATTGATTAATAATCTAGCAACCCGACTAATATATTTATTATCTTGTGTTATTGTCACTACACATGATCGGATGAGGGAGCTAGAGGCGACGGGTGAGCACACCACTTCCGAGATCAACAGGATGGTACGAGGAGGCAAGTTTCGCGGCCACCATCCTGGCGTGGGTATGGTATTACCGGGATACGCCGGTTCTAGTCCGAGCTTTTCGTCACTCCCTGACACTCGTCGGGATGTTGATTTCCTGATGGGCATGCTGAGAGGCGACGACAGGTATGCCAATCATTTTTCGAGATATGAGAGTGTTGGTGCCAGCGGGAGCGGGAGTCGCCCGTGTGATGATGCTGAGGATCGGGAGGGTGGCGAGGATAGTGGCGATGACGCGATCTAGTCGTGTCATATATGTGTTTATTAGTATGGTATATTGCTTTTTTATGTTCATCTTGACTTGTTTCCTTATTATCCTAAATTAGAACGCTTGTTTCCCTAGTATCCTTAACTATCCGGACTTATTCCTAGTATCCTTGACTAAATTAGAACGTTATATTATATTTTGGTGCAAGTTTGAACTTATTCCGCGTTTGTGTTGATTTGTATTCCAAGTTTACTTTATATGTGTCTTTTGGTGAGTAAAATACAGGTTTTTGTTACAGGTTTTGGTAGCTTTTTTCCGGAAAAATTCCAGAAAAAATCTGGAAAACGCCTGCCGTGCAGGAAATTTATAAAAAAAACCTGCAGACTTTTCCCCAGCGACATGTCGCTGGGGAAACTTTGGAAAATCGTTGACAAGTCAAACACGAAGCTTTGACAAGTCAAACATATCGATAGTTTCCCAGCGACAACACTGAGAAATCGTTGACAAGTCAACCACAAAGCGTTGACAAGTCAAACGTAAGGAAAGCTTCCCCAGCGACATGTCGCTGGGGAAACTTTGTAATTAGCTGAGAAGATTAAGTTTAACTTAATTTTTGCTGATTTAGTAAAGACTTTCCCCAGCGACATGTCGCTGGGGAAAATCTTGCCACCGTGGCAATCTATTTTTTCAGGAAAAGCCTGTGTGGCCCGCGTGTCACTGGGGTAAGTCGATGGGGATACCTTTCTCATCGAGCGTACTTCAGCGAAATTTTCCCAGTGACATGTCGCTAGGGAAACGTATCCCCATCAAATTGTCGCTGGGAAAATCCCAAAAAAACGCTGGGGAAGGAGTCGATTGTTGTAGTGTATAAAAGGAAAAAATGAAGATAAAAATGATATCAGAAACATAAATAAGTATAGAAGGTAATAATGAAGGACACCATGTATTTTAACAGTTATTAGAATCTAAAGACAATATTTTTGAAGTATAGTCAGGCATATGAGCTCTTGATTCATATTTTCTTGAAGATGACAATTTCAATTTACATCTTTTAATTTCTTTCTTTAGAGTCAAACCATTTTCTCTGTCTAGAATCAATTTCACAACAGTCACATCTCGTAATTGAACTCGACGTCATTTCCGGAGTGTTTTATTGTGATCATGGCAAGTTTTATTTGTGATACCACATCAGGGGTTGGTGGGTTAAGGTGTTTGAAAATGTTTTGCTGATTTTCGATGTGGTTTAAACAAGTCGCCGGCGGTGGTTTATGATTTTCCGGCGAGTTATTTTCCGACGAGTTATTTTCTATAGAGGGGATGGTGAGAGGTACGTATGTGTGTGTTTTTTTTAAAGAGAATGGATTTAATAAATGATAGGTAATGTTTTATACGAGATTGGTAGAGTTAAATATTAACTATTGAATGAAAATTAAATGGATGGTTGAGATATCTTTTTTTTTTCTGAGTACACATTCTTTGTGGATCTCACCTCACTGACTGTTGCAGAAACAAGAATCATTATGACTTTTCATGAAAAAACACTTCGTTTTGATCATAACATTCATTTTTTATTTATATAGACACATATAAACGTACTTTGGTCTCAAGATCAATCACAATATATACATTCTCAATGTTTTGCTCTATTTTCTTGTGCCTAGAATTAGAGTGTAGTTCATGTCTTATCTCACTGCAAATTTCGTGTAACCCAATGCACAAATAGGGTCGAAATATTATATTAGAAAAGTGTTTGACACGATTCAAGAACTATCCGGCCACCGTTAATTATCAAGACTTGAAATATCTAACATTTTTTGCATGAGTTAACTATGAACACTTAACAGTCTTTGCATATAGTTCAGATCATTAAAGTTCACACAAACTTATTGATTACAATACATATATTTTTATCCAACAAAAACTAATCATTCTTTTCAGATTAGATTCAAGTGCTGGTAAAGTTGAAGCTTGTACAAGAAGTTCCTTTATTCAACAAGGACGAACTGAACCCCAAAGTTGAATTGACTAAATCGAATACCAGGAAGTTATCCTCCATCTGGAATGTCCCGATAACGATGGCATGTTCACTTGTCACACCGCCGTCGACAAAGGCTAAACACGCCAAATCTTTTGTTACTTTCTTGATGGAGTTAGTTGTGGAAATAGTCCACTTATTCCCATCCTGAAGAGCAAAATCAATATCTGGAACTTTTATACTTACTTCGGTACCGTTAGTGAAGCTGCTGAAACAAAGGCCAAACGGGGCGACAGGCTTTGCTTGAGGGATTCGTTTTGTAACCATTGAAAACCTACGAACCACTTGGTTATAAATGTCGGTTCTAAGAATGGTGTAAGGCTCGATTGTACTAATCTTGGTAGAACTGTTATCTGGAACGTTAATAGATCTCTTTTTAATGACAATGGAATTGACACCAATAAAATATCCAAACGAATCATTGTGCTTTATAAACGGAGTGTAAGAAAGAAAACTCCTTATGTCGACATCTGGATGTGGCAGAAAATAATATGGGCTGCTCCCGAGAAATAGAACCCCTTTGGCGGACACCACACTAGGTAAACATAAAGCAAATGATCTTGGAAATGCTCCAAAAAGGAAAGCAGGTAATGCGTAAGATGAAGATGATAGCGCCATTACACCGCTAACATTTGCTGGAAATGATTCAAACGACGAAGAAGGAGCACAGGCAGCGTTTGGGTAAACACCATAGAAATCAGGAAAAGAATTTCTACCGTCAGTTGCATTAAAAGCATAATCATCATAATTCAGCATGGCTTCGCCACATGATCCGTTGATGGGATTCACTACACTGACAGGGCATGTGCAATATCCCCAACCAGGTAATGTTGAACTGTTGGTAGGTGGAGGGCACGAAGAATGTTCATAAGAAGCGGACGTCCGCACATCTGTGCATTGATATTCCTCGCAGGAAACGGGAGAGGTACAAATCGTGTTGCCCGTGCAACGATCTTGAGACCAGTTCCATTCAATGATGCAATCAGACCATGTGAATGGAGCATCTACGTCTATGAGGAAGTTTGTGTGGATGAATTGCATGTTTACATACTTTGTCATAATTTGAACACTGTAGAGAGGCTTAGCAGAATCAGTATGTTTGGTAAGTGGAGCAACTATGGAAGTGTGTGGTGGTACCCATTCTGCAATGGCTTCGTGCTCGTAAGAGATATATATGAAGGCTAAAATGAGAACTATGTGTCGTAGATGGAAAATCATTTTAATGTTTTTTTTTTTCATTTCGATTGCGTCGTTCTTGAAAGGGTGATTTATAATGAATAATTTTGTTAGGGAATGGGGCATTGGAGTAACATAGAATCACATGGATTCAAACACTTAGAAACGAAGTCTCTCAACATGACCTTAGATGAAGCTAACTATTTTATGGTCTTTTCTAATAACAGTTTTAGTTATCACACAGTATGTAGTTGACTAGTTTACATGCTTTGCTTCTAATAAAATGTCTTAATTTGTTTAGACATAAAGGTATATCTTTTTCAGTCAATAACTTCTGATATGTGTAACATTCAGGATTCGAGTTATGGCCATGTTCAAATCCATACATTGATAGGTTTTGAGTAGTGTGAGATTTTGAACAGAGGATAGTAATCCATTACTTCGTAAACAATTTTCTCGTACATGTTTGAAAGTGGTTAATTAGTCTCAAAGAAACTAACTTTAATTGCACATCCAGTTTCTTCAGCTCACCTCATAGGCCACAGAGGTATCTTAAATTGTAAAACTAAAAGAATATGCACATGAGCACATGATCCATTATGTGAATCTATAAAAATCGAATTGTTTCTCTAGCAAGCTCGCATAACTGAAAAATTAAAATCATCCCCAAACATGCTTCATATTTTACATGTTATTGTTATCTTTTTAGCCTTTATCTCCCATCAAAATGAAGCCATAGCACGGTCCGAACCACCTTATCATTCCTATTTTCTTCCACTAGAAAAACATAGTGATGATGTGCCTTACCCGCTCTTCACGATTCAGACCACAACAGAAGACTATAACTATGAGTTCGTGCACTCAAACTTCCTTATAGACATCGACGCTCCTTTGACATGGCATGATTGCATAGTACAATGGAACACGCTACCAGATCACTGCCCAGGCACGCTTTGTACATTTCCTGTCACATGTGAAGAATATCAGTGTGCGGACGTGCGAGCTTCTTACTCTTATAAAAGTCCTCACTGTGGTCAAATAACAGATTCTTGGTCTCATGGATACTGTACATGCCCAGTCAATGTAGCTGATCCATTTAATAAGTCATGTGGTGAAGCCTTGCTGAACTATGGCACTTTTTTTGTGAGTGCAAGTGATGGAAGGAATCCGCTAAATAGCTTTTATGCTGCTTCATTTAACGCAGCATGTGCTCCTTCTTCAACATTCCAAACATTTCCTGCAAATATTACTGGCATCATGGCATTGTCGTCTTCTCCGTATGCGTTACCGGCTTCTTTAAATCGACCACCACTCAAAGGAACATTTTCCCTATGTTTTCCTAGCACCTCAGCATCTCCGGGGATTTTATTCATTGGAAATGGTCCTTATTATCTTCTTCCGCAATTGGATGTTGACGTACGGAGTTTACTTTCTTATTCTCCATTACTAAAGCATCCTAATTCTTTCGGATACTTTATTGGTATTAACTTTATTTTAATAAAATGGAGGTCAGTTGACCTTCCAGTAAACACCACCGCCAAGCTTAGCACAACTGAGCCTTACACAATTCTTAGAACAGATATTTATAATTCTGTGACTAGGAGGTTCTCAATGGTTACTAAACGAATCCCAAAAGCAAACCCAATCGAACCATTTAGCCTTTGTTTCAGCACTTCTAAAAATGGTACCCAAGCTGTTTTGAAAGTACCTGATATCAAGTTCAATCTCCAGGGTGGAAAGAATTGGACTATATCCAGTGGTAACTCCATTAAACAAATAACAGAAGACGTGGCGTGTCTGGCTTTTGTTGAGGGTGGTTCTACAAGTGAACATGCAATCGTTATTGGGACCTATCAGATTGAGGATAACTTTCTGCTGTTTGATTTAGAGAATTCGTCTTTTGGGTTTAGTTCTTCATTATTACATAAGCATACTTCATGTGCAAATTTCAACTTTACCATGGTTAATTAGCGGTTGATGCTGTTTGCATCCCACGTACTGTGTCTTGTACTTATTCGACAACTTGTACTGCGTCCCATGTCTAATAGTAAAACTTCATGTTCAATGAAGGCAATAAAAGTGGATACACAGGTTAGAAAAGGGTTATGAAAAACGGTTCATGGGAATATTATAGAAAATTATGTTCAATGTCTAAATTTGGTACTTAAAACATATAAATTCTTCACAAGAAACGGAGATATAGTATAAAAAATTTATCAATCGACTCTATATCAACCACAAACCAACACATAGATTTAACCAATCCAAATTTACTACAAGTGTTTTTAGCAAAGTTAGCAACAACAGGAAATGTCATCCATTTACCCAAGTAAGAACCATAAAGCCGAATGAACATACCTTTCACAAGTTGATCGGATAAACTCCAACGGACCGTCACCTCAACCCCATTTCCAGCCGGTGTTATAAAGGTACAAATGTTAACAAACTTCTCACGTTCACTATTAAATAAATTAACAAATAATGTACTACCCTTAGGCTCAAGATTAATACTCCGTACTCGGATTCTGCTTTTCATTAACATCTAGCAAAACCTTTTTAATACCAGAGTCATTCTCTTTCCTACTCGTATCACCAAAACTACTCATATTAACATCATCAGATTGTAACTCAATAGTAGTATTATTATTTCTTTGTAAACCCACCCGTAATGTCAACAACCTGCTCATCCGCAGGACGTGTGGAACTACTAACCCCTACCGAACCAGCAATGTTACTAATCTTCCCATAGCATGATCACCCAACTTTGAACTCTTCTCCCCTCTTGGATAAAAAAAACTACTTTCATCCCGAAGTCATGACACCGAAACCACAATACATAATGAACCAACAAGCACATCACGTAGGTCAGAAATATAAAGAATATAATAGGAGTTACTCAATACGAAATACATAACGATCTATGTATTTGAGCGAAGTAGAGTACAAGTGAAATCCAAGTATATAATTAATCCCTAACGAATGTACGTTAGGGTACAAAACATTCAGACCATATATAGAGTTACTATTGAAATTAGTGTTTATGTTCACTTGGTTCATTGAGTTATCTTTTTGTTCAAATAGGTCATTGAATTTATGTAGCATGACATGAACTTACAAAACATATGTGTAACTAGTTTTTGAAAAAAAAAATGATGTGTTCAGGTCACTCGTATTAGCGCGTAAATTGTTAAATAGCGACCAAGTGAATAAGAAAATATGTAGTTACGTAATGGAACAAAAAAACAAAGTTTTGAGTTTCTTGTATACTGTATTAATTAGTCTCTTACTCTCGGGTTTTCCCAAGGGTAAGGAAATGATCTGTCTACATCTCACCTTGAAGAAATATTGAATAAAGCAAAGTATGGAAGATATAAACTCAAAATCAAAACTTTAATTAACGAAAAACAAGTTTGAAGGAAAAGATTAAACAAGTCACCACAGTGACTCTATTATCTAAATGATAATAGTCTTACAAGAACAAAAAACAAATAACAATGATCTGGGTTACATTTTGAAAGAGAGAAACAAGATGAAGAAAACACACACATAAAACACCCAGATAAGATGACAAATGAGGGAGCGTCTCAATATAACTCCAAGAGTCAAACGTCAAAGAGACGTTTGTCTCAAATTATCTTCAACAGTCTTCAACTTTCCCATAAGCCAGAATAAACCCTCCACCTCATCAGCATCCTTTAAAGCATGTCCAAGGTGAAACTGAAACAATCAAAGTTAACACAATAACACTACAAGAAAGTTGAGAACAGATGACGGGGGTTTCCCTGGCGACACAATATAGCCAGGGATAACCCTTTTCCCTGGCGACAACACTGACGTGGCGGTAAAGTGGATTTACTTTTTGGTCAAAGTTTGACTAGGGTTTCCCTGGCGACATGTCGCCAAGGATAATCGGTCCAAAATCAGATACCAAGTGAAAGAGCGCGAAATTTTCCCTCCAAAGTTTCCCTGGCGACACGTCGCCAGGGATACTTTGTCCCAACTTATCCCTGGCGACATGTCGCCAGGGAAAACTCGTCCATCGTATTTAACAAAATCTAAGTTTGCTAATTACCTGTCAAGATTATCCCTGGCGACATGTCGCCAGGGAAACCTTTTCCATTTGTGATTAGTTTCAAAATTAAACACCAAATGTGTGGCGGGCTTTTACCCGCCAAATCCCAAATGTTTCCCTGGCGACATGTCGCCAGGGAAACTCTCTGTCATATATTTATTTAATTTTTGCTTGTTAATTATTATTTTAACTATCGATCCGATGTTATTTAATTTTTGCGACGTTTATATACTAAAAATGAGACATTTATAAAACAAATATTTATTTATTCTAAATAATTATTATTTTAACTATCGATCCGATGTTATTTTATTTTTGCGACGTTTATATAATAAAAATAAGACATTTAGAAAACAAACATTCATTTATTCATAATATTATACATAGCCCTTGTGGAATCAAATGGAAAACTTAAAAACAGACATTACTAATCAACTTAAAGTTCGTGAAGTAGTGCAGCCGATTACTACTCAACGCTAAGATTTTCCATTTCATTTAAAAGCTCATGAAGTATTGCAGCCGATTGACATGCGTGGTCTTCAGGATGCCTTTCCATTTTTAGTCTTGCCTCTAACATCTTTATCTTTAGATCTTTGATCTTTCCATTTGAGCACTCAGTGGGTGCAGATTGAGAAGGACCTGTAGAAGAACTTGGATGTGAACCTTGAGGTGTTGAAGATCCAGGGGAAGATCTTATACGGAGTTCGAGATCAAAATCATCCTTCCATTTAAAATATTTACATCCATAATCATCTGTTTTTGGCTGTTACAAAGTAAACAAATAACATGACATGTCACTTTAATAATCACACGTATTACATAACTAAAACATTTGATTGTTTACCTTCGAAAAAGGACATGCATAGTAGAGTTTACCAAAGCTATGAGGTTGATGTGACTGTCTCAACACAATATATCCCTTTCTACATGTACACTTATAAGCTTCACGAGGATCCATCTGCTACCAAATCAGGTGGTGGTGGTGGTGAGTTTGGTAGGAGATGATAAGTATGTGTGTGTGTGATCTGCTGATGATAAGTGTGTGTGAATCCTTTTATGGTCAAAAAGTGAGGGAAATGGTTAACATTTTCCCGCCAATGTTTTCCCTCCAACGTTTTCCCGCTAATAGTTAAACGTTGGATGTTCAATGGATGACCCGGTTTGTTATGGTTGTACGTTGGATGTTCAATGGATGATCCGGTTTGTTATGGTTATACGTTGGATGTTCAATGGACGACTCGACATGTGTTGGTTACACGTTAGATGTTCAATAAATGAGTCGGCATGTCTTGGTTAGACGTTAGATGTTCAATGGATGAGTCAATATGCATTTGTTAAACATTAGATGTTCAATGGATGAGTCGGTATGTTTTGGTTACACGTTAGATGATCTGGCAACATAGCTATGTTGAGCTGGCAAATGACTATACTCGTTGTGTAAGCTATTTTGGTGAGGTTACGTCAAATGAAAAGCTTCTTTCTTTTGTTCAAACTTACGCGAAAGCTTCTGATATCCCTTCTTTATCTCCACCTAATGTTGTTGTTCCTACTATGTCATCCCCGTTAACTAAATCAAATACGTTCTTGCTTCTAAACTGGCTTAAGATTTTAAGGACAACCGGGACTTGTTTGCTAAGAACAGAATTAGGTGACTACAGATCACCCAATGATTGCATTCTTTCCGGTACAGATTGGTTACCCATTTCTTCAATTGCACTTCTTCCGTTCATCGATGACAGTGATAATTCTTACGGAAGTCGGATACATCAATACGGATTGGAGTTAAAGGAGTTAGGTGTGACTATTAATTTCAAAGATGCTGACAAATTTATTGCTTGCTGTTCTCTTCTGAATGGGAACCTTTCTTGAATTGCAGGGATGGTCCGTTCATTGATGAAGAATATTAACTAATATCAGCAGCGGATGCCGGTTGGTTGCCAGTTGTCTCAACTTTCACTCAGAACGTTATGACATATGCTTCTCAATTTAGTGAAGTGATAGCGGACGGGATGTTGTGTGAGAATGAAGAACATGTAACCAAGCTTGGTTAGACGTTAGATGTTCAATGGACGACTCGACATGTTTTTGTTACACGTTAGATGTTCAATAAATGAGTCGGCATGTCTTGGTTAGATGTTAGATGTTCAATGGATGAGTCGGTATGCATTTGTTAAACATTAGATGTTCAATGGATGAGTCGGTATGTTTTGGTTACACGTTAGATGTTCATTGGATGAGTCGGTAAGCATTTGTTAAACATTAGATGTTCAATGGATGAGTCGGCATGTCTTGGTTACACGTTAGATGTTCATTGGATGAGTCGGTATGCATTTGTTAAATATTAGATGTTGAATGGATGAGTCGGCATGTCTTGGTTACACGTTAGATGTTCAATGGACGACCCGACATGTGTTGGTTACATGTTAGATGTTCAATAAATGAGTCGACATGTCTTAGTTACACGTTAGATGTTAAATGGATGAGTCGGGATGCATTTGTTAAACGTTAGATGTTCAATGGATGAGTTGGTATGTGTTGGTTACACGTTAGATGTTTAATAAATGAGTCGGCATGTCTTGGTTACACGTTAGATGTTCAATGGATGACTCGCCATGTCTTGATTACATGTTAGATGTTCAATGGATGAGTCGGTATGCATTTGTTAAACGTTAGATGTTAAATGGTTACCGAATTAGAATAAATAGAGAAACTAAACGGAATAAATCGGAATGAATTTAGAAATTAAACTGACCGGGATGATATAGTTGTTTTATAAATAATAATTATTATTTTATGAATTGTAATAATAATAATTATTATTTTATAAATAATAATAATAATTATTATTATTTTATTACTAATTATAATAATACATAAGTAACAAGAAATTTTATTTTCACAAAAATTATCCCTTGCGACATATTTGACTATCCCTGGCGACATGTCGCCAGGGATAGTTTCCCTGGCGACAGTCGCCAGGGAAGGTTTGGGAGATACGACAAAACAATTTAGGTACGTGTGTATGCGTTGAAAAGTCAAAGGTAGGGATAGTTTCCCTGGCGACATGTCGCCAGGGAAGGTTTGGGAGATACGACAAAACAATTTAGGTACGTGTATATGCGTTGAAAAGTCAAAGGTATCCCTGGCGACATGTCGCCAGGGATAGTTTCCCTGGCGACATGTCGCCAAGGAAGGTGTGGGAGATACGACAAAAGTTATAGGTACGTGTATATGCGTTGAAAAGTCAAAGGTATCCCTGGCGACATGTCGCCAGGGAAACTTTGTCACACCCCTCCAAAATGTTTCAATCACGCGCGCTTTTGGCTAAACGACAAAAGTCAAAAGTATCCCTGGCGACATGTCGCCAGGGATTGTCGTCGGGGAAAAAAAAGACCTTTATTGACCAGATCTCCTTATCTTTTCTCACAACACTTATAAAAAAAAAACCTTCATCTCCTTCGCTGTTGCTGCTGTATCACCACCACCACCACTCTCCTCCACACCCTTCGCTGCTATATCACCACCACCACCACTCACCACCACCACTCACCATCACTCTCCTCCACACCTGCACACGTGCACTCACCACCACTCAAAACCATCTCCAGTCGCCAACACCACCACCACGCCATCTACATTCACCGGCACCACCACCACCGCAATATACATTAAGGTTTTTTATATAATTTATATTGTAATTGTTAAGGTTTTCTTTATATAATTTTTTTTATAATTTATATTGTAATTGATTTTTTATATAACTTATATTATAATTGATAGTATATTTGGTTTTGTTTTTACATATCCAGTCACCGCAGCCGAGTCCCGACCGTAGCCGAGCCCGACCACAGCCGAGACCCGACCACACCCGCGCCCCAACCACAGCCGAGACCCGACCACTCTTTAACGGTATGTTTTTTTAACTTTTAATTGTAATTGATAATACATATTGTTTTTTTTAGTTTTTTTTAGATTCCCTGGCGACATGTCGTCCGGGATGTTTAAACATGTTAATTTTTTTAAACGTAAATCCAAACACTCCTTATGTTACCTATTTGATGAGAATAAATTCTAATAATCTTTTTTGGATAAGCTGATTTCAAACAGGTTAACCTGGCTTATCAGAATAAGCTGTTTGATAACAGCTTATCCTAATAAGCTTACCAGGATAAGCTGTTTGATAACAGCTTATCCTGATAAGCTTATCAGAATACGTTGTTTAAAAACAGCTTATCCTTATAAGCTTATCAGAATAAGCTGCTTATTCTGATAAGCTTATCGGGATAAGCTATTTTCAAACAGCTTACTTTGATAAGCTTATCGGGATAAGCTGTTTTCAAACAACTTATTCTAATAAGCTTATCAGAATAAGCTGTTTGAAAATAGCTTATTCTGATAAGCTTATCGGGATAAGCTGTTATCAAACAACTTATTCTAATAAGCTTATCAGAATAAGCTGTTTTTATTATATGATATAAATGTTTTATTGGACTAAGCCTTAGGAATGTTTTAGGATTTTAGCGATTAATTTCGGAAAATTCCCGTCTGAAATTGATCAACCTATAGAAAACCCGTCCGAAGTTAATTTATTAGGAATTAACTTCGGAAACTCCCCTGTTTGGGACTGCTTTTTGAATGTTTTGTCTCATTTAGGATATGAACGCGTATAACCGATTTAGTATTTGAGATGATTTCGACAGTGTTTCTCCTTTACTCCTACGAATATGTCTTTAAACACATATTTGGGGAGTTGAGGGGAAATGCTGCCGAAATTTTCTCAAATAGTAAATCGGTTATACGCATTCATATATGAGACGAAACATTCAAAGGGTGGGTTAGGATTGCCTTCCATAGTTGCACTAGGTGAACATACTAATTTCTATACTTGATAATTATATCTTTCAATAAATATTATTATATAATTATATACTTTATAAATAATAATTATATATTTTATAATTATTTTTTATAATTTGATATAATACATATTCTTATTTATGAAATATATAATAATTATTTTTTAAAATTCCTTGTGTTTATTAAGTTGCATATAATAACTAAATGTATCGTTAAAACACAATTATGGTACTCATTGATAAGAGTTGGACACGGTTAGAGCGTCATCAGCCAGAATATATATTGGGTCTTGCCAGTTTTGTCAAGCATTCCAGGTGGTTTGTGAATCGTTTGAATGAGATACCATGTTCATGCAAGCGTTGTCGAACAAGACTCCTGGTAGATATTGACCTTCTTTCGAACCACGTTATGAAGTCCGGGTTTGACAACAGTTATACAACATGGGTACACCATGGTGAACCGGCTCCTCCTACACCTACACCTCCTCCACCACCACCACCGCCACCACCGCCACCACTGCCAATAATAGATAACACAAGACAACCTTTTATAACTAACATGACATCGTTACTTGATGATCTTACCTATATGCCTCCGGACTATATTCCTCCTCCACCTCCTCCCAACTCAAGTAACAGACGGACTCAAGCTAACGAGTTTGAAGAGTTATATCGCAGTGCCAATGAGCCGCTGTACCCTGGTTGTGTAGAAGCGACTTGATTAGACTTCATGGCAAAGTTTACACATTATAAGGCCAAAGGTAAAATCACCGATACCATATTCAATGATATTCTAGAGTGGTTCCAAACTATCTTTCCCCCAAGCAGAGGATTCAAGCTCCCACCATCATACTATGCAATAAAGAAGACATTTAAAACGATCGGGTTAGGGTACGATTCTATACATGCTTGTGAACACGATTGTTGCTTATTTCGGGAAGGATACGTCGATTTGGATTTCTGTCCGGAGTGTAATACAAGTAGATGGAAAGACACTAACACGCCGGGGAAGAAAGTTCCTAAGAAGGTGCTGCGTTACTTTCCGATCATTCCTAGACTACAACGTTTGTACAAGTCTAGTAAAAGTGCAAAGGATATGATTTGGCATGCTACTGGAAAGTGTACGGAGCCCGGTAAGATGCAACACCCGTGTGATGGTGCGGCTTGGAAGAAATTTGATGCCAAGTATAGTGATTTTGCAGCAGAACCAAGAAATGTTCGATTAGGGTTGGCTGCTGATGGTTTCAATCCATTCGGCAACCTTAGTCAGGCTTACAGCATGTGGCCGGTGATATTGACAACATACAACCTGCCTCCGTGGTTATGTATGAAAGAGAGTTCTTTAATGTTGACGCTGTTAATTCCTGGCCCTAAATCCCCGGGCAAGGACATTGATGTTTACTTGAGACCTTTAATTGATGATCTAAAACTTTTATGGGATGGTGTGAGTACTATAGACCAAGCTACAGGCGAGGTATTCACCATGAGAGCGATGCTTTTATGGACCATCAATGATTTTCTGGCTCGAAGTAGTTTGTCTGGGTATAGTGGGCAAGGTTACAAGGCTTGCCCTACATGTAATGACGACACTCCATCTCTTCATGTGGCAAGCAAAATAGCTTATGTTGGCCACAGAAGATTCTTACCGCCCCGCCATAAATCCAGGACTTCACGTTTATTCAATGGTAAACCCGAACACCAGCCCCGTCCTAGAACATTTACCATGGACCGGATTAACGAGCAACACGCTTCACTGCCAAATCGACTACCCGGTAAACATAAGAATTTTGGGGTGTGAAGATAACACGCAATTTTCGTGTTGAGCCTAACTGGTCTAAACGGTCTATTTTTTACGAGCTTGAGTATTGGCCTTTTCTTTCACTAAGACAGAATTTAGACATCATGCATATCGAAAAAAATGTGTTGGACGCCATCCTGAACACTTTGTTGATGAATGACAAATATAAAGACACTGTCAAGGCAAGACAATACTTGGAAAAGTTGGGCATTCGAAAAAGCTTGCGGCTCACCCAAAGTAAAAACGGGAAGTGCAAGAAGCCTCAGGCTTCGTATTCCTTCACACCAGAGAACAGGAAAAAGTTTTGTCAGTACATCAAAAGTGTTAAACCACCAGATGGGTTCGGATCCAACTTCAAGCACAAAGTGACCGATAACGATACCAATATAACGGGCATGAAGTCTCATGACTGTCATATAATGATGCAACGTTTACTTCCTTTCGCACTTCAGGAATACTTGCCTGCTGAGATTGCAAGACCACTGATCGACCTATGTAACTTGTTTAAGAAACTCTGCTCTGCAACTTTAATGGTGGACGACATGTTGACTGCTGTAAAAAAGGTGGTTGACATTTTGTGCGATCTTGAGCTCATATATCCTCCTGATTTCTTTGACATTATGGTTCACTTGGTTATCCATTTACCTGATGAGGCTATTGAAGGCGGGCTTATCCGCCCCCGGTGGATGTATCCATTTGAAAGATACATGAAAGAGCTAAAAGGTTATGTACGAAATAAAGCTAAGCCAGAAGGTTCGATTGCGGAGGGTTATGTTGCACAAGAAGCATTGACTTTCTGTTCTAAGTATTTTCGGGATGATGTTACCACTAAATTTAATCATCTCGACCGTAATGTGGACCCCCTCCCCCAACGTGTCAGTTTCAGGTGTTCCGATCGGTATGTAACCCGCTTGGGAAAAAGTCGTATATTCCGTTCCCTTATCAAGAGTTCAAGAAAGTGGAATGGTATGTAATCAACAACAGTCCTGAAATCGACAAGTATATTTCCGAGTTCAAGAGGTACGCGTTTTTTATTTTATTTTGAAACTTCTTTTTCTTAACAATAGCGACTTATTCTAATACCATGAACGTTTTTCAGATTATATCCTGACAAAGACAAGAAAAAAGAATACTCCGCGTGGTTTGGGAAAATGGTAAACTTAGACTTATCTTGTGTACTTACCTGTAAAAAAATAATATTATTATAAATAGTTTTCTGTACCTAATCCTTTATTCCTCATAGATCCGTCAACGTCACGTGGACAATGACAAAGACCCAGACGTTATCCAGACCAGCGAGTTATTCGCTTTGGCTTGTGGACCATCACCGCATCTAATCTCAATAAACTCTTGCATAGTCGACGGTGTGAGGTATGTCGTGCACAGTCGCGATGAATGTCATACAACTCAAAACAGCGGCATTTGTGCGCCTGGCCCTGAGAACACAATGGCTTATGGTCAGCTTCAACAGATCCTCGTGTTTCGTTATTTGTCGTTCAGTGTTGTGTTGTTCAAAGTTAAGTGGTTCGACACTCGCCCCATGTTACGTAAAAAACGTCTTATCTATAGAAACAACATGACTCAACTCACCGACACAAGAGCTGAGTTTTGGAAAGATGAACAATACATTCTCGCAACACAAGTCAAACAAGTCTTCTACATTGAAGATAAGAACAAACCCAACTGGAAGGTCGTTGAACATGTTAATCATAAAAAGTTTTCCAACGGGGTGTCATAGTGTCAGATGCCGTTCCTGATATTATACATTTCGACAACTCATCTGATCTACCACTTTCCACTGATTTGAATGACTTGGGTGGTGTGACCTTGAATATAGATGGCCACGAAACGGAGGTTGATGCACCGCCAAATATCATTGATGTTGATGATGAAGACGATGGTATTACTGATGATGAAGACGTCCCTCATGATTTAAGTGATGAAGAACGTGTGAATGATGATGATGGTGAAGACAGAGTTTATTCCAGTGAAGAAGAAGATTGACCTTTAGTTGTAACTTGCAAAAGACACTTATTTGTTTGAATTAATGAATCTAATTGTTGTGGATTTTTTAAATGTGTATATTTATTTGGATGTGTTGTATTTGGATTTGTGCATGCTTATATTATTTTGTTCATGAATTTGTCTATGTTATGCTAATTGTACTTGTACAGATGTCAGCAGATGTTGTAGGATCACACGGTGGTGATGGTGGTGGTGAGGATGAACCTCCTACGCCAAACATCCACAGCGGTTGTTTTTCCTTATTTAGAAATAAAGGTAAGAATATTTGGATTATTGTAACACAATCAAAAATTTGGTGCATATATATGTTGCTTGCCTTGAATTTTTATGACTTTGTCACTCACTTGATTTTTGCAGGCAAAGGCAAAAGAAAAGAAAATTTAGGCGGCAGAGAGGCCGGTAGAAAGACTCGGGGCATTAGCCGATGTATCGATTTGTTGGAGGAAGTTGGTGAGCATGGCCCTGTCCCGATAGATTTTGAAGAAAAATCTTTCCGGCCTCGCGGCACGCATGCTCAGCATTTATCTAATTACATCGGGGATTGTATCAGGAGGCTCGTGCCACTATACTACCCAAGTTGGAATGATGTCCCTGATGAGATCAATACGTTGGTTTGGGCGAACATAGAGGTCAGTTATCATTTTTATGTTCATAACATTATTGTGTTTATTTATTTAATGGTGTATATATTTAAATAAATTTGTTTATTTATTTATATCATATAAATAAATAACAAATTTAAATAAATATACAAATTGTATCTTATTTATTTATATCATATAAATTTTTTTTAAATATATATAAAAAAATTCGAATAAATATAAAAAAACTTAAATAAATATATATTTGATGAGAATAATGTAATAAGCTTTTCGGATAAGTTGTTTCAAACAGCTTATCCTGATAAGCTTATCAGAACAAGCTGTTTGAATACAACTTATCTTGATAAGCTTATTAGAACAAGCTGTGTGAAAACAGCTTGTTCTGATATGCTTATCAGGATAAGCTGTTTTCAAACAGCTTGTTCTGATATGCTTATCAGGATAAGCTATTTTCAAACAGCTTGTCCTGATAAGCTTATCAGGATAAGCTGTTTTCAAACAGCTTGTCCTGATAAGCTTATCAGAACAAGCTGTTTTCAAAAAGCTTATGCTTATCAGGATAAGTTGTTTTTATTATAAAAATTTAAATAAATATATAAGCCATTAAATAAATAAACAAAATAATGTATAAATTATATCTCTAACTCTAACTCTGTGTTTGTTTTATTTGTTGTATATGAATGCAGGATAAATTTAATTTGACGCCACACAAGATTGATCGTGCTAGATGGAGGGATATACGTGGCGACATCAATCAAATGCTTACAAAGAGTTACAATTCTCGAAAAAATACGCTCAAGACAAAGCATTGGGTCCGAGACATCGATACCAGCACGGTAGATATCGGCAGAGTCCGCAGCGAGCGTCCAGAGGAAATTACTCCAGAGGACTGGGAAAAACAGATCGCACTTTGGAGTAATCCAGATTATGAGAAAAGATGCCTGACGAACTCCCAGAACCGGTCTAAGCAGAAGACGCCGAGTCGGCAGGGATCCCGATCGTTGGCACGCCTTCGAGACCAAGTGGTGAGAAATTCTATAATTAATTTACATACAAATATGTCTTTGATTATATGTTTTGGTGTGTTGTGATTTTTTGTTTTGAATTTGCTTCATTCTATATATGCGTGTCTATGTATGTACAGACGCAAGCTGCAATTGAAGCTGATGTGCCACCCCCGACTGTCATTGATCACTTCTTCATTGCGCACACCGACCAGGATGAGAATTTTCCTTGTGATGCGGACCGCGTTATGTATGTAAGTATTTTTTTTTAAAATTAATTAATTAATTAATTTTTTTTTGGATATGCCTTGGTTTTTTACTATTCCCTGCCGATAAATAATGTACCAACCCGACTAATAAATAATATACTAACTGTCGTTTGTTTTTGTCACTTCATTAGGAGGAGATGCTTGCGATGAAGGCTGTAGGCAAATATACGGACGACGAGATCAACTGTATCGTCCGAGGTAGAAAGCAGCGAGGCCACAAGCCCGGTGTCGGCCAGATAGTGTCGAGAAGGACTGCTCACTATATTCCTCCTCCTCCTCCCATCGACCCACGGTTGGAACAAGCGTCTCAAGTGTTTAACTTTATGAGAAGTGACGATAGGTTTACCGATGCGTTCTCAGCATTTCTATCCGGTGGTGCTAGCGGGAGTGGCACGGGAGGCAGCGGTAGTGGCGCCGGTGGGAGTGGTAATGATAATGTCGACGGGTAGAATGGAAATAATGGTTAGTATGCTTGTCTTGTTTTTCCTACCTTAGCATGCAAGTTTAATAATTGTAAACCCCGAATTGCAAGTTTAATAAGTGTAACTAGAAACTTTGTACTCAAGTTGTGACATATGTATTTGTATTGATCGAGAGGTTACATGTTATTGTGTTTTGGTACTAGATTCGTGGTAGATTTTTAGTATTTGTATCTTCAGGTTTTGTATTTGTATTCCCAGGTTTTGGTATATTTTTTCCGGAAAAAATCTGGAAACAGCCTGCTGTGCAGGCAGCTAAAAAAATGTCAAAGTTTCCCTGGCGACATGTCGCCAGGGAAACTTCGGCTCACTTGACTTTCTAAAAAGTCAGCCAAGTTTCCCTGGCGACATGTCGCCAGGGAAACTTGGGCTCACTTGACTTTCTAAAAAGTCAGCCAAGTTTCCCTGGCGACATGTCGCCAGGGAAACTTGGGCTCACTTGACTTTCTTAAAAGTCATCCAAGTTTCCCTGGCGACATGTCGCCAGGGAAACTCTAGAAGAACATTGACTTGTCAACGCCAGGCGTTGACTTGTCAACGTTACGAATAGTTTCCCTGGCGACATGTCGTTAGGGAAAAGTGAGGTTTAATAACCTTTTTTACTTAAGTTCCTTAATCGGCCAACTTTTCCCTGGCGACATATGTCGCCAAGGAAACTATCCCGCACCAACTCCAGCGTGTCACCAATTTTTGAACCAAAGAGTTGCGGGGCCCAGTTAGTCGCCAGGGAAATCCTAATTAGTCGCCAGGAAAACAATCCTGCACTAGCCTTTCTTGGCGACGTTTCCCTGGCGACATGTCGCCAGGGATTCACCTTCCCTGGCGACATGTCGCCAGGGAAACATCGCGAATTTGGCCAGGGAAGGGGTCGAATATTGTAGTGTAAGTCCCTCTAGTTAGAGAATGGTATCTGATTAGGTCCAAATATTTAACATCCCCCCTTAATCAGATACCCCATACAGATTACACATGCCAAGTTTTTTGACAAGAGCATTGTGTTATAGTGTATCCAGTCCCTTTGTGAGGATATCTGCTATTTGATTAGCAGAATCCACCTTACAAGTTTTAACAACACCACTCAGAATTTTTTCCCTCACAAAATGTAAGTCAATTTCTAAGTGTTTGGTTCTTTCATGGAACACTGGATTAGCAGCTATCTTGATAGCTGAGTTACTGTCACAGTACAAGGTAACAGGTAAAAGACTTTCACATTTTAAGTCCTTTAAAATCTTTAAAATCCAGATGACCTCACTGGTCACTGAAGCAAGAGCTCTATACTCTGCTTTAGTAGAGGATTTGGAGAGAGTGTTTTGTTTTTTACTCTTCCAAGAAACAAGATTGTTGTTAACAAACACACAATAACCAGTAATAGATCTTTTAGTAACAACACACTTAGCCCAATCAGCATCAGAATAAGCATTTAGAAACATACCAAAAGTCTTCTTAATGTGAATGCCCAAACCTGGAGAGCCTTTAAGATATCTTAATATCTTGAAGGCTGTTTGAAGATGAGATCTCAAAGGGGAGTGCATGAATTGACTTAGGCAGTGAACTGCATAAGATATGTCAGCCCTGGTATTGGTTAAGTAGATAAGCTTACCCATCAACTTCTGATAATCAACAATATTATCAAGTAAGGGGTCATCAATAGTGGGCTCATTAGATATAGCAAGTTTGGTAACCAAGGGAGTGCTAGCAGGTTTGCAAGCCAACATACCATATTCAGAAAGAAGATCCAACACATACTTTCTTTGATTTAAGCAAATGCCCCAGTTAGTATCAACAACCTCAATCCCCAAAAAATATTTCAACTTTCCTAAGTCTTTAATCATAAACTTAGTTTTCAGAAATATTTTAAATTTTTCAATTTCAGCAATATTGTTCCCAGTAATGATGATATCATCAACATACACAAGTAAGGCAAGAAAGATATTACCAAGAGACTTGGTGTACAAAGAATAGTCAGATTTACTTTGAACAAAACCATTTTCACTCAACACAGCTGTAAGCTTAGCATTCCATTGCCTAGGAGCTTGTTTAAGCCCATACAATGATTTTTTGAGCCTACAGACCATGTTGTCACCACCACAAAGGTATCCTTGTGGTGGTTTCATGTAAACAGTTTCATCAAGATCACCATAAAGGAAAGCATTATTAATGTCAAGTTGGAACACAGGCCAAGAATTCACAATAGCAATATTAAGCAAACATCTAACAGTAACCATCTTAACAACAGGGGCAAAAGTTTCATCAAAGTCAATACCTTCTTTTTGACCAAAACCTTGGGCAACAACCCTAGCTTTGTATCTTTCAATTTCACCACTAGACTTAAACTTAAGTTTCCAAACCCACTTACTACCTAAGGCCTTCCTACCCTTTGGTAATTCAACAATATCCTAAGTATCATTCTCAAGAAGGGCTGCAAGTTCAGAGTTCATAGCATCAATCCAATAAGGGTTTTGAGAAGCTTCAAAAAAATTCCTTGGCTCACTGTTTTTGTTAAGTTGGGTGACAAAACAGAAGTTTTCATGATTAAGTCTGGAATACCCCACAAATTTTTCAAGACCATATTTAACCTTGGAATTAACCATAAAATCATTATAGTTTTTTGGAAAAACAGAAGGTCTGGTAGACCTTCTGACACCCTGAGTAGGAGCACTTGGATTTTGATCCAAGTGACCTTTAGACTCAATATTTTCATCAAGTGTTGCTGCCTCCTCTCCCAACCTAGCTTCAATATCCTCACTGTTATGAGCATCATCTCCAATATTTTGAGAATCAACAGTGTCCATATTGTTCCCATGGTTGGAAGAGTGGCTACCCTCACTTTGTGACTCATGGTCACTATTATGACTACCTGTTACTCTCTCATCATCATTAGGTAGCTCAGGGTTATCTAAATCAAAAAAGTTTAACAGATTTTTATCTTGACCAGGACTAGGGACACTAGACTCATCATGCTTGTCTTTTGAGACAGAATCCTTAAAAGGAAATATAGTCTAAAAAAAACTCACATCTCTAGAGACAAAAAACTGATTTCTATCAAGACTAAAAAGCCTATAACCCTTCTAAGAATTAGAATAACCCATCATAACACATTTTTCAGACCTATTAGACAATTTATCATGACTATTCAAAATAGTAGCAAAGCATAAACAGCCAAACATTCTGATAAGAGAGAGATTAGGACAAGTATTGTAAATCATTTCATAAGGGGACTTTCCATTTAACACAGAAGAGGGTAATCTGTTAATGAGAAAGGTAGCAGTTAGAATGCATTCAGACCAAAATTTCAAAGGAATTCCCCCTGAAACATAAGACACCTAGCCACATTCAAGAGGTGTCTATGTTTCCTTTCAGCCACCCCATTTTGCTGTGGGGTATAAGCACAAGAAGTCTGATGGAGGATGCCATTGTTGTTACAAAACTTGTTGAAAGTTTGGTTAACAATTTCAGTACCATTGTCACTTCTAAAGACTTTAATGTTTCTTTTAAACTGATTTTTAATCATTTTATGAAAAACATCTAAAAAAGTAACAACTTCATCCTTGGACTTAATGAGATATACCCAAACAACTCTGTTAAAATCATCCACAATGGTCAAAAAATATCTATGGCCAGTGTGACATGTCACCTTATAAGGACCCCATAAGTCAAGATGAACAATGTCCCCCAAACACTTAGTCTTATGGTCACATAAAGGAAAGGGCTTTCTAGTTTGTTTAGCCCTTTTACAAACTTCACAAAAGTCATATTTATCATGTTTATCAAGTTTCAAGGTGTCTTTTAAGTTGTCTAAAGCAGGGTCAGTAGGGTGGCCAAGTCTACAATGCCAATCATAGTAAGATAGAGAACAAAGAGGGACAGATTGACTAGCATTACACTTAATACCTTTTGTATCTAAGTAGTATAAACCACCACATTGATTACCAGTCCCTAGAATGTTTTTCAGATTCAAATCCTGATTCAGAAAAAGGCATTTATTTTCATCAAAAACCACAAATATCTTATTATATTTGGCTAATTTATGCACATATATCAAAGTAACACAGTACTCAGGTATAACCAACATATCAAACAAGACAAGACCATTTCCCAATTTTAAAATTCCAATCTTAGATATGAAAGCTTCAGTACCATTAGGATGACTAACTTTAATTTTGAGATGAGAAATGTCAAAAACATTGTCCAATTCTTTTTCATCATTAGTCATGTATTGGTTTGCCCGAGAGTCAAGAACTTTCCCATGTTGAGTCATTTTAGAGTGGATATTAGAACAAAAAACATTCCAAAGTTATCATTAAAAACCTTACTAGAATTAAAGTATGTATCTGCCATATTGGCCTGCACACCCTTTTCAGAACCAGTATTCTATTTGATAAGAGAGAGTAAGGCAGAAAGTTGTTCATCAGAAAACACAGAGTTGGAATTAGAGCCAACAGAGTTGTTTGAAAAGTTTTTCCCTTTAGAATTTTGACCAGATTTCTTTTTTCCAAAATCAGCAGGAAACCCAATGATTTTAAAACACCTATCAATAGTATGCCCATTGTACCCACAATTTTCACAAACCACTTCAGAGTTCCCATTGGGTCTATAGGTATTAGGTCTATTGGCCATGTTAGGTCTAGGACTGCTACTATTATAGTTGGGTCTAAAACCACCATTAGGACTGCTGCTATTGTAATTAGGTCTAAAGCCACCATTGGGGTTAGGGTTAACATTCGGGTGGCCTTGAAACACATTTCTGGTGGGGCCATTTGAAAGAAAAGCGGAAGTCTGATTCCTCTGAGAGGTACCAGATAGGCTACCAGAAGCAACTCTATGAGACTCCTCACTAGAGATGATGGCATATGCACCTTTTATATCTGGAAGAACCTCTCTAGAGAGAATGGAGCTTCTAATGGTCATGTAGGTATCATCAAGACCCATTAAGAATTGCATCAATTTCAACAACTTGTTATGATTCTTAAATTCATTAGTAGCAGCACAAACACAATTAGGAAGCTCAACCATAGCATCATATTGTTTCCACAAAGCATTCAAGGTACGATAATAACCAGACAAGTTGGAGCCATTTTGCTTCAAGGTATTAATCTTATGATGCAGATTAAATATCACAGACCCATCAACCTTATGATAGGTTTCTTTCAAATCATTCGAAACATGCTCAGCTTTCTTAGAGAAAATTTGACCAAGAAACAATTCATCAGAAATAGAATTAAGAATCCATCCTAACACAACAGCATTGACTCTGTCCCATTGTCTTCCTAACACATCATTAGTTAGGGATCTTTTACAAGATCCATTTATGAAACCAGTTTTATTTTTTCCCTCCAATGCCAAAAGCATAGCATTAGACCAGATTTGATAATTCTCAGTTCCTTTAAGTTTAATAGAAATCACAGTCAATGTGGCAGAGTCATTAGGGTGAAGATGCAAAGGGTCACTAATATCAAGTTTACTGATCAAGGTGACCACAGATTCTTCCCCAATCTGGTCATCTTGATGTTCAGTGTCTGTGTCACCATGAACACTAGTCATAGTGAATAGTCACAGAAACCAAACCCCAAAAAAAAGAACTTAATCAAAGTCAAAAAGTTCCCAGGCTTCCAAACCACTCAAGGGTGGCAGGTCAAGGGCAAGACAGTGATTAAGGGTCCAAATAAGCAAAATACCCCAACAATCAATAGCAAGATCAGCAAAAAAGAGAGTATCAATATACGAGAGAGTATAATCACAAATATCACCCAAAAAACAAGTATGAAAAAACAAATAAGCCAGTAACCAAATAATCAAAGAAGAAGAGAGAGCAGAGGTGTTACAGTGCAAACACAAAAGCTCAATCGATCTGTTTCTTCTAGATTCACTTAGTCTAGAAGAAACAGAACCTCCTCACCAAACCCTAATTTAAGAAAAATTAGGGAAAAGTGCAATCACCAACAGATCTATGCAATAGATCAAGTATATAACGTCCCTGCACCACAAACAAGGTTAAAACATATATAATATAAGAAACCCCCAAAATTTTTTGAAACCCTAAAATTAAAAAATCGATTTTAGGATGAATAGAAAACAATGAGAACAAAATCTTTTTAAATCTGACTATCTCAATAGCAGATCTATCCAAAAAACCTTTCAATTTTTAAAAACCCCAAAAAATTTTGAAACCCTAAAAATATTTTTTCAACGATTTCAGAGAACCATGGCTCTGATACCATGAAGAAGTATTGAATAAAGCAAAGTATGGAAGATATAAACTCAGAATCAAAACTTTAATTAACGAATAACAAGTTTGAAGGAAAAGATTAAACAAGTCACCACAACTACACTGGTGTGACTCTGTTATCTAAATGATAATAGTCTTACAAGAACAAAAAACAAATAACAATGATCTGGGTTACATTTTGAAAGAGAGAAACAAGATGAAGAAAACACACACATAAGAAACCCAGATAAGATGACAAATGAGGGAGCGTCTCAATATAACTCCAAGAGTCAAACGTCAAAGAGACGTTTGTCTCAAATTATCTTCAACAGTCTTCAACTTTCCCATAAGCCAGAATAAACCCTCCACCTCATCAGCATCCTTTAAAGCATGTCCAAGGTGAAACTGAAACAATCAAAGTTAACATAATAAGTCCCTCTAGTTAGAGAATGGTATCTGATTAGGTCCAAATATTTAACACACCTCCCCCATACTCTGTTTTGACGGGATTGTGTATCGTTGTTGTTGTAGTATTCTATTGAAATAAACCCTCCAATAATTGATGTGGTTTTGACAATTCAACTTGTGATTATTTAAATCATCAAACGTTCTATACAAGCTTAGATACGTCAATAGTAATCCATGAACTTTACTTTAAATAGAGGATATGAATTCATTACTTCATGAACAATGTATTGACCTATCTGAAAGTGGTTAATTGGACCTGAAGAAACTAAACTAACTTTAATCACATATTCAGTTTCTGGATTGATTGGAATCAATGCTCATGCCACATTGTTAGCTTCGATATTTTTTTTTAAAGAATGACATGTTCCATTATTTGTCCATATAAATCCTTATATACCAAATATCATAATCACACAGTTGAGGAAATACAACCATCCAAACATGATTCATCTTCTACAAATTGTAGTTCTCTTTCTAGCATTTACCTCCCAAAAATATAAAGCCCTAGCACAATTTTCACCACCTTACAATTCCATCATTCTTCCACTAAACAAACATATTGACGCTGCTAAGCCACTTTACAGTGTCCAGATCATGACTCACAACTCAAACTTACAACTCGTTTATTCAAACTTCCTCATAGACATTGATGCTCCATTTACATGGCGCGGTTGCTGGCTCAACTGGGATATGCATCCCGGTGATTGCGGTGACCGTGTTTGTACCTCTCCTGTCTCTTGCTACGGATATCAATGTATGGAAGTGCAAAATTCTTACTCTTCTAATAGTCCTTACTGCCCTCCAATCGAAACTAGGGGCGAGGAGGGAGTCTGTTACTGCGAAATCCATGTGGTGGACCCACTTGATGGGACATGTGGTCGAGGCTATCTTAACTATGACACATTTTTTGTGAACACAAGCAATGGAAGGAACACTCTTCCTAATGTCTATGCTGCTCACACTAACGCGGGTTGTGTTGACCCGGAGGTAGCATTCCAGTCGTACCCTAAATATGTTACTGGTGTCATAGCGTTATCGACTTCCCCTTATGCATTACCAGCTTCTTTAAATCAACCACCACTTAAAAGAACATTTTCTCTATGTATTCCTAGCACATCTTCGGCTCCGGGGATTCTGTTCTATGGAAATGGTCCTTATTATCTTCTTCCCCACTCAGATGTTGATTTAAGGAGTTTACTCTCTTACACTCCGTTACTAAAGCATCCCGATTCTTTCGGATATTTAATTGGTATCGACTCAATTTTAATAAAAAATAGGTCAGTTGACCTTCCAGGAAATACCACTGGCAAGCTTAGCACAATTGAGCCTTACACAACTCTTAGAACAGATATTTATAATCTTATGGTTAGAAGGTTTTCAATGGTAACAAAACGAATCCCGAAAGCAAATCCAATTGCACCGTTTAGCCTTTGTTACAACACCTCTGCAAATGGTACCCAAGCCAGTTTTAACGTTCCTGATGTCGATTTCATTCTCCAGGGTGGGAAAAAGTGGACTTTATCCCCTGCTAATTCCATTAAACAAATAAAAGAAGATGTGGCGTGTCTGGCCTTCGTTGATGGTAGTGTTTCAAGTAAACATGCGATCATTATTGGGACATTTCAGTTTGAAGATAACCTTCTGCTGTTTGATTTAGAGAATTCGTCTTTTGGGTTTAGTTCTTCGTTATTACGTAAGCAGACTTCCTGTGCAAATTTCAACTTCACTATGCTTGGTGGTTAGAATCTTAATTTCATGAATACATACTAGTGCGGTTCATTCTCCTCCATCTTCATCTCACTCCATTAATTCCTCTTTGCATTCTGAAATTTTTTGGTCATTTCTTAAGCATATATACTAGGTAGAAGAATTTATTTCAGAGATTCGATCCGTGCAGTCCAACGTTAAAACTACTTAGTTGATCAGAGTCACCAACACTGTTGGGTTTAATCGGTTATATGTCGGGTTTATGTACGTATGCAATTGCATGGTTCAAGTGTGCATGACATGGCTGGAACTTTAGTATGCAGTTAGTGAGTATATTAAGGTTTTGGTTAATAGTTTGAATAGGTATTAGTTTGACCGTGAATCACTTGCACGTGAGATATCGTGTATAGAGAGTGGGTCAGGTTTCCTTTTCTTTAGGTAGTACTTAGTTTGTTGCTATTTTCATGCTAAGCTTTGTATTTTCTGAAGGCTATATAAAGCCATAACATATATGAATGAAATACAGTGGGTTTTAGCTTTTCACCCAAATAATTGTTCACCACTAATAATCTACATTTGGTATCAGAGCGTAGGGCTCGTTACCGGGGAAGCCTTCGCCGCCGGCAGGTGTGTCGGTCGGTGGAGGGCAGGCGTTGAAAGGGCTTTATTGTAGAAGAAAGTTCGGACAGCAGGGGCTGTTTCAAGACTATTTAACAGCCGTGAACGGAGATGTTATGGTGTTTTCGATTGGCCGCTATCACGGAAGAGTGTCGGTCGAGATGATGGGGTGACCAGTGATAAACACTTGTGTTCCGGGACTGTTAGTAGTGACCAAAACAAAAGGGTGGTGAGCTGCAGGGCAGAAGCCGAAAAAGCGGGGCCGATTGAATCCCTAGAAGAAAGAAGTAGCGGTTTGTTGAATGGTAATAAACAAGAAACAAGCCAAGCAGCATGGTTGATCACTTTGTGATCAAAAGAAAGAAGGCAACAAGTTTTCGCACGTAGCAAGCAAGAGATTGTCGCGTAGCATGTAGCAAGTAGCAGGCAACAAAACCGTAGCAAGTAGCAGGCAACAAAACCGTAGCAAATAGCAAGCAAGAAGGTTGCCACATTGTCTGTAGCAAATAGCAGGTGAGGCAATCGAAGCAAGTTGAATGTTTCATGTTTGTAGCAAGTAGCAAACAAGAAGGTCGACAAGCAAGGTTCCACCAGCAAGGATCGACAAGCAAGGGTCGATAAGCAAGGATCGGCAAGCAAGGGTCAACAAGCAAGGTTCGGCAAGCAAGGTTCGGAAAGCAAGAGTCGACAAGCAAGGGTCGGCACGCAAAAGTCGACAAGCAAGGGTCGGCACGCAAAAGTCGACAAGCAAGAGTTGACTAGCAAGAATCGATAAGCAAGTAACAAGAACAAGAAAGATATCAAGTAGAAAAGAAGGCGATAAAGGGTCTTGTGAATTGACGGGTTAATAACCGATTAAGGGGGTGATTGTTGGGTTTAATCGGTTATATGTCGGGTTTATGTACGTATGCAATTGTATGGTTCAAGTGTGCATGACATGGCTGGAACTTTAGTATGCAGTTAGTGAGTATATTAAGGTTTTGGTTAATAGTTTGAATAGGTATTAGTTTGACCGTGAATCACTTGCACGTGAGATATCGTGTATAGAGAGTGGGTCAGGTTTCCTTTTCTTTAGGTAGTACTTAGTTTGTTGCTATTTTCATGCTAAGCTTTGTATTTTCGGAAGGCTATATAAAGCCATAACATATATGAATGAAATACAGTGGGTTTTAGCTTTTCACCCAAATAATTTTTCACCACTAATAATCTACAAACACAACATGTCCATCACAAAATAAATGTAAGGCATAATCTAAGAACGCAACAGGTTGAAGTGTTAAACAAACCTCTCTTTATCAAAGGCAAAACTGATTAGTGGCCCCGTATACATAACACACTCTAACAAAGACTAGTGTAGAAGTAGAAGGTTTTTCATATGCAACTTAATTAGGAGGCCCGCCGAGAAGTAAGTCACATGGCTAATTAGACTAATAGAGACTCAAAGTTCAAGTTGGTGGTTCAAATGTACGCCATTTTAGGCAACTGAGTCCGTATTGCTGTGAATACTAAGCAAGATAACTAGAATAATTGTTTGCAATGGATTTGATAGATCGATATTAAAAGAACAGGTAAATGCTAAGGTTTTCCCGTACCCCATAGACAAATTAAAGAGCCCTTTGACTTAAGCGTACACGGCCTCATCGAATGAATCCCATTTTCAACCCTTCCGATGCGATTCCCATTGTACATACTTAGCAAGGTTTGAACTCTTGACCAGTTGCCCTCTTGTGAGAAAACCAAATACGACTAGCCCATTGGATGTTGGTTATACTAAGAAATTCAAGTAACTAAATATTTTTAGGTTGTTGAACATCATTAGAGAGAAAAGAACTACTGTATATAAAAAATCAGAGCATTTGAGATTTGTATGTGCCCGAGCAGAATTCCAACGAAAAGATGATTTGAACAAGGCTAATTGTAGCTCCTAGACGGGTAGATTGGGTGTCTATATGTGCTTACCACATATAGTATATGCATAGCAACTCTTACTGACATTTCCGTTTAGACAGTAACCAAACACACATGACTCTTACTGTATATATATAAGCAAACTTTTCAAGTTATCGGCAGCCCACAAACCATAGGGCTCACATCGTGACAGTACGGTAACAATTTCGGCTGTCACAGTTTAATAAAGTAAATACCATATAAACTTCCCTACGAATAGAAACTAGTCAATGTATATCATCAAACAGTTTCCATGTCTATATCTCATCCCACCATATAAACGATGAGAGCAATTGTATTAGTGGATAAATGGTTCAAGCTTGGTTTGTGAACTTAGGATTCCCTATGGTTTAATGTAATCTTCTATATATTGTGGTGAATAAAACGGAGTAAATCATAACCTAAAATATTCAAGTTAAATAAGGAGTTTCACTTGAAATAATGTCAACAAACCAATACATATCAAAGCAATTTAAGAATAAGATTACATATTATGATATTAAGCATATTTTACATCTGGCGATCAGGATTTCTATGGAACAATTGGGAGGCTAACATAAATTAAATAAAAATACAAACTGAGTAACTGGAATGGAAAGATGACATGCGAGTGAAATAACGCCATTTTCTTGTTGTTAGTTTTAGTAACAAAAATTTATATTTGTCACTAAAGTTGCAGCAATTTCAAAAGTAACTAGTAACTAATGGGGTGACCTAGCACGAGAATCTTAGCCTTTTAGGACGAAAATGCGTAGAGATCTTGGGTTCGCACAATCCTCAACGGCCATCCAGGAGTCATCTGGTGCTATACAATTAAGTCAACAAACGTGAAGTTTGATCGTGAAAAACTAGATTACGAGTTGTATCGAGCACACGTATCAACCACTATAGGCTACAACGAACCAACAAGTATATACAAATGTTATATCCCCGAATCCCCCATTTATTAATACTAACAAATATTAAGTTTGGAAAAACACCCTCATCTCTATTTATTGAGATGAGGGCAGTAGGCACCTCTTGAAGTCAAATAATAAATTGTTCATAAATATGGTTGATCTTTCTTTGCTTTGCAAGACAAGCTTAATACTTCTTTATCATTTAAATCTTAAACAATATTACAAAGTACATTTTTTCAATTTAGGAGTAACACTTAAACATAACTGATACTTAACATTTTTACATATACAAGAACCTCAAACAGTGACTAACTTACCGTACTTTAGTAATTTTCATATATTAGCTTTCTTAGACTGTTTTACTAATGCTAGAACCATGCATTGTACATTAGTAATTTTCATATATTAGCTTTTTTAGACTGTTTTACTCTTGTTGGAACTTCAAACTAACAAGAAAATTCTTTTTAGTTTGTTTGTATGTCTTGTTCTATAAGTGCATGACCTGTCTTGTGTTTTGAGGAAAGTGCTTTTAGATTGGGCTATGGATTGTGCTTCTTTAAGCCCATTATGCTCATTAGCCTATTTTGTTTTTGTTACATAAGAAATTCTAATTCATTAGGGTAAATTTATCACATACCCGCATTTCATATTATTCTCTATATTTTTCTTGCAGCCGTTAGCTATTGGGAAATATTTGTCTTGCTTAAGAGTGTTGAGTGATCATAGTGGTGATGAGATTTGACCAACCTATTTAGGATGGTATATTATTTTTGTGTACGCTTGATTAGCATCCGTTTTGGGGACTAATCTTTTATCTTGTACTTCAAATATTCATTAATATCACTAAGGGGGACTGGTTAATTGATACATATAATTCTCATGTAATTCATTTATACTTTTAACATGGTATCAAAGCTAGGTTGCTCAATCTAGTGCTCTCTCGTTCTTGGTTTTGTTTAGTGTGTTGGTTTGGTGATTTATTGTCAGCTTTTTGGATTCTTGGGGGATTTTAAATTTGGGTTTCGTGAAATCCGAATTTGGTTTTTTTTTGAGGTTTGTGTTTTTGGCAGTTATTCACACACTTGACTAAGTGAATTAAGTGTGTGAGTGGCTTGTTGTGTTCTCTGAAGTTTTTTTCCTCTTTAAGTCCTCTTTTCTAAGCATTAGGTCTTGTCTTTGTCATTTATAAGGACGCAAATGGGTTGATTAACATCTTTATCATCCAACTTCGATTAGTGTAGATATATACTCTGGTTAATCTCATTCTTTTTTGCCTTGATTTAGACTTCTTGGGTGTGAGTTGTCTTTATAAAATTTTGTTAGTTGTCGATAATATTGATTTTATAGATTTGGCATGGGTTTGAAGCTCTAGGGTTGAGATTGATTGATTATTTGTTATTATTACCTTTTTTGCTTGATCTTTTTGTATATGTTCATGTTCTGTTTTTGTTGTTTGATTTCAGAATTCATTGTTTTGCTTTCTATCTTTTTTATGGTTGTTTATCTAATTCTCTATAACTACTGGTGGTGCTGGAGCTCCTCACCTACTGCCTCTAGCATTGGTGGGGGTACTTGTCATATTTTTATTTAGAAATCTTGATGATGTTAATCCTCTTCATGTTTAAAATTGTGATAATAGTAGTTTTGTGCTTATTCCTTTCAAATTACATGATACTAAAAACTATAGAATGTGGAATAATGCTATAAAACTAGCCTTACAATCTAGAAACAAATATGGTTTTGTTGACGTTTACTTGTGTTAGAGATTCTTATGATAGTAGTGATGTACTATCTGTCCAATGAGATAGGTGTAATGCCATGGTTCTTACTTGGATGAATATTGTTTCTCAAGTTGTTTACATGGGTTTAGATTATTCACAGAATGATGCTTTTGTTTGAAAAGAGTTAAGTGAAACTTATGAAAAGATTGATGGTTATGTGGTACATTATCTACTTCAAAAAACTAATTCTGTTAAAGAAAGTGGTAGTACAGTTGTTGATTATTATCATAGACTTAACTATTTTTGGAGAGAATTGATGTTATTAATAAACTGCCTAAATTCACTTGTCTTGTTAAGTGTTCATGTGTTGCTATCACTGAGTTGGCATTGCATCAGCAACCCATGGAGCTTATGTAGTTTCTAATGGTGTTTGATGACTGCAATCAGCCTTTTAGAACTGCTCTTCTCACAAGAGTTCCTCATCCAAGGTTAAAGATGCTTATGCAACTATGAGTCAAAATGAATGCTACTTCTTTTGGTGATAAATCTTATTACCAAAACAAAAATGGCAATATTAACTATTTCAATACGAATGTGGTTCTACAAACTATAATAGAGGGTAAATCCCCAAATTGGTTTGTAAGAAATGTGATATGATTGATCACACTGTAGTAGATGTTTTCAGTTAATTTGATATCCTCCTGGATACAAAAAGGGGTCTAATCAAGTCAAGAAATTTGGTGTCAAACAAAATTTCAATACTAATAGTGACATTAAGGTGAATGACAAGCAGCAAGATGTTGATTGTAACTTTCTTACCTCTTTTAATTTTGATCAGATGAAGAAACTTCTTAATTTGATTAATGATTCATCCTCTTGAAGTACTCAAGAAAATATGGAAGATAAAACTTTATTCTTTAATAGAACTGCTTGGTTCAATGTCAATTTCTCTAATTTTTATTGTGAAAACACTAAGGTTGCACTTAGTTAGAGGGAAAACACCTTGTTTCCTGCAAAATATTTTGTAGAAAACAAGAAAATAGAAATTGCATTCAACTTGTTCAACTTCTCTTTAATATCAATATCATCGTATATTTTTTCACATATCTTAAAGGATAAAAAAGATTAAAAAAAATCAACCTGAATCAAACTATCATATATATTAACTTATATATCATATATGATACCAATTTATCATATATGATACATATGTATATAACAAAAATACTCAGAAAAAAAATATTACTCTAGGAAGCTTTTGGGAGATATGCCACATGCATATATAGTCTTTTCTTTGAACCAAAAAACTCAGCTTCGATGGCCTTCCTCATTTTTTTTATCTTGGTCAGTGACAATTATACTAGGAGCTTTCACAAAATCTTTTTAGAAGGCTTTAAGTAACCAAACGTAAGATTTGGTAATTTCATTCTTGAGCAACCTTGCAGCAACTGTAATACATTTCCTGTCGTTGTCTATCGATGTAAAAGGAACAAAAACAATCTTCAACTTTTTTATCTTAAAGGTAGCATCTAACAAAAAAACATCACATAACTCCTTGTAGTTGTACTTAAAAACTTCCTCAGCCTAAAAAACCGCAACAAGCGCTGCCTTCTCGACCAAGTAATCAAAAGAAAAGTCAGGCAAATACTTCTTCCTATTCATCTTATTTATAAGCATTTAAGCATCACTATCCCCAGTATAATAGTTCAGACTATGAAAAAAGTTCTTAAAATCAACAATAGTACCATGAACAAGCAACTAAGAATCCTTGATACCGTAAAAAGTGATGAGCTCTTGTACACCTATATTCACACTAGAAGATTTCACAATAAAAACTTTCTCCCCATAAGTTATATTCCTCTCTGTCATTGACAAACGCTTATACTCTTCTAGTTCAAGCTCATGATTATGTATAGTATCACCAGGCACTTGAACTTTGTGGTACCAATGAACCAAATCAAAAACAACACGAGCTTTACATTCGGTGATACGGAGGGTTGAATGCCTCCTTTGTGAATAACCATTAAACCATTCTCTAAACCTGATTTGTCAACATGTGTATCCTTAGGACAACCTATCCTATTGCAATCAAATACTTTTGTTTCACAAACCTATTCCTTGATCTTTTATGACATAATTTCTTAACTACAAAACAAACTTTTTCAGCATACTTCATGTAAGCAACAATAAAATCATCAACTAATCAAAATAATCCCCTTTAACTAGTAAAACGTTGGCAAAAACTTTTCGAATGTAGTAAATAGTCAAGCCAGGAGTATCAAAATTAGAGTAAGTGATAAACCACTCAAGTGGACGCAAAGCGTGCAGTTTTGGAAAAATATAAAATAAAAAGAACAATCATCATACATGATAACATATATATTCATATCACAAAGCAATATAATATATCTAAACATGTATATATCATATATGATATACACATTAAAAAACAATATCATATATGATAAATCATATTTCATATACCTATTGATGAACACAAAGTCAATCAAACACAAAAAACACAAAATAAGGATGTCTATTATTAACTCATAAATACAACACAATTTAATGCAACTTATTACCATTATCAAGTGGCCTAGTGGTAAGGTCCTTGACTTTCAAATAAGAGGTAAAGGGTTCAAACCTCACTAGGTGTGTACACTTGGGGTGGCTACAGAGGTTCACCTGCGACGACTCCGGGCTATCTAAAAAGGTAGTCTCCCTCGGATTAATCAGTTCGCAATGTCGAGTCGGAAACCCAAGTTTACAAAAAAAAAACTAAAAATAAAGCTTTTTAACACTAGAAAAATTACTCTTTTACAACTTATGTTTCATCACTCTCTTGTTTATAAGCAACTATCTCGTCAGCAAAAGAATGACGAACAATTTCAGATGGAACATCAAAATTTTCATCAACACTATCAACATTTTCATTAAAAAAACAAAACTTTCAACAACACTACTCAGATCATCTGATTGATTCGAGTTTATTAAACCTGACGATTCGTAAAAATAAGCTAATAAGTTAGCTTGTAATTACGTTGAAATGTCAATGGACTTATATAGCATGACATGAACTTACAAAAATATGTGTAATTGCTTAAAAAGAACATGACATTTAAGTTATTTAACATAACTAAATATATGTGTGTTCACGTCACTCGTATGAAATGCTAGAGTTATAAAAGTTTTAGAAAAAGTTATCCACACAAGTATATGTCATGCATATTTGTAGATATATGCATGAGAGATAAGCCAAAGGTGAATTTGAAAAAGTCATTAACTTATAAAACTTTTTGTATAAAGTTTCTATCATTTGCCTATTGTTAAATTTCGACCAAGTGAACAGGGAAATAGTTAAGTAACGTAATGGGACAAAAAAACGAAGGTGAGTAACCTTATTGTATTTTAATTAACTTATTCTATAGAAGTAAACCCTGTAATTATTTGATTGGTTTTTACAATTTAACTTGTGAACATTCAAATCATCAAACTTAACGTTCTATAAGGGCATTTGTAATGCTCAAATTTTAGAAAGCTTTTTTTGCATTTAATTTCACTAATGTTTTAATGTCAAAAAGCTTTAATTTTTAACGTCCTTAATGGTATAACTTTTGAGAAAAGCTTTTCAAATAGGCAAAGTACACTAGTATTTAAGGCTCACAGTGATGATTTCGTTTAAATATCCATATAGTACAATGTGTCAAACGCTTGGGCTAGCCCAAGTCAGTTTGAGAAGTTTTTAAAAAAGTCCTACTTTGCAATGCTAAAAAGCCTTTGAATGACTATTTGAAACAGTAAAAAGCTTTTAGTAAAGTTATGCATTGCATATGCTCTAAGTAATATAATCCATGAACTTTTTTTTTTTTTAACTTTACTTTGAAAAGAGGATATGAATCCATTACTTCATGAAGAATTTGTTGACCTAGCTATTTGAAAGTGCTTAATTGGACCTAAAGAAACTAACTTTATTGGCATATTCAGTTTCTTGATTAATTTGTTAGCTTCAATAAATTTTTTTAGAGAATGACATCTTCCATTATTTATCTATATAGATACGTATATACCAAATATCAAAATCACACAGTTGGGAAAATACATCCAAACATGATCTATCTTCTACAAGTTGTAGTTCTCTTTCTAGCTTTTACCTCCCATAAACATAAAGCCAAAGCACAATTTTCACCACCTTACAATTCCATCATTCTTCCACTAAACAAACATATTGATGCTGCTAAGCCACTTTACAGCGTCCAGATCATGACACACAACACAAACTTACAACTCGTTTATTCAAACTTCCTCATAGACATTGATGCTCCATTTACATGGCGCGATTGCTGGCTCAACTGGGATATGCATCCCGGTGATTGCGGTGATCATCTTTGTACCTCTCCCGTCTCTTGCCACGGATATCAATGTAAGGAAGTGCGAAATTCTTACTCTTCTAAAAGTCCTTATTACTGCCCACCAGTCGAAGATTGGGATGAGGAGGGAGTCTGTCTCTGTCCAATCAATGTGGTGGACCCGCTTGACGGGAGATGTGGTCCAACCAGCTATCTTAACTATGACACATTCTTTGTGAACACAAGTAATGGAAGAAACCCTCTTCCTAATGTCTATGCAGCTCATACTAACGCGGGTTGTGTTGACCCGGAGGTAGCATTCCAATCATACCCTAAATACGTTACTGGTGTCATAGCGTTATCGACTTCCCCTTATGCATTGCCAGCTTCTTTAAATCAGCCACCACTTAAAAGAACATTTTCTCTATGTATTCCTAGCACATCTTCGGCTCCGGGGATTCTATACTATGGAAATGGTCCTTATTATCTTCTTCCCCACTCAGATGTTGATTTAAGGAGTTTTCTCTCTTATACTCCATTACTAAAGTATCCCGATTCTTTCGGATATTTTATTGGTATCGACTCTATTGTGATAAAAACTAGGTCAGTTGACCTTCCAGGAAATACCACGGGGAAACTTAGCACAACTGAGCCTTACACAACTCTTAGAACAGATATTTATAACCTTATGGTTAGAAGGTTTTCAATGGTAACAAAACGAATCCCAAAAGCAAATCCAATTGCACCATTTAGCCTTTGTTACAACACCTCTACAAATGGTACCCAAGCAGGTTTAAAAGTTCCTGATGTCGATTTCATTCTCCAGGGCGGGAAAAAGTGGACTATATCCCCTGCTAACTCCATTAAACAAATAACAGAAGATGTGGCATGTCTGGCCTTCGTTGACGGTAGTGTTGCAAGTGAACATGCAATCATTATTGGGACATTTCAGTTTGAAGATAACTTTCTGCTGTTTGATTTAGAAAATTCGTCTTTTGGGTTTAGTTCTTGGTTATTGCGTAAACAGAGTTCTTGTGCAAATTTCAACTTCACTATGGTTGACGGTTAGAACCTTATTCTCCTGCCACACTAAACTGAGACATGAGCATCAACATAGTTTGGGTACTATTAGTATGGTCTAAACATGTATTATGGCGTCCATTAACCATTACTAAAATTAATTATAGGTTACCTTTTTTCCCATACATACTAGTGCGGTTCATTCTTCCTGCATCTTCGATTATCAGTAAACTTTTAGTCATTTCTTATACTAGATAGAAGAATTAATTTTCGATATTTGATCCGTGTAGTCCAACTTTAAAAAAACTATGTAACTGATCAGAGCCACAAACACTACGTGTCCATCACAAAAGAAAGATAAGGCATAATCTAAAAATGCAAGAGGTTGATCAAACCTCTCTTTATCTAGGAAAAAATTGATTCGTGTCCCTGTATACAACACACTCTAACAAAGGCATGTAGGAGTAGAAATTTATTCAAATACAACTTATGCTTACCCCACGTAGGAGGCCCTCTGAGAAGCATTCACATGGCTAAATAGAGACTCAAAGTTCAAGTTGGTTGCTCAAATTTACGCCATTTTAGGCAAGGGCCCTTTAGTAATTGAAATTGGGGGTTCGTGTTGCTGTGAATACTAAGCAAGATAACTAGAATAATTGTTTACTATGGATACGATAGATTATATACTAGACAAAAGAATAGAACGAGTAAAAGTGAGGTTTTCCAGGATCCAGGAGAGAGATCCCTTTGACTCAAATTTATGCGGCCTCACCCAGTGAAACCTATTTCCAACCCTCCTCTCGCGAACCCCAATGACACAATTAGCAAGATTTGGCCTCTTAAACTCTTGTGAGAAAACCAAAGACATTACTCACTAGGGCATTTGATAGTGGTTATACTAAAAAAAAATTAGTAACTAAATATTAGCATTAGGTTGTCGATTGTTGAACAACATCAATACATCATTAGAGAGAGAAATTAAAAAACTAAATCCAAAAAGCACAAAAATAGAGCACTTGTAATGTATACACATTATAGTATATGGAGAGATCTTAACCCAACTCCGTTTGGACAACAAGCAAAGACCATTAAAAAAATTATGGCATTATCTTATGAAATTTTTTGCTTACTATAAATATAAAAGGACATCATTTTACTACTAGCATGTACCCGCGCAAAACAGCGGTTTTAGAACAATAAAAATGAAAAAAAATAGAAATCCAAAAAATTGGATATTGATTTAAATAACACAAAATTTTAGAATATATAGTTATGCGATGATCCGCAATGATCAGTGGTAAAAATCGGAATCCAGAAATGGCTAGTGATTGCAACGGTCATGACAACAATTTTGGTGGTGATTGTGGCATCATTTAAATCGTGTGGGTTTGGTGCTTTTGGCGACGGTGATAGTTCCCTTTAGAGATTGGCAAATAAACGGGTCGGTCGAGCACGAGCAAAAGGCTAAACATTCACAGACTTACGCGAATGGATAAGGGTCAAATGGACGTCTCTAAATAACATAAAGTGACTAAAAAAAATTCTTGATATCGACTACTCTTTATCGTCTGAACATTTAACGATAACAAATGAAATACATTAATAAACAAATGCTATAAAATAAACAAATAAATCAAAATGTATGAGAAACTTGCATATTGAGATGTTAAAAAAAACCAACATTGTGCTAGAAAAGAAAACATTACTATTCAATATATAAATTATTATTAAATAATTATTATTCTTTAAAAAAATAAAGTGACATTGTAGATGATAGTACTCACCACAAGTTTTTGTTACCAATGTGTTGGTAGCTGTTTGACATTACTTACACGGTGTAAGTTACACAAGATGATACTGATATCATCTTGTGTAACTTCTTATTTCTTTCTTTTCTTTGCCAACCGTTCAAACAAAAATTTACGTTAACCAAATTTATTATATAAAACTTTACTTTAACTTATATTTTATATTTTGGTGTTGGCATCAACGGTGCTATCATGACTGGTCGGAAAAATCATAGTGGCAGCCGAGACACCGTCGGCGGAAAATCGTAAGCCAAAAGTGGTAGTAGCAGTGGCAGTGTGATTGAGGTCGCCGGAATGTTGTATGTCTTTAGCAATCATGCTTGGGCAGATTACCCATTCAAGATTATTTACTCTTCTCTAAAAGTCAGTGCTCTAGGTTTTAAATCAATTCTTTATTTTAAGCAAGTGTGTTAGTCTGAATTTTCAGACTTTCTTAAATTAAAATGTCCTAAATGTTTTATAATGTAGTGTAGATAAAACTTTTATCTACTAAAATGAGAAAATGCTAAGAGAATTTAGACAGGCTTTAGTGTAGAATCAATTAACACCTATGCCGACTAAAATGAAGTGTAACTAAAAATCTTTTGAAGACTAATTATATTGTAAAAATAGACATTTAATGATTTTTTTTACTTAATTTTTTTGTTTCTAGTAGAGTTGATAAAATATAAGTAACCGGCCACTTAGGTGACTATCTGCTGTAGTAAATCTGGAGAGTAAAGATGATATTTTTTTTTGTATGAATTAATTTTGGACTTTGATGTAAATAGAGATATATATATCTAGCTACTGAATATAACTGATCATGTGCTTCCTTGAAATAAAGCATCTACTAGAAACAGATAATCCATATCTTGATGATTTCTTAATATAGCATTAAACTATTAACTTTATCAAGTCAAATGCGTGACTTCTTTTATGTGCAACATTCCGGCATTCAAGTGGCCATGTTTAAATGCTTACATTCAGAAATCAGTTGTGTGGACTTTAATTTAGTCCTGGCTATTAAAACCCTCTCCCTTGCTTGGTTCTTCTTAGATGACTTTATCGATATGAATAATAAGAGCAAAATGTATATATGGTCACTCTGGTATGTCAATTTTGCATATATTTTACCTGGTCTTTTGAAAGTGGAGACAGTCTATCTGTGAGAATAGTTTGAGTCCATTTTGATACCTTTACCTAACGGAGGTTATGTGTTTACCGTTGTCATGGTTTAATCAAATGACAAAATTGTCTTTTCTATTTTTTTTTACAATCACATATTCTATTTAGTTTATACAGACTAAATTTTAGAGCATGATTCAAAGCTAAACAAAGTCTGCATACAAATAGCTACTAATATATTTTACACCCCTTTTGTTTAAAGGAAACAATATATGATACATTTAACCCCTTTTGTTAATAGGCAAAAGAAATTGGCAACATCAAGTATACCAACAAGTATAGCTACTGATATGTTTTTGTGGCAAAACAATATTCAGTAACAACTAATTAACAATAACCTTTTCATAAAGAATAACCTTCCATTAAAATTGTAATAAAGGAAAACCTGTTGATCATCACAATATAGCTACTTATCAAACAACATGGGTTACTCTTCTTGACTAACATTGAAATATTACATGTAAAATACAACAACATATAGTAACAACTACAAATTAACCAAATCTTTGGTCGATGGTTTGCACTAGCCAATGAGTCCATTGATTGTTGAACATGATTCCGTGATCATAACAACCCAGGTATGATGTTCCTTGCACGAGCACACATCGAAGGATCAAACCATAAGAAAAAACCACACCCATTAACCTAAAACAAAAACGAATCAAACTAATATTAAACAAGAAAAAATACATCGAACTAATTGAAAGCATCTTACGTGCAGTTTGTGCCCGAAAACCTACAACCAGGGTTTGTCTCAGATTGGGGAAAAAGAAACGCCCTAATAGAATATGGGTTTTGCTGGGCTCTAAAAATTAATCGAGTATTAATTATATAGAATTTGTGATTGTAAAAATAAAATAGAAAGTACAATTCTGTCCTTTGGTTAAATCATGGTAATAGTGAACACATAACTTACGTCAAGTCAAAATATCAAAATAGACTCAAACTATCATCACAGGTAGGGTGTCTGCATTTTCAAAAGACCAGGTAACATATATGCAAAATTGACATACCACAGTCACCATATCTGCATTTTACTCTAAATAATAAATTTGTGTATTAATGATTAATCCATGAACTGAGGATATTAATCCATTACTTCATGAACAATTTCTTTGACCAACTTGAAAGTGGTTAATTGATCCTAAAGAAACTAAATTTAATTGCATATAAGTTTCTATAGCTTGAATTAGGGCACGTCCCAGCGAGTTAGCTTCAAGAAAAAGCTTAGAGAATGTGCACATGGTCCATTATGTAAGTATATAAATCTGATTCGACCGGTATATCAAAATCACATAGCTGAAAAAATACAATCGTTTAAACATGATTCGCCTTCTACATGTTATAGTTTTTGTGGAAATTTATACAAAGATCGTAACGTAACAACTCAAATCAACCAACCACCCCTTTATTAACTGCCTCAGGCTATTACTCCAACTGTAATACCTGGGTTTGTGATCAATACAATACAACTGAAAGAATCAAACTACTTATGATCTCACAGATTGAGATCAAACTTAATAACTAGAGAGAGTATTATTTTGATAATGGCGATACAAACTAGAATTGACTGAATGAATGATAAAAATATAACAGAAACATGTTTATATACTACTTTGCACACACACGCTTGAACTTCCAAGACTTGTGCACTTACAGTCCCTCATAATTGCATAAACTTGTCCCTGCATAAACATAACTTATACAAATAATAATAATAACAAATATAAACTTACCTTACTTACCTTTTGATATTGTTTAAGACAGATTAGGTCCCTGTACAAGAGTTAGTATAAACCTGTATACATAAAATGTATACTTCTCAACATCCCCCCATAGACTAATTCTTGTACATATCATATAGGCCAAGTTTATTACAAAACTTGTTGTGTTCCTGAACACTCAAGCCTTTTGTAAATATATCAGCAACATTGTCCTCAGATCTTACTTTAACAGTCTTAACAATACCATCAGCTACTTTCTCCCTTAAGAAGAACAATTCAATCTCAAAATGTTTAGTTTTCTCATGGAAAACAGGATTAGCTGCAATTTGAATTGCTGAGCTATTATCACAATGTATAGGCACAGGAAGAGAGATATTTATATTAAGCTCAGTCAAGATTTTGAGAATCCAAATTACCTCACATGTGACAGTATTCATAGCTCTATACTCTGCTTCAGCAGAAGACTTAGCAAGCATAGACTGTTTTTTACTCTTCCAAGATATAAGAGAATTACCCAAAAACACAGAATATCCAGTTACTGATCTCCTTGTGACTTTGCATTTAGCCCAATCAGAATCAACAAAAATACTAAGCTCAAGACTCCCTTTTGTGAAGGATATTCCTTTACCAGGAGAGTTTTTTAGGTATCTAAGTACTCTAAAAGCTAGTTTCAAATGAGATTCCATGGGAGCATGCATAAATTGACTTAAAACATGAACAGCATAACTGATATCTGGTCTGGTATGAGTTAGGTATATCAATTTACCAACCAGTTTCTGGTAATTATTAATACCTATTAAGGGTTTATCAATAACAGGTTTGTCAATAACAAGTTTGTTTTTAACAGAAGTAACTTTAGTTTCTATAGGTGTTCCACAAGGTTTACACCCGAGCATGCCAAATTCAGAAAGAACCTCTAAACAATACTTTCTTTGAGTTAAAAACAAACTGTTATTAGATTCAATAACCTCAATACCTAAAAAGTATTTAAGCTTACCAAGGTCCTTAATAAGAAACTTAGAACTTAAAAACTTTTTAACACTTTCAATTTCAGTAACATTATTCCCAGTGATAACAATATCATCAACATAAACCAGCAAGGCAAGAAAAACACCATTCTTATTTTTAATGAATAATGAAAAATCATTCTTACTTTGTACAAAATCATTTTCAATTAAGACTGAAGTAAGTTTTTCATTCCATTTTCTGGGTGCCTGTTTTAATCCATATAAAGACTTGACAAGTTTGCAAACTCTCTTATCATCCTTATCAAAATACCCTTCTGGAAGTGTCATATAGACATCTTCCTCTAGTTCACCATAAAGAAAGGCATTATTTATATCAAGTTGATATAATGGCCAATTCAGATTAACAGCAAGTGTTAATAAGCATCTTACAGTAACAATTTTGACCACAGGTGAGAAAGTCTCCTCATAATCTATGCCCTCTTTTTGATTATAGCCTTTAGCTACAACCCTAGCCTTAAATCTTTCTAATTTTCCATCAGAAAAATACTTGATTTTATAAACCCATTTATGTCCAACAGCTTTTCTTCCCTGAGGAAGATCTGTTATAATCCAAGTACCATTTCTATTTAATGCCTCCATTTCTAAGTTCATGGCTTCAATCCATCTATTATCTTTAATAGCTTCAGCATAAGTTTTAGGTTCTTGTATCTTATCAAGACTAACAGTAAATATAAAATGTTCAGTACTCAATTTTGAGTAATTAACATGATTATCAATATTATATTTAACCTTAGTGTTAACTTGAAAATCTTTAAACTTAACTGGCATATTAGATTTTCTAACAGATTTCCTAATCTCTCTTTCTATAACAGGACTATTAACTTGTTCATTAAAGTTTTGATAATCTGTGTCATCACCCTCAGAATCTAATTCATCTTCAAGTGTTGCACTCTCCAAAGTATCTCTGGTGGCTTCTTCTAATGTGCTATCATTAGAATGCCCCTCTTCATTCTTACTAGCATCATTAGATTTTTCAGTACCTCCAGATGATACTTGGTCTGTACCCTCACTCCTATCAGTCCTATTATCTCTCTTTTCATCATAGGGATCATATGACAAGTTATCCTCTTGATCTATATTGAAAAAATTTAAATTGTTTATATTTTCAACCTCAAATTGAAAACCTTTATTCTCAGATTTATTTTTGAAAGGATACACTGTTTCATAAAACTTTACATCTCTTGAGAAGAAAAACTTTTTGCTTTCAAGACTAAACAACTTATACCCTTTCTTATCAAATGCATAACCCATAAAAACAGACTTTTCAGATCTAGAGGTAAACTTATCAGTATTATTAAGCACTGAAGCAAAACAAAGGCAACCAAAACATTTAATATGAGAGAGACTAGGTTCAGTTTTGTAAATCATTTCATAAGGTGTTTTTCCAGATAACACAGAGCTAGGAGTCCTGTTAATCAAGTAAACAGCAGTTAGAACACACTCAGTCCACATGTTCAGAGGAATTCCCCCCTGGAACATGAGAGACCTAGCTACGTTTAACAAATGTCTATGTTTTCTCTCAGCTACCCCATTCTGTTGAGGAGTATAAGCACATGTAGTTTGTTGAACAATACCATTGTTTTTACAAAAAACAAACATGTTATTATTCAAAAACTCGGTTCCATTATCACTTCTAAAAACCTTTATAGTTTGATTAAACTGATTTTTGATCAAATTATAAAATCCAACTACATGTTCAAATACCTCATTTTTCCCTTTTAACAGGAAAACCCAAACAGCCCTAGTGTAATCATCAACCAATGTTAAGAAGTATTTAAAACCTTCTTTACTAGAAACTCTATATGGTCCCCAAACATCCATATGAACAACTTGACCAAGACTTGTGGTCTTATGTTCACTAAGAGGAAAAGGTTCTCTGGTTTGTTTTGCCTTATGGCAAACCTCACAAACCTCACTATCACTTTTCATATCTATATTAAGTTGTTGCTTTAGAACACTCAAGACTTGGTCTGAAGGATGACCAAGCCTATTATGCCAAATGCATTTAGACAAAGAGCAAAATTGAACATTATGATTTTCAATTCTTTTACCTGTATTAAGAAAATATAAGCCATTTTGTTCTCTACCAGTCCCCACTTGGGTCCTTAGCACAGAATCCTGTATCACACAAGAGTTTTCATCAAAAATGACCTGACACTTATTATCCTTACTCAATCTTTGAACAGACAACAAGCTAACTTGATATCCTGGAACAACCAGAACATCATGAAGAACAATGGAATCAGTAAGTTTAATACTGCCAATGTGTGTTACCAAAGCTTTGGTTCCATTTGGATGTCCAACTGTCATGCCAAGCTTTGATACATTAACAACATTAAACATACCAATGCAAGTAAAAGTCATATGCTGACTAGCACCTGAGTCCATTATCCAGCCAATATAAACACTATATGTGCTAATTCTAGTATTATGATTAAAGAATCTGGATGAACAAAAACTAATAGCACAATTAATACCTGCAACATTTGCAGGGATACTTTCAGATCCAGTTTTACTATTAATCAAATCCATCAATTGTTGATATTGAGCATCTGTAAAAGTCTTAGAAGAAATATTCACATTATCATTGCTTCCAGTAACAACATTGTTACTAGAAGTACCTCTATTAGCATTATTATTCCTTCTAAAATTTTGAGGATACCCAACAAGCTCAAAACATCTGTCAACAGTGTGACCACTCATATTACAATGAGTACAAATCAAAGAAGACCTATTGTTGTTATTAGGTCTAGCATTACCAGATCTATTGTTATTATTCCAATTAGAACCACCATTATTAGGTCTAGCATTACTAGGTCTAGCAACAAAAGCAGCACTAGTACCACCTCCTCTAGAGTCACTTTGGGAATTAGATCCCCTGTGTGATTCATCTCTAGATAAGGTAGCAAAAGCACCCTTGACATCAGGAATTGGGTCACTAGTAAGGATTATACTCCTAATAGGAGCATAAACCTCATCTAATCCCATAAGAAATTGCATCAACTTAATAAGCTGATTATGAGCCTTAAGCTCAGCAGAATTATCACAAGTACATTCTGGCAAATTGACAAGAGAGTCATATTGCCTCCACAAAGCATTAAACTTGTGGTAGTACTCAGATAGAACCATACCAGATTGAGTTAAAGAGTGAATTCTATAATGCAAATTGAATATAACAGAAGCATCTTTCTTGCTATATGTTTCTTCTAATTCATCCCAAACAGTTTTAGCATTATTAGAAAACACTTGTCCCATGTAAACATCTTGCGAAACACAACCCAAGATCCAATTTAACACAACTGCATTACACCTGTCCCACTGGTTTTGCAAAAAACCAGCGGCTGCAGGTCTATCAATCTGTCCATCTATAAACCCTAGCTTATTCTTAGTATGAATAGCACGAGTCATGGCAGCTTTCCAAATTTTATAGTTCTCTGTTCCTTCTAGTTTAAACCCAACTAGAGGAACCCCACTAGTATCATTACTGTGCAAGTATAAAGGATCAAAAACATCAATTTCATTATTACTAGATCCCCCCTCTTGTTCTTTATTTTTATTTTCTGGAGCCATATTATCAAACCAACAAACAAAACTAACAATAAATCACACAAAGAATCACAACTAAAAAGCCACCTTATATCACCACAACTCCAATATCAAGCAAAAGAAAACTCCCTTCGACACCTAACCCACTAAACAAAAAATAAAAGAGAGATATAAGCGTGAGAAGATACAATCACGCGCAGCAACCAGCAAGATCAACAAGATCAACAAGATCAAGTACGCAGCGGAAAAACAACCTCAAAATCAAGCAAACCTGCAAGATTAGAGAAACAGACAAACAAATAACAAACAGAACAAAACTTACCAGAAATGAACAACCCTAATTTCTGAATCTTAGGGTTTTCAATCAAGATTGATACAAAAAACAAATTAATCAAGATTAATCAACTACAATGTTGATTAATCTATCAAGAAAGAACAAATACTCAAAAACCCCCAAAATCAGTCCAAACCCTAATTTTGAGAAACCACAAATTGACCACAGAAATGATCAATTAACTTTAAGAATCAAAAAATCCTATCAAGAAACACCTTAAAACACCCTTAATATTGAAAACCCCCAAATTTTCGAAACCCTAAAAAACTTTTTTAGAACAATCAAACACGGTCTTTGTATCAAAGCCAACCAAGCTCTGATACCATGTGGAAATTTATACAAAGATCGTAACGTAACAACTCAAATCAACCAACCACCCCTTTATTAACTGCCTCAGGCTATTACTCCAACTGTAATACCTGGGTTTGTGATCAATACAATACAACTGAAAGAATCAAACTACTTATGATCTCACAGATTGAGATCAAACTTAATAACTAGAGAGAGTATTATTTTGATAATGGCGATACAAACTAGAATTGACTGAATGAATGATAAAAATATAACAGAAACATGTTTATATACTACTTTGCACACACACGCTTGAACTTCCAAGACTTGTGCACTTACAGTCCCTCATAATTGCATAAACTTGTCCCTGCATAAACATAACTTATACAAATAATAATAATAACAAATATAAACTTACCTTACTTACCTTTTGATATTGTTTAAGACAGATTAGGTCCCTGTACAAGAGTTAGTATAAACCTGTATACATAAAATGTATACTTCTCAACAGTTTTGTTTCTAGCCTTCATCTCCCATCATCAAGAAGCCATAGCACAAAATGAAATACCTTATAGCTCCTTTTTTCTTCCACTAAATAAACATACAGATGCTGCTAAGCCGCTCTACAGCGCTCAGATCATGAGAACAAATACAAACTACCTTATAGACATCAACGCTCCTTTCTCATGGTTTGGCTGTTGGCCCGCCTGGAATTGGCAACCAGGTAATTATTGCCCAGGCATTTGTACCCCTGCCATCTCCTGCCACGAAGATATATGTGACAAAGTGCGAACTTCTTCCTCTTCTAAAAGTCCTTCCTGCCCTCCGGCCCAAGATAATGATTATGAGGGAGAGTGCTACTGCCCATACAATGTGGTGGACTCACTTGACGGGAAATGCGTTATAAGCTATCTCAGCAATGACACTTTTGATGTGAAGACAAGTAATGGAAGGAACCCTCTTCTTCCTATCTATTCTGCTAATGCTAAAGTGGGTTGTGTTGATCCTGCAACAGCATTTCAATCATACCCTAAAGATGTTTCTGGTGTCATGGCATTGTCAACTGCGCCTTATGCATTACCAGCTTCCTTAAATCAACCACCTCTTAATAAAACATTGTCTCTATGTCTTCCAAACTCAACTGCCTCTCATGGCATTCTATTTTATGGAAATGGTCCTTATTATCTTTCAAATGTTGATGTAAGGAGCTTACTCTCTTATACTCCGTTAGTGAAGCATCCTGATTCTTTTGGATACTTTATGGGTGTCAATTCTTTTGTGATAAAAACGAGGTCTGTTGACCTTCCAGGAAATACCAGTGCCAAGCTTAGCACAACCGAGCCTTACACAACTCTTAGAAGCGATATCTATAATCTTGTGGTTAGGAGGTTTTCATCAGTAACAAAACGAATCCCAAAAGCAAATCCAATTGCACCATTTAGCCTTTGTTACAGCGCTTCCACAAATGGTACTCAAGCTGCTTTAAAAGTTCCTGATATCGATATCAATCTCCAGGGTGGAAAGAAGTGGACAATATCCACTGCTAACTCTATCAAACAAATAACAGAAGATGTGGCGTGTCTGGCCTTTGTCGATGGTGGTGCCAAAAGTGAACATGCTATTGTAATTGGAACACATCAGTTTGAGGATAACTTTCTGCTGTTTGATTTAGAGAATTCAACTTTTGGATTCAGTTCTTCGTTACTGCGTAAGCAGACTTCTTGTTCAAATTTCGATTTCACAATGCATGATTAGCGGTGATGATGCTGCTACAAGAGGCTTCTTCTAACTTATATCCAAAACTTAATAATGATTGGTTGCTTAATGCACGATTTCCATTCTTCCAGATCACTATGTATTGTGCTTATTGAATGACTTCTACTGCGTCCCACGTTTGATAGTAAAAGTCATTGTTCAAGTTCTTCAATTAATTCGATGCATGGACGTAAATGTTAATAAACAAATAAACTTATGATGTCATTTTTTTTATTATAATGTAATCATAAGAATAAATAATTCAAAGTATATGCAGTGAAGCGCGTATTTATGATCCTAACTATTAATAGTTGCGCATGCTAACAATCAGTCATCAAGCCATTTCTTTGACACGGATAATGGATATGGTTAGTGATGCGACAAAGCTAGTTCTCTTTGTTGTAATGATTCGTGTAAGACGTGTGCTAGCCTATGGTTAGGTGTATGGGCTGTTTTTGTGTATCTCGTGTACTTCTGATCCATAGCTTCACGCCGATACATTTCTTTTTTTTTTACCGCTAAAATAATTGAAGTTGATCAATAAGCTATAATTTTCTAGTAGTCTTGCGCAGATGATGCACTAATCAAAGTTTAATACTCGTAATACATATCATCGAAGTTTTTGCATACACTACGTAATACAGATTGTAGCTAGAGTTTACGATCATCATTTGCAAACTAATACAAATTTGTTTCTTAGGCATGAGCTAGTATAGCAAGGTTCTGTAAATAAACAAAAAACAAAAACATACCTGCCCAACATAAACTGATGATGCACTTCCTTATAATTTCTAAGGTATCTTTTAATAAAATGGTTTAAAAAATAATCCACTAAGAATAGATAATCCATATCTCTTGGTTACTTAATTTATCATTAAGGTTATAACTTTTTTAAGGTCAAAAGCATACTTATATAATGTGTAATGTTCAGGCATTTAAATTATGGCCAATTGGCCATGTTCAACTCCTTACACTTACTTATTGTAAGTTGTGTGAGTTTTAGTCCATTACACCATGAGCAATTTTTTTAGTTCAGGGTCAAACTCTTCATAAATTAGCAAAATACTTTGTAACATTAATGGTTAATCCATGAACTTAAATTGCTAAAACAAAAAAAAAAAGATTTAGAGCGTTAACAGATTAAAAGAGCGCACAGTGGTGGCGATAATGCTAATTGTAGTTTAAATCGAAGGACAATGGGTTGTTTTATCAAGGTTATAATTTGATATGAAATACTTTTTTTTCTTTTTTATGAAGGTATTTTCAATAGGTCACATTCACCATGCTCATCATCGTTCTTGGCATCATCATCATCGTTTATCTGAATGGTTTTTTAAACCTAGATTCTTAGGAAGCATGCTTACAGTAACACTATGTTTGAGACCGCGAATGGATCACCTAGTTTTTACATTCATGGTTGATCTAAGCCTGATTAATCGAGCATTTGATCAACATCTGTGTGTCGTACTTTGTCGAGTTATTCACTGTGGTTAACAATTTTTGGCAGTTTATTACTAAAAAGGCTTAGATGCTTGACATGTTTAATCCACAAAATTTCACTCTTAGGAACAGAGGATATTAATCCATTACTTGGTGAACAATTTTTTTGACCAACTTGAAAGTGGTTAATTGGTCTAAACGAAACTAACTTTAATTGCATATGAAGTTTCTATAGTTTGAATCAATAATGCTAATGCCACCAAGATAGTTTCAATTAAAAAGAAATGGGACAATTTATGTATCTATATAAATCTGCTTGGACCCATATCAAAATCACACAGTTGACAAAGTACAATCATTTAAACATGCTTCATTTTCAGCAAGTTATAGTTCTACTTCTAGCCTTTCTATCCTATCAGCATGAAGCCATAGCACAATTTTGTGCAGTAAACAAACATACAGATGCTGTTAAGCCGGTCTACAGTGCTCAGATCATGAGCAGAGATATTACAAACTACCTTATAGACATCGACGCTCCTTTCTCATGGTTTGGCTGCTGGCCCACATGGAAAACTGAACAACATAATTATTGCCCTGGCATTTGTACCCCTGCCGTCTCTTGCTACGAAAATATATGTGACAAAGTGCGGACTTCTTCCTATTCTAAAAGTCCTACCTGCCCTCTGGCCCATTTTTCAGATTACGACGATGTTTGCTTCTGTCCATACAATGTGGTGGATCCGATTGACGGGAAATGTGTTATAAGCTATCTCAGCAATGACGATTTTTATGTGAGGACAGCTCAATATTCATTTGGCTATACTGTTAATGCTAACGTGGGTTGCGTTGATCCTGATACAGCATTCCTATCATTCCCGAAAGATGTTGCTGGTGTCCTAGCTTTGTCGACTTCCCCATATGCATTACCAGCTTCCTTGAATCAAGGACAACCCAATACATTATCTCTATGTTTACCTAGCGCATCTACAGCTCCTGGAATTGTATTCTTTGGAAATGATTTTTCTTCTCTTCCGGATGTTGATGTAAGGAGTTTACTCGCTTATACTCCATTGCTAAAGCATCCTGATTCTTTCGGATACTTTATTGGTGTCAATTCTATTGTAATTAAAAAGAGGTCAGTTGACCTTCTAGGAAATACCACTGCTAAACTTAGTTCATTTGAGGCTTACACAACTCTTAGAACAGATATTTACAATCCAGTGGTTAGGAGGTTCTCAATGGTTACAAAACGAATCCCGAAAGCAAATCCAATTGCACCATTTACCCTTTGTTACAACACCTCCACAAACGGTACCCAAGCTGCTTTAAAAGCTCCTGATATCCTTTTAAATCTCCAGGGTGGAACGACTTGGATAATTTCCACTGCTAACTCCATTAAACAGGTAACAGAAGAAGTGGCCTGTCTGGCTTTGGTGGACGGTGGTGCAAAACGTGAGCATGCAATCATTATTGGGACACATCAGTTTGAGGATAACTTTCTTTTGTTTGATTTGAAGAATTCGTCTTTTGGGTTTAGTTCTTCGTTGCTACGTAAGCAGACTTCTTGTTCGAAGATTCTCCCCTTCGCCACTGACGCCCCACCCTCACCCAACGGTCCACCCTCCTTCAACCCCCCACCCTTCTTCAACCCCCCACCCTCCCCTTACGGAAAAAAGTTTCACTGGAACCATGCATGATTAGCGGTTAATGTTGTTTTAAAAGGCTTCCAAATATATATACATACATATATCCAAAACTCAATTATGTATCATTTGCATATCACTATGTCTTATACTTATGTCTTGTACTTATGTCTTGTACTTATTGCAGACATCTAAATAAAAAGTAATTGTAGTGTCTACAAATCACTACATCTTGTTCTTTGTTTTGTAAATTAATTGTTAACACTATAAACTATAAACACCTTATGTGAAAATTCTTAATCATATCATGGCAACAATTTATTTTTATAGAAGAAACTTGCTAAAAGTACGAACAGATGTGACACATGGTTTGTCATATATATATATCTATATAATCTGCTTGATCCCCTATTTAAAATTCACAATTTATCTACAAGGTACAAAATAGAAATGCATCTGCTATTGTGACTAAACCCTTCTCCTTCACTCATTTTTCTCTCTTCAACATCAGGGGCGGAGCTAGGGGGGTTCCCGGGGATGCACGGGAACCTGATGGAATTTTGTTGCGTAGTGTATATATTTGCTAAAGATCTCTATTTCTTCAAAATGAACCCGGTCCGAGAATTATGTACTATATAGATACTGGTATTAAAATTTTTGTGCATCCGATAACTTTATTCTCTGCCTCCGCCCTGACATCAAGTGATATACTACACTTCGATTATTTTTTTCTAGTATATAGACTAGGGATGGGATCATTAGAAAACATAATTTCGGTAGAAAAAATAGATAACAGAATGATGCCCTAAAAATATCAAACAGATGCCCTAATAATTTTGTTCAGGGCATCCGTTTAGTGCATTTAATTTAGGGCATATGTTTGATATTTTAGGGAACCTGTTTTTGTTTTCTATGTTTTCTACTGAGATAATGTTTTCTCTAGATCACATCCATATAGACCTATACATTGATGTTGGTTCTATAGCATGAGGCTCATGACACCATATTTGAACATGCAATTCTGGCACACAAATTTTCTAATAAACCCTAACAAGGGAAAACTCGTAAAATTCAGTTTTCAGCATTAAGAATACTTTCCTGATCGTTATTACGCCCATGATGTTTGTCACACATACTCGCCATTACCGTGGTTTCATGCCTCACGTACAACCCCGAAACGTGGTTCTTCAAAGATAGTAAAAATCGTTTAAATATCACTCATTGGCTTAGTTTAATCAGAACTAAACTCTCTTAGGACTACATCCTATTTACTTAACTGTTTTTTTGGATTAATCTAAATATTAGGTGAAAACCCTTACCAAAAAAAAAACTTCTTCACTTTGGACTACATCCCACTAACAGTACGGGTTATGGACATAATATCTTCATCGCTCACCATCATGATAATCGGGCTCTGTACTAACTAACACATAACCAAAGTGGTATGATCTAATTTTAAACAATTGCTTGATAACCGAGCATGAAACTTCAAATGAATAAACCCTAACAAGAGAAAAACTCTTAAAACTCAATTCGATTAACCAAAAATGGTATAAAAGCAATAAAACCTAAACCTGGTATTTACAACAGAACAAAAAGAAAGAGCTAAAAGTATTTAAATAGAACTAGGAATACTTTCCTAGTATGAGCTATACCTAAAACCGACCCTAAAAATATTATAACTACAAAACTAACCCAAAGACTCAAAACTCCAAAAATCACTTGAGGACACATTTCCATCTGCAGTTCATTTGCGTTTCTTTTCGCGGTGGAATAGATACCTATCTAAGTAACCCGACATAAATTGATCATCACTTTGAGAATACTCAGCAGATGCCCTACTTTCTCTTAGGTGCATTTTAATATGACTTATGCCAAAAAAAACCTTCTAATAAGATAGATCATAACCCTATCTTTATTTCTAGTGTAGGTGTAACCTTATTTTAGGCTTCTAATTAAGTAATAATGACCATGTTACGTTAACTTAGGCTTTTGTGAGTTTCTGTATTAATCAATTACTTCAAAAACATTCTTGTAAGTTTCAGTATCAGTATAACTTAACTCTGAATCTGTCAGAGAAATTTCTCAAGATTGATGATATGTTAACTAAATCACAATATACAACAACAAAAATTGAATTGATAAAACAAATAGTTTCTACTAATCAGTCTCCCAACTATTTGATTGTTTACATATGTTTCTATTTATATAAAACGAAAGGGTACGAGTAAAAGTTGTGTTGGTTTGATTGAACCAAGGGTCGTATCCCTTCCAGACTAACTAGCTATTTAGCTGTCTATAACTGCTTTTGTAACTGTCTTATTGTCCAGCAGATTGGGATTAGCCAAACTAATTGGGTTCGGCTCAATATTCTCTCCCTTAATCATAATTGTTGTGACGTGGATCTTTAAGTCCATGTTGATCATTGCCTTTGGTTACTTCTACCTCGTTTATTGTGATCTTTCTTAAGTCCAGGTTGATCATTGCTTGCGGTTACTTCCACCAGATGCTTAATTGAGGTTAATGTTGAGTCTGAGTTTGTGGATGTTGTTACCATTGGTGTCCCTTCTCTTTCGGGGGAGGGTTTTACAAAGTAAACTATCCATATTAAATATGAATAGAGACCTCCTAGATGTTCTGAGTGTAAGACTTTTGGACACCTTCTTGATCAATGCTCTAATAAGGTGGTTGTTTCTCCTATAGTTCCTATTTCTAGTACTGGTCCATCTACTTCTGTTGTTAGTCCTTTTGTTGAGAAAAATGAGGGTTTCCAAACGGTGACCAAAAGAAAGAGAAATATGTCGAAATCTATCAAGTGTCGTAAGTTTACTGGTCCATCGGTTCAACCGGATGTCAAATTTGTTCCTAAGGCTACAGTTAGTAATCCGACGAAGGGGGAGACTAGTGTGAAGACTGGTTATTTGCCCAAGTTGAAGTCTATTGATACGTCATCATTAGGTGGTGGGATATCTACATCAAATCCTTACTCTGTTTTGGATCATGATGATGAAGATGACGAGGCTGAAATGGTTTATGATGAAACAACCAATTTATTCTCTAAAACAAATGTAGGTGGAAATTCTTTCATGGCAGCTGTTAGCTAATTTGGTTCATTTCGTTGTGTTCTAGGTGGTTTGTAAGTGTTTATGGCTTGTCATAAGCACTAGATTTAGGTGTTTATCAAGCTTTTTAGCTTGAGGTTAATGTGGTACTGATGAGATGGCATTTATACATGATCTCATCGTTCTTATCGGACTTTAAATGCATAAAAATGTCATAATATACCATATATATGCTTGTGTTTGTTTACTTGTGTATTTTAGGTATGGATATCGTGAAAAAGACAAAAGATCACAAGATACAAGGAAAAACGGACACGAGAAACGAAGCCGTACAAAGAACCGGGCCCTAATTCATGGAATAATTAACAAATACCCTTGAAGACTTGAAGACATACAAGATTGATCCTCATTTATTGAAGAAATGATACTTAAAACCCTTGTATATTGATAATTACAAGTTTGGTCCCTTAAGTTTGTCAAAATTACACAAAAGGTCCTTCAACTTTTAAGAAATGGCAAGATTAGTCCCTCAACAATTCCAAATTGTCAATTATGGTCCCTCATCAAGCCAAAGATACATTGAAGACCTTTGAAGATCATGAATGTCCAAAATCAGTTCTTCAAATATGCAAAAGTGGCAAAAACAACCCTTGAAATACTTTTGGAAAAGTTTTGTGCCAAAAGTGTCAAAGGCTGAAAGTTAATAACAAAGGAAACCAAGTTTCTATGGCTGAAAACACGTTTTACCAAAAATCCCAAAACACAAGGGGCAAAGCTGTGCAAATGAAACATTCAAATAAATAATGCGCCAAACCACTCCACTTCCCCCATTTTCGGATCAAACGTGTCACTATTCACCTTTTCACACCCAGATTTTACATCAACTTAACCAAGGGGTAAATCTCAATTACCTTGACACACGTTTGATTCACACACTCTAAATCTCATCCCAACCTTAAAACCCTCACTCCCACTCACCAAGAGACCCCACCATTCAACACGTCACCCAATCAGAATGCAACTTACCCTCCAAGTAATCCTATGTGGCAAAATCAACAGCCAAGACTCTTTGCTTGATCACAAAGCTAAAATGAACGTTTGGGATCACTTTGGACAGCTCATCAACAACAAACTGCCTCAAAGACTTAAGGGCATTTTAGAGAATTCACTTCTAGGGTTTGTGAATAGTGTAGCCTGGCATTTGCCTATAAAAGGAGACCTCAACATGTGAGAGTCCCTTTGTTCCAGTCTTACTCTTTAAACATTGTAATTCCTTTTTAAAATTTATAAAAGTTGGTATTTTGAGAAAATTGTAATTCCTTTTTATGTTTTTGAAAGTTGGTGTTGTTTAAAGGGTGATTCTGAGTTTCAATGATTGTTATAAGTGTGCTTGAACCTTTTGGATCAAGGACGTTTATGCTTGGTAAGGTTTTTCAAGTTTGAAAAAGCTTGAAAGAAGGTTCTGATTTTGCTTATTTTTGTGTACTAACCCTTAACCATAAGCTATAAGCTCTTGCAAGCTTGTTGACACCAAGCTTGTGAAGGGATTAGAGCCCTTGGTTGAGTTGTTTGCGGCTTGTGTTGAAGACATCAAGTCCTTGAGTTTCTGCTTTGAAACATCAACCAAGGCATTCATCATCTTTCTTATTGAAGTACCTTGGTCTTGTTCTAGTTGTTGAACAAGGTCCAAGGAGCATAGCTGGCCTTCCTAGGATGTTGTGGAAGGCAGGTATAACCTCTTGTTAAGATTCCTCTAAAAAGTTTCATGTTTATGTCTGTTTTGGATTTGGTACTTGGATTTTGAGTTCTTGTGTTTGTGCTGGTTATTTTTGAGTTTGATTGTGTTAGTTGTCACCTAGTGTAGCTATTTGATCATTAAAATCAATAGGTTGTGTTTAAAAATCAGAAGTTTGTTTGAAAAGTGGTTGATTAATGGTTGTTTGGGATTACTGGTTCATAAGGCCTTGTGGCCTTGTGCCCTTGGTTCTTAGGGTTTGGGAGGTCTAAACAAGTCCTAATATACAAGTTTTAGTCATTGGACCTAGCGCCCCCTGTCCTTCTCCTTAGTTTCTAAACTAGCAGAATCGCAGGACACCAAAAGTGGGAAGTTTCTTGTTGGTTTTTCTTCCTCACTCTCGAATAGGTGCACTTGGTTCGTTCAATTCTTAGGGAGAAGAAGGATGGGAATGAATGGGAAGACTGGAGTAGTCTCTTCATTAGCCGGAAGGAATTAGTCTCCACTAGCCTCATTCGAAGAACGAACAAGAAAAGGTTTACTTTCTGAAAGTTTGGAAAAGAGATTTGAAGTTTTGCAAAAATCTGATAAAAGTGGTTTTGAAATTGGTCAAACACATCAGATCCAATAACTTCTTTGTTTGTTGGATCTAAGGTCTGAAATCAGGTTTGGGAATAGTTTAGGTGATAAGCTATCTATTGGTTATCTGGTTGTTGAATTTGGTGGCTTATTGTGGTTTTTATAGCTTATCAAAAGTTGCTGAAGTGGTCATTTGCATCAGCAAAGTGACCACCTCATTTTGTGCTTGCGTTTGTTATCCTAGTGTATGCCTTGTGATTTTGCTGCTTGGAACTTGTTTATGTGCTGCTTGTGATTGGATTTTGCTATTTGGATTGCTTTGTATCAGGCTTATAAGCTAACTGGCTTATTAAGCCCTTATTGCCAAAATCTGTCATCAAAAGGTCAACTGACCTCTTGATTCACAAGGCCTCCTCCTTGAGTCCTTCACAAAATTTGCTTATAACAAGCCCTTGTACCATTCCTGATCATTTGGTGCATTTTAGAGTACTTTGACTTTTGGTCAAATAAGCACATATTGGCTTATTTTTGAGAACTGCTTATTGGTACATGCAACAACTTAGTTTTTGTAATAGAACTCATTTTTCTCAGCTTAATATCAAGTCTGGAAGTTTACAAGTCTTTTGGTTAAGCTTTTGCTAGAAAACTAGCTTATTTGGCTTTTTCAGCCAGCTTATTGGTTCTTATAGCTTATTCTACTTGGCTTTTTGTGATTTTCTTGATTGGTTATTCTTAGTTAAGCTATTTGTGAGCTTCAACAAACTAGAGCTTCTGAGGTGCCCTAAATCTCAAACCCGACTATTTTGTCTTTTAGTGAATTTTTACTTTGCTTATTTCTGGCTTACTGAGTGTGCTTTTTCAAAATTTCTTTTCGCATATCTCATAAGCATCCCAAAATAAGGTTGTGTGTCAAATTAGAGCTTATGGCATTGGCTTATTGCTTAATAGGCTGAAAAGCCCAATAAGAATAAGCTGTTTGCTTATTAAGCTGTGATAAGCTCACATTCAGCTTTTGGGCCTTTAGAGTTTTGTACTTAGAATTAAATTTTGAGTCAGATAGGGCTTTTTCAAGTCAATTGGGCCAAGTTTGACTTTTTGGGCCCAAAAGCCCATTTGGTTTGACTGTTTTTGGTTTTGGCCCATTTGAGGGCCCAATAAGGGTATTCTGGTCATTTCACTTTGATTTTCTGATTATTTAGGTTAAAATAAACTAGTTTGCAAGTTTTTAGAATTATTTATAATTTTTGGATTTTTAATATTATTTTAATATTATTTTATTATTATTTTTCAAATTTCACATTTTCCAACTTTTTATATTTTTCTTAGGTTTAATACATTAAAATAGGAATTTAGCAACTTTTAGAATAATTTTATCACTTTTAGATTAATTTTTATATTTATTTTAAGTTTTAATAGTTTTTAAATCATTTTAAATAGTTTTTATTAGTTTAAAAATTTCTAAAAATAGTTTTTAATCTTTTTAGGTCATTTTAGAGGTTTACCAACTGAAAAATCTTTATTTAGGCTTTTTGATAATTTATTTGATTTTTAGGGCTTTAATTAGCATTTAAAAATTGAATATTTAAATATTTAAAAGGTTTGAAAACGTTTTGATCATTGGTAAACTCTTAGTTTATTTATTTTGATTTTTGGTGAATTTTTGGTAATTTTTAGAATTAATTTTTATTTTTGTAGGTTTTACGGTTTTACGTTTTAACATTCTAGTAGTAATTTTCACGTCTTCGTCATCTTCTTTTCTCATCCCCTTCTAAACCAAATATTAATCTCAAATCTTGTACATCTTAGTCACACACATATACCTCCTTGGGAAACGAACTTCATAAGGGTCATTAACACTTGATTTTTCCTAAAATCATTTGTTCAATACTTTCCGCTCATTTACTCTCTTTGTTTTCCTAAACAAGAGTTGTAATTTACCACAATCATTTTGGCGCCGCTGCCGGGGAGGTGTGTCGTGATTAATTTGCATTGTTGTTTTTAATATTAACCATAAATAGTATTTGTATTAGTAGAAATCTACTAATACGTATTATCGGTTTTCTTGGTTTTTCTTGTGAAAATATTATTACTATATTGTATTAAGTATCACAATCAATAAACAATATCTCCAAAAGTGTGAAAACACAACCTTAATTGGGATTTCATCACTCAGTTATTGTATTCGAATCTCAAACAAAAAGAAAAAGGCAAAAATAGATAAATACTTTCGTGAAGCTCGATTTTGAAAAATACGAACTATAAGGTGGGTATAAGGCGGGTATTATAAAATATACCCTAAGGAAAAAGGCTCTTAAGTGCTTCGCGCCGCCTCGTTTCCCCGCTTACTTGTGAGTATTTTGAGATTGAAGGCTAATCGAGGGTTTTTCCGCCCAAAGTATTATTACGTATAATATATTTGCTTGGTTTCTTTGTGATTAAACCCTTTTGAACAATTTGGTTTTCACCAAAGTTCTAAAGTCATTCGAAGGCGTTCACTCCACGTGATCGTTTTCCTTCCTTTGAGGCTTCTTTAATCAAGAGTTTGATTCGAGGAGAGATTTTGTAGATTGTTGTCTACGAAGATACAACCAAAATCCAAAAAAAATTAAAAACAATCAAAAACACAAAAAAAATTGAAAATCAACAAAACACCCAAAAAGAATCTTCTTTGCTCACCTCCCATTCTTCGTGAAGTTTATGATCACTCGTAATCAAGCAAAACGAGATCGTAAACGTCTTCAAAAGCAAGCCAATCAAGAGACGTTGATTGAAGAACAACCTCCAATTGTTGAACCTATTGTAGAACAAGAAGTGGTCATGGCTAATCGTACTATGATGGAGTTGCTACAAGTACCCACCGAGGGTTTTGGAGAGGCTATTGTGATTCCCGCCATTCTCGCGGAGAATTTCGAGATTAAGACGGGTTTAATGTCGATGTTACAAGCAAATAAGTTTAGAGGTCATGAGAAAGACAACCCGCACTATCACATTAGGAATTTTAATCGTCTCACCGCTACTAGCAAGTTTAAGGATGTTCCACATGACGCCATTAAGATGATGTTGTTTCCATACTCTTTAGATGGACCCGCAAAAATTTGGCTTGAGAAAGAACCGCCAAATTCGATTTTGACATGGGCCGATCTCGTTTCTAAGTTTGTGAACAAGTTTTTTCCACCATCTAAAACAACACATTTGAAAAATGAGATTTCACGATTTGTGCAAAGAAATAATGAAAGTTTTTCAATGGCATGGGAACGCTTTAAAGAAATGTTACATGAATGTCCACACCATGATTTTACGGAGTTGCATCAAGTTGATACTTTTTATAATGGGCTTAATGATCATGAACGAGATTATTTGAATGCCGCCGCGGGTGGTAATTTTTTGTGCAAGATGACAAATGAGGCTTTACAAATCATCGAGAATAGATCTAAGGTTTATAGCCCTCGTAACACACCGAGTGTTGCCAATCTGGGTCCGTCTTCATCGTCATCGTCTCGTAGCATTAATGCCTTACATGATGAAGCTAATGAGGAAAATCGGTTTTTTGATAGATTTGCTAATCTAATGTCCCATTGGAAAGCTCAAGAAGCTTCGAATTCCGCTTCGGTTAAAGCGGTTGCTAAGAGTTGTTTGTCTTGTGGGGGAGCTCATGATCTTTCCGAGTGCATTACCGCGGATGGTAACACTTCGAGTTCTTATGTAGCAACGGGAACTTACAACCAAAACGGTCAAGGTTCCCGCCAAAATCAAGCTCCTCCAAATCAAAATGCTAATAACTATCGAAACAACAACCAAGGTGGTAATTACCAAGGCAATTCACGTAAGTACAACAAGGGGAATTATCAAAATGGAAATGGACAAGTCACTAATCTAAATCAAAACCGTGATTTTCAAAACACTACACAAGGTTTTCAAAATGCTCACACTAAAAATTTGCAAGGAGAATTTTTGGATTATGCGAAAGCAAATGATGCTAAATTTGATAACATGCAACGTGAGATGATTAGCTTAAGATCCGAGTTGAAAAACGAGCTAAAAAATGAACTTGCTAATGAACTTAAAACTCATGCAAACAAAATGGAAGGAAATGTCCAACGTCTTCAACAAAACCAACAACAGATGGAATTAGGACAACATGAGATTAAGCAAGAGTTATTAAAAGCGGATGCTAGGCAATCAAAATTTGAGGACCGAATGGCTAAGATGTTTGAAGCAATCATGTGTAAACCCTCTTCCTAGGGCGGTCTTCCTAGTGATACCATTGCGAACCCGAAGGGAGAAATGAAGGTTATTACTACACGAAGTGGTAAAACTTTCAAGGAACCAATCTCTCGTCCAAGTACTTCTACGGAGAAGGAAATCGAGAAAGAACCCGAGGTGATGGTCGAAAAGGAGCACATTACAATCCCACGAAGTACCGCTCAAACCACACCTACGGTTGAACCAATACCTATTGTGGAACCCGAGTTTCCAAGGCCGTTGCCTAATGACCAACCAACACCACCTTTACCCTACCCTTCGAGACGAAACAAAGAGAAAATGCAAGAACGTAACAAACAACAAATCGAGCTTTTTATAAAAATGTTTCAACAAGTGCATTTTGATGTGAGTTTAGCCGACGCGTTGTTATATATGCCTCGTTTCGCTTCCACTTTTAAAAGTATGATGAGCGATAAGGAAAAGCTTTCAAAGCTTGCTAATTGTTCTTCGGTTTATCTTAACCGCATACCGGAAAAAGTTGGTGATCCCGGAAAGTTTCTCATTCCTTGTGACATACAAGATATGAAAGAATGCCTCGCCTTGGCCGATCTTGGTGCGAGCATTAATTTGATGCCATTTTCCATTTGGAAATCGCTTTCGCTTCCGGCTCTTATTCCTTCGAACATGTCTATCGAGATGGCCGATCATTCTACGATTATGGCATGTGGAGTAGCCGAAGATGTTTTCGTGAAAGTGGGGAAGTTCTACTATCCCGTTGATTTTATAGTAGTTGACATCCACGCGGATCCTCAAGTTCCTCTAATTTTAGGTCGTTCATTTTTAGATACTTCGAGATCGCTTATCGATGTTCATGCGAGAACTATCACTTTGAGATTCAACGAAGAGGAACTTGTTATAAACGCTACTCAAAACTCGAAACCTTCTCATGTTTATGCAATCGCTACCATCAATCACATTGACATCGTTGATGTGGTTTGCGATGAGTTTTCACAAGAAGTGTTAGGTTTTTCCGATAGCTCGTCAAGTGGAAATCCCACTAATTTGGATCCGATTCTTGCTAATTCTACACCAAATCTCACTCCATTCCAAGGAGGCGATCTCACTTCAAATGAAATCGACAATGCAGATGAGGTGTTAATTAGTGATGATACTTCTATTCCACCATTTCTTCCGCCGATGAAAGTTATGAGTGTTGAACCAAAATCTTCAATCGAGGAACCACCTATCCTTGAGTTGAAAGATCTTCCTTCTCACCTTGAATACGCATTCTTGGAAGGTGATGACAAGTTGCCGGTTATTATTGCAAGAGGTCTTGCTAATGATGAAAAAACCGAGCTCTTGAAAGTTCTTAAGGCTCATAAAGGGGATATTGCGTGGAAAATATCTGACATTAAGGGTATTGACCCAAAATTTTGTACTCACAAGATTTTAATGGAGGAGGACTACAAACCCGCAATTCAAAGTCAAAGAAGGGTGAATCCCAAAATTCACGATGTCATTAAAAAGGAGGTCCTTAAACTCCTTGACGCGGGAATGATTTATCCTATATCCGATAGCCCATGGGTGAGCCCAATCCATTGTGTCACTAAAAAGGGAGGAATGACCGTTGTGCCTAATCAAAACAACGAGTTAATTCCCACTCGTGTTGTGACCGGTTGGAGGGTGTGTATTGACTATCGAAAGTTAAATGACGTCACTCGTAAAGACCACTTTCCTTTGCCCTTCATGGATCAAATGTTGGAGCGACTTGCGGGAAATGAATTCTATTGCTTTTTAGATGGTTTTTCCGGTTACTTTCAAATCCCTATCGACCCTCGTGATCAAGAGAAGACTACGTTTACGTGTCCTTATGGAACGTTCGCTTATCGTAGGATGCCTTTCGGACTTTGTAATGCACCGGGTACGTTTCAACGGTGTATGATGGCGATTTTTCACGATATGATCGAGAAGTCGATGGAAGTGTTTATGGATGACTTCTCGGTGTTTGGCAATTCGTTCACGTCATGTTTATCTAATCTCGAGCGAATGTTAAAACGTTGTGAAGAAACCAATCTTGTGCTTAATTAGGAAAAATGTCATTTTATGTGTAAACAAGGAATCGTCTTAGGACATAAGGTGTCGAAAGCGGGGATTGAGGTCCATAAAGCTAAGGTAGACGTCATCGCCAAGTTACCTCATCCCAAAACCGTTAAGGGAGTTAGGAGTTTCCTAGGCCACGCGGGCTTTTATCGTCGTTTCATCAAGGACTTTTCAAAAATCTCTCGACCTATGACACACCTTCTCGAGAAGGATTCTCCTTTTAACTTCAATGAGGATTGTGTTAGAGCTTTCGAAACTCTCAAAAGGAAACTTACCGAAGCTCCCATTCTTGTTGCTCCTAATTGGGAGTTACCCTTTGAAATCATGTGCGATGCAAGTGATTATGCTATAGGGGCCGTCCTAGGGCAACGTTATGACAAACATTTCCGTCCTATCCACTATGCTAGTAAGACGATGACCGAGGCTCAATTAAAGTACACCACAACGGAAAAGGAATTCCTTGCCGTGGTCTATGATTTTGAGAAATTCCGACCTTATCTCGTCTTGACTAAAAGCATCGTGTATACCGACCATTCGGCTATCAAGTATCTCTCAGCTAAGCAAGATGTTAAGCCGAGATTGCTTCGTTGGATGCTCCTCCTCCAAGAATTTGATGTCACCGTGCTTGACAAAAAAGGAGCCGAGAATCTAGCGGCCGATCATCTCTCTCGTCTAGAAGATCCTCACAAAGATGTTTTCGAGAACAAGGAAATCACCGAAACATTTCCTCTTGAGACTCTCGGTGTAGTGAATTCTAAAGACACCACCCCATGGTTTGCCGACATTGCAAATTACCATGCGGGCAATTTCATAATCAAGGGTATGACGACACAACAAAAACGAAAATTCTTTCGTGACGTCAAGTTCTATTTTTGGGACGACCCTTATCTCTTTCGGGTTTGTGCGGATCAACTCGTTCGACGTTGTGTTTTTGGTGCCGAAGCTTCTAACATCCTTAGAGCTTGTCACGAGGGACCCACGGGTGGTCACCACGGTGCTAATCTCACGGCTAAGAAAGTGTTCGATGCCGGTTTCTTTTGGCCTTCTATCTATCGTGATGCACACGCACTTGTGAAGTCGTGTGATTCGTGCCAACGTCAAGGAAAATCGTCTCAATGTGATGAAATGCCGCAAAACATAATTCAAGTGTGTGAGATTTTCGACATATGGGGAATAGACTTTATGGGGCCGTTCCCATCGTCTCATGGCAACAAATATATCCTCGTCGCGGTGGACTACCTTTCTAAGTGGTGGAAGCTAAGGCTTTGCCTACTAATGATGCTCGTGTGGTAGTAAAGTTTTTGAAGAAACTATTCTCTCGGTTCGGAACCCCTCGTGCTATTATAAGCGATCGTGGAACCCATTTTTGTAACGACCAATTCGAAAAGGTTCTAAAGAAATATGGAGTTACTCATCGTCTTTCTACGGCTTATCACCCGCAAACGAGTGGGCAAGTCGAGGTTTCGAACCAAGCTTTGAAGAGGATTTTAGAGAGGTCAATTGGAGAAAACCGTGCTTCATGGTCCGACAAACTCGATGACGCTTTATGGGCCTTTAGGACCGCTTATAAGACACATATCGGTTGCACTCCTTATAAGTTAGTCTATGGGAAGAATTGTCATTTTCCCATTGAATTGGAGCACAAGGCATATTGGGCCCTTAAGCATGCAAACTTTGACTTGAAGACCGCGGGAGATCACCGGAAAATACAATTGAATGAATTGGATGAATTAAGAGATAATGCTTATGAAAATTCATTAATTTATAAAGAAAAGACTAAAAAGTTTCATGATTTAAAGATTAAAAACCGGGTTTTTAACATTGGTGATCAAGTGTTGCTTTTTAACTCTCGACTTAAGATATTTTATGGTAAATTGAAATCTCGTTGGTCGGTTCCGTTCACCATTACTCAAGTGTTTCCATATGGGACCATTGAGCTAGCTCAAGATGATGGTCCTAATTTCAAGGTGAATGGACATAGGCTTAAGCACTACTTTGGTGGGGAAATTCCTTCAATGGTTTCCCTCGACCAAGTCACCTTTACCAATGATAATTAGCATTGAGGGGATCGAGTCGAGCTCATGACTCGGTAATCAAAAACGAGGTGCCTCGTGGGGGAGATCCCATGCTTATCCTTTATGCTTACTATTCACTAATAAGGGGACTTGTACCCTTTCAACTCGTTGTCTCGTGGTTGTTTGTTATTGTGTTATCTAGATCATCATCATCATCTACGATTAAAGACTCTCGTGTTCGTTTACGTGAACCTCCATCGTTTGTTTGAAGAAGTTTTTCACGAATCCATGACATATCCTTTATTGTTCTAACAATTATCTTTTAGCATACTTAATAAACGGCTTTAGATATATTGTTGATCACCCTTTCCATGTTAGATCCTAAGCATTCGACTCTTCGTCTCTAGTATGGGGGTGCTCCACCTTTAGACTCGAAACATTGAGGACAATGTTTGATTTTAGTATGGGGGGTGAATAGGTACTTGCTTTGCTACACCCTCACGCTTTCCAATTTTCAATGTTTTGTTTTAATAAGGCTAAAAATGGCCAAATTTTAAAATTTGTCTTAGTTTTCATAAGTGTTTTTAAGACACGAATGTATATTTTCCGATGGGTAGAATAAGAGTTAACTTTTGACTTGATGGGCATTTGGATCCATTTACATTCCTTAACCCGCTCAATTCAAGTTTTGCTAGACTTTTATATAGGGAGCTTTAAAACGCGAAAGTCTTAACTCATTCGGGTTAAGAACAAGAACTTTTCGCAAGTTCCTATAATTGATCCTAGGAAGTCACTTATCAAGGGAACTTTAAAACGCATTCTCTAAACTTGAAAAAGTCCAAGAAAGTGCAAGATCCTATAGGTGGCTTGAAAACCCTAAACTTTGATTTGATATAGTCTTAATGAAAGCTAATCCAAATTTGGCTTAATTTTGACTTGCATGGCTAAGTATTCACGAGTCTCTTTAATTAGAGGTCTTTATATAGTGAAGAATGAGAGATGATAGAGTTAGACACGTGATCATGCTAAACGTAGAACATGAAAATGTTCTTTCAAAAACTCATATGTTTTTAATTGTGGCTTTTTCTTCCCATAAGATCAATGCATTAGGAATAAATCATAATTGCAATAAGTAAGGTCGTACGATTTGAAAGGTTACTTAGCCTCTAGCGCAAGATCGTTTAAAAGTTGCTCGGGGTTGAATAGGGTTTATAGCCAAGGCATAACTTATTGAAGCGGGACGCGAAGATTGGCGATCATCCAAAAAGGCTCTAACAAGGCATGAGGAGCTCTATTTTTTGCAAAAGATCTAAGATGATGTGAAGTATCATTATTCCTAAATCAATATGAAGGATCGAGACACACGACGAAAAGCAATTACTCCCCTAAAGATCATGGAGAAAGTCTATCCGAAAAGACCCTTACAAGGTATGAGGATAAATATATCCAAGTCCGAAAAGGAGGCGGATCGTTGTATATCAAAATCCAAAGTAAATATTGAAGAAAAATGATGAAGTCATGGTCCAATATGAAGAATCACTCAAAAACGTCAAGTGAAGAAATTCCATATATGAGAAGAGAAGACCATAATTTCGAGAACGTCTTCCCAAGATTTGAAGTATGAAGTACATGCCAAATATCGGTCCGAGAAAGGTCTCAAATCGTGAAACGAGTTATGCCAAGATATGAACTTAAGGAGATACACGAGAAGCCGTTTTAAAAGATTTTGTCCTTCGGCTAACTATTGATTAAATCGTGCTACTTTGCTTTCGGACTAATAACTACTCAATAATTCAATATGAATCACTTGTGATCCATGACAAATAGTTAAAAAATGCTAGTAACCCATTTCCTTTTATAATAACTAGGATTGCGGGGAGAAAAAGTATTACACAATTTGGACGTATGAGTAGTGTTAGCATTGTGACTTGTACCAACAATGATCTCGTTTTTGCACTTAGCATGGAATGTATGACAATCAAGGATGACGAAGTTGCTCTAAGGGACATTTGCTTGTTTCTATTCTTTGACCTTAAAAGTCACTTTTGTGATGAAAATCATACATTATGTCTTTACACATCTTCGTAGTATGTTGCAAGTCTTTTACTTTTTAATAAAGGTTAATAAAGTTGAACTTTGGTGATGCTAAGATACTTTATTCTAGCATTGCGTGAGGACACGGCAATGGCTTAGTATGGGGGAGTGATGAGATGGCATTTATACATGATCTCATCGTTCTTATCGGACTTTAAATGCATAAAAATGTCATAATATACCATATATATGCTTGTGTTTGTTTACTTGTGTATTTTAGGTATGGATATCGTGAAAAAGACAAAAGATCACAAGATACAAGGAAAAACGGACACGAGAAACGAAGCCGTACAAAGAACCGGGCCCTAATTCATGGAATAATCAACAAATACCCTTGAAGACTTGAAGACATACAAGATTGATCCTCATTTATGGAATAAATGACACTTAAAACCCTTGTATATTGATAATTACAAGTTTGGTCCCTTAAGTTTGTCAAAATTACACAAAAGGTCCTTCAACTTTGAAGAAATGGCAAGATTAGTCCCTCAACAATTCCAAATTGTCAATTATGGTCCCTCATCAAGCCAAAGATACATTGAAGACCTTTGAAGATCAAGAATGTCCAAAATCAGTCCTTCAAATATGCAAAAGTGGCAAAAACAACCCTTGAAATACTTTTGGAAAAGTTTTGTGCCAAAAGTGTCAAAGGCTGAAAGTTAATAACAAAGGAAACCAAGTTTCTATGGCTGAAAACACGTTTTACCAAAAATCCCAAAACACAAGGGGCAAAGCTGTACAAATGAAACATTCAAATAAATAATGCGCCAAACAACTCCACTTCCCCCATTTTCAGATCAAACGTGTCACTATTCACCTTTTCACACCCAGATTTTACATCAACTTAACCAAGGGGTAAATCTCAATTACCTTGACACACGTTTGATTCACACACTCTAAATCTCATCCCAACCTTAAAACCCTCACTCCCACTCACCAAGAGACCCCACCATTCAACACGTCACCCAATCAGAATGCAACTTACCCTCCAAGTAATCCTATGTGGCAAAATCAACAGCCAAGACTCTTTGCTTGATCACAAAGCTAAAATGAACGTTTGGGATCACTTTGGACAGCTCATCAACAACAAACGGCCTCAAAGACTTAAGGGCATTTTAGAGAATTCACTTCTAGGGTTTGTAAATAGTGTAGCCTGGCATTTGCCTATAAAAGGAGACCTCAACATGTGAGAGTCCCTTTGTTCCAGTTTTACTCTTTAAACATTGTAATTCCTTTTTAAAATTTATAAAAGTTGGTATTTTGAGAAAATTGTAATTCCTTTTTATGTTTTTGAAAGTTGGTTTTGTTTAAAGGGTGATTCTGAGTTCCATTGATTGTTATAAGTGTGCTTGAACCTTTTGGATCAAGGACGTTTATGCTTGGTAAGGTTTTTCAAGTTTGAAAAAGCTTGAAAGAAGGTTCTGATTTTGCTTATTTTTGTGTACTAACCCTTAACCATAAACTATAAGCTCTTGCAAGCTTGTTGACACCAAGCTTGTGAAGGGATTAGAGCCCTTGGTTGAGTTGTTTGCTGCTTGTGTTGATGACATCAAGTCCTTGAGTTTCTGCTTTGAAACATCAACCAAGGCATTCATCATCTTCTTATTGAAGTACCTTGGTCTTGTTCTAGTTGTTGAACAAGGTCCAAGGAGCATAGCTGGCCTTCCTAGGATGTTGTGGAAGGCAGGTATAACCTCTTGTTAAGATTCCTCTAAAAAATTTTATGTTTATGTCTGTTTTGGATTTGGTACTTGGATTTTGAGTTCTTGTGTTTGTGCTGGTTATTTTTGAGTTTGATTGTGTTAGTTTTCACCTAGTGTAGCTATTTGATCATTAAAATCAATAGGTTGTGTTTAAAAATCAGAAGTTTGTTTGAAAAGTGGTTGATTAAGGGTTGTTTGGGATTACTGGTTCATAAGGCCTTGTGGCCTTGTGCCCTTGGTTCTTAGGGTTTGGGAGGTCTAAACAAGTCCTAATATACAAGTTTTAGTCATTGGTTTACTTTCTGAAAGTTTGGAAAAGAGATTTGAAGTTTTGCAAAAATCTGATAAAAGTGGTTTTGAAATTGGTCAAACACATCAGATCCAATAACTTCTTTTTTTGTTGGATCTAAGGTCTGAAATCAGGTTTGGGAATAGTTTAGGTGATAAGCTATCTACTGGTTATCTGGTTGTTGAATTTGGTGGCTTATTGTGGTTTTTATAGCTTATCAAAAGTTGTTGAAGTGGTCATTTGCATCAGCAAAGTGACCACCTCATTTTGTGCTTGCATTTGTTATCCTAGTGTATGCCTTGTGATTTTGCTACTTGGAACTTGTTTATGTGCTGCTTGTGATTGGATTTTGCTATTTGGATTGCTTTGTATCAGGCTTATAAGCTAACTGGCTTATTAAGCCCTTATTGCCAAAATCTGTCATCAAAAGGTCAACTGACCTCTTGATTCACAAGGCCTCCTCCTTGAGTCCTTCAAAAAAATTGCTTATAACAAGCCCTTGTACCATTCCTGGTCATTTGGTGCATTTTGGAGTACTTTGACTTTTGGTCAAATAAGCACATTAATAACTGAATTTTTACTCGTTGAAAAGTTCGATTCTCGGAATCCTCTCGAATTGATCTCTGGTTAATTGTGCGACTCAGTTGTTCTTGGTGAATCAAATAAAAGAGGTGTCGTTGTCTAAAACTAATGAAAAGTAAAAACTTGAAACAAACTAAAAATAAAGTAAAGATGATAAGAAGAAACAATGAAAGATTAAAATTTAACGGGAAATAAATGACGAGAAATTAAAGGTAATAAAAGTAAATGACGCAAATTAAAACTTAAAATAAAAGGAAAGCAAGTAAAAGTGCAAATAAAGTAAAAGGCGGGAAAAAATAAAGTTTAGAACTTGAAACTAAAAACTCTATTCGGAATAAAATAAATATTCCGAATAAGGAATAAAATGTGCTTGCTATGCGGAATAAATACGGAAAACACTCTACTCGGAATAAAAACACTATGCGGAAAAATTTACAAAAAGCTATGCGGAATGAATGCCAATTCGGAATAACAAATGCTACTCGGAATAACTGCCAATTCGGAATAAAAACCCCTATGCGGAATAATAGTATATTCGGAATAAAAACCCCTATGCGGAATAAATAATATTCCGCATAAAGGTACTCTATTCGGAATAACTGAGCATTCCGCATAGAAGCTCTATTCGGAATAACTAAACATTCCGCATAGAAGCTCTATTCGGAATAACTGGTATTCCGCATAGAAGGATAAGAAAGTCGTCTATTCGGAATGTTCTTGGCAAGAAACAGTAACTACGAACAAGAAAACAGAGGATGAAGAACAACATACGAATTCGATCAAATCTAACCAAAACGAACCAAAAGATTAAACCAAAACAACTAATAAGCATCAACTAACAATAATCAATCCAAACAAATCATCAAAACTAACAAACAAAGCCAAATCAATCAAAACCCACTTGATTGAAAATAAGAAAACTCAAGAACATGAACATAATCAAAACAGAAATTAAGCAAGAAAGTAAAAAGATGATGAATTAAAAGCTTAATTAAAAAGTAAAGATTCAATAACAAAAGCTTAAACACAAATTAATCTAGAGAGAGAAAGCAAATGTTTAGAGAGAGAAACTACCTACTCCTAATCTAATCCTAAAACTAAACTAAAAACTAACCAACCCTCTCACATGTTGTGAGGGTGGTATTTATAGGAGAGGGGAGTGGTTGGTGGCTTCCTCTTTCTTTCTATCTTGGTCCACAGTCTTTCAGTCTTTCAGTCTTCTCAAATTCTTCGACTTCTAAGACTTCGTCTCGGGATTTCTTTGAACTCGTCTTGTAATTTCTTCATAATTTAAACCTGAGTTCTTCGGCTTTTTAGTAAACTTCCGTCTTTTGACTTTTTCTTCGATAAATCTTCAGAATTGGTCTTGGACTTCCGTTCTTTTTCCACTCTTGATCTTTCAACTTCGTCTTTTGTCTTTTTCTTCAATAAAAGCCCGTGAAAGCCGTGTTTTCTCCACTTTTCACCTTCTCGACCCTGAAACACAATAAAAACACAAACCACGCATAATTCCGCCATTTACGACATAAAATATACGTTTAGGTCCCGTTTTAATGTAATTAAGTGGTAGAAAAGATGGGTGTTTTCACACCTATCAAATCCCCTACACTTAACCATTGCAATGCCCTCATGCAATGCTTAGTGATAAAGCAAGGTTTACACTTTCCATCATAATCAACCTACCTTGGCCTTTATTAAACAACTAAGGAAAATCAAAAAGATAGAAAATAACAAGATGTAACAAGGAAGAAACATGTAAAGAAATCTAAGACTTACATTAGGGCTTGTGTGTCATGAATGTTTATCACCCTCAAGTTTCACGTTCCCCATGCCAAGCTTAAAAACAAGATCATTGTTAGTACAAGTTAGCATAAAAAACATTTACTCATGCGGTTCAATTAATCACTAAAACTCCCTTATTCCTATGGGTATCTCTTATGTTTTATTGATGTCTTGAATGATCACGAGGATGCATTGTTGACTTATTTCGATAATTTATTTAAGCTGAAAGCAAAGTAGGATGATTTGATCAATAGTTAGCTAAAGGACAAAATCTCTTAAAACTGCTTCTCGGGATATCAAAAAGTTCATATCTTGGCATAACTTGGTTCGCGATTTGAGACCTTTCTCGGGCCGATATTTGGCATGTACTTCATACTTCATATCTTTGAGAGACGTGCTTGAGATAATGGTCTTCTCATCGTTCATAGAGTTTCTTCACTTGGAAACCTTTGAGAGGTACTCCAACTTTGTTGACCACGACTTCATGATTATTTCTTCAATCTCTATTTGGGATTTTGAGATACAACGATCCGCCTCCTTTTCGGACTTGGATCTATTTATCCTCATACCTTGTTAGGGTCTTTTCGGATAGACTTCTCCATGATCTTTATGGGAGTTGATTGCTTTTCGTCGTGAATCTTGATCCTTCATATTGACTTTGGGAATAATGCTTTTCACATCACTTGGGATCTTCAGCCATAAAATTGAATCCTCATGCCTTGTTAGGGCCTTTTCGGACTCGCCAATCTTCGCACCCCGCTTCATAAGTTATGCCTTGGCTATGAACTCTCATCATTACCGAGCAACTTTTAAACGATCTTGGGCTAGAAGCTAAGTAACTTTTCAAATCGTACGACCTTACTTATTGCAGATAATTTATTAGAAAGTGATGGGAGAAAAAGATCATAATTAACTCACATAAGTTAATGAGAGAATACCAAACTTGTAACCAACTCTATCATTTCTTGTCCTCCACAATTTAAGATCTCAAGGAATGAGACTCGTGGATGCTTAGCCTAATAAACCAATTAAGGTCTACATGGTTAAGGATACTAGCTAGAGTGAACTTGGATAAGTAAACTCGGGTTGAGTCAAAATATTCACAACGGGCCTAATATATCTAAGATATCTAAACTTGCTAAAACCATTTTATTAAAATAAGCAAAAATAACGGGAACTACAACTAGGCCAAAATAGATTAGAAATTTTGAAAAATGTCGAAAAATTGATTTTCCGGTTAAAATGAGGACAAATACAAGGAAAAGGCCACTTAACTTCGATAGAAGTCCCCCCTACACTTAATATAAACATTGTCCTCAATGTTTAAGCATGTGGGAGTAAACTCCCCTACACTTAGGACATTGTGCACTTTGTTTAAATCTCGTTAAGGGAAAGACAACTAAAGAGATTCCTATTTTAATATTGAGAAATATAAAATAGTGAATCGAAAAGAGTTGAGGATAGAACCGAGAAGAAGGGAACACGGAATCACGGTTCGTCAAAAGTTATCAGGAGTGTGTCTTTGAAGCACTAATCCCTGCATATGATAAGAAAGAGAACAAGAAACACCAACGGGGCTCCCCCCTACACTTATGATGAAAATAGATAGATAATTGGGTTGCCTCCCAAAAAGCGCTTGTTTTTGTTGACCGAGTCACGAGCCTGACTCGTCCCCGAATTAAATGGTCCATGGGGAAGCCTCGAATGTGATACCGGGATCAAAGACCTTGTCCTCGTTCCCGGTTGACATTAACAAAGGAGAGGCGGGGGGATAAGTCTTGAATGGGAGAAACGTTCGTTCAACATACGAGAAGTATGTGAATTCAAGATCCACGGGAGGTGGGTTGGGTAAAGTAAGCACATTGTCCTCCCCCAGAGACAATAGATGCTGAGCACTCGGCAAAGCCGTGATGGTATCAATTATAGAATTGCCATTGTCACCTCCCGGGTCAAAGCACTCATCCTCATTTTCCGGTATGAAACGAGGAGAGTAAAAGGAATACATCACCCGCTTGGGTGTGCACGTGGTAGGATGAGGTGGCAATATAATTTGAGAAGTATGAGAACAATTACCTTCCACCTGCGTCTCTTTTTCAGTAGATTCACGTCTTTTCACCTCTGGGATAGAAGGAGGTATGGCTAACAAAGTATGCTCATTAATAGCAAGAGAAGCAGCACTATCAATGTCCTCAATCCCTTCGTCAAAGAGCGGATTTACCTCACTAGAAATGTAGGCGTCATCAAAATCAAATAAAGGGTTCGAATAAATCGTGAAAGTTTCATGTAGAACGTCTTCATCGGATAGTGACTCGTCATCACTAGAAGTAAAATCATCATCTTGATCGAAAAGAGGATTAGAGAAAGCCAAAGAATCATCTCCCAAAGTGTTGGTGGAAGGAACATCATCATTAAGAGCGACCTCATCCGTAAGCTCCTCAAAAGTTAGCACATCACAAACCTCATCAAAGAATTTATCAAGACCGAAATCACTAATCTCACTCGAAGTATCACAATCCTTAGAGGCGTTGGGGAAATGGAGAGGAGGGATGACAATAGCACTAGGACATTGAGCAGTAAGATCATTCCAAGAAATAGTAGGCTCATCGTCATCATCATCGTAATAGTATTGATGCACAAGAGGAGAGGTATAATCACTAAGATTAGATACTTGCTCTTGTTGCAGTCGCTTTTCCTCGTCCCTAAGTTCTTTAAGCAAAACAACGGCTTCTTGAAGTTGCAAAACAATGGAGTGTGTTTCTTCATTCAAGGTAGTGAGTTGTGGGTCAAGATTAATTTGTTGAGAGGATTGATGATTGAGGGTGTGATGTGGGGGCTCAAAGTTTTGAAAACCTGAATTATAGTAAGGTTGTGGCTCATAGTTGTTCATCAGTTGAGAAGAATTAGAAACCGGGTTTGGTTCATAATAATCCATAGGTGAAGAAAACTGAGGACACGGATTTTGCTCATAATAATTCATTGGTTGACAAAAATAGGTATCGTGAGGACCCCCACAGTTGTTGCAAACCGGATATGGAGAAAAATCAAGTGCATCTTGTGGATAGCTATTATCATTGTCATAATTGTACCCCGGTTCTTGCCCGTGTCTAGACGGGTATTGAACCGGGCACGAAACATGCCAATGAGAATCGCTTCCACAATAGATGCACGGGGGAACAGGAGGTGGGTTCAAAAAGAGTGAATTAGTCGAGTTGCACAAGGGACAAAATCCGAATTGTGTGTAGTCGATATCGTTTCCGCACCGCTCACATGTACACCATTGACAAGAGTTGTTCCCAGATAATTGTTTCCCACACCGGACGCAATGGACATAAAAATCCATAAAGAAAGATAGATAAGCAAGAAGAATATTTTTGGCGCAAAACTTTGAAAAAGAAATGCTTTTTATGATTTTTCAAATGTTTTTGGATTTTTGAAAATTTTTGACAAGAAAAATAACGTTCACAAGTGAACGGATCCCAAAATCCAACGCGTCACTCACAAAAAACCTTCGATCTTCACGAAAAGAGCCGGCAGCGGCGCCATTTTAATAACTGAATTTTTACTCGTTGAAAAGTTCGATTCTCGGAATCCTCTCGAATTGATCTCTGGTTAATTGTGCGACTCAGTTGTTCTTGGTGAATCAAATAAAAGAGGTGTCGTTGTCTAAAACTAATGAAAAGTAAAAACTTGAAACAAACTAAAAATAAAGTAAAGACGATAAGAAGAAACAATGAAAGATTAAAATTTAACGGGAAATAAATGACGAGAAATTAAAGGTAATAAAAGTAAATGACGCAAATTAAAACTTAAAATAAAAGGAAAGCAAGTAAAAGTGCAAATAAAGTAAAAGGCGGGAAAAATAAAGTTTAGAACTTGAAACTAAAAACTCTATTCGGAATAAAATGCACTATTCGGAAAAACTGGCTCTGTTCGGAAAAATAAGGCTATTCGGAATAAAATTACTATGCGGAAAAACTGGGTCTATTCGGAAAAAGAATGCTATTCGGAATATATGTTCTATTCGGAATATTTGAAATATTCCGAGTAAGGAAATGGAAAATCTTACTATGCGGAATGTGGCAATATTCCGAATAAAGGAAAAATCAAGAAGACTACTCGGAATAAATTTTATTCCGAATAAAAGAAGAGTAAATAGCCCTATTCGGAAAGAATGAAATGTTCCGAATAAGGGAAAAAGAAAAGGAGCTATTCGGAATATTTCTGGGTTGAAGAACAGTAACAGCAACGTGAGAACAGGGAGCTCGAATTTTAATCAAAATCGAACCAAATACTCAAATAGGTTTTACCAAACTAACCAATAATCATTTAAGTACCATAAGTAACAAATCCCACCAATAAAAACACAAAATCAACAACTTTTTAGAATCAAACTTGAACCAAATAAAAACTCAAGAACTTGCAATATAAAGATGATGAAGAACAAAATGAATAGAAAGATTGGATTGAAAGATCAATGTAAAGGTAACAAGAGTAATGATTAAAACTTACAAGATTGAAGGAAAAATTAAAAATCACCAAACACCCTAATGGTGTTGGTGATGAACCGATCCTAAGAAACTGGGAAAAAGAAAAAATGAAAGCTAACTCTCTAAAATGTGAAGGAAAACCCTATATATAGTCCTAGTGGTTGGTTGGTGAGTGGGCTTTCTCCCTTTCTTCTTGTCTTCTCGTCTTTTCAGAAAAGTTGACGTTTTCGATTCTGATTCGGGATTTGTCGACGATTAAATTCAACTCGTCTTTTAATTTCTTCGTTAAATAGACTTGAGTTTCTTGGACATATGTAAATCTTCCATATTTGGTCCTTTTCTTCGATAAATCTTCAAATAGGCCCATTGACTTCAAATCTTTTGCATCTCTTGGACAATAGACTTCGTCTTTAGTCTTTTTCCTTGATAAAACCCGTGCAATCCCATGTTTTCTTTAATATTCATCCGGTTATCTCTGAAAACACAATAAACACAAAAACCACGCATAATTCCAAACAAATGATATTAAATACGTGTTTTGGTCTTGTTTTAGCCCGAATTAAGTGGTAAAAGGATGGGTGTTTACACACCTATCAAATCCCCTACACTTGACCATTGCCATGCCCTCATGCAATGCTTAGTGATAAAGCAAATTTACACTTTTCTCATAATTAATCAACCTTGGCCTTATTCAAATTTTACTAAATAAAAATTAAAGTACTAAGAGGAATCAAAACTTTAAAATAACCGAAAGGATGGAAATAACTTGCAAAGAAATCAGTGACTTACATTACCCCGGCAGCGGCGCCATTTTAATAACTGAATTTTTACTCGTTGAAAAGTTCGATTCTCGGAATCCTCTCGAATTGATCTCTGGTTAATTGTGCGACTCAGTTGTTCTTGGTGAATCAAATAAAAGAGGTGTCGTTGTCTAAAACTAATGAAAAGTAAAAACTTGAAACAAACTAAAAATAAAGTAAAGACGATAAGAAGAAACAATGAAAGATTAAAATTTAACGGGAAATAAATGACGAGAAATTAAAGGTAATAAAAGTAAATGACGCAAATTAAAACTTAAAATAAAAGGAAAGCAAGTAAAAGTGCAAATAAAGTAAAAGGCGGGAAAAATAAAGTTTAGAACTTGAAACTAAAAACTCTATTCGGAATAAAATAAATATTCCGAATAAGGAATAAAATGTGCTTGCTATGCGGAATAAATATGGAAAACACTCTACTCGGAATAAAAACACTATGCGGAAAAATTTACAAAAAGCTATGCGGAATGAATGCCAATTCGGAATAACAAATGCTACTCGGAATAACTGCCAATTCGGAATAAAAACCCCTATGCGGAATAATAGTATATTCGGAATAAAAACCCCTATGCGGAATAAATAATATTCCGCATAAAGGTACTCTATTCGGAATAACTGAGCATTCCGCATAGAAGCTCTATTCGGAATAACTAAACATTCCGCATAGAAGCTCTATTCGGAATAACTGGTATTCCGCATAGAAGGATAAGAAAGTCGTCTATTCGGAATGTTCTTGGCAAGAAACAGTAACTACGAACAAGAAAACAGAGGATGAAGAACAACATACGAATTCGATCAAATCTAACCAAAACGAACCAAAAGATTAAACCAAAACAACTAATAAGCATCAACTAACAATAATCAATCCAAACAAATCATCAAAACTAACAAACAAAGCCAAATCAATCAAAACCCACTTGATTGAAAATAAGAAAACTCAAGAACATGAACATAATCAAAACAGAAATTAAGCAAGAAAGTAAAAAGATGATGAATTAAAAGCTTAATTAAAAAGTAAAGATTCAATAACAAAAGCTTAAACACAAATTAATCTAGAGAGAGAAAGCAAATGTTTAGAGAGAGAAACTACCTACTCCTAATCTAATCCTAAAACTAAACTAAAAACTAACCAACCCTCTCACATGTTGTGAGGGTGGTATTTATAGGAGAGGGGAGTGGTTGGTGGCTTCCTCTTTCTTTCTATCTTGGTCCACAGTCTTTCAGTCTTTCAGTCTTCTCAAATTCTTCGACTTCTAAGACTTCGTCTCGGGATTTCTTTGAACTCGTCTTGTAATTTCTTCATAATTTAAACCTGAGTTCTTCGGCTTTTTAGTAAACTTCCGTCTTTTGACTTTTTCTTCGATAAATCTTCAGAATTGGTCTTGGACTTCCGTTCTTTTTCCACTCTTGATCTTTCAACTTCGTCTTTTGTCTTTTTCTTTAATAAAAGCCCGTGAAAGCCGTGCTTTCTCCACTTTTCACCTTCTCGACCCTGAAACACAATAAAAACACAAACCACGCATAATTCCGCCATTTACGACATAAAATATACGTTTAGGTCCCGTTTTAATGTAATTAAGTGGTAGAAAAGATGGGTGTTTTCACACCTATCACACATATTGGCTTATTTTTGAGAACTGCTTATTGGTACATGCAACAACTTAGTTTTTGTAATAGAACTTATTTTTCTCAGCTTAATATCAAGTCTGGAAGTTTACAAGTCTTTTGGTTAAGCTTTTGCTAGAAAACTAGCTTATTTGGCTTTTTCAGCCAGCTTATTGGTTCTTACAGCTTATTCTACTTGGCTTTTGTGATTTTCTTGATTGGTTATTCTTAGTTAAGCTATTTGTGAGCTTTTGCAACAAACTAGAGCTTCTGAGGTGCCCTAAATCTCAAACCCGACTATTTTGTCTTTTAGTGAATTTTTACTTTGCTTATTTCTGGCTTATTGAGTGTGCTTTTTCAAAATTTCTTTTCACAGATCTCATAAGCATCCCAAAATAAGGTTGTGTGTCAAATTAGAGCTTATGGCATTGGCTTATTGCTTAATGGGCTGAAAAGCCCAATAAGAATAAGCTGTTTGCTTATTAAGCTGTGATAAGCTCACATTCAGCTTTTGGGCCTTTAGAGTTTTGTTCTTAGAATAAAATTTTGAGTCAGATAGGGCTTTTCCAAGTCAATTGGGCCAAGTTTGACTTTTTGGGCCCAAAAGCCCATTTAGTTTGACTGTTTTTGGTTTTGGCCCATTTAAGGGCCCAATAGGGGTATTCTGGTCATTTCACTTTGATTTTCTGATTATTTAGGTTAAAATAAACTAGTTTGCAAGTTTTTAGAATTTTTTATAATTTTTGGATTTTTAATATTATTTTAATATTATTTTATTATTATTTTTCAAATTTCACATTTTCCAACTTTTTATATTTTTCTTAGGTTTAATACATTAAAATAGGAATTTAGCAACTTTTAGAATAATTTTATCACTTTTAGATTAATTTTTATAATTATTTTAAGTTTTAATAGTTTTTAAATCATTTTAAATATTTTTTATTAGTTTAAAAATTTCTAAAAATAGTTTTTAATCTTTTTAGGTCATTTTAGAGGTTTTCCAATTGAAAAATCTTTATTTGGGATTTTTGATAATTTATTTGATTTTTAGGGCTTTAATTAGCATTTAAAAATTGAATATTTAAATATTTAAAAGGTTTGAAAAAGTTTTGATCATTGGTAAACTCTTAGTTTATTTATTTTGATTTTTGGTGAATTTTTGGTAATTTTTAGAATTAATTTTTCTTTTTGTAGTTTTTACGGTTTTACGTTTTAACATTCTAGTAGTAATTTTCACGTCTTCGTCATCTTCTTTTCTCATCCCCTTCTAAACCAAATATTAATCTCAAATCTTGTACATCTTAGTCACACACATATACCTCCTTGGGAAACGAACTTCATAAGGGTCATTAACACTTGATTTTTCCTAAAATCATTTGTTCAATACTTTCCGCTCATTTACTCTCTTTGTTTTCCTAAACAAGAGTTGTAATTTACCACAATCAGGTACCTTAGCCACATTCCATTTGTACTTTACTGTCTTTTTGGTTAATCTATTTACCAGGGAAACCCATTACCAAAAAAAACACTTTGTCTTCCTATTGGAGTTCTTGCATTGTATATATCTTCCTTAATTCCAAGCCGATTCATGTTTTCGGTTACACCACCATCTAAGCTTTCACTTCCAACTCGTCCAATGTTTGATATTTTTACGTTGAAGTTGAATGGAATTTCCTTCCATTCTTGATTCGTGATTCTTCTTGGTTAATGAACCATTCTGGTGCTTCTTCAACCGTTGCCATAAGTATTGTGGGTTCTAAGTCTTCTTCAATGAGACTGGATTGTTCTTCTTTCTTTGATGGACATTTGTTTGAAAAATGCCCATACTCCTTGCATTTGAAGCATAACATCTTACTGTTATCATGAGTAAATTTATTTGATTTGTTGTCTGTTTCTTTCTTGGAATTATTTTGTGATGATTCCCAATTCTTCCTTTTTGATATATACCTATTATTTTCTTGGCCTCGTGATTTGTTAAATCCACTATAACCACGTCTTCTGAATTGTTGGTCTTGATCTTCATATTGAGAATACATTAGGCTATCTTGACTATTTTCGTGTTTTTCTTCTTTACGCTTAATTCTTTCCTCAAAGGGTCTTTAGTCTCCCGATTACTTCATCTAGTCACATCTTGTCTAAATCTGAGTATTGTTCAGTGGATGCAACAATCTGAAGAAATCTGTCGGGTACGGCATTTAATAGCTTTCGTACTAAGGTTTGATCTTCAACAATTGTTTGCGCTAGACTAGCAGCTTCGTTTGTCAGTGTTGTTAACTTCCCTGCGAAGGTGTCGATTATTTTGTCTTCCTTCATATGTTACATCTAAGTCGGATTTGAGAGTTTGTAATCTCGCTTATTGAACTCTTTGTTCACCCATGTGTCTATTTTTCAAAGCATCCAATATGGCTTTCGCGAGTTTATGCTTTGTTATTTGTAGCGATTGCTCTTCGTGTAAAGATTGGTAAAGGAATGTAATAGCAGTTTCATCCTTTTTGTTGTCTGGTTGAGTGGTCTCTAGCGCCTCATTCATTTCCTATAAACCATTCGCTTCGAGAATGATTTGCATTCGAATTGCCCCCATAATGATTAATTCGAGGGTTTTAGCATCGGACATTAAAATTGGGTTGTACTTGTGGTACTTACTTCGTTCTTTGAACTATCTCCACTTTCTTTAGTCATATCTCTAAGATATTAATTAAAATATCCAAATAAATTATTAAACACTAAAAGTGTCGAAAAATTTCTTTTACGGTGAGATCTCTTATTTGATGCCTTGTAGGCTATCAACTACTTATGGGAACTTTTTTTTTTAACTATTTTTGGAGACTTTATGTCTAAACTTGAATAACCTAAGGTTAATTACTCTTTAAATTATTCTCTATATAATAAGCAGTGTAATCACTAGGTTATTATATTTATCTAAATCTTTTTTAAAAAGTAAGTAAGATTTAAAAAATCTATATGTTTATAACCAAACTAATATAGATTGTATAAACAAATAAAAGTGGAGGGGTTAAATGGTTTTTAATGAAACCTGATAGGCTTTTAAGCCTGGCGCCCTTTTGATCCTTATAACTGGTGGGTTAATAAACCTAGTACCCTTTTTTGCTAATATACTTCGCCTCCTTTTTTCCTTTGGAGACTAAACATGTTTCTTCTGTTCTTTGGCGAAAAACGAGTCTCTCTTGAGATCCGTTCCAATTTCTTCTTTCTTTCTTCTCTGGTAGTTTGTCTGTCGATTAATATGGTTGGTTTAACCTTCCTTATTATCTATGATTGTGTTTTTCTTGAACCATTGGATACCCTTGATTGTTGTGCAAAATTATGGTTTAACAAAATTGAGGATCTTGAAAACAGCCTCGGATTTTGGGCGTTTCTTGGATAACTTAAATCAATTGGTGATTCATATAAAGGTTCAAGCCTTGATTCATCAAAAGGTGTGTTCGTTCCTCTTTTTTTTATTTTAATTTTGCCCCTTTTGTGATGACTTTGTGTTATCCAATTCGATGTGGTTTTTGTTTTTGAAATCTTTGTATTGATTTGTAACCTTCCCTAACCTTTGATGATTCTGGGTTATGATTTTTTTGGTTTGATGTTCTCGAAACAGAAATTTGCAAGACAAAAAAGGAATCCCTTGATGTCGGTTGAATCAGTTACAAGAGTGATTGATCCCTTAGTGACAAAAAATGGATTCTTTTATACAAATATCTAACAAACACAAAAAAATGATTTTCTTATTTGTGTTGATTCGAATTTTTTTAAAATTGTTTTGGCCGAACAAGATGCGGCTTAATTTAAAAAAAGGAACAAAAAAAATATCTCTGGTATATGATGATTTGGTTAAAACAAAACCAAAAGCTCTGATGCCAATTGTTGGAGAAATTTATCACACTAGTACAAAAAGCCATATTTGTCTTATTTAAAGGTCTGGGGTTGCGAGGCGTATGTGAAACGTGACTCGAGTGACAAACTCCAACAACGATCTGTGAAATGTATCTTTGTTGGATACCCTAAGGAAACTATGGGTTACTACTTTTATTATCCACCTGAGAACAAAGTGATTGTTGTTAGGTATAGAGACTTCCTTGAAAGTTATCTTGTAAACCAAGAATTCAGTAGGAGAAATTATGATCTTGAAGAGAGTCATATAGATACATTACCTTCTAAAAACACTAGCGATGTAATTCCTATAGAACCAGAAAGTCTGGCGGTTCCACCGGAATTAGTTTCTCTGTGTAGATCCGCAAGGATTAAAAAACGCAAATAGCAATATATGTCTTAACATAGAGGATGATGATGAAGTAGGGGATCTTGGTGAACATGCTAATTATAAATCTGGCATGCTTGATCCTTAGAAGGATAAGTGGATGGTTGCTATGGATGAGTAAATGAAATCCATGAAAGTTAATGATGTTTGGATTCTTGTAAATCCTCCACAAAATGCTAAAGAGTGAGACATAAGTGGATATACAAGAAGAAAACCGACATGGACGGAAAAGTACAATCCTATAAAGCTCGTTTAGTAGCTAAAGGTTTTACTCAAACGTTTGGCATAGACTACGAGGAGACATTTTCTCCTGTAGCAGACTTAAGAGCTATTAGGATTCTCATAGCTATAGCAGCATACTATGACTATGAGATATGGCAAATGGATGTTAAAACTGCCTTTTTGAACGGTCGCTTAGATGAAGACATCTATATGCAACAACCAGAAGGGTATGTTGATCCTAAGAATCCAGGACACGTGTGCAAACTTCAAAGATCCATTTATGGTTTGAAGCAAGCATCACATCAATAGAATAAACGATTTGATGAAGAAATCAAAAAGTTTGGGTTTTGTTCAGAATCGTGATGAGCCATGTGTATATCGCAAAGCTAGTGGGAATGATGTAGTATTTCTAGTCCTATATGTTGATGACATATTAATCATGGGAAGTAACATTCCAAGACTTAAAGCTGTTAAGGATTATCTTGGTAAAAGTTTTTCTATGAAGGATTTAGGAGAAGCTGCATACATTCTGGGAATTAAGATCTATCAGGATAGGAAAAGACGGTTAATTCGTTTAAGTCAAGATGCTTATATAGATAAGATATTGAAGAAGTATAATATGCATAATTCCAAGAAAGGTTTTCAACCTATAGAAGTTAATCATAATTTGAGTCATGAGATGGATGCATCAACTCCTGAAGAGGAGGCATACATGCAGAAGGTGCCTTGCGCTTCGGCCATAGGATCTATTATGTATGTTGTAAGATGCACAAGGCCTGATATTGCGTTTGCTCGGAACTTGGTCAGTAGATACCAACAAAATTCAGTGAAGCTCCACTGGACTGCTGTTAAACATATTCTAAAGTATTTGAGGAGTACAAAAGATATGTTTTTGGTATTTGGAGAGAAACCGGACACATAACTGAATGTGACAGGTTTATGTGATGCATCCTGGCAATGTGATAAAGACGATACAAAGTCTCAGACGGGTTACGTTTTTGTTATCAATGAAGGAGCAGTTGACTGGAAGAGCAAGAAGCAGACAACGATTGCATGTATGCTACTCAATCTGAGTACATGGCTGCTTTAGAAACTGCAATGGAAGCTGTTTGGATTAGGAAGTTTATTGGAGATCTTGGAGTGATGCCTTCAATTAAAGAACCTATTGATATATATTGTGACAATTCTGTCGCAATAATATTCGCCAATGATTCTAGAGTCATGAAAGGCGCCAGACACTTTAAACGTAGACATCACTACGTCCGAGAACAAGTTGAAGCTCACGAAATAAAATTAATAAACATTCACACAGATGATAACGTAGCTAATCCTTTAACTAAGGCTTTGCCTAGACCAAAGGTAGTTAAGCATACCAAGGCGATTGGGCTGCAACTAGCTAGCGAACTCATGCAATAAATCTATGATTAGTATTTTGGTAAAGGATGTTATGACATTATTATTTAATAAAATAAAGATTAGGTTTCGTTTATTCTTATTATTTAAATTTTGTATCCTATTTTACATGTTTTACTTAATCCATGAATAAGTTGTTATGCTAAACGTCCATTGTCGATTAATAATATGAGAATATTATTAAATTAAGACAAATCAAAATAGCAATAGAGTATACTTGAAAGTATATTGATCGATTTTGGATGATATTCGATGAATCGAATATTGGACTTACCCCAACTATATGATTTTACTTTGTGGATCTTTGTCATTAAGTAAATCATAAATAGTTATCCATAGACTTGAGATACCAGGAAACTGTTATGAGTCTAGTGCATCTATGTGGAATAATCTAACGCTAAACGTAACTGGTAGCTATAAGGATTATTGTCGGAAGTGTTTCAAAATTCATAAGTTTTGCTCGTAGTCAATATGGAATTTATTTCCTCCAATTTCGTTTTGGAGTTTAGTACCGTTGGGCCCCTCGTGGGTTAGTAATATGTTTGTGTGGCCACACCCAAAATTGTTTTGGTAATCTTGTTGAATCTGTGAACGAGAAACAGAATGGTTAATAAAAGGAATGACTGAGATCCATATCCTTATTAACGTTGTATTAGAAATAAAAGGATAATAATAATGATGAATCATTAAAAGGTTTTATCCAGGAGACCTTACTTGAGTTGTACTAGAGACATTGCTAAGTGTAACTAGACGCTAGTCAATGTAATCACGATATTTGAAATATGTCCAAGTGGGAGCTGAAAGTTTATGGACTTACTTTTAATAGTTGTGCGATAGGATCGAACTCGAGATTACGGGATTGCAGTCAATACGTAAAGAGTTAATTTATTTAATAAATATATTTATTGTATTTATTAATTTATTTAATAAATATATATTTATGTATTTATTAAATTAAACTGAGGTGTAATTTTAACGATCGTTGAATAATTAAGAGTTAATTATTAACGAGCGTTAAATAAATTTATAGTAAGTAAGTAAAATAGAAAGAATGATGGAAGATTCTAGAACACCCCAAAGGGGGTGTTAGCCGTCGGTTACGGAGGAAGGGAAGGAGAAAGAAAAACTTTCCTTTTATTTGTTTTGGGTTACAATAATTAAGCCTATATAAACAACCCATCACCTCATAATTCAAGACACACAAAAATCACTCCCTCCTTCTCTCTTTGTTGCGATCGCAAGACTACCCACAAAGGGGGTTTTGGTTGGTTTTCTTGTTTGATCAATTTTGCTTATAATCTAGTCCTAGCCCCTCTCTAGGGTTGTTGGGTAGATTTTCCACAAGCGTTAAAGCTCGGTTTACACGTGCTAGAATCACGGTTAGCTCGTTGTATTACGTGTGTACAAGATCTTAATATAGTCTTACTTTAGACTATATCTTGGTGGTGTTCGTTATAAACCCTAATTGGTGATTCGTTCTTCGTCTCGTGGATTTGATTTAGCGTAAAGGTATGTAAACCTAATTCGATTAATTATAATTGTGTTAATTATGATCTTCTTAAATCGTTTCTGCTATATGTGTGCTTTGATCTTATTTAGGGTTTTATATAATTGTTATAATGTTTATAGACCTTCAGTATTGACCCTGAGATAGAATTCCAATCATACCCTAAAGATGTTACTAGTGTCATGGCTTTGTGGACTTCCCCTTATGCGTTACCATCTTATTTTAATCAACAACTACTTAACATAACATTTTCTATCTGTATTCCTAGCGCATTTGCAGCTCCTGAAATTCTATTCTATGAAAATGGTTCTTATTATTTTCTTCCTGAAGAAAACCTTGATAAAATGAATATGAACAAGATATAAAACTCAGAATCAAAACCTTAACTTAATAAACGAGTTTGAAGATTAAAAACAAAACAAAGATCACCACAACTAATCTGGTATGATCCTATTAACTAATTGATAATAGTTTTACAAAGATAAAAGATTAAAAATGATTTCGGTTACATGTTTTATAAAGAGAGAAAACACACTCAAAACACACAGATATAAAACCCAGATACTCACACATGAGTATGATGTCTAGGTTATATCGAAGTCAAAGATAGCCGTTGCAAGGCCTGAGTCATGGGCTTGGGCTTGATAAATCTTTCACAATATAGCAGCATTAGTCCTCCACGTTAGGTTCTTATATCACCAAGTGTCGAAGTGCTAAAAATGAGTATGATGTCTAGGTTATATCAAAGTCAAAGATAGCCTGAGTCATGGGCTTGGGCTTGTAACTTGGGCTTGATCAATCTTTCACAACATAGCAGCATTAGTCCTCCACGTTAGGTTCTTGTATCACCAAGTGTCCAAGTGCTAACTGAAACATTAAAAACACACATAGTAAGTCCCCAAAGAGTCAATGTGGTATCTGATTAGGTCATAAACTTTACATCCCCCCTTAATCAGATACCTCATACATTTCAAACATCCCAAGTTTTTAAACAAGGGAGTTGTGTTGTAATGTATCCAGTCCCTTAGTGAGGATATCTGCTATTTGATTAGCAGAATCCACCTTACATGTTTTAACTACCCCATTTAAGATTTTTTCCCTTACAAAGTGCATGTCAATATCTAAATGCTTAGTTCTTTCATGAAAGACTGGATTTGCAGCTATCTTGATAGCTGAGTTACTATCACAGTACAAGGTTACATGCAAAATGTTATCACAATGTAAATCATTTAAGACCTTAAGAATCCAAATAACCTCACTGGTCACTAAAGCAAGAGCTCTATACTCTGCTTCAGTGGAAGATTTGGATAGTGTATTTTGTTTTTTACTCTTCCAAGATACAAGATTATTATTAACAAACACACAATAACCAGTAACAGATTTTCTAGTGACAACACACTTAGCCCAATCAGCATCAGAATAAGCACTAAGGAACATACCAGATGTCTTCTTAATTTGAATGCCCAAACCTGGAGAACCTTTGATATATGTTAATATCTTGAAGGCTATCTTAAGATGAGATTTCAAAGGGGAGTGCATAAATTGACTTAGGCAGTGAACAACATAAGATATGTCAGGTCTGGTATCGGTCAAGTAGATAAGCTTACCCATCAACTTCTGATAATCAACAATATTATCAAGAAGAGGATCATGAATAGTGGGTTCATTAGATATAGCAAGTTTAGTAACCAAGGGGGTGCTAGCAGGTTTATAAGCAAGCATACCATACTCAGAAAGAAGGTCCAACACATATTTCCTTTGATTCAGACAAATGCCACAATCAGTATCAACAACCTCAATAACCAAAAAATATTTCAACTTTCCTAAGTCCTTAATCATAAACTTAGTTTTCAGAAAGGTTTTAAACTTATCAAACTTAACAATGTTGTTCCCAGTGATAATGATATCATCAACATACACAAGTAAGGCAAGAAAGATACTACCAAGAGACTTACTGTACAAGGAGTAATCAGATTTACTTTGAACAAAGCCATTTTCATTCAAGAAAGCAGTAAGCTTAGCATTCCATTTCCTAGGAGCTTGTTTAAGCCCATACAATGATTTTTTAAGCCTACAGACCATGTTATCACCCCCAGGAAGATATCCTTAGGGTGGTTTAATATAAAAAGTCTCATCAAGGTCACCATAAAGAAAATCATTGTTAATATCAAGTTGTAAAACAGGCAAAGATTGCACAACAGCTAGATTAAGTAAGCATCTAACAGTAACCATCTTAACAACAGGAGCAAATTTTTTATCAAAGTCAATTCCTTCTTCCTGACCAAAGCCTTGGGAAACAACCCTAGCTTTGTATCTTTTTATTTCACCACTAGACTTAAATTTGAGTTTCCAAACCCATTTACTACCTAAGGCCTTTCTACCTTTTGGAAGTTCAACAATTTCCCAAGTGTCATTCTCAAGAAGGGTTGCAAGTTCAGAATTCATAGCATCAACCCAATAAGGATTTTGAGAGGCTTCAAAAAAACTTTTTGGTTTACTGTTTTTGTTAAGTTGGGTGACAAAACAGAAGTTCTCATGATTAAGTTTAGAATAACCCACAAACTTTTCAAGACCATTTTTAACTTTGGAATTAACCACAAAATCGTTATAATTTTTTGGAAAAATAGAGGGCTTGGTAGACCTTCTAATACCCTAAGTAGAAGTGCTTGGATTTTGATCCAAGTGACCTTCAGATTCATTGTTATCATCAAGTGTTGTTGTCTCCTCTTCCAACCCAGCTTCAATGTCATCACTGTTATGAGCATCATCCCTAGTATTTGGAGAATCAATAGTGTCCACATTGTTCCCTTGGTTGGGAGAGTGGCTACCCTCACTATGTGACTCAATGGTCACTATTATGACTAGGTGTGTCTCTCTCATCATCATCAGGTAGCTCAGGGTTATCTAAATCAAAAAAGTTTAACATATTTTTTTCTTGACTAACACTAGGGACATTAGACTCATCATGCTTGTTTTTAGAGACAGAATCCTTAAAAGGAAATATAGACTTAAAAAAACTCATATCTCTAGAGACAAAGAATTTATTTCTATCAAGACTAAAAAGCCTGTAGCTCTTTTAAGAATTAGAATAACCCATCAGGACACATTTTTTAGATCTATTAGACAGTTTGTCATGACTATTTAAAATAGTAGCAAAGCACAAACAGCCCAACATTCTAATAAGAGAGAGATTATGACAAGTATTGTAAATCATTTCATAAGGGGACTTTCCATTTAACACAGAATAAGGTAATCTGTTAATGAGAAAAGTAGCAGTTAGAATGCATTCTGACCAATATTTTAAAGGAATTCCCTCCTGAAAACATAAGACACCTAGCTACATTTAAAAGGTGTACATGTTTCCTTTCAGCCACCCTATTTTGATGTGGGGTATAAGCACAAGAAGTTTGATGAAGTATGCCATTGTTGTTACAAAACTTGTTGAAAGTTTGGTTAACAAACTCAGTACCATTATCACTTCTAAAAACTTTAATGTTTCTTTTAAATTGATTTTTAATCATTTTATAAAACACATCAATAAAAGTGACAACTTCATCCTTGGACTTAATGAGATATACCCGTACAGCTCTGGTAAAGTCATCCACAATAGTCATAAAGTATCTATGGCCAGTATCACTTGTCACCTTATAAGGTCCCCATAAATCAAGGTGAACAATGTCCCCCAAACACTTGGTCTTATGGTCACTCAAAGGAAAAGGCTTTCTGGTCTGTTTGGCTCTTTGACAGACTTCACAATAACATATTTGTTAATTTTCAAAGTATCCTTTAAAGTGTCTAAGGCAGGGTCTGCAGGGTGGCCAAGCCTGCAGTGCCAGTCATAATAAGATAGAGGACACACAGTAACAGTTTGATTAGTATTACTCTTAATACCTTTAGTATCTAAGTAGTATAAACCACCACACTAATTACCAATCCCTAGAATGTTTCTCAGATTCAAATCCTGATTCAAAAATAAGCAGTTATTCTCATCAAGCAAAACAAAGATTTTATTATCTTTAGCTAATTTATGAACAGAAATCAAAGTAACACAATACTCAAGTATAACCAACACATCAAATAAAAAAAGACCATTTCCCAACTTAAGGTTTCAATTTTTAGATATGGAAGCTTCAGTACCATTAGGATGATTAACTTTAATTTTAAGATGAGATATGTCAAACACACTATCCAAATCTTTTTCATTATTTGTCATGTGTTGGTTTGCCCTAGAGTCAACAACCTTCCCATGCTGAGTTACTTTTGAATGAATATTGGAACAAACAAAATTCCCAAAGTTATCATTAAAAACTTTGCTAGAATCAAGATATATACCTGCCATATTGGCCTGCACACCCTTTTCAGAACCATTGTTTTCTTTGATAAGAGAGAGTAAAGCAGAAAGTTGTTCATCAGAAAACACAGGATTGGAGTTATTTCCCACAGAATTGTTAGAAACATTTTTTCCTTTAAGATTTTGACCTGGTCTTTTCTTTCCAAAATCAACAAGGAACCCAATAAGTTTAAAACATCTATCAATAGTATGCTCATTGTACCCACAATTTTCACAGACCGCTTCAAAGTTCCCATTAGGTTTATAAGTATTAGGTCTATTAGCCATGTTGGGTCTAGGGTTGCTATTATAGTTAGGTCTAAAGACACCAGAGTTGAAACTCTGGTTTCTTTGAACCATATTTCTGGTGGGCCCATTTGAGAAGAAAGCAGATGTTTGATTCCTCTGAGAGGAACTAGACAAGTTTCCAGAGGCAACTCTGTGAGACTCCTCACTAAAGATGATAGCATAGGCACCTTTAACATCTGGTAAAACTTCTCTAGAGAGAATAGAGCTCCTAATGGTTATATAAGAGTCATCAAGTCCCATTAAGAATTGCATTAACTTCAACAACTTGCTATGATTCTTAAATTCATTAGTAGCAGAACACACACAATTAGGAAGTTCAACCATAGCATCATACTGTTTCCACAAAGCATTCAAACCATGATAATAATCAGACAAATTTGAGCCATTTTGCTTTAAAGTATTAATCTTATGATGAAGATTAAAGATCACAGACCCATCAACTTTATGATAAGTTTCTCTTAAGTTTCTCTTAAATCATTCCAAACATGTTCAGCCCTTTTAGAGAATATTTGTCCTAGAAACAACTCATCAGATATAGAATTAAGAATCCAACCAAGCACCACAGCATTGACTCTGTCCCATTGTTTTCCCAAAACATCACTAGTTAAGGATCTTTTACAAGAACCATTTATAAAATAAGTTTTATTCTTTCCTTCCAAAGTTAAAAGCATAGCATTAGACTAAGCTTGATAGTTCTCAGTGCCTTTAAGTTCAATAGAAATCACAGTCAATGTTACAGAGTCATTTAGAGTCATTTGGGTGAAGGTGTAAAGGGTCACTAATGTCAAGTTTACTAATCAAGGTGACAGATTCTTCCCCAATTTGGTCATCTTGTTGTTCAGTGTCTATGCCACCATGAACACTAGTCATGGTGAGCAATCACATAAACAAGAACACAATCCCAAAAAAAAGAATTTAATCAAAGACAACAAAGTTCCCAGGATTCCAAACCACTCAAGGGTGGCAGGTCAAGGGCAAGACAAAGATTAAGGGTCCAGATAAACAATATACCCCAAAAAAACAAACAAGCCAGCAAAAAGAGAGAGTAATAATCACAATAATCACAATAATCAGCCAAAACACGTATATGAAAATAAATAAGCAAATAATAAACCACCAACAAAAAAGGAGAGAGAATAGAGGTGTTGCAGTGCATACACAAAAGCACAATCAAACTGCTTCTTCTAAATTCACTTAGTCTAGAAGAAAACAGAACCTCCTCACCAAACCCTAATTTCAAAAAATTAGGAAAAGGTAAAATCAGCAACAGATCTAAGCAATAGATCCAAGAACATACTACCCTGCAACAAGAACAAGGTTAGAACATAGAAAATATCAAAACCCCCCAAAAAAATTGAAACCCTAAAAAAATTTTAGCCGTTTAAAAAATAAATAGAAATAAACCTTTCAGATCTAGCTATCTCAATAGCAGATCTATCAAAAAAACATGTCAATTTCAAAAAACCCCAAATATTTTTGAAACCCTAAAAAAAATTTCAACGATTTTAGAGCAACCAGGCTCTGATACCATGAAGAAAACCTTGATAAAATGAATATGAACAAGATATAAAACTCAGAATCAAAAACTTATATTAATAAACGAGTTTGAAGATTAAAAACAAAACAAAGATCACCACAACTAATCTGGTATGATCCTATTATCTAATTGATAATAGTTTTACAAAGATAAAAGATTAAAAATGATCTGGGTTACATGTTTTATAAAGAGAGAAAACACACTCAAAACACACAGATATAAAACCAGATACTCACAAATAAATATGATGTCTAGGTTATATCGAAGTCAAAGATAGCCGTTGCAAGGCCTGAGTCATGGGCTTGGGCTTGGGCTTGAGCAATCTTTCACAACATAGCAGCATTAGTCCTCCACGTTAGGTTCTTGTATCACCAAGTGTCCAAGTGCTAAAAATCAGTATGATGTCTAGATTATATCGAAGTCAAAGATAGCCGTTGCAAGGCCTGAGTCATGGGCTTGGGCTTGTAACTTGGACTTGAGCAATCTTTCACAACATAGCAGCATTAGTCCTCCACGTTAGGTTCTTGTATCACCAAGTGTCCAAGTGCTAACTGAAACATTAAAAACACATATAACAAGTCCCAAAGAGTCAATGTGGTATCTGATTAGGTCATAAACTTGACCTTTCAAGAAATACCGCTGCCAAGCTTAGCACAACTGAACCTTACACAACTCTTAGAACAAATATTTATAATCATGTGGTTAAGAGGTTTTCATTGGTGAAAAAGCGAATCCCAAAAGCAAATTCAATTGCACCGTCTAGCCTTTGTTACAGAACCTGCCTAGCCTTTGTTGACGGTGGTGCTAAAAGTGAACATGCAATCGTTATTGGGACACATCAGTTCGAGCATAACTTTTTGTTGTTTGATTTAGAGAATTCGTCTTTTGGGTTTAGTTCTTCGTTACTACGTAAGCAGACTTCTTGTGCAAATTTCGACTTCACCGAGATTAGCAATTGATGCTTTTTCAAAAGGCTTCTTCCTATTTGTATATGTATCGTTTCCATCCTGGTCAGATTATCTCTCCGTCTTGTGCTCATTGCATGACGTCTAATATGAAAGATGTTCTAATAATCACAATGTCTTGTACTTTTTATGAAAGTTATTTGTTAACAATTTTACACTTTTATTAATTCATCATGCAACCAATTATTATTATAAAAGAAATAAAATTGTTGAAAGTGAGTATACATGTCACACACAGAGGCGGAGCTACAGGGGGGTCAAAGGGGTCAGTTGACCCCCCACCGGAAAAAATTATAGTGTGAAAATTTTGAAATCTTGAGATATTTTTTGAATTTGACCCTCTTAAAAAGTGTCTTACTTATAAAAACTGGAAGTTAATTTCGTTTATTAGATAGTTTTGAGAGTAGTGAAGCGTGTTTTTTTTTTGAGATGTGAAGAAAAAAAAATGGCCGGAGAAGAAGATGATACAGTCGCATTAAATGTGAAGAAAAGTATTACTACTGTACAATGTTTCCATAAGTCTTGTTTTGTCACGTGTGTAACTATTGTCCAAAAAAAAAAATCAGTTCTATCAATATGTTGTATTATCTTCTCATTTCTTTTATTTTCTAATAGTAATAGATACAGTATTATGTAAAGTTTTGCATTGCCAAAATTTTTTTCTAAACTCACACAGCTGATGTAAAAAAGAAATTTTTTTGACCCCTCTTTGAATTTTTTCTGGCTCCGCCCCTGGTCACACATGATTCATCACTATTGGAATGAAACCAACAAACAAGTGTTTTAGACCGAACCCATGGATCACGAAGAACTCCAACAAGAACCAAAGTTGACTAAGGGTGTGATCTCTTATGTCTCTGGAAATACGGAGTACAATTTTGACTCGCCCATCACTTTCTTTAATTGATCTGAGGGATGAACAACCAAAACATAATAGGACTTATAACCATCCTATAGATTGAGGTGGTTGGGATTTCGTAAGTAATGCTGGCTCTGGTACCAACTAGCTCAGGTCCTATTTCTCTTGGCATGATTGCGTCTTGGTATGGAATTCATTACCAAAAAGTAGTTGCCTGAGCAACAATCTTTGCGCAGGTCCTATTTCTTGTGAAGAATTTGAATGCACAGAAGTTTGAACTTCATACTCTTATGATAGGCCTTCCTGCCCGCCAATAAATAACAGTTCAACGTTACCAGGTTGTGGATATTGCACATGCCCAGTCAATGTGATGAACCCGGTTAATGTGATATATATTTTGAGGCTCTAAAAAGTATGAGGTCCTGTGTGGTAGCACACCTCGCACACCCTCGAATACGGTTCTGTATGACTGAACTTACAGATGACCAGCAACGACCTGAACCAATAATCCATTGTTGTTGACCAAATTCTAAATGTTAATCAACAAATAAACTTATGATGTACTAGTAAACTCTTTTCTTATAATGTACTTGATAAGAATAAATAATCTAACTTTTATATCGCAGTGAAGCGCGTAATTGTTATCCAGGCTATTAATAGTTCTCAACAATCACTCATCAAGCCATTTCTTTCATGTGGATGATGGATATGGTTAGCGATGCAAAAGGCTAATTTGTTTTCGTTTAATGATCTGTCTAAGGGTGTGCTAGAGTGAGCATCACCCCTCATCTCTATTTGTATACACGGGGGAGGGGAAAGGTATTTCGACATCCTAGTCCTAACCGAGTTCGGAAACTCTTAACAACTAACCGACTCAAACACCTATCAAGCTACTTATCTTGGAAAACAGGTAATGGCATAACGAAACATCAGAATGATTATGCATAAAATTAATTGGTCTACACTAATACTAACATAACATATTATCCTTAATTAATTAGTGAATAAGAAAACGAAAAGTTGAATGCCAGAAAAAATGTAAAGTTTTATACATTTTTATACGATATCCCATGTCTTTATCGAAGCCAAGGAGCCAACTTGGTGGAATTAGCATTATGGATTCAAACTATACAAACTCACTGTGCAATCAAAGTTGATTTCTTTAATACCAAGTAACCACTTTCAAATTGGTCAAAAAGATTGTTTATGAAGTAATGCATTAATATCCTTTATTTAAACGACAAGTTCATGGATTAATCATCACTATTTGGCACTGAACTAATTTTCTCATGGTGTAATGGATTATAACTCACACAACTTTCAATAAGTGTACGCATTTGAACATGGCCAATTGGCCATAATTGAATGCCTGAACATTACACATAAAATGAGTCTTGCTTTTGACCTTAAAAAGATATAAGCTTAATGCTAAACTAAGTAACCAAGATATGGATTATCTATTTTTAGTACATTCTTTCTTAAATCATTTTATTAAAGTTACCCTCGAGAAACTATTGTATCTTATCAGCTCTTCGATCTTCTCAGGAAGTTATAAGGAAATGCATCATCAGTTTAATTATTTTGGGCTGGTATCTCTTTGTTTTTTGTTTACAGAACCTTACAATGTTAGCAGATGCCTAAGAAACAAATTTGTATTAGTTTGTAATCAATGATGATTGTAAACCCTACAATCTGGATTACGGGCGTAGTGTATGCATAAACTTTGATGATATGTGCTGATACACATCATCTGTGCGAGAGTACTAGAAAAATGAAACATTTTTATTAACATCAATTATTCTCATGGTGGAAAAAAATGGATTCTGAAATTAGGGTGAAGACAGGGATCGGAACAAGCACACGAGAGAATGCAAAACAGCCCATGCAACAAACCATAGGCTAGCAGTTGCTCATAACAGACACGCATACTTCTTATTCTTTCTTTGTAACCAAGTTTTTATTAATAATCTTTCGGTTCTTTGTAGTCTATCAATCTTGCTAATTGTGCTAAATATATTTAAGAAGACTCGCATGCTTCTGCCTAGTTTGTAACAAAGAGATCGGCTGTAGCGACAAAGGCCCAAAAATTAGAGAGAACAACCAAAGTATATATAGAGACATGACAGATGTGCGTGCATTTTAACACCATGAGCATCTCACACCAAACCCAAGCTCTAGACATGTATATGTTCAAGACGACACACATGCTCTCGCCCAAACATTAGAGAAAACAACCCAGTTGGAACTCAAGACCGGAGATAGCCCAATAAAGAACCTCTAACAGCAAAACAACATGGCACGCACCAAACGACCGTATTAATACCAAAACGCCAGTGTCCGCACGCGTAACGTATATAATATAGGTTAAGTTCAAAACTAAAGTATACGTATAAAACAGTGTGTAAACTTAATCTTCGTATTAGCATAAATGTATTTATGTTCAATCTATAAACTTCTCCTATGTACAGAGGATATTAGTCCATTACTTGGTGAACAATTTTTTTGACCAACTTGAATGTGAACTTTAATTGCATATGGAGTTTCTATAGTTTGAATCAGTAATGCTAATGCCACCAAGATAGCTTCAATTAAAATGAAATTTAAAGAATGTGCTTGCACATGTCCCCTTTATGTATCTATATAAACCTGCTTGAACCCATATCAAAATCACACAGTTGACAAAATACAATCACTTAAACATGCTTCATTTTCAACAAGTTATAGTTCTACTTCTAGCCTTTATATCCTATCAACAAGAAGCCAAAGCAGAATTTCTTCCGGTAAACAAACATACAAATGCTGCTAAGCCGGTCTACAGCGCTAAGATCATAAGGAGATATACAAACTACCTTATAGACATCGACGCTCCTTTCTCATGGTTAGGCTGCTGGCCCACCTGGAAAACAGAAAACCCATATAATTATTGCCCTGGCATTTGTACCCCTGCCGTCTCTTGCTATGAAAATATATGTGACAAAGTGCGAACTTCTTCCGATTCTAAAAGTCCTACCTGCCCTCTGGCCCATTTTTCAGATTACGACGATGTGTGCTACTGTCCATACAATGTGGTGGATCCAATTGACGGGAAATGTGTTATAAGCTATCTCAGCAATGACGATTTTGATGTGACGACAACTCAATATAGTGCTGGCAATACAGTTAACGCTAACGTGGGTTGCGTTGATCCTGATACAGCATTCCTATCATTCCCGAAAGATGTTGATGGTGTCCTAGCGTTGTCGACTTCCCCATATGCATTACCAGCTTCCTTGAATCAAGCACAACCCAATACGTTATCTCTATGTTTACCTAGCGCATCTACAACTCCTGGGGTTGTATTCTTTGGAAATGATCTTTCTTCTCTTTCGGATGTTGATGTAAGGAGTTTCCTCTCTTATACTCCATTGCTAAAGCATCCTGATTCTTTCGGATACTTTATCGGTGTCAGTTCTATTGTAATTAAAAAGAGGTCAGTTGACCTTCCAGGAAATACCACTGCCAAGCTTAGCACAACTGAGCCTTACACAACTCTTAGAACAGATATTTACAATCCAGTGGTTAGAAGGTTCTCAATGGTTACAAAACGAATCCCGAAAGCAAATCCAGTCGCACCATTTACCCTTTGTTACAACACCTCCACAAACGGTACCCAAGCTGCTTTAAAAGTTCCTGATATCCTTTTAAATCTCCAGGGTGGAAAGAGCTGGATAATTTCCACTGCTAACTCCATTAAACAGGTAACAGAAGAAGTGGCATGTCTGGCTTTTGTTGACGGTAGTGCAAAAAGTAAGCACGCAATCGTTATTGGGACACATCAGTTTGAGGATAACTTTCTGTTGTTTGATTTGGTGAATTCGTCTTTTGGGTTTAGTTCTTCGTTACTAAGTAAGCAGACTTCTTGTTCGAAGTTCCTCCCCCCCTCCCCCAACGCCCCACCCTCGCCCAACGGTCCACCCTCCTTCAACCCCCCACCCTTCTTCAACCCCCCACCCTCCCCTTACGGAAAAAAGTTTCACTGGAACCATGCATGATTAGCGGTTAATGTGTTTCAAAAGGCTTCCAAATATACATATATCCAAAACTCAATTATGTATCATTTGCATATCACTATGTCTTGTACTTATGTCTCTTGTACTTATTGCAGACATCTAAATAAAAAATAATTGTTCTTGTTCTTGTTCTTTGTTTTGTAAATAAATTGTTAACAATGTTGGGCCAAAACCAAATTTGGGTAATCACAACCCGCTAGACAAATCCGCAACCCAAGACCCGGCGGTTATAAGGCAGTTAAATAACTGTTTTTGACAGTTATTTAACAAAAGGACACAATGGTTCTTTGTGAACCGACATAACTTTTAGACGCACCTTTTCGCTATGTATAAATAGATAGGATCTATGTAAGAACAAGATGATGATGACTATGATGATTATTAATGCATTATTATTTCGGTACATTTTGATTGCAAGATTACAAATTCGATCCAACAATTGGTATCAGAGCTTTTGGTTAACAACCAAATCATCATATACCGCTTCAAATTTTTTATTCCGAGTTTCTTTTCGAATCAAAAACAACAAAACCATTTTTGTTACAAATCGCCAGAAAAACAAAAATCATACGAGAATAAATCTCGTCCCTTTTTCAAGGGTTCCTACCTTTGTCACCAAGGGTCAATTAACCCTGTGATTGATTTTAAACCGGCAACAATAGGGTTGCGTTTAGTGGATGGAAAACACCCTATTTTCTACAAAATATTTTCTAGAAAACAGAAAACGCGTTCAAATCATCGTTTTCTATAAATATTTTCTAGAAAATGAAAAATCTATGTTTTACCTTTTTGCACACAAAACAAAAAAAAACTCTTTTTTTTGTTTTCTAAGTTTCCCTTTAGACATAGAAAAATCATTTCTCCCTTTGTTTCCTTTATAGTTTTGAAAAATGAAAAACACAAATTTCTCCAACTAAACGCGTTTTCTAAATTTTTAAGTGTTTTGTGGAAAAAAAATCTCATTTCGTTTTCTACAAAATAGAAAATGATGAAAAATGTTTTTCACCTAAACGCACCCTAGGGGTTTTTACTCACGATTTTTTTGCAAGTTATTTTTCTTTCAAGAAGATAAATCGAAAGAAAAATAAACCCATATTCGAAATAATTCAAAGAAAGGGGAAAGGAAATTAGATCATCCAAAAAGGGAACAAACACACATGTTTGAAGATTCAATAGAATCAATCCCTCAATAGAATCATAAGTTGATTGTGATCGTAGTTAGCAAGAGGATAAGGGCCTTCTTCTCGGCATATTAAATCACCAGCGAAGACATAAAGAGAGCCAATCGGTCTCGACATCTCAAATGAGAGAGAGAGTCGTTGTGTGATATCCACAGAGAAGAAAGAGGATATACGATCGTTATTCACAGAAAGAAGAGAAAGTGGATAAGCGGTCTTAGGAAGGGAAAGGACGATATTTCCAAGAGAGAAGAAAAAAGGAAGCATGGTGTGTATTATTAACACACACAAAAAGAGAGGACCGGGGTATATAACCCGTTTTGAACTCGGCTAAACCACACCAAAGAGACTACGGGCCTAAGCCCATCAGGTTTTAAAAAAAGTTTAAAACCTTTTTTTCACTCTTTTATTTTTTATTTTCTTTCTTCTACTTTTAGATTAATACCTTTTTAAAGTTTTTGAAAAAAATACATATAGGAAAGTAAATAAAAAGTAAAAGTAAATAAAATAAAGTTTTGTATTTTTATTTAAAAGGAAAAGTCTTTTTTTAATAACAAATACAAAATAGCAAGATAAATTCGAACCTTCGTTGTTAATAGCAAGATAAATTCGAACCTTCATGGTTCATAGCAAGATAAATTTGAACCTTCGTGGTTCACTGCAAGATAAAAACCGAATCTTCGTGGTTCATAGCAAGATAAAATCGAACCTTTGTGGTTCACAACAAGATAAAACCGAACCTTCGTGGTTCATAGCAAGACAAAACCGAACCTTCGTGGTTCATAGCAAGATAAAACCGAACCTTCGTGGTTCATAGCAAGATAATACCGAACCTTCGTGGTTCATAGCAAGATAAAACCGAACCTTTGTGGTTCATAGCAAGATAAATCGAATCGTTTACGATTCATAGCAATATTGAATCCTTAGGTTCATAGCAAGACCCGAGCCTTAATATTCAAATAGCAAGGATCATTTTTTATCAAAATTATGATATTGATTAAACCAATCAATATTCAGCAAGATTATTGAGTAGTAGCCCAATCAGCAAAGAATTTAATCACAAATTCTAAGCAAAGAGCAAGAGAAACTTCACAGTTTCTAACAGCAAGGACTTTGATCTTTCGATCAAACGCAAGAAAGAATTTGATCTTTCGATCAAACACAAAAGCAAGAAAATCAAAAATCATCTCGGTTCTGATTATAAGAAGAAAGTTTCAAGTCTGTAGCAAGTAGCAGACAACCACAACAAGAAGAAACTTTCTAGCCAGTAGCAGGTAGCCGACAACCAAAAGCAAAAGCAAGATAGCAAGACAAGACAACAATATCGATAAAGATAGCAAGAAACTAGCAAGAAAGCAAGAAGCAGAGAAGAAAGCCAAACTCTGCAAAGTCAAAAAAGGGAATTATGCAAGGAACACAGACTGAAGACAAAAGACGCAACGTTTGTGATTAGGGGGAATGTTGGGCCAAAACCCAATTTAGGTAATCACAACCCGCTAGACAAATTCGCAGCCCAAGACCCGGCGGTTATAAGGCAGTTAAATAACTGTTTTTGACAGTTATTTAACAAATGGACACAATGGTTCTTTGTGAACCGACATAACTTAAGAACAAGATGATGACGACTATGATGATTATTAATGCAAGATTATTATTTCGGTACATTTTGATTGCAAGATTACAAATTCGATCCAACAAACACTTTGAACTTCAAACAACTTATTACTTATGTGAAAATTCTTAATTACATCATGCCACCAATTTATTTTATAGAAGAAACTGGTTGAAAGTACGTACAGATATGACACATGGTTTGTCATATATCTATATAATCCGCAAACGAAATATAAATGCATCTGCTTGTGTAACAAACCCTTCTTCTTGCATTTTTCTCTCTTCAACATATATTACACTTCCATTAGCATAACACCATATGTGAACATGCAATTGTGGCACAGAAATTTCCTAATAGACTCACAAGTTGTAGAAACTCTTAATATTTAGTTTTTCGGATTAGGAATACTTTCATAATCTTTATGTCGGCCATCATGTTTGCCACCCTCACGATTATCGTGGTTTCATGCCCCATCTACAATCACTAAATGTGGTTCTTCAAGGATAGTAGAAATCGTTTCAACTCCGGTTATTGATTTGATTGAATCATGATTCAAGTCTTCTTCAGAACTCCACCCAACCAACAGTAAGGGTTATGGATAGAAAATTATCATCGATCACCAATCACCATCGTGATATTAACCGGGCTTTGGTACCAACTAACACATAACAAAATTGGTTTGATCAATTATTAACCCAATGGTTGATAACGAGGATGAAAATTCAAGGGAATAAACCTAAAAGAGAATAACTTTTTTTTATCAACCAAAACTAAACTTTGTATTTAGAGCGGAATTAGAACTAAAACTATTAGAACAGGACTAGGAATCCTAATCATGATCTAAACCTAAAAACCCTCCGTAAAAAAATTAAAATTTACAAAATTAACATTTAACCCAAAGACTCAAAACTCGAAAAATCACTTGAGACACATTCTGGTGTCGAGTTGCAAGTAATGCCCTTCTGATCCTTAAACCACACAACTTGCTTCCATCTGCATTTTATTTGGTGCTTATTTTCAAATAGATACCTATCTAAGTAACCCGACATAAATTGATCATCACTTCCAGAAATGTATATTCAGCAGATGCCCTACTTTCTCTTAGCTGCATTTTAATATGACTTATGCCAAAAAAAAAAACTTCTAATAAGATAGATAATAATCGTATCTTGATTTCCACTGTAGGTGTAACATGCATTAATTTAGGCTTCTATTTAAGTTATAATGACCATGTTACATTGATTTAGGCTTCTGTGAGCTGTGTGTATTATTAATCCATTACTTCAAAAACAATCTTGTAAGTTTCAGTATCAGTATAACTTAACTCTGAAACCTCATAAATTAACAAAATTAGAAAGTTTTCTTTCAATAGAGGATATTAATCCATTTCTTCATGAACAATTATTTTGACCAAAAAACCATTTCTTCCTTTCAAGGATATTAATCCGGTCATTTCTTCATGAGCAATCGATCTATTGACCAACTTAAAATAAACTAACTTTTATTAGTCACATTGATATAGGTTAAAACAATGCATGTTCATGCCACCGATTTAGCTTGTGCCACAATTTAAAACATAGAGAATGTGCACATGTTCCTGCATGTGTCTATTTAATCTGCTTGGACCCATACCAAAATCACACAGTTGAGAAAATACAATCATTCCAACATGGTTCATCCTCTACGAGTTATAGTTCTTTTTCTAGCCTTAGTCTCACATGAGGCCTTACCAGATCATCCGACACCACCTTACAGTTCCTTTTTTGTTCGACTAAACAAACACACCGATGCTGCCAAGCCGCTCTACAGCGCCCAGATCACCACACAAGACACTAACTAACAATATGTACAATCAAACTACCTTATAGACCTAGATGCTCCTTTTGCATTACGTGGTTGCTATCTCCAATATGATATGCATCCAGGTAGTTGTCTTCCAGGCAGCATTTGTACTCTTCCTGTCTCTTGCTTTGAAAATCAATGTAAGGATGTGCGAACTTTTTACTCTTCTAAAAGTCCTTCCTGCCCTCCGATCGAGGATTATGGAATAAACGAGGGAGAATGCTACTGCCCGATCAATGTGGTGGACTCGCTGGACGGCAGATGTGGTCGAGGCTATCTCAACTATGACACATTTTTTGTGAACGCAAGTAATGGAAGAAACCCTCTAACTAATTTCTATGCTGCTCATACTAATGCGGGTTGTGTTGACCCTGCGATAGCATTCCAATCATACCCTAAAGATGTTACTGGTGTCATGGCTTTGTCGACTTCCCCTTATGCGTTACCAGCTTATTTTAATCAACAACCACTTAATAGAACATTTTCTCTGTGTATTCCTAGCGCATCTGCAGCTCCTGGAATTCTATTCTATGGAAATGGTCCTTATTATTTTCTTCCCCACTCGGATGTTGATATAATGAGCCTCCTCTCTTACACTCCCTTACTAAAACATCCTGATTCTTTTGGGTACACTACAACAATCGCGCCCTACCCCAGCGATATTTTTGGTGTTTCCCCAGCGACATGTCGCTGGGGAAGCATATCCCCAGCGACATGTCGCTGGGGTATATTCGCTGGGGTAAGCTAGTTGTTAAAAGTATCCCCAGCGACTTCCCCCAGCGACAAGTGGGCCCCACAGACTTTTTCCTGGAAGAACAGATGCCACGGTGGCAAAATTTTCCCCAGCGACATGTCGCTGGGGAAAATCCTTACAAAATAAAAAAATTTAACTTAAACTTAACCATTTTAGCTAATTACAAATTTTCCCCAGCGACATGTCGCTGAGGAAAATTTCCTTTCTTTTGACTTGTCAACGCGTTGCCGTTGACTAGTCAACGCTATCCAAATTTTCCCCAGCGACATGTCGCTGGGGAAAATCTTGATACGTTTGACTTGTCAACGCTTTGCGTTTGACTTGTCAACGAATAACCAACTTTTCCCCAGCGACACTGCAGGTTTTTTTTTTAAAATTGCCTGCACAGCAGGCGTTTTCCAGATTTTTTCCGGAATTTTTCCGGAAAAAATCTACCAAAACCTGTAACCAAAACCTGTATTTGCTCACCAAAAGACACATATAAAGTAAACTTGAAATACAAATCAACACAAACGCGGAATAAGTTCAACTTGCACCAAATATAATATAACGTTCTAATGATCACATGGATACTAGGTAAGTCGGGATAGTTAAGGATACTAGGGAAACAAGCGTTCTAATTTAGGATAATAGGGAAACAAGTCAAGATGAACATAAAGAAACTATGTACCATACTAACAAACACATATATGACACGACTAGCTCGCGTCATCGCCACCCTCCCGATCCTCAGCATCATCACCCGGGCGACTCCCGCTCCCGCTGGCACCAGCATCATCATCCGGGCGACTCCCACTCCCGCTGGCACCACCACTCTCATATGCGGCAAAAAGATCGCCATACCTGGGGTCGTTTCTGAACAAGCCCATCATGAAATCAACATCCCGATCCCGACGAGTCTCAGGGGGTGGTGGCGGAAAGCACGGGGGAGTACTGGTGTATCCTGGCAATACCATACCCACGCCAGGATGGTGGCCGCGAAACTTGCCTCCTCGCACCATCCTGTTGATCTCGGCAGTGGTGTGCTCACCCGTCGCCTCTAGCTCCCTCATCTGATCCTGTGTGGTGACAATAACACAATATAGTAAATATATTAGTCGGGTTGCTAGATTATTAATCAATGATTCATTAAAGTGTGTTTTGAAAAGAATACTTACATACAACTGGAGAGACTGCTCATCTATAAATACACCATCTGAACTCGTATGCAGACGATAGAACATGTCGATCTCTGTAGGCTCCTGTTGGGTTTCGGACGACTTTTGCTGTACATACACACGTAAGTAAGATCAATCTAATTAAATGCGGCAATAATAATATGTATGTAAAATAAATAATGATAATAATAAAATAATAAAAATAAAAAACAATAATAATAATAATAAAATAAAAAAAATAAAAAAAAACCATAATAATGTAAAATCAATAATAATAATAATAATAATAATTACCATGAGATGTCGAGTGCGAGGGATCGACCGAGAACCATGTCGGGAGACAAGTGTTGCCTTGGACCGATTTTGGCTGTTTGTTGAGGATCGCTTCATGTTAGCTTCGTCAGTCCAAAACTCTATCTGTTTCTCCCACACTTCAGGTGTGTGCTCGTCCGGTCTGTTCCGCCTGATTTGATCCAAATCGTATTCTCCAGTCTCGGGGTTTTTTACAAAGTAATCTCGCTTCAGACTAGCCTTGCTGGTATTGTATGATTTTTGTAGCTGGTGATTAATGGTATCATAAATACTCTTCCACCGAGGGGTGTTCACGTACGGCGTGAGATCATATTTTTTCTGCAATCAAATACAACACATTGAAAACAGAGTTAGAAATATAATTTATATATTTATTTAAATTCGTTTATTTATTTATATGATATAAATAAATAAACGAATTTAAATGAATATACACAATACAACACATTGAAAACAGAGTTAGAAATATAATTTATATATTTATTTAAATTCGTTTATTTATTTATATGATATAAATAAATAAACGAATTTAAATGAATATACACAATACAACACATTGAAAACAGAGTTAGAAATATAATTTATATATTTATTTAAATTTGTTTATTTATTTATATGATATAAATAAATAAATAAATTTAAATAAATATACACAATACAACACATTGAAAACAGAGTTAGAAATATATTTTATATATTTATTTAAATTCGTTTATTTATTTATATGATATAAATAAATAAACGAATTTAAATAAATATACACAATACAACACATTAAAAACGGAGTTAGCAATATAATTTATATATTTATTTAAATTTGTTTATTTATTTATATGATATAAATAAAAAAAACAAATTTAAATAAATATATATAATTAAATAAATGAACACGATAATTAAATAAATATAAAATGATAACTTACCCCAATAGCTGTCCGGGCCGCCACCTTGTACCCTTCGGGGACCTTGCTCCACGAAGGGTAATACAAAGGTATTTCCCTAACGACACACCCGAATAAGTTTCCCCAATGATCTGCGTAGGGGCCGATAGGTATAACAAGGTCACCTCTACCGGGTACAAAGTCGACCTCGACCGGCCGGTTTTGATTCTCGGCCACCGCATCCAGTAATTTCAGGCAGCGGGTCTTCTCTCGGGTATTCTACCTGCCGGCTCTCCTCCCGCCCAAATTGGGCTTTTTCTTTCCTTTTCCTGCAAAATCAAGTGAGTGATAAAGTCATAAAAGTTAAGGCAAACAAGTTAAATATGTGTATCAAATTTGTATTACAATAATCCAGAAATTCTTACCCCGGTTGACGAAGCAACCCCCGCAACCGAATGATGGAGGACGTGGACGTGAAGGATCCTCGCCACCACCGTCCCCGCCGTGGCCCCGTGCAACATCAGTCATCTGTATACAAGTACAATTAGCATAACATGTAGAAATTCATGAACAAAATAATACAAGCATGCACAAATCTAAATATCAAAATAAATTTACACATTTAAACAATCCACAACAATTTCATTCATTCATTCATTCAAATATATAAGTGTATTTTACAAGTTACAACACAAAGTTAATCTTCTTCGTCACTAGAATAAAATTTCTCAACACCATCATCATCTTTGATGAGGTCTTCAACATCAGAATCTGCTAAATCATGAGGAAGGGGGTCTTCATCATCATCGTCTTCATTAGGAACATCATCGTTATGGTCGGCTGCGGTCGGCTGTGGTCGGCTGCGGTCGGCTGCGGTCGGCTACAATAACATAAAACATTAATTAAAAAAAACCATTCAATTAAAAAAACTATAAATTTATATAAAAAACAATTGAATTAAAAAAACCAAAACCTTTAATTTATATAAACATAAAATGAAAGACAAAACCTTCAATTATAGCTAGTGGTGGTGGTGTGGGTGATTCATAGTGGTGACCGGTGGGATGATTCGCAGTGGTGATGGTGGGGGTGATGGAGATGGATATGGGTGATGGTGGTGGTGATTAGCAGTGGTGACTGGTGAGGGTGATGGAGATGGGTGGAGGTTTTACGCAGATGGGGATGACGGTGGTGATGATTGGTGGTGTAAATGGTGGTGATATTGGTGGTGTAAATGGTGGTGATATTGGTGGTGTAAATGGTGGTGTAAATGGGCTGTAGTGATGGTGTTTTACGCAGAGAAGAGAAAGAGATGGGAGATAAGTGATGTTTCTGTAAATCGTTGAGGATAAGGTCTGGTGAAAACTTTCCCCAGCGACATGTCGCTGGGGAAAACTTCCTTTTCTTGACGAACTTTTCCCCAGCGACATGTCGCTGGGGAAAGTTTAGAATTTGTCGTTTTGCGCAGCTGGTTTAATAAACGTTGGATATTAACGAAACTTACCCCAGCGACATGTCGCTGGGGAAACCCTTATTTTGTCGGTTTGTGAAAGAAGCGCGTTAATGAAATTTTTTGGAGGGATTTCTAAAATTGGTCAACGAAACTTACCCCAGCGACATGTCGCTGGGGAAACTTTTTTAACTATTCATGATATTTACTTTTAAATGATTAATAATAATAATTTTATATAATTGTATTATTATAATTTTATATAATTAAAAATAATAAGTTTTACATAATTGTATATTTTACTTTTTATATAATTATATATTTTTATATAAGATATTTATGTAAATTAGTTTTAAATGATTGATAATAATACGTTTTATATAATTATATATTTATATAATAAGTTTGATTGATAATAATACGTTTTAAATGATTAATAATAATAATTTTATATAATTGTATTATTATAATTTTATATAATTAAAAATAATAAGTTTTATATAATTGTATATTTTATTTTTATATAATTAAAAATAATAAGTTTTATATAATTATATATTTTTTATATAATGTATTTATGTAAATTAGTTTTAAATGATTGATAATAATACGTTTTATATAATTATATATTTATATAATAAGTAGAGGTTCAATGTATTAGATAGGGTTCATCATTAGAGGTTCAATGTATTAGATAGGGTTCATCATTAGAGGTTCAATGTATTAGATAGGGTTCATCATTAGAGGTTCAATGTATTAGATAGGGTTCATCATTAGAGGTTCAATGTATTAGATAGGGTTCATCATTATAGGTTCAATGTATTAGATAGGGTTCATCATTATAGGTTCAACGTATTAGATAGGGTTCATCATTATAGGTTCAATGTATTAGATAGGGTTCATCATTATAGGTTCAACGTATTAGATAGGGTTCATCATTAGAGGTTCAACGTATTAGATAGGGTTCATCATTAGAGGTTCAATGTATTAGATAGGGTTCATCATTATAGGTTCAATGTATTAGATAGGGTTCATCATTATAGGTTCAATGTATTAGATAGGGTTCATCATTATAGGTTCAATGTATTAGATAGGGTTCATCATTAGAGGTTCAATGTATTAGATAGGGTTCATCATTAGAGGTTCAATGTATTAGATAGGGTTCATCATTAGAGGTTCAATGTATTAGATAGGGTTCATCATTAGAGGTTCAATGTATTGGAGGGAAAACATTGGAGGGAAAACATTGGAGGGAAAATGTTAACAATTTCCCTCACTTTTTTAGCATAAAAAGAGAACCACACACACTCCTTATCATCACAACCACCAGCAGATTACACACACTTATCATCATAAACAAATTGTTATTATGTACATGTTGAAGCATGAAGCTTTTCCGTGCAGGTGTGGACATGGAGATGTAGTTCTTCGAGAATCGTGGACAACTAAAAACTTTGGTAGACTGTACTATGCTTGTCCACGTTCACGGGTTCAACCTCCAGTTTCATATGGATGCAAATCTCTTTTTTTTATCATAAAAAGAGATACTATTTTAAATTTTAATAACTTTATTTTTTAATATATATATTATATTTACTAAAATATTATACTACCTCCGTCCCACTTTTATTGGCCTCATTTGACTTTTTGAAGTCTTATTTTTTTAACTTTGATCTTTAATAATTTCGTTTATGTTAGTATAATACTTTATGAAAATTATATCAATGAAAATACATTAAAAAACAAATCCATTCATATACTTTTCATCAATTATTATATAACACAACCAAAATTATTTAAGATCAAAGTTGAAAAAGTAAGACTTCGAAAAGTCAAATGAGGACAATAAAAGTGGGACGGAGGGAGTATAAAGATTACACATTTTCTGAAAATTGGTGGTCAAATAGAAGTCAACGTTTCCCCAGCGACATGTCGCTGGGGAAAATTTTGTTACTTTTTTGTAAAATAGGCGCGTTAACTTAATATCTTTTGGAGGGAATCCTAAAAGTTTCCCCAGCGACATGTCGCTGGGGAAAAGCTTTGGCATAAATTAAACAACGCATTAACGCTAATCACTTGGATTAGACGTGGCAGAAAGTTTCCCCAGCGACATGTCGCTGGGGAAAAGTTGGCGGGTTAATCTCCCGCTTGCATTAATTGTGAAGTAGTTTGGTCAAAATTCAGTCAACTTTTCCCCAGCGACATGTCGCTGGGGAAAATTTGCTTTGCTTTTTGGTCAAAATTTTTTCGAGAAAGTTTGCCACGTCAGAAAGTTTTTGTCGTTTAGCGACTTTTCCCCAGCGACATTGTGTCGCTGGGGAAAACCCCGATGGGGAATGACTGGATTGTTGTAGTGGTACTTTATCGGTGTCAGTTCTATCATAATAAAAAGGAGGTCAGTTGACCTTACAGGAAATACCACTGCCAAGCTTAGCACAACTGAACCTTACACAACTCTTAGAACAAATATCTATAATCCTGTGGTTAGGAGGTTTTCATTGGTAACAAAGCGAATCCCAAAAGCAAATCCAATTGCACCGTTTAGCCTTTGTTACAGAACCTCCATAAATGGTACTGAAGCTAGTTTAAAAGTTCCTGATATCGATTTTAATCTCCAGGGTGGAAAGAAGTGGACTATATCCACTGCTAACTCTATTAAACAAGTAACAGAAAACGTGGCGTGTCTGGCCTTTGTTGATGGTGGTGCTAAAAGTGAACATGCAATCGTTATTGGGACACATCAGTTCGAGGATAACTTTCTGTTGTTTGATTTAGAGAATTCGTCCTTGGGGATTAGTTCATCCTTACTACGTAAGCAGACTTCTTGTTCAAATTTCGACTTCACCGAGATTAGCAATTGAAGCTTTTTCAAAGGGCTTCTTCCTATTTATATATGTATCGTTTCCATTCTTCCAGATCACTAAGTCTTGTGCTCATTGGATGACTTCTAATCAGAACGATGTTCTATTGTCCGATAATAATGTATTATACGTTTTATGTAAGTTATTTGTTAACAATTTAACACATTGATTAGTTCATCATGGAACCTATTTCTATTATAAAACCAATAAAATTGTTGAAAGTAAGTATACATGTGACACATTCATCACTGTTGGAACTAAACCAACAAACCGGTGTTTTAGAGTGGAACCACGAATCACGGACTCCAACATGAACCAAAGTCGACTAAGAGTATGATCTCTTCTGTCGCTCGGCTAGAAAACTCGCGCACACAGACACGAATGCTCCCAAATAAGATTTAATGGATCAGAACTAAGAAAAAGAGAGACAATTTTGCCTCACTCATCACTTTCTTTTATTGAGATGAGGGGTGAAGAAACCTAAACTTAATATGACTTAGAAACATACTATAGATTGAGGAGGTCGAGATTTCGTAATATATGACTAACATCTATGAATTTGAGCTAAACTACAACTAACCTCTACACTTGTATTCTAACTAAAACCACCAATATGCTAATAGTCACATATCTATATAAATCCCCTTGATCATCTTTTAAAATTTCACATTTGATCAAGAACATACCGAAACACTAAAAATGCATTATCTTCTGCATCTAACCCTTCTCATTCTCGCATTCTTCGCTTTTCAACATGAAGCCATAGATTACACTTCCATGGTTTTTCCGGTAAATAAACATACTGATGCTGCTAAGCCTCTCTATAGTATGACTCTCATGACGGCATACCTGGACATACAATTCTGGCACGCGAAATTTTTAATAGATATTGAAGGTCCTTTCTCTTGGCATGATTGCGTCCTAGTATGGAATTCATTACCGAAAAGCAGTTGCCCGAGCAACAAACTTTGCGCAGGTCCTATTTCTTGTGAAGAATTTGAATGCACAGAAGTTCGGACTTCATACTCTTATAATAGTCCTTCCTGCCCGCCAATAAATAACAGTTCAACGTTACCAGGTTGGGGTTATTGCACATGCCCAGTCAATGTGATGAACCCTGTTAATGGGAAATGTACTCAATCAGAGCTAAATATTGATCGTTTTGCAGCAAATTCGAGTGATGGTAGAAATTCTTTTCTTGCTTACCATGGTATTAATCTTCACGCGGCTTGTGCACCTTCTTCATCTTTTGAATCATTCCCGGAAAATGTTTCTGGTGTCATGGCGTTTTCAGCCTCCCGTTATGCATTACCGGCTTATTACTATCAATCATGGATAAAAACAAGTTTAGCTCTATGTTTGCCTAGTACCACGTCTTCTCCTGGGGTTTTATTTTTTGGAGAAGGTCCTTTTTACCTTCTTCCTCACTCTGATGTTGACTTAAGGAGTTTGCTTTCTTATAGTCCGTTACTAAAGCGCCCAGATTCTTTTAGTTACTACATTGGTGTCATTTCCATAGTAATTAAACAGAGATCTTTCGAGCTCGTGGAGAATACAACTGCTAGGCTTAGTACAACTGAGCCTTACACCATGCTTAAAACAGATATTTATCATTGGGTGGTTCGGAGGTTGTCAAAGGTTACAAAACGAATGCCTCTTGCAGCCCCAGTTGCACCATTTGGCCTTTGTTACAGGATGTTCTTCGACAACGGAACCCGAGTTGATTTAAGTGTTCCTGATATTGATTTCAGTCTCCAGGGTGGGAAGAACTGGACTATAACTAGGGATAATTCCATTTTACATATAACAAAAGACGTGGCATGCCTAGCTTTTGTTGATGGTGGTGCGGCAACTGAGCAAGCAATCGTTATTGGGACATTTCAGATGATGGATAACTTTCTACTTTTTGATCTAGAAAATTCAACTTTTGGGTTCAGTTCTTCCTTATTAAAAATGAATACTTCTTGTTCAAACTTCAACTTTACCAATAGTTTTGAAACGTATCCCTTGTAGATTACTTAATAAAACATTTTCGTTATTTCAGATTGCTTTGTTCCTGTACTTAATTATGGGCTGTTAAAGCATGTGCAGATGTGATAATGTATGTTTATAAAAGAACAAGTTACATAAACTATTTCTTGCCATAATTGTTTCTGGTAAGGTTAAGTGTTCAAAAAGAATGAGTTTGTGTTCTTGGAGGCTTATGCGGCATATTTAAACAACTCTTTGTTCCTATCACCATGTGTTCTAACAAAATTGTGACGTAAAAAGTGATCGGCTAATTTAAACATGATCAAACCTACTTTTCTATGAAGTTTGAAAAATTATAAGTCAGCTAGCTGCAAGCTGCATATATAGTTAAACTTGTTGGGAATATTAATCCATTAATCTTTGGATTAGGCCCAACCCGAAACCCATTACAGATTATATACGGTTATTTAGTTATAGTTGTGTCTTTTTTACTTTTTGTGAACCGGTGTATACCCTCATCAAAGGCACCAATTCAACATGTATATATAGATTAGGATTTCCTGTAATTCAAGCAACCCCAATCATTATTAATATCAGATTTATTTGGGTTCATATACCCCTTTTCTGTGTTCTTTATTCTATAGTGATATGATGATGTTCATGATGCGTGTTTGATATGATCGATCCTGGAAATCATCCATTGAAGACCTGTCAACAAAACTGTGGTCATATGCGTGAGCTATGCAATATTCAGCTCCCCATTGCCTAAAACCTTTTGCGCATGGTAACAATAATATGTCTACCCAAGACCAAAATCTAACAACATGTGAACTTAACTATGTCACACCTGGTGCATGGGTCACGCGACATTCACCTCCCTATATAACTTAGCCCTTTAATAAGTAAGTTCAGAATTTGTTGGTCTGTTAGCTAATGACTTATCATGTGGTACATGTAGTAGTTAAGGAGGAATAAGGTGTGGGTAGCATAGCTGTTAAGTTAAACTAGTAAGAATGCAGTAAGCTATAGCCTAGAATAAGTTGTGCGAGATATTTGCGAATATTGTGAAACTGTTCATACAGAAACTGTTCATACAGAAGAGAAATGATTTTGATAGTTCGTGGGCAGGGGCGATTTCGAGTGCGCAGGGCCGTAATTAAGGCATACCGTTATTGATGCTAAAGATAAAGTTACGAATACTCAAATAATCCATGTTATTGTAACATTAAGGAAGAAAGACAAACCCTAATAAATTGAAAAACTCAATTAAAAATTCAAAGTAAACAATTAGAAGTTTTACCTTAAAATAGCCAAAACAAATGACGTTGTGGATGGTATCACTGTTCTTCTGTTTCGATCTATAAAAACTCTAATTTACCGTATGAATCCCACGAACTCTATATGCATTGCAAGTTTGCAACTGATTTGGTTATATTTAAAAACAAGCATGTCAAATGAACATGTCACTTGGGCTTATTACAAATTTGGTGCCCTTCGGAAAAATAGGCCTGTGCATTGGCCCATGTTTTAATTCACAAACAAACGATATTAAGCCAGCATACAAATTTGATGCACAAAATTTTATTAAGTCGCCATTCTGTGCATCAAAATTTTATTTTTTTATACTCGAACATGTTCTTACGTTTTGCATCAAAATTCCATTGCGCATCAAATTATATAATAAGTTTAAAAATTATTACATGGACAAATTGAAATTTTCGACTTCTTCGATATTGCATATTTCTCATCTTTCAATATTATTTTATGCAGTATAATGCACGTGTACATGATACGTCGTAACTTGTTTACTGTATAAGCACGAGCCGGTTGAGCTATAATATGTCATCCGCCTTGGAGCACGTCAAATGCTCTTTCGATGTCTTTTCAAGCACTTTTTTGCCTACGTTTAAATACGGCGTTTTTTTCTGAATTTGCAACAGATGAAGACTTCACAAAGGATGACCATACGGGTAACACCCGTCAGCTAGGTAATACCCTTATTCGAATGTTACCCCGTTTACTTGAAACGGCGCTGTTGAGGCGTTGCCTTCATGTATTTCGTCAAACAATGAAGAATTATTTAAAACCGTTATATCATTATTTGCACCTGTTATCCCAAAAAATGCATGCCAAGTCTATAAATCTTGTGATGCAACGACTTCAAGCATTACAGTTGGGTATTTATTATCACCTCTATGAAATTATTTGTGTCATTCTTTCGGACAATTTTTCCATTACCAGTGAATACAATCAGTGCTTCCAAGCATACTCGGGAACCCATGATACGTGTTATGTTTTGCGTATAGCTTTTGAATGTCGGTAAGAGTTGGACTTCTTAAAAACTTGGGCATCAAGTGATGTGTCATATGTCAATTAGCGTATGGCGGATTTGCATTTTATAAGAACGCTAAAACTAGGCAGACTCGTAGCATCAGCATGTTCTCTAAAAAAATCAAAATGTGCAGGTAAAGGAGGAGAAGTAATGGCAATTTTGGTTTCAATACCTTTGACTATGTTTTTTTTTTAAATCGGCACATGCGATAACGACGTCTGAAATAGTATTCTGGGTATCTTAAGTCATCATCAAAATAATCGGCACGTAAACGTTCTTCAGACCCAAGACGATCCCGATCAATATACTTACGTGAAAATGAACTTCCCGCCTCTTGTTCAGAATTGCGGTGGTGCATAAATATATTAAAATCATTGAGATTATCAAGATCGAAAAACTCACCCAAGCAAGATGAACACTCATGTTTTGAGATTGAATATTTTAGATTGTTTTGAATGTGTGAGTTTAATAAAAGGAGAAAAGGGTATTTGTACAAAATAAAATTGCATAAAAAATTTAGTTTGAAAATGTGTTGGGCCCCACTTCATTTTTGTTTTACTCTCGTCGTGCAAGTGGCGAGTTGGGGTTTGGCGAACGACTGGCGAAGATACCTGCTATGGTGGCGAAGACCAAGTCGGACTGACGAGTCATACCTTGTCACGAGCTAAATTTTGACGGTCGGGTTTTGTTTGGCATGCGCACGTGAATGGAAGGGTTTCTGGTTTATTCCTGTTGGTCTTGTTAGAATATCCTCAACGATAAGGGTGTACTACATGTCACGAGCGGAGATTTAATATGACACTATACTGGTCGTGAGTTGAAGCCGTTTTCTTTATTAATCTAAGACAAGACGAAACCAATAAACCTTTATTATACGCAGGATAGATAGTTGGTCTTTATCAATGTAAAAACGACACGCGAGGTATATAGGATAATTCCGTGACATTGAGCTCGAATGAAACAATGCGTAAAAAATTTGTTGTGTGTCAGCTCAAAGAGTAGGAAGTTAGGAACAAAGAAAAGGAAAAAAAAAATGTACTAACAAAAACAATGGGCCAACTCCCAAAAACTATGGGCGTCTCTATCACCAAATTGTCGTCATTTTGAATACAGCCAATAATTCATTTTCAATAATTCCAATAATTCCTCTATATCACTATATAACTATTTGTCTCTGTAATAATGTATATACACTAGATATTATATTAAAGATACTTTCCTGTAGAAATAACTAATCTATATGCTTTATGTTGTCAGCACACAGAAAAATTGAGATTAACTAGTTTTGTATTCTTAGTTTTCTTGCTTGACTTATATCAATATCATTGAACTTGAATAATGACTATATGTAATTTAATTAATTAATTTCAACTTATGGTTCATATTCAGAGAATTTGGATTATCACATGAGGGCGACTGAGTGCCTCAGAAATATTGCTAAAAATGTTTGTTTTTTCTTCTCAAAGGCAAATAAATTTATTATCCTTTAAATGGGTCATATAACTATTTATGTGATAACTAATATGAAGAATTACTACTACGATTTACCACTATAGTTGGATACTTATTATTCTAAAATAAATCACCGAGTGGTGATACTGATAGCCATATTCATGCTATTACAGGGAATCTAGAGAATCATGCCTTGTTTCATTTTCAAACATGACGAGGATTGCATTATTAATTTATTATAATAGCTCCAATTTTAAATATGAATAATCTCGCTCATGGAGAATTATATATGCAGAATCTAAGATTAAATTAAAAAATATGAAAAAATAAACTAGATAAATTCATAGGTAGTTGGCTTAAGGTATGCTTGTTTAGTTTTTTTAATAAGTTATGTATAACTAAATTGTTTGTTTAAATATATGATATCTATTTATAGATGTTTATATAATTGTTTGTTCGGTGTGTTAAATAAATTGTTTTAATTAAAAATGTTATTATTTTGTCTTTTTTTTTAAACAAGTGAAGAAAAAGGCTAAATATTAAAATCAAGTATTACGTTATGAAATTAATATAATATATGAAGACTCTTTCTCGTTGTTTTTTTACATACATGTTAAATTTAAACACTAAACAAACAAATTATTGATAACTTAATTTATATTTTATTTTTTAAATAAAATATTATAAACTATAACCAAACGCTAGTTTCAGTTTCAGTAAAAACAAATAATCATGAGTTGTTAACTTGCCAATTGTATCAAATTCTTCACCAATTTATGTATAGCAAATGAAAGTTTGTTCCAAAACAATATGGAAGCTTGGTATAAACTGTAAAATATGACATGATATTAAGATGTCATTATTTTTATTTTGAATTGTATGGTACCTGTATGTTTATAAGTGTAGTTAAACAATTTAATTGTATGGTAAATGTTTTTAATGGTACATTAAGTCTTGACCGTTTTATTTGTTAGTAGTGATGAAAATGCTAACTACTAAGACTATATATTCATTAGTCCCCTTCTTACCCAAAACACACACTAGTAGAAATAATAGTATAACTATCCATCAAGCTCTCTACACTTAGGTTGGGTCAAGGGAGAGAAACTAGTCGAGTTCAAAAGGTTGTCTACATCATGTCAATATCCGCTACGGCTTCCGGTAATGTTGTTTTTATTTCATCTTTTCTATGTGATTATTATCATATTTAAAGGTCTTGTGACATAATAGTTAAAGTGTTCAACGTGTATATTTTGATGTTAATGTTTACACTTGTAATAATTACTTACATAAACTATAAACTATGTATAAAATTGTTGAGAAAACTCGTTTTGTTGAGTTTAACAATCTAACGTGTGGAAAGAGAAAAGAGAAGCTAAAATCAATGTAGAAGAAAATGAAACATCGCCATAAACTTTTGACTAAATTACACGGATGGTCCCTGTGGTTTGTACGAAATTGTAACTTTCGTCCCTCAAATTTCAAAGTTTCATGGGTCGTCCTTAACTCTGAAACTAGTAACACCATTGGTCCCTCCACTAACTGACCGTTAGTTAGTCAAACAAAAACACCCATGTGCCTTGCATGTGATGGGCAGTTTGGTCTTTTAACACACATGCAGGGACTACCCATGAAATAAATTTGTTAGAATTTTTAAAATTTAAAAAAATATTTTTTAAATAAGAAAATATATTTTAAAAATACGAAAAAATATTTAAAATTTCGAAAAAAATATTTGTAATTCGAAAAAATATTTAAAATTCGAAAAAAAATAAAAATATTTAAAATTCGAAAAAATATTTAAAATTCAAAAAATATTCGAAAAACAAATAAAGAATATATTTAAAATTCAAAAAAAAAAAATTTAAATAAGAATACATATTTTTAAAATTCGTAAAAATGTTTTAATTTCTAAAAAATATATATAATTAGAAAAAATATTTAAAATTCGAAAAAATATTTTTTAAATAAGAAAATATATTTTTTAAATTCGAAAAAATGTATAAAATTTCGAAAAAAATATTTATAAATCGAAAAAAATATTAAAAATTCGAAAAACAAATAAAAAAATATTTCAAATTCGAAAAAGTAATTTAAAAATTCAAAAATTATTTCCAAAAAATTTAAAAATTTCTACAAAACTTAAAAACGTTTTAGAAATGTTTTTTCTTAAATATTTTTTAAAAATTTGTATTTTAAATAATTTTAAGAAAAAATATTTTTCGTAATTTTTATAAAGTTTTAAGAAAAATTATTCGAAACTTTATTTTTTGAAATATTTTTTTAAGTCTTTTCTTAAAAATATTAAAAAAAAATAAATTTTCAAATAATTTATCTTAAAAATTTCATAAAACTTTTTAAGAAAATTCGAAAAATATTTTTTCTTAAAGTTATTTAAAAGATGTTTTAAAAAATATTTTTTAAAAAACAATTTCAAAACATCTTTAAGTTTTGTCGAAATTTTGAAATTTTTTGGAAATAATTTTTGACCTTTTAAATTATTTTTTCGAATTCTAAAAATATTTTTGTATTTTTTTTCGAATTCTAAATTTATATTTTTATTTTTTTCGAATTTTAAATATTTCTTCGAATTACAAATATTTTTTTCAAAATTTTAAACATTTTTTCGAATTTTAAAAATATACTTTCTTATTTAAAAAATATTTTTTTGAATTTTAAATATATTTTTTATTTTTTTGTCGAATATTTTTTGAATTTTAAATATTTTTTCGAATTTTAAATATATTTTTTTTTGTTTTTCGAATTTTAAATATTTTTTCGAATTATAAATATTTTCCAAAATTTTTATTTTTTTTCGAATTTTAAAAATATATTTTCTTATTTAAAAAACATTTTTTTTGAAATTTAAAAATTCTAACAAATTTATTTCATGGGTAGTCCATGCATGTGTGTCAAGAGATCAAACTGGCCATCACATGCAAGACACATGGGTGTTTTTGTTTGACTAACTAACGGTCAGTTAGTGGAGGGACCAATGGTGTTACTAGTTTCAGAGTTAAGGACGACCCATGAAACTTTGAAACTTGAGGGACGAAAGTTGCAATTTCGTACAAAGCTTTTCATTGTTTGAAAAAGCTTTGCAATAGCTTTTTACCACCAAGAGCATATTCAATGCATAAAGCTTTTGATGGCTTTTTGCGTTTAAAGCATTGAATACAATAACATTTTATAAGTAAGACTTTTACAAAACATTTGATGTTTGACAAGTTTTTGTATAAACTTTTTCAAAAATTCTTGTGTGCAATGCAAAAAAACATCTCCAAACACTTATTGAAATAATGAAAGGTTATCGGGTGTTTTATCCATTGTTGATGCTCTAAACAAGAAGACTTTTTAGATCATTTTGAAGAAAGACTTGGGTGATACAAGTGTTTGGAAGAATAGCTTGGTAATTTCAAGCATTGTAATAAATGGAGCAACTTTAATCAATTGTTATTAATGCACCAAGTCTTTATGACTTGCTGCCACTGCTCATGCTCTTAGAGGGAGATAGGTACGTCGAATTCGACGTAGCCTCTCGTCGAAACTTGCAGTCACACGACATTACGCCGACCCGTTTCCTTCACATATTAAACGACGCAGAAAAAAGGCCCACTAGCCATCAGGTGAAGGTTGTTTTTCAAAAAAAATATAATCCTTTTTATTTATATATCGCACATTAAATACATACAAATATTTATATCTCACAACAACAAAAAATGTCTAACCCAACTTCACTTCTCTTCTTAACACGACAAACCCGAATCAATGATCGTCCCCTAACCCGTCGAAGCAATAGTTGCAAAACTATATCTCATCCTCCTCGCAATCCCCGAGCTCTTCGCAATTCTCAACCTCCTTGCAATTCTCGTACCCTCCTTTTACTACGCGACATTTTGCTCAAATGACACCCAAACAAATTTATTTACAACAACAACAACAACAAAAAGCGTTTCAAAACGTGCAACTAACAACCAATTCCAAAAATTTCCAAAGTTAACAAGTTCCTGAAAAACAATTCAAAGGACCACAACCACAACCACCATTAAACCACCGAAAAGGAAAACGAATGGCAAAAAGATCATCCACCCTCGCGGTTAATTTATTCGCGAATGATGACGAACGATAACACTCCTCTACATTGTCTCTATGTTGTTTAAGATGAATTGCTTTTATGGTAAATGTTTACGTACCAATATACTAGAGGGTCAACGCTTTAGGAAAACACTTACACATTTAATTAGTAATGTGTGACAGACAATAACATTTAGGAAGATCATTGTAATGAATAATGTGGGACTAAATAAACACAATTTTCACTAATCATACGAGTTCTTCCCGCAGCAAAGTATAATTAGACGTTAGTTTAAATTCCCCTTCGATCATTATTTTTATTACTTATATAAAATATTAAAAAAAATACGAAAAGAATTTTATTCTCACCTTTATACCTTCTGCATGTTAGACACTGCTTTACTTACCACATTTCATGAGTGAACGAAAGTAACAACCCTGATTCCTTACTCATACTACACTCAGTGATTAGGTAAACTGCTTGAGGGTTATAAAACTTTGTTGGAAAAAATTTCTTTGCTAACTTGTATTAGTGTTACCCAAGCTTTAAAATAACACGATTATCTTGAGGTTCTTACCAAATAATGGAAACCGAACATACGACTACCATAATCACATGCTATAAACCTACATTGATCCTTGTTTTTTTGTAAAACACGTAAAAAATTCTTTAACTTTATTGAATGCATTATGTGCTATTAAACATGCATGTTAAGTAAAACATGAAGTCAGTAGCTAAATTCAAACAAGAACTTCAACCTTTCAATAATACCTTCCAAATTCCAATAATGCCAGTTAGAAAATGTCAAATTCATTGGTTAACAAAATTTTAGACTTAACAAAGTTCAAACAAAATATTAATTAAAATTAATAAATAATAAAAAAATATGTGTAAAAATTGTTTGAAAATTACAACCATGGATTTTTATATTCATCATGTCCTAAAAAATTGGTCATCGACAAAAAAACAGTCACATAAAACCATCATCGTTGCAATAATTATTTTTTTCAAAATAAAAGATTTACTCATAATTAATATTTTTAAAACTTTTTAGTATTTGTAATAATTAGATCAAGTGTAAGTAATATGTTAAACTAAAAGTAACATTTGAATTAGTTTTTAAAAATGATAATTAATTTGAGATAATCAGAAATAAAAAACTGATAAGACGGGAGTTAGGGTATCCACTATATTTGTTTCATCAAAAGGTGATGTAGACTATAAATTGAAATAACAAATTGAATATGTTGATTTCAACGAATACCAGAAACAATCTTTCCTACTATCCTTTATTGAAGCGAAGGCCGATAATTAGGCGAAAATCTTTAGCAAAATTGCCAAAACTTGACTTTTCATACAGTTCAGAATGGCTTATTTCATAAACTCATACAACTCTTAAATAAAGACAAAAAATTGGAAGAAAAAAACCTAAAAAACAAATGGACCAGACTCTAGCCTAAAAATAAAGTCTAACAAACATGATAAAAAACATAAAAGTGCTAATATATCATATATTAAGAGCTTTTGGGGCTTGAAACAGACTCTTGTAGCCTAAGTTATACCAGTTTGAAAAAAGCCTTTTACTTTACATGATTATAAGCTTTTAAGAATAAGTCGGTCCATTCTTTAATACTTGTGACTACATCAAGATGTCTAACACCTTTATAAAGTTGTATCTTTCAGTTTAATCATAGTGATCACTTGTTTCATGTCGATATGGAATAAAAATGGTTCACACTCTTGAACCTCTTCATGTAGTCTAATACATATGTTATTATAAATCTTTCGAACAATTGTAAAAGATTTATACATAATGAGCATAAGTTTTCAACATCAAATAAATTAAAATTATAAACTTATACAAAACTTCATCATTGTGAATGATCTTAATAATATTTCTCTTTATCAAAGAGATTTTCTATTAGGTTAATGTATTGTGAATGATCTTAATAATATTTCTCTTTATCAAAGAAATTTTCTCTTTATCAAAGAGATTTTCTTTGTGAATGATTTTCTATTAGGTTCATGTATCAGGGAGGAGCTTTTCTACAAGTAATACTTCCTAATTTTATTTTATTATATAACTTTTTGTATTATTAAGCGCTGAAATATAAAAACGAAACATAAAATATAAAGTTTAATAAATCAAAAGTAGTAAAATATGAAAAGTACGAAGTCGTAAACTGTCTTTTCCTGTTAAAAGAGTGAATGAAGTTGTCGAAATAAATATGAAACATTAAATATAAACGCTACAAGTCAAAACTTGTAAAATACAAAGACATAGAACAAAAATACAGTAAACCTAATTATTTTTTCTATCGATATAATACACAGAAAACAGAAGGGGAGAGGGGCGACGGAGGGTAAAGATGGTATAGAGGGTAGCAATAACTATGGGAGGAAATTTATGACCCGACACGAAATTCAACCCGAAAGTGATACGAAAATTAACAGGTTTAGATCGAGTATAAATATATTCCAGGTCGATTTTGTAGTCGACCCATCTGACCCGTTTATTAAACAAGTTAGGTTCAGGTTAAGAAAAATTTGAACGAGTCGAACCGCCAACCCATTTAATTAAGAAACTTTTCTTATATTAAGCACTATTTTATTTTATTATACGAGTTAAGTGAGTTGAACGAGCGATCCAAAATACATGTAACATGTTTGACCCATGTAATATGGAAACTTTTGTATATTAAACATGTTAAATGGGTCAACTGAAACCCATATAACTTATTTAACCGGTCAATCCACGTATATATATATATATATATATATATATATATATATATATATATATATATATATATATATATATATATATATATATATATATATATATATATATATATATATATATATATATATATATATATATATATATATATATATATATATATATATATATATATATATATATATATATATATATATATATATATATATATATATATATATATATATATATATATATATATATATATATATATAGGTTAAACGAATCAAGTATGAGTCATGGGTAAACTGTCACACCTCCAAATTATCAGAGTACGCGAGTCCACTTGGCGTGACTGTCATGACTATCATAAGACATAGTAATAAAGAACGACCATTTACAAGTCATTTTAATTCAATAAAAAATAAATAACATGGTTCGGAAGCATGTCAGTACAACATGACAAAATAAGTCAGAGTTTTATATAACACAACATGATAGCTCAAATCATAAACGATAGTCATAACTTTTATTATCTCCATGACAATCCAAGTCAGTCCTCCGTTTTGATACATGAGGAAAATATTGCTAAATCGTCAATATAAAGGTTGGTAAGTTTATAGATTTAAGTTTAAATAGTGTAATGAACCATAAGATTTTAGTTATGAAACCGACATATAATCTTATACTACGTAACAAATACAATACTATAATCAATTAGCATATGTTTACATATATGTCAAGCTCATGACACTAAAGCGTTAACTAAACCAACAATATATATAATATGAGCCCAATGAAGATGCCTATCTTGGGACATCCGTGAGGAATCAAATGTAATTTTGTATCTAATTTTACACACGTGCACAATTATATAGGGATGTCAATCCCAATAGATATATCCATAATTTCGCGCTTACGCATAGTAATTAACGGTTCATGACTAGTGAGCTAAAAGCAACTAGGATATCAGATACTTAGACTTTCAGTAGGTAAACGTATCAAGTTTTAGCACTTATTTTCATTCATAAAACAAACAATGTTCTCACCCTAAAAGTATACAAAACAAGTAAAAGTAGGGCTATGAAACTCACATCGAAATGATAGCAAAGATATAATAGCACAAATGTATATACGAGAAAATGACCGCTCAAAACAATCCGTAACCTAGATTAAATAAAGTATGTATTATTATACATGCAAAACTACAATAAACATATCATTTAGCCTCTTAGTATGTGCTTGCGTATAATTTATAAGTTAACCCGTCATTTTAATAAAATACATTATTTTATTAAGTCAAATGTCAACCTTGACTAAATTTAACCGACATTTTTAGAATCTACAAGTCAAATACGTCATTTTTCGTAACTGGACGATCCCTTCGTCTTAGCTTTAGACGGGTCAAATAAATTGTTGAAGTTGTTACGTAATCAATTTAATAAATTTTGAAGTAGTGTTTATATGAAAAGTATGCGTGAACAATCTACTTTACATATTAATTACAGGTTCGTTACTAAGTTATAAGACAAACTAAAAATATGTTCATAAACTAGCAACGAGGTCTACAACTTTCATTAAGGGAGTTTCCCGAGGCCATGTCTCTAAACGGGGAAAAAGGGAGCCCAAAAACAGACACGCACGAGTTTTCTGCCTAAACAAATTATACATGTATTCAAGGTGTTTGATGAAATGTTATATGACAGTTTCAAGGGTCGGGTTTTAGACATGCATAACTCGTTCAATAATGGGTCTTAAAGTAAATCAAAAATAGCGTTGTGTATACGGGACGACGATTTTCGTCATTTAAGTTTTGTAAATCAAGGTCGTTAAGGGGTTGATAAACTGTCTCAAAGTAGTCCGGTCAAATATGTCAAACGGCTCAACACTTGGCCAATATTTATCACTGTTTGTACAAAGCAACACGATTCACAGGACAATTTTTAAATGCTCATTACAAATTTGTTACTAGGCTGATTTTAGTGATTCCACTTTATTACGATCTCTATACTAGTGGCTTCAACATGAAACTCGAGGCTCGCCATATGGTGACGTTGACGATTTTATAGTCATTTCACAAGGTGGTCGTTTGGTCCATTTTACAAAGTCTCCATATATGTAAAGAACTTGTTTTTAATCACACGTTTATATAGCCAGTCTTATACTCGTTTACTAGTCGTAGTTTCTAGGGTTGTTACTTGTCATTTCACATGGCTTGGTCGACCTAGTCCTCGGCACACGACTCTTGTGTCCTTTCTTGACTCAACCCGTGACCAAAAGCCACACAAAACAGTAACCAAAACACAAACAGTAACATGTTTAAACTAGGGTTTCTATAGGTCTCGATTACGTTTCATTGTTCATTTCTTTCACACATTTTGATTTGGCATAAGCACATACTAGAACTTATGCAACAAGTAAATAAAGGAGATGAAGAATATGGGTGTTACCTTAGTAGCGTGAGACTTCCACAAGAAAAATGTGGCACGAACACGACTAAGAACAATACCAAACCACGAACGTGATTACTTCACCCAATTCACGATTAAAAACCAACACGACTCAACAAAAACCAACGAGCGCACAAATCACAACCAAGTCGTTTCTTCTTGTCCTCTTTCTCATGACCATGATGAACCAAACTATCAACTACGGTTTTGTAAACTTGTGTTGGGCCAATGAAAGTTTTAACTATGGCCCAGTCTAGATTTTCTTAAATTAGACTAAGTGTTACGAGTTGCTGTGAAGACCAGACCAGCTGAAGGTAAAGCCTCAGCTGGCACACCAAGAACATTCAAGTCAAAGACAACATCAGAGAAATCAAAGACTATCTGAAATCATACTCACCAGCAGTTATGGACATGCTGGGATGTAGAAGGAATGTACTGGTGTTCAAGGATCTCTCAGATGACAATACTCAGAGATCACTTACAACCATATGAATACTAATCAAGCAGAGACTTGTCTTACCTCTTATACTTTATGCGGGCGAGAATGTCCAAAGTGTTTTGAGCGGGACAAAATAGGAGATTCAAGATAAAGCCTAGTACGACCTAGTGGGACAAAGGTGAACAGTTGGCAGAACTGTTCACCTAAAGTTGTTTAAAGGTATGTCTTGATATAGACATGCATTTAATACGTTGTACTTTTGACACACAGAAGTTGACATGTATCAACTACTCCCACTAAGGAAGCAACCTTGTACCACTATAAATAGGAGGGAGAAAGAAGATAAATTTAATCCTTGTGCTTGGATAATTTATCTAAGTTTCTTTCTCACATTAGAACCTCTGAGTCCTCAGCTGTCTACCAGCGACTCTAAGGTTCTCTCGTAAACTTAAGTCTCGAATCAATTTTACTTGTTCTAGGGTTCATTTCTTATTGTCATTCAACGGGTGTATTCATAGCACTTTGTAATACTTTGTTTATAAAAGATTAATACAGCATTATACGTTTGAAAAGTATTCCGTATTGTGATATCTTGTATATGAGACATTGTATCAATAATTGTTATATTTTAGGACTTTTAATTAGTATCAAAGCAGTTTGATTTATAGAACTTTTATAAACCGTTCTTGTTTTTAAAATCAAGATCCTAATATGACTGATACTTTGCCTCCTATGCCACCACCCTTTGGTCAAACTAATCAAGCTAATGTTTCGACCAACGCCCCGGCCACCTCATCTACTACTACCATGACTACACATGTTGTAAGCCCTGTTAATAATGATGACGACCTTCCTCAACTTCTTGATGTTCGAGGGGGGTCACATGTGTCAAATGTACCAACTTTCGATGAAGAAGATTTTTCTAGCTGGAAAAGTGAATTTCTAATATATATTTAGATTGTAATATCTCACCTACTCAGACTACAATATTGTCCGCTTTGCCCACAGGCTCACGGCTTTGCTTTGTGGCCCTCTTGTAAGTACTTCCCGGCTGGTCACCTAACCTAGTACTACTCTGACATGAACACACTTAACTGCCAGTTCCAAAGAACCCCACGTGTAGTAGACCACAAAACGCGTTGTGTCATGAGAAGGCGGCTGTTATCTTATAAACCATGGATCTCTCCTGGCCACAGCCAATGTGGGATTTGCCTACTCGATGAGGTTTGCCCCACCATCCCGAACGGCTCAGGAGTGGCTCTGATACCACTTGTAACATCCCGCCTACTCGGACTACAATATTGTCCGCTTTGCTTGCAGGCTCACGACTTTGCTTTGTGGCCCTCTTGTAAGTACTTCCTGGCTGGTCACCCAACCTAGTACTACTCTGACATGAGCACGCTTAACTACCAGTTCCTAAGAACCCAACGTGCAGTAGACCACAAAACGTGTTGTGTCATGAGAAGGCGGTTGTTATCTTATGAACCATGGATCTCTCCTGGCCTCAGCTGATGTGGGATTTGACTAGGGTGTCACATAGATGGTTTAGAACCCTTCTTGATATAAATATTGGAAAATGACCCTTATGTTCCCTTGGCTGTTTCTTCTACCCCTGAGAGACCCATTAAGAAACCTGTTAAGTAATGATCTCTAGCGGATAGACGTCTGGCTAACCAGGACAAGAGACTTAAAAGTATCATAGTCTCTTGCCTACCCAAGAATATAATGAAGTCCATCATCAAACGCAACTCTGCAAAAGAGATGTGGACCAAATTGGTTCTAGGGTATGAAGGTCCAGAAGAAACCAAAGAAACCAAAATCCACGCCTGAGACTCAAGTTTAATGATTTTAAAGCCTTGGAAACTGAAACTGTTGCTCAAACATATAATAGGCTTAAGATTTTGCTGAATGATCTAGGAAATAATGGTGTTATTCTACCAAAAGTTGAGGTAAATGCTATATTTGTTAACAGCTTACCTAGAAAATGGCTTAGCCTAAACCAGACCCTAAAAGCAAATAATGCTATCAAGAATGATACTCTGGCTCAGCTGTTTAGTGCATACAATTATGAAGAAGGTTTGATTGACTCCATCTATAAGTCTGAAACTGACAGATTTACCACTCAGATCACTGGATCGAAAGCTCTTGTTGCTAACCATTCTTTTTAGGACAGCGACTCTGACATAGAAGAAGATACAAGAAGCAGTCAAAAATTTCTTGATGAGCTACATGTTGAATTCCATGATAGAGCTCTTCTTGCTGATCAAAAGAGATTCTACAAGAGATCCGGCAGAGTTGGAGCTGCTAAAGTTGACAAGTCCAAAGTGATTTGCTACACATGTGGTAAAGCTGGTCATTTCCAAAAGGACTGCTGGTCAAACAAGACCTCCTCTCCGAGCTTTCCCTCATCTAGCAGTGATCACAGCAACAAGAAGAAGTTTGCTCCATCTTCTTTTAAGCAAACTTCTCACTCTGACTCTAAGGGAAAGAAGGATTACAAGGTCAAGTATAAAGCACTGAAAGCTGAGCTGGTGAAACTTAATCTAAAGGCTGATGAAGCAGCAAAGAAAAAGGAAAACAAAAAGACTGAAAAGGGTCTTATCGCTGCCTCCTTTGATTGGGATGATGAACATCTTACATCAGAGGATGAAGCTACCACTACTGTCAGAGCTTTTATGGCAGACGTTGATGAGGAACCAGCTGTTGGGAAAAGTGAAGCAAGATCTGGACAATGGGTGAACATCACCATGAAAAAGGTACAGAGATTGCTTACTATGCCCGAAGGTATGATAGAGACCATGTCAGTGACTACACCTTGGTTAACCTCCATTTTGTGTAAGAACAAAGAAAAAATTTGTTAAACAAATTTCTTAATCTGAAAACTGAGTTAAATATTTGTCAATCTGAGTTAACAAATCTCAGACCCTTTGTAAATCTTGTCAATCAACTTCAAAATGAAGTAAGCAAATTTTCCATTAAAAATGAATCTTTATATGATGAAAATGTTAAACTTATAAGGACCATTGAAAAATGGAACAAAGGTCAATACACTGTGGAAGAGTTGGTTGCTGAAGCCATTCCGGGGAATGTGGTTCAAGCAATAGGGGTAAGGGTAGGTTTAAGAACCACATACCAGTGGCCAAAGTTAAATTTTTACCCTCAGAGCATCCCTCTCCTATATCCACCTATGTGGATGAGAATGACTTTGAAGAGGAGTCAGAGGATTCCAACCCCCTTCCAGCGTTACCCAAACTCGCTGGTGTTGCTCCATTTAATTCCTTACTTGGCCCAAAACATGCCATCAAAACCTCTGGTACTCCTAACCTTATTAAATCTTCTACCAGAGTTGCTGGGAAAGCACATAAAAAGGTTTTTGTGGCCAAAAAAACCAGCCAAACCCATTCCTCCTACTGAGGAGCTTTCACCCACCAAGAAACTTCTGCTTACCCTTATAGAAGAAGTAAAAGGTTTGAAAGAACACATCAAACCTAGGACTGACAGTCCATCTGTCAGTTCTCTTGGTGAAGGGTCCAGCAGCTCAAAAGGGAGAGTTATGTTGAGGCCTTGCAAACATTGTGGGTTCAAAAATCATTTGTCTGAAAATTGTTCAAATAAACCCAAATGTATCACATGTGATTCCAGTGAACACACCTCCAGAGAACATGAGGAGACCATAGTTGTACAAAAAACCAGACTTCAATTAAGATCCAAAACTCCTCACAAGTTAGGAGACCAGAACCCAAACCCAGAGACTCTTCTCATAGTTTCAGACCATTTCCTCCTTAAAAGTACTATGGTTTCTGTGATCATCACTCTGATGAGTGTTAACACTATCCAGGATGTGGCATCTGTGGAAGTATGCGTCAAACCAGAGATTGCAACCAAAGAGGGGGAGAAAGGAACCAAAGAAGACCTAATGTCGCTGGTCAGCGACAACATGGACCCACTGGAAAGTGGGTTCATCATCGAAACTAATTTAGTTTTATTATATCTATGTGGGAATACTTGAAGAAATCTGTTTGGTATCTGGATAGTGGGTGCTCCAGACACATGATAGGGGTTAAACAATATTTGCATAGATATAAGAAGGAGTCTGGTCCCAAAGTAGTCTCTGGAGATGACTCCTCAGGGGCTACTGAGGGATATGGCTCAGTGGATTGCAATGGAATCACCTTCACAAGGTTCACTTATGTCAGTGGACTAAAGCACAACTTAATCAGCATCAGTCAACTCTGCGATGTTGGTTTCAAAGTTTTTTTACCAAGACCCAAGGAACAATCTTCAATCAAAATGATGATGTTGTTCTTATTTTACCTAGAAGAAGGGATGTGTATGTTATTGACATGACATCATGTCCAGAAGGAAACAATACCTGTCTCTTTGCCAAAGCCTCAGATAGTGAAAATTGGCTCTGGCACAAGAGACTCTCTCACCTTAACTTCAAAAACCTCAACAAACTGGCCAAGAATGATTTAGTCGATGGGCTTCCCTCTCTGACCTTCAGCAAAGATAGGCCATGCTTAGCCTGCAAAAAAGGAAGCACCACAGAGCATCGTTCAAAACCAAACAATCATTCTGCATAAATAAGTGCCTCCATCTTCTTCATATGGACTTATTTGGACCAGTAAAACCTTAATCCCCTAATCACAACAAGTATACACTGGTCATTGTCGATGAATTATCTAGGTTCACTTGGGTATTCTTTCTTAAAAGAAAGAGTGATGCAGCTGAAAGGATAATGGACTTCATAAAAGAAATAGAGAACTTCAATGACTGCAGAGTTAAGGCTATCAGAAGTGATAATGGCACCGAATTCAAGAACCATGCCATGGAAGCCTTTTGTGATGAAAAGGGAATATCATAGAACTTCTCAAACCCAGGCACCCCAGAACAAAATGGTGTCGCTAAAAGAAGAAACAGAACCCTCATAGAGGCTGCCAGAACTATGCTCAGCGAATCAAGACTCCCAAAGCAATTTTGGGGTGAAGCTATATACACAGCATGTTACACACAAAACAGATCCATTATTGTGAACAGACATGGCAAGACCGCTTATAAAGTGTATAGGAAGAGAGCCTCTGATGTAAGGTACTTCCATGTCTTTGGTTGCCCTGTTTCCATTCACAACTACAAGGATCATCTGGGAAAATTTGATGAAAATTCAGATGATGGGTTCTTTCTTGGATACTCTCCCACTTCCATAGCATTTAGAGTATTCAATATCCGCATGTAAGAACTTGAAGAATCCATTCATGTCACCTTTAATGAAGTAGATCCTGTCATCACTCACACCAACTCAGATGCTTGTGACATTGACTTCAATGAAGTTAAATCATATCCAGAGGATGATTTCTCAATCCCTAAGGAATCATCTCAAATATGTCACAAGGATTTCCCTTATGTTCATGCATATGATCCTCATTCATTCTATGATATCACTCTAGAATTTGTTGTAGCTGAATCACATACTCCACCACCTATAGAAGAAAATGTTGATCATAACTCTCTAGTCTCTCAAATGGATGAAGAGATCATGGATGAAGAAATTATTTGTGATGAAGCACCAGCATACATTAAACCTGCTGTGACTCCTACACCCATAGAGACTCCTGCTCCTCAATCCAAATGGAGTAGAAACCAAGATATTCTTCTTGTGTATATTCTTGGTGAACCCTCTGAGGGAGTCACCACCAGAGGAAAGCTAAGATCTCTGGAAACAGCCTCAACGAATGAATGCATGTTCGCTAATTTTCTCTCTGAAGATGAACCAAAGAACGTTGATGCAGCCTTGCTGGATGAAGGATGGGTTGTGGCCACGCAAGAAGAACTGAATCAGATTAAGAGAAACAAGGTGTGGACTATGGTAAAAGCTCCAGCTGGAAAGCAAGTGGTTGGAACCAAATGGGTCTACAGAATCAAAAGGGATGAAGTTGTCATGATTGTTTAAAACAAGGCCAAGCTTGTGGTATTGGTTTACAACCAATCAGAGGGTATTGATTATGATGAAACCTTTGCACTAATGGCCAGATTAGAAGCTATCAGAATCTTTCTAACCTATGCAGCTTATATGGGTTTCATGGTTACCAGATAGATGTAAAGAGTGCCTTTCTTAATGGGAAAGTTGTAGAGGAAGTATATGTCAAACAACCCCCAGGGTTTGAGAACAATGACTATCCTCACCATGTCTACAGACTTTACAAAGCACTCTGTGGGCTGAAACAAGCACCTAGAGCCTGGTATGAAACTCTGTCTAAATTTCTACTTGAAAATAAGTTTGTTAGAGGTACTATTGACTAAACCTTGTTCACTTATAGGTCCAAGGGTGATGTCATTATAGTACAGATTTATGTGGATGATATAATTTTTGGGTCAACCAACATTACCTTGAGCAAACAATTTGCCAAACTTATGACCAAAAAGTATGAAATGAGCATGATGGGGGAACTAACCTTTTTCTTGGGTTTTCAAATCAAACAAAATTCAAAAGGTTTTTCTATTTGTCAAGAAAAATACGTTAGAGACTTGCTCAAGAAGCATGATTTGTATGATTGTGCATCAGTGAAATGCCCCATGCTTACTCCCAACAACTTGGGAGCTGATGAATCAGGGGTCTCTGTTAATGAGACCTTATATAGAAGCATGATAGGGTCACTGATGTATCTCATAGCAAGCAGACTAAATATCCAATTAGCCACATGTCTTTGTGCTAGGTACCAAGCTAACCCTAAGGAATCCCACCTTGTAGCTGTCAAAAGAATGTTCAGGTACTTAAAAGGATTTCCCTCTCTAGGTCTCTAGTATCCAAATGGATCAGGCTTGGACCTAAAAGCCTACTCAGACTCAGACTATGTTGGTTGCTACCTTGATAAGAAGAGCACCTCTAGGAGTTGTCAAAGCCTTGGAGGAAGTTAGTATGTTGGAGTGCAAAGAAATAAAACTCTGTGGCCATGTCATCAACTAAAGCTGAATATGTCGCTGCTACTGGTTGTTGTGCACAAGTTCTCTGGATGAAAGTCAATTGGTGGATTATGGAATCAACTATGAACAGGTTCCTATATTTTGTGACAACACAAGTGCTATTGCCATCTCAAATAATCCGGTACTTCATTCCAGAACCAAACATATTGACATCAGGTATCACTTTATCAGAGACCATATTTTAAAAGGTGATATTGAGCTTCACTTTATACCCACTGAATACCAGCTCGCTGATATTTTCACCAAGCCTCTGGCTGAGCCAAGTTTCAATTGGTTGGTCGCTGAGCTAGGTATGGTCAATATTGGGAAGTAAGTCTGCTAAGTGATCCCTGTCTCTGGGCATTTAAGGGAACTGAATGTAACAAGGTAGTTACATTCTAATGGGATTTAATATATTCTTGTATTTAATTTAAATGATTTCTTTTCAGTGCCAGCAACTTTCCCGCTTTCTAAGGGGACAAAGATCCCATGAAGGGTCAAGGGGTCCTACGTTTTTCTCAAAAGGTAACTTTGGCATTAAATGCATTAATTGGAAAATGGTAAAACTTTCTATTACCCATTGACTCACTTAATTTTTCCTTCTATCACTCTCATTATCACACACACACCTACTATTCATCTCTCTCAAATCTTTCAAACCTTCATTCGTTCATCAATGGTGTCTTCATCAGCAAACCAATCGTTCACCGTCTTAGCTGCATCCAACGTTGATTTTGGCGTTAATGAAGGAAATATTGTTCTCAACAACTGCATTGCTCTCCTTGAACACAAAAATCCTCTCTACACACCATTGTTGACCTTCTTGAAGAACTCCTCCATAGCCGAAGCTATAACAAGAGCACCTTCCACTTGCTACACACTATACTTGAGGGAGTTTTGGTTTTCGGCTGAAGTAGACCAAACCTCTTCAAGTATCGCCATTAACCTTTCCACCCATCCACAACCTCTCACCTTTAATTTCAATGACTTCGCTAGAGTCATTGGACTGGCTATTAATGATAACATGACCGCTGTACCAAACAACGTCACTGTGAAGAAAGCCCTGGCCACCCTTAAACCTCGACGACAACAAACCCTTCACATCCCTTGCTTTCCAAACCAAATCCCTGATCAAGATCAACTATTTCTCACCCACCTTGAGGACCCTAATGCTATATATTGTTAAATACTTTGGAGGGAACCAGGGATCCTATGATCAGCTGAATGGTTCACAACTGGCAATTGCATACAACCTTATCTGGGGGCTAAACATAGGGATTGCACACATTCTCTATTATGATCTTATTGCTAAACTAGAGAACAAGGGTAAGAAACACCGTCTGTCAACCATCTGCTACACCAGATATCTCTCTCTCATGATTGAGGATATCCTAGGAGAGCACTATGAGAATGAAGAACTCCACTCATTTTCTCCGTTTCACATCACTGCTGCCTCATTGAAACCCCTTCAGAGGATGAGGTACCACTTACCAGGCATATGTTAAAGGTTGCTGGTCTACTGACATCAGAGGAAGAGGAGCCCTTGATCCCTCATCTTGAGGTGAATGCTGAAGGAACTACTGAGAAGTCTCTGTCCAAGACCTCTGTGTAGTCTTCTTTTGGCCCAAGGTGATTAAGAAAAAGAATAAAAAGAGGAAAGAAATCCCGCTTTCCTCTAAATCCCCTTCTGTTAATCCTCCCAAGAAGATCAAGATTAAGAATGTCCCATCCCCTACTCTAGTGGATGAGGAAAGAGAGCCTGCTGCCGACAAACAACCAGCGTCTAGCGTCTCCAAGTCAGCCGAGACAACTAAGAACCTACTCAACGCTGATATCACTCAGGTATTAGTTTGCCTTTATTTTTTCCTTCTTGGAGGTTCACAAGCAATCACCCTCAAAAGTCTGTAGGAGAGGGTGATGAAGTTTAGGGTTTGCCTCAACCCTTAGAGTGTCTTTGTCAGCACCTAAATCCCATAAGACATCTGTACACTCTTTCTCTGTACTAGGAAATGACTCATTTGTGCTCATAACACATCCCGATGTTCCTTCACCCTCTGGACTATGCTCTGGCAAATAACAACTTAAGTACATTATAAGTCCCGAACCAGAGTCTCTGAACATCATTCAGTCTCTGGGTCCCCTCATAATTAAAAGAGTCCCAAAGAACTTATTCTTTTAGGGAGGCTAAATAATCACCCTCAGTCTTCCTAGGGGCAGCGATAAAAGGCGCCCTTTACCCTCATACAATTCACACTTAAAAGAGTCCCAAGGATCAATCCTTCAGGGGGAGCTGGATAATTACACCCAACTATTCTAGGGGCAGAGAAAGGCGGCCATTCCCATATCATGTCTCACAATCAAAAGAGTCCCAAGGAGAAATCCTTCAGGGGGAGCTGGATAATCACACCTAGCTATCCTAGGGGCAGCGAACGGAGACCATTCACCATATAATGTTTCACAATCAAAAGAGTCCCAAGGAGTAATCCTTAAGGGGGGAGCTGAATAACCACACCCAGCTATCCTAAGGGCAGCGAATGGCGACCCTTCATCATATCTTATTCATAAATAAAAGAGTCCAAAGGAGAAATCCTTAGAGGGGGCTAGATAATTACACCTATCTTTCCTAGGGGTAGTGAATGGCGATCCTTCACTTTATTATAAATTCACCAACTGTGTACTAAAAAGTTTCATAACAGGCCTTTAATCTTCACGAGGAACAGCTAAATAATGATCCATTTGCCTATGCTGGTGATGACAACGCTGAAGCCTCTACCATTGATCTCTCTGCCATCTCTGACATCGAATCTATGCCTGATGATCAATTTTATATAATTAAAGATGATCTCAGCCTCTCTGGCTTTGCTGACATGGAAGATGATGAGGATCTTAATTCTTCTGCTAATTTGAAGCCCATTCCATTCCCCACCATGATCAGTGTGCAGGAACTTGCTGCTAAGCAAGTATGAGATCAAAGGCCAATTTCCCTAACCCTAGTTCCATTCCCTACAATGCCAAATGTCATGGAGCTTGTGGCAAGGAGACACTGGGAAAACCTGCAACAACTAAAACCCATCCCTGTTCCAACTTCCAAGGATGAAAATGTACAAGAACTGGGCGCTGAGGAACTATGGGTTATAGGAGGAGACATCAGTATCACAAAGCCCATTATCACCAATGATGTCATCCTCTCTGAGCTTAAAAGTCTCACAAATGTTACTGAGGAGCTGGCCACAAACTTAGTGACTTCCATGACTTCATCCATGGAATCCTCTCTCAAATCCTTGCTTCCGCAATTATTAGGTACGACTCTACAAACTCATCTACCAGCAGAAGTAAATCAGAGTCTTGTGAAATACATGCCCTCTGCCCTCACAGTAGCTGTCCATGCCAAGGTTGCTGCTATTGCCAAGGCATCTGAACCACCACGACGCCTCCTTCAAGAGCTCCTTCAAGAAGAGCTCAAGGAAATCTGCATCTTTGTTCATCAAGAATTTGTCAAATTTAGCAGAGCAGGATCAGGCACAACTAGCATTGTGCCTGAGGGGGAGAATTCTGCTACTTCCCTTACTAAAGACGAACAAGATGTTAGAACAAAGGGGAGCAACCACCCAAACAACCAAAACCCACTATTCAACCAAAGACAATTGACATCCCCACACCAACTCCTGTCAGATCCTTCAAACCTAAAACAAAAGCCACAAGGGATAAGGGAAAAAGCATAGCTACTGATTAACTAGTCATAACATTGCATTCCCTACAAGAAGAAGGAGGATCTACTGACAAGGTCTCTGACCTTAACAAGTTTAGGAGTACTGACGAGCCACCAATTACTCTAGAGAAAGCTAGAGCCCAAATGATTGAACAAAAAAGGCTGGCTGACATTAAGGCTGCTAAGCTCAAAATCAAGGAAGCTCTGAAGAAAACCTTTCACCCTCTGTTAAGGAAGCTCAACTAAACATGCTCAAAGAACTTGAGACTAATAGAAATAGTCTTCAAATAGAATATGAGAAGATTGTGAACTAGAGAGTTGAACCAGCGCTCATCACCAAATATATCTGTTTCACTAACAAGGTTAAAAGAGTGGTGATGACCTTGTACATAAACAATGAGCTAGTAAACTATTGACAAGTTATCGTAATCCTTGTATTATCTAACTATGGAATAATTAATAAAGAGAGAAGGATAGATGAAGAACTTATAGAGAGAAACTAGTGAGAAGGTGGAGAGAAAAGAGAATGTTAGATTAAGAATGAATATCCAACCACCAACCACCTCTCCTAACATGCTAGGAGGGGGTTTATATAACACACCCTACATGTGGGCTTTGTGGGTTATATGTTTAGACTATGACTACGAGCCCATACAATGTATATATTGTTGGAGTGACTGAACCTTCCTAAATACGTAAAAACGTATTTCCAACAATCTCCCCCTAAGGGAGGTCACTCCAAACAAGGGCGTTACCCGAGCTACAATAATAAAATAAACCTAGCATACTATGCTTTGTCTTGAACTCGTAGTCGTCTTTTCTTTATCTTGTGAATATACTGATGAGATCTTTGACTTTAGTCTTGAGCATGTTTCCTTGCCTTGACCTTGTGCATTCATCACTTGTGATATTCGCCTCCTCGTGACTTCATGTTCCACATACTTACACCATTATAAATTCTTGAAAGTTTCAGAGTTTGATACCCAGCGGAAGACTTGACTTTTAGGCTTTCTTGAATTTGTTGAAGTATTAAGTGTAGAAAATATAAGCATGCGGGGACGACTTCTTCTCGGATTCCGCAACGCCACCGTCTTCAAATGCCGCAGCATAAGTAGACACGAACGAAATGGCTTTGAACATTTCATTCTAATTTGGTAGCATTTTACCTCCGGTCGGTGAAGACCGTTGGACGATATAAAATATCGTACTTGTGGCAGGTAGATTTAATTAAAAATCTCCTTGACAAGATTTCGCGGGTAAACCCGTTCTCTTTACTCGACCGTCCAAAGCTGACTGCAAATGTAAAGAGTGAATCATTTGGATAAAATTATCCGCATGATTGAATCCGTCAATTCATGTTCCTGGAACAAGTTTGATTCATTAACGAATCGCACCATCGTTGCTTTCCAGTTGTCACTAGCTTGATTCATATAGAATCTTTCAAGTTACCTACCAATTGTTGTTTGTGGTTAACACTAGAAGGATTTCTACTCATCACTGTAAACACTATAGAGTGTCACTCTGAGTGTTCTGGCAAGATCACTAAGATATTGCGTAGAGGCCTGTAACGTGTTTAAGTTCAGTTAAGAATTAAACCACTGTTGCTTTCCAGTTATCACAAGCTTGATTCATAAAGAGTCGCACAAGTCACCTACCATGAGCTTTTTGATATTCGCTCAAGAAGGATTTCCATCTTCATTGTAAATACTTTCGTATTACTCGGATGTTCAGGCAAGATCATGAAGATTTTGCGTAGGACTCTTAAGATATTTCTTACTTTTCACATTGTGTGAAGAAGTAAGGAAATATGAAAGTGTGTCCTAATGAGATATTTGATGATCTCAAATGGCTCTAGACTCGATCGTGCACATTGGATTTTCGTGATAGGAGGCTGGAGAGGATTGCCACCATTTCAATACCAATTTATTCGGAGTGAATAAATCAATAAATAATGTGTTGTCTCCATGTGATCAAAACAAATACCTTTTGAGAGATATCTGAGTAAGCTGGGATGGGTTGTGCATTGCATCACTGGGTCCATGATGTATGTCTTTAATATCGAGCATAATTAAAATGATCTCAATAGCATATGTGTTGACCCGGTTTCTGCCTAAGTTGTAAGGAGGGATTCTTTCTTTAGACCCTTTATCTTTACAATTCTTTTTCATTCTTCAACCCCTTCAATGCTTACCAATACATCATAATTAGCACCTTGTTGTGATTATTCTGATGTTAACTTAAGTACTTGGTCGGCATTCAGCTACATTCACAATCGTTCTCCATCTTTCCTAAGGACTACTATTTCTAGCTATGGAATGTCCTTGGGAAGATTCCTTCGGTTTTAGAAGAATCATTGGACTTAACCTATCCTACCACCACAATCTTCACCGTCGTGAAATAATTGGGTTGAGGGTAAGTATATGTCATCATGAAATCCATTTTGGTATAGCAAATCCATTTTGCTCCCCCTTAACATATGCCACGATATTCGAAAACATTTCGCATTTGTCGGGATGAGCCATCACGTTAAGTTAAACCATTTGTGATTAATCATTTTCCATATTAAATCACATTTTCTCTCCCATATTGAAAATATCAACTTAATCGATGTTTTTAATATCAATTGATTTAATAGCATTTTAAGAAAATTTGGGAAGAAATATGCAAATCCAATTATCTTCATGATTTACACAAGCTCCCCCTCAAATTAATGAGGTTGTACTTGATACGTAAATTAAATACCTTTTAAACACAAGTGTAAGGTATTTATCACGTGCAAAGATCATATATGATAATGTATTCACAAGATTAGCGATTTACGAGGTTGGACCTGAATGATGGAGAACATCATATGAGAGAATCACATGGTTCTTGTTCACGAATGTTGGTCGCCTCGTCACTTCTGAAATTATCTCCTCCTTGACACCATATGTACGATTGATATCGTTATCTTGACACCAATTAGTGAACTTGGCACTTTCGGCATCGAAGATTCTGAACGCTTGACAATTGCTCCCCCTCAATTGTTGACCCGTGTTCTATCTAAAGAGTTGTAGCCGTCGTTTGAGTAGTCGCATCGTCGAGTATGTAGATATCAATTGTAACTTGCTATGATTGTAGAGATGATAACTTCATAAAAACAAGATTTCTCTCGTTTTAACAAATAAATGCACTGATGCGTACATATATCCGTGTTAAACTGTTTTATAATGTAAACACAATCCCTTACATGGTTATAAAGTAAACCATGCCCGAGAAAATTAATTTCTGTTGTTGAGTCAAAGCTTTCCGGTGAAATGTTAGACTTGAATATGAAAAGCGGGTTACTATCTGAAATAATAGCAAGCCATTTTGAGCATGTTTTAATCATTTCAACTTCTGCTTGAACTTTATTTACAACCCCGTGTCATTATTGAACGACATTTCTAGGATCGTAAATATTATCGATTCCAGAAGACATGCTCTTTTTATCAAAAACATTTTTGAACACACAATTTTGAAAGATTTAGAAAAAAAACCTTTCGAGAAATTCTCGAAAAGTTGTGTTCAATGTTTTGAAAGCCAATTACTTGAACTTAAGATATTGAATATCTTACAAAACGAGCTCAAGTCCGAGAAGTTGTAAACTTCCCGTTGTCAAGGATAAGTTACTATCGGCGATAAACTTTCCTTTTAACCGAAGAGCGGGTTCTAAGCTGACATTTACTTAGAATTCATATACACGATCTTAAAACCGTTGAATGGTTTTAATAATAACCCGTGTCCGAGAAAATTTAATTTCTCGTTAATGAGGATAAGTTTATCATCGGCGATAAACATTCCTTTATTTGAAGATTGGGTCATCGTCTGTCATTTAACAATGAACCACGTTGTTAGCTTAATCGTAAATCCCCTTAAACACTTGATTCGTAGATATCAGCTTCTTTAGCAACCAAACGCTAAGAGTGTCCTTAGTTGAATGGTATACAGAGATTTGACCGGTTTGTTGTTGTTGATGCTTGACTTTAGTACCTGTACTAGAATCAACAATATGCATACTTGCACATGGGTTAGCGATATCTATTTTAGAACCATGCAGGGGTTCACAGCCAACTTTGGTAGTGCTAGAGGGAAACATCCTTCCTGTAGGAACCCATTGAAGATTAACTGATTTGATAATCCTACCCGTGGGTTGCCACTTGAGATTGGATCTAGGCGACATGGTTTTCTTATGCACAGCGGAAGACTTAGCGGTAGAAGACCTATTTCCTTTAGGAATCCCTCTTTTAGCACTTGAGTTCAGCTCCGTCAAGACTTTAGTTACACAAGCCGCATGATTTGTCGTGAAGACACTATTCATGCATACGGAACAAACACCATGTTTGGGGTCCGAATGAGATCTAGAGATCCTAGTTCTTGCTTGTGTCATTTTCTTAGATGCATCTACATAGTGATTATTAGGTATGTTATTCGACCTATGTTGTGGCATATTCTTAGAACTATACCTAGAATCACTAGTAGCAGTCTTGTTTGTAGATTTTGCATAGGCTGATTTGATCACATTAGGCTTAGATAGTGGAGTGACTGGTCTAGAAATATGAACCATATCAACTTGGGAGGAAAACCGCGGTCTCGAGGATTTTGGTCGCTCGGATCTAAATGCAGTCGGTTGTCGAACGGACTGATTTTTAGGCGATTTCCCCAAGATTGATGGTTTTTCAAGCTTAGTGTCCACACTAGTGCCCTTGATTTTCCTTAGCTCATTTTTCAGAGCAGTTATAGCAAAAACCTTTTTCTGAACCTGAGCCTTTAAATCAACATTTTCAGTAGTTAACAAGGTCGTTGACTCTAGAGTTTTAGACCTCATCTCTACGATAGAATGATTTAACTCACTATAATGCTGTTTTAAGGCCTCGTTTTCCTTTTGTAAGAGGTCTTGGGATGGCAATTTAAATTCTATCAAAGTAATTTGTTTCACAAAATTATCTTTTTCGGCTTTAGAATCTTGAATTTTTTGATTTAATTTTCGTTCAAGAACAACGTTTGAATTTTCAAGTTTCTCAAAATACTTTTAAAATTTATCCGTTTTCTTCGAAAATTCAAGGTATCCTCAAGCTCTTTTGATTGTTGAGCTTCGATCGTTTCAAGCTCTTCAATCCTAGAAGCAGAATTGGTTAAAGAAGCAATCATAAGGCATATATCTTGATTTTTAGCATTTTGATCACTTTCTCCCCCATTATGACTCACATCGGGTGAATCAGAAGTGGAATCACCCTTTTCCATCCCATGTTTGTCATAGGTGGGTTCTGAGTTCTCAACATGCTATAGATCATTGTGAGATTCAATATTCAATTGTACCTCAACTAGTGGCTCTTCGTCATGCATGCTTGAGTCATGTTGTCGTGATGCATTGACGCTGCTGTCATCGTTAACCAAAGCGGTCTCCTTTGAGTCATCCGTAAGACTATTTGTTTCCTCTGACATCTGCATTGGATTTTCTTGCTTCCAAGTATCATAAGCAATTTGAAGTCATGATCGTCATTGAAACAGATGCGTAAGAGAAGTCATGTATTTGAACAAAGTACCACGGAAGTCTTGAATCTCTTTATGCATGTCTTAAAGGAATGACTGACAGGGCACTGAATTTTCTTTCTTGGCAACATCGAATTGAAGAAAAATCGATAATTGTTTCAAAAGAACTTGAAGTGCAGATGCAGATTCAATATGATTAAAGTCTTCTTTGTCAAGTTGCTGCTGAAGAATATCCAAGTTTATCATCATAGCCTCCATGAAGAAAGGAGCATCTTGACCAAATATTGCAACAAAGGATGGTCCGTAGTCTAGCTTGGTAAGCTCGTAAAGATGACATTCAAATTGTCTAAATGAAACCTGACATTTTTGTCTTGCTGCTTCTTGCATCTTCTGCAATTCTCCCTCTTGATATGTCGAATTCAACAAATCCATTGAAGTTCGATGACAAATGAAAGTGAGGATTACTTGTCGATCGATCAATGAAAGAAAGTAATTGTATATGTTGTTGTGTCTTAAAGCCGAGAAATAATGTTGAAATCCCCTAAATTATGTTCTCGATAAACCAAAAAATCCAAGTCAAAATTACACACAATTTTCAAAAACACGTTTTTGAAAAGGTTGGACCGCAACACTTGATCGCGGTGGAGATCGTAACCTTAGATCGTACTAGTGATCGTACTCCTTGATCGTACCCAACGATCGTACTCGGATCTTACTAGTGATCGTACCTAACGATCGTACTCGGATCGCACTAGTGATCGTACCCAACGATCGTACTCGGATTGTACTAGTGATCATACCCAATGATCGTACTCGGATCGCACTAGTGATCGAACCCAACGATCGTACTCGGATCGCACTAGTGATCGTACCCAACGATCGTACTCGGATCGCACTCGTTTGATCGTACCCTTTGATCGCAACGAGTGATCGTGGCCTGTGATCGCAGTGAGTGATCGTGGCCTGTGATCGCATTGAGTGATCGTATTATGTGATCGTGCTATTGGATCGCAAGTAGAATCCCCAGGTTTATGCGATCACAATACACAGATCTTACTATGGTTACCACTTATCTCGGACAGTACAAAACACAACAAATTCGAGATTCTAAGCCTAAAAATGAATCAAACACCCAAAATTTTTGTGTTTTTAACCAAAGTAACAATACCAAACCACTACTACTAGTATGTAGGTGATGTATATCAAGATTAAACCATAAAAACACAACAAAAAAATTTTGGGTACGTATGATTTTGGATCAAACTAGGCGAATGAATCAAGAACACAAACATAAAAACAAAGCAATCATCCCATGGCTCTTGATACCAATTGACAAGTTATCGTAATCCTTGTATTATCTAACTATGGAATAATTAATAAAGAGAGAGAGATAGATGAAGAACTTAGAGAGAGAAAGTAGTGAGAAGGTGGAGAGAAAAGAGAATGTTAGATTAAGAATGAATATCCAACCACCAACCACCCCTCCTAACATGCTAGGAGGGGGTTTATATAGCCCACCCTACATGTGGGCTTTGTGGGTTATATGTTTAGACTATGACTACGAGCCCATACAATGTATATATTGTTGGAGTGACCGAACCTTCCTAAATACGTAAAAACGTATTTCCAACAACTATAAGGTCAACAGTGACTTCAAGCTCAAACATCTGGGTCTCTTAGAGTGGTTAGAACTGTTGTCTGTTGCCCAAAAGAAATCTGGGCCTGGTGCAGCCCAGATGATGAAGAACATACAAGCTAAACTCAATTGGGTAAGAGACACAACAAAGAAGTTGAAACTTTCACTACCCCCTCAGCTATCACAACAACAACCACAAGGCCAAAGAAAGAGAAAGAACCCAATAGGACCCCTCATTGAAATGTTAGTTACTGAAGATGTGATAGTAGATGGGATGCACAGAAATCTGGTGCTTCCCAAAGAAATCTCTAAGCCTGTCAATGGTCAAGCATACACTGAACCAGAGAAAGGCATGGCCTTCATGAACAGAAACTATGACTATGGCTTCTAGAGGGAAAATGAACTGAACCTTGCTTCAACAGTCCAGCTGATCAGACTCAAACAATGCCTATTGAGGAACTGCAAGTATGCCAGTGACTTGAGTATGAGATTGAGCTGATCATCAACTCAAGAGCAGATAAGGTGGAAGCTCAGAGAATCTGTGACCAGAACCTCGACCAATGAAAAACTTGTAATTTTATTTTCTTTTCACCTTTGGGTGTCTTTGTAATAGGTTTAGGTTCTTTATGTTTAATAAAACTCTGAGGTATGTTTGTTAAATTATGTGTAAGAAGAAGATGTACTCACTTACAGTAATTTCAGACTTAGTATAATTTATAAACAAATAGGGGGAGATTGTTGGGCCAATTAAAGTTTTAACTATGGCCCAATCTAGATTTGTTTAAATTAGACTTAGTGTTACGAGTCGTTGTGAAGACCAACGACAGAGACCAGACCAGCTGAATGCAAAGCCTCAGCTGGCACACCAAGAACACTCAAGTCAAAGACAACGTCAGAGAAATCAAAGACTATCTGAAGTCATACTCACCAGCAGTTATGGACACGCTGAGATGTAGAAGGAATATACTGGTGTTCAAGGATCTCTGATATGACAATACTCAGAGATCACTTATAACCCTATGAATACTAAGCAAGCAAATACTTGTCTTACCTCTTGTAGTTTAGGTGGGAGAATCTCCAAAGTATTTTGAGCGGGACAAAATAGGAGATTCAAGATAAAGCCTAGTACGACCTAGTGGGACAAAGGTGAACAATCGGCAGAACTGTTCACCTAAAGTTGTTTAAAGGTATGTCTTGATATAGACATGCATTTTATACGCTGTACTACTTCCACACAGAAGTTGACACGTATCAACTACTCCCACTAAGGAAGCAACCTCGTTCTTTCTCCCATTAGAACCTCTGAGTCCTCAGCTGTCTACCAACGACTCTAAGCTTCTCTCGTAAACTTGAGTCTCGAATCAAGTTTACTTGTTCCAGGGTTAATTTCTTATTGTCATTCAACGGGTGTATTCATAACACTTTGTAATACTTTGTTTATAAAAGATTAATAAAGCATTACACGTTTGAAAAGTAGCAAGAGAAGATTTGGGTTTTTAGTGTGTGTGTTTCAGCTTATGTTATCAATGGAAGAACCAAGTGGGAAAGCATGAAGCTTATAGTCATACCTTTGTTGTATCTCTATGAAGAATTGTTTTGGGAGAGGGTATGTCAGGTGTGAAGGATTTACACAATGGGTATAGTATGTAAAGAGGAAGAATGAATATTTTGGGTTGGGGTGGGTTGGGTTCTTACTTGTGTATCTAGATTGATTTCAATTGATTCAAATTAAAGTGTTATACTTGTGTAGTGGACTTGGTGATGCCAAGCTAGGGGTTTCCAGAAGCAAGGGTCAGTTTGTTGACACTCATATGAGAGTGTCGAGTTCCAATTTGTAAGTGGTGTCGGTTTATAAGTTAATATAGATACGGTTCATTTAGGGTTTATAAGTTAATATATATATACGGTTCCAATTTGATATGTACACACTTTGCATAAAATTAACCGGGAAAAATTCAGTAGACATATAAGTCTATCCGTTAACTAGGACTTAACATTATTTAAATAAATCAAAATTTCACGATTGTTACATAAACATGTTAAGAGAGACATTAATATTCGATTATTAAATAGTATTGAGTTTAGGTTAAAAAATCTGATCCACCAACCTACCAACTTGAATCCATTAACTCAAGCCCAACTTTAATTGTCACCTTATCATTAAGAGCCAAGTGTATGGTTGAAAGGATACCTTTCTTCACTTTGGCTTCATTGCTGCCACCTCACACCAAAATAACTTACAAAAATACCCCTTCACACATAACATTCATTCTCTTCTCCATTTTAGTCTCACCAACTATTTTTTTTTTCACTTTTTAATTTTTCATGCAAATTAAATTTCATTATTAATTAAATTAAAAATATAAATACATAAATATAAGTACAATTCGAAACTTAAGAAAATATATGAAAATTAAAAACACACGACAAATAAACAAGATACGACAAATTGATCTTGATTTTAAAAAGAGAACTTAAGTTGAGGTGAGGATATCTGTTATTTGGGAATCGAGACTTTTTTTTAGTAAAATGATAAATTTAATAAAATGATATTAAATATTAAAATTGAAAGATATATATAATAATAAAGATAGGTTTATTTTTTAAATAAAAAATTGAAAAGTATCCATTAAGAGAGGAGTAACAGTAAAATATTTTCTTTTTAATGTCACGAACGATAGATGAATAAAACAAAATTATCGTAACAAAAATCGACAAACACCGATAAAATACCACCTCATACCGACGAGCACCAGCTCTCTAGCACACCCCTTCCTCTGATGTAACCTCTTCCGACTTTGTAATGCAAAAAATTTAGGAAAAATTATCAAAAGAGTCCAAAACCTTTTTTCTAATTCCCACAAAAGCCTTTAATTCTTCTCTTTCCGAAAAGGACTTATTTTTAGGACAACTGGGTGCAGAATGCGCTATATGTCCTCTGTTACCCTTGTTTTTCAGGCAATCAGTCAAAATTACTCTACTTTCTCGGACACTTGTCAATATCTAACGCTTGTTACCTTATATTCTTTTATTGTCCTGGACTGTTTGAAGAAAAACATATTTTTTAAACTAAATAACTTTTGTGCTCTAAATTAGAGTACTCTTTTAATCATTTCCCAAAATTTTAACATGTCTTTTCCATAATTGCAGAGATAAAAGTTTCAAGCCCAAACTGAAAAGCCGAATCCACATAATAAAGTCAATAGACGTTACATTAGCGTGTAATAACCCACGCCACGTGGCCCACACACTCGCTATCCTACGCACGGATATCATCGCCATATGCGGGTCCCACCTACCACAGATGCCGTTCGATCCCTCAGTCACAACCTTATTTTTGACACAAAAAACTTCAAAAAAATATATAAAATATTTTATAAAAAGACAATAATACCCTTAAACTCTTTCTATAAATTCATTGTTTCTCTATGATCACTCTCTCATATATTTCATATATCCTCCGTTACATTTCATACAAAATTTTTTATATTTTTAGTTTTGTGAATTGTGAGATATCATTGTTTGAAGATGTTGGGTGTGTTTAGCAGCTCAATAGTGTCCCCACCAGAAGAACTGGTGGCTGCTGGAAGCAGGACACCGTCTCCTAAAAGCTCGGCCAAGGCGTTGGTTAACAAGTTCGTTGCAAACAACGCCTCGGCCGTGTCTATGGTTATAGGAGACGATGTCCAGCTAGCTTATACCCACCAAAACGAGTCCCTCACACACCCGAGGTAAAAACTTTTAACTTTTACTACACGATATATGTATGATCATGCTTGTGTTACTTGTTTTTTAAGGTGTATTAGACGGTTTATTACTTTAGGATTAGTTACGTTACGTGTGGAATAATTGATGCTATGCTAGTATACCTTGTACCTGAAAATAAGGGAATATTTAATTCAATTTAATATTGCTGTACAATACAGTTGTGTGATACTGTGGGTATGTTTAGCTTTATACACTGCCACGTATTGTAATTTACATGACGTACTAAAGTAGTAACCAGTAAAAATAGTTTTACCGTTTTTATCGCCAATATTGACCTAGTGTAACATGATGATGAAATATGCCAGTTTTTATCGGTTGTTATGATGTTAACTTTAATGGGAAAGGTTATACAGACCCTCTTAAAAAACCATTTGTACTCTCAAGATTTTCATGTATTTTTATTTATATAATTTTCAGGTTTTTATAAAACTGTAAAACGGAGAGTTTGGAATAAAAAAAAGGTTTCGCAGAGTCAAAATTGTTAAACCAACAAAAAAACGCGAAATAGAAACCGATAAAAACTATATTAGACTAAACCCGAAGAATACAAAAACCTGTATGATGCTCAACAAAAAAAAAAAAAAAAAAAAAAAAAAAGAAATCTGGAGAACAAAAAAAATTCTATAGAATATGCTATGTTTTTTTGTGGTCTGGCTTTTTTTTTTCCTACTAGAAGAATATGGAATATTGGCTTATATTGTTTCTTTCTGTAAGAAATAAGAATTTGAAGTTACGTGTAATTTGTATCATAACTTTTTGTATCTTTTCTCATAATCTTTTGTAGTAATGTTTATTAGTACTACTTTTGTATCTTTGCACATAATCTTAATAGAAAATCACATGTCACATAATTCATAGTAGTAGCCTTTTTTTTCATGTCATGTAATTTATTCCAAGTGTATTGATCTTGCTATTAGAAGAATGTATTGGTATTAATTGTTATTAAAAGGATAATAATGAGCTTAGGATAATATAGAATCCATCTATTGATAGCAAGATGATGTGAAGTATGGCTAGTGATAGTGAGTGATGATGACATGATAATGGTTCTCTCTATTCATTGCAATTATTCTATGTGAAAAGTTTTCACCCACTATAAAAAAGGTAAAAATAGTATTTATCTACCCCTTTGTTGTTTAAAGAAAACATTGATCAATAATTCTTCTAAGGGAATATAAAAATGGACCTCCGTTATCTTATCCGATCCCCACCTTTGATCATCCATGGTGTCTTGTTGGTAAATATTATTAAACAGGATATTGTGTTTTTTGTTTTTAGTTACATGTTTGATGTTCTTCTCAATCATGTGAGTACGATCCAGTGATCATATTTTACATATCAAATCTAACTAAATGCACATTTGGGGATGGTTGGGGAAAGAGTCGGACATGGTTATAACTTATAAGGATATATGTCATGCGCATGTGAGTCAAAGACTCACCTCCTCGGGTACCCGTCTATTCACTTACTCGCCCAGACGTACATATTAGCCTTAACATAAGACTAAGTCGAGTTTAAGCTTGATGTACTTGAAACAAAACTTGAAACGAGTAATGTGTTTCGACAACCAGTATGGTAAACCAAGTTAAAACTACAATGAGTAGCTTCAGAGAAATAGCATTCGCCCGAATTCATAGGGTTAGTTAGGTTCTCCTAACTCGGTAGCTTATTAACGGCCGGTAAAATTTTGGTGTTTTGTTTTTTGTTATGATTAGTTATTGGTTTCATCTTCCTTAGCCCTGCACCACACGCAACTACAAGCTTTTCCCATCTTAGCTTATCCAAAGTCAAGAAGCCTCTAGACTCTAGTGATTTATAACCATTTTTGTTTTTGTAAGTTGTAACAAACTTCTTGGTAATAATTGACCAACATTTGATACCAGACAAACGCCATTAGTCACCCATCCTTATTATTTTTTTGTAAGCTTGTGACTTGTATGGCCCATTAAAGTTGAATGTTGCTTGTCAAAACAAAAAAGATTCAATTATCTATCTACTTTGCTAGTTTAATTTGCTTTAAATGGTTCTTGGTTTAATCTTTTCACCACCAACTTTATTTGGTAATATGTCATTATTTAAGCATGTTAACTATGAACCTAGTACTAAATCAATATAATCAAACATGGTAGATCTTTTGCGGTCAAAGACGAGATCTTTTGCTTATTCGAAGGAACGCTCGACAACTTGGGTAGTTTGAAACAACAATACGGGCTTTCCAAGTCAGCCAACGAGGTCGTTTTGGTCATTGAGGCTTACAAGGCTCTTCGTGACCGCGCTCCTTATCCTATGAACCAAGTTGTGGGTCACCTTGATGGAAACTTTGCCTTTGTTGTCTTTGACAAATCAACCTCTACTTTATTTGTGGCCACAGTAAGTCATATTTTCATAATTACTTACCTAAGTTTTACTCTAGTGACTATATTACTTAGAGATGCGATTAATCTTTATGATTTGTTTAATATTAAGTGGTGTTGGTGATGATAATGACAGGATCAACATGGTAAGGTTCCTTTGTATTGGGGAATCACAGCCGATGGGTGCGTTGCATTTGCAAACGATGCTGATTTGCTTAAAGGTGCTTGTGGCAAGTCACTTGCTTCGTTCCCTCAAGGTTCGCTTCTATCCATTTTTGTCTTAACCTTTTCATATGCGCGTTGGGTTGACACAAAACATTTACATCCAAGACTTAAATTATTATGTTACATATCAATCCGTTAATAAATAACACGATGTACCAAGGACGGGCCTTAGTGGAGACCGGGGAGGGCCACCTCAATGCTTCTACTTATATTTGCTTAAATGAAATATAACTTTGACTCGATCAAATCAAATATGATACTCGGCCCTTTCAAAAATTTCACCCAAAAGTCCCGTCTAGGACGACATATTAGGTTCTATGCACATTTGGATGATTTTCAACCCGTTTGACCATTTTCCTTTTAGCTTAGTTTTTTATATCCAATTTGATTCGTTAATGATTAGACGTAACTAAATAGATCAATATATTCAAGAGTAAATTGTCACCATTATTTTTCAAGATTTACAAAACGTTGCTCCGTGGTATGCACTATGCAGGATGCTTCTACTCCACTGCAGTTGGAGGGCTAAGATGCTACGAAAATCCGAAGAACAAGATCACAGCCGTTCCCGCAACTGAGGAAGAGATATGGGGAGCAAAATTCATGGTAACATATAAAAAATCTCTCGTCCACTAAGAATGCATGATTTTCGCTTATTCGTGGTCGTTTTCGCGACTATTTTAGTGGTTTCTAGCGCATATCATGTGGTCCCAAATATTAAACTCAATTATTTCAATAGCTTAGGTATATGTTACTATCAAATGTCGAGCAAAATGTGACATCTTGGATGATATTTTTGTCAGGTCGAAGGCCCATCAGTTATCACAGCCACAGAGTAAGCGTATCATTTTCGACCCGTCACCCTGTCGACAGCTTGATCCACAACTTTTTTATCCGATAATCACCATCTCCACAACGACGACATGAGATCCCGTCTTACTAGAGCAACATCTTTATTAAGACTATAAATAGATGTTTGTTTCCTTTTTATGGTTCTTAGAGGCTGAGGTTGTAGTTTTCGACTCGTATGTGGCTTATGTACATAAACATGTTGCTTGTGTAATAAAGTTTGGGTAGACATGAAATGTATAATTTATGGTTGTGGTCTATTTGTCATTCTTTGAGAGCTTATTTATAAACTTAAAAGTATCTTTGTGGTGTATAATACTAAAAAGACTAGCTTCTTTTTAATCTCCCACTATTGTGGGATAAATCCAAACACAATTGTTAATGTTAAAAATCGCTTTCACAAGTTTATACCATTTTCTTAAATTATAGTGGTTGTTTCCACTTTTTATATCCAATGGTTTTGCTAAGTTAAAAAGCAAGTTCCAAAAGTGTATACATCTAATTTATTTGGGGTTGTTTTCAGATACAAAAGGATATATGTCTGATAGTTATGGGCTTTGGATTGATGATATCATCATGATAAGAACTTTATAATTTGTTATGTGGTGGATGTTTATGTAGATGTAAATTATGTAAAGGTCAAAATCAGTCTTTTTATCATCAAATATAAATTAGGACTATTTCCAAGACAGATTTAGAAAAATAAATATGTGATAATTCATGTCTTGGGTACTATACTACACTACTCCAGTAGTCTAGAAAAGAAAAACTCTTTAAAGGTTAATGATTTGCACACTCAAAAATTTGATTGGGACACTCTAAACTGTGCATTAAACAGTTGTAATGTTCTTTTAACAGATTGTATATTTGAGTGTCTCAATCAAAGAGTGGAGTATGCCAATCAATTCTCCTCTTTAAACAAAAAAGGTGTCAAGCTGTCAATATGGGTTGTACTTAATGGGCTAAATATAGCATATATGTTAACCACTGATTCAGGCCACCACAACAAGTCAAATAAAATTAAAGATGAATGCTCGTGTATATGTCCGAACGACCCAAGTTTGGACGGCCTAAGTTCGTACGACCCAAGTCCGAACGATCCAAGCCAGTAGTTAAAGCAAAAACACTAGACGAGATTTAAGGGTTTTAGTCTTCTCAAAAAGATCTATGGCTCATGGGCCCAAGATCCATAGCCCATCGGTCCAATAAGAAATAGTGCAAGTGAGTAGTATAAATACTTCTTATTTTCTTTATTTAAGGTAAGCATTTTACACACACCACTCTTTATATTCTCTCTCTACACTATATCATACATATTATATATGCATATCCTCTTTATTAGAGTTTTTACTTGACTGTCGGAAGGTGATCTCGGAGCTATAGCCTAGGGTCCTCCTTTTAACGGGTTCTTTCATATTGACATATGGTTTCTATGCTCGGGGGAAAGACGAACGATGCAAGAGAGTCGTCTAAATCACCCCGGCACAAGAAATTATCTAAACATATTATATGTCTGAAGGACCCAAGTCCGAAGTCCACAACATAAGTATAACATCGTTAACTATACGCGAACAATACTATACTAGGGGGACATGTTCGTGTATATGTCTGAAAGACTCAATTCCGGACGACCCAAGTCTGGACGATCCAGTCCGGACGACCCAAGTCTGGACGATCCAGTCCGGACGACCCAAGTCCACACGATCCGAGCCAATAGTTAAGGCAAATACACTAGACGAGATTTATAGGATCTTCTTTCCTCAAAAATATCTATGGTCCATGTGCCCGAGATTCATAGCCCATCGGCCTAATAAAAATAGTATAAGTGAGTAATATAAATACCCCTCATTTACTTCATTTAAGGTAATTATTTTACACAAATCACTCTCTACATTCTCTCTACACTATATCACAGATATTATATATGTATATCATATATATTAAAGTTTTGTCTTGATCGTCGAAGGGTGGTTCCGGGGCTCCAGCCTCGGGTCCTCCTTCTAACGTGTTCTTTCATGTTGGTAGATGGTTTCTATGCTCCGGGCAAAGACGAACCATGCACGAGAGTCGTCTAGATCAACCTAGTACGAGAAATTACCTAAGTAGTAAATTACACTCATACTCCCAAAGTGAGGTTGTTGCACATTTTTTTCCTCCAAACACCATTATAAGTTACAACACTGTTGGTCCCTGATATTTTATTAAAGCCATAAATAAAAATATATCTGTTTATCTTACCATTGTTTTGTTTAAATTTTTAAATAATTTTTTAATTCCTATAAGTTCAGTTAATTATCACATAAACTTTTCATTTTTTTATCACACACACTTTTTATTTTATTTATGGATAAATAAATTTATGATTAGCGAGAGTCGAACCTGAATTTGCAACAGAATACAAAGAGACATTTTATTGGACCAAACAAATAGTTATCACATACACATTTATAAATTATTCTCTTTCATATACTATCGATGAAATCAAAGTCGAACTAATGAAACAAGTTGATGAAGATAAGCGTCGTTCGCAAGCGAATATCGACATAAATGTGACGTTTGCAAACGCGGGCAAAGCTAAAACAAATATGTTGGGAATTGTTTGTTAAGTGTCAAGTACCGTTAGTGTTATTCAAGTACTGTTAGTTATCTTTCAAGTACCGTTAGTGTTAACGCGGTACATAGTAAGTACTGCTACATATAAAGTAAGTACAACTATATTGATTAGGACGAATATATCTTTGTATCAGATATGTCATAGTTATAGTTAGAGTATATCTTATGTGATATACTTAAATTGTTGGAATATTGATAATATATCGTCTGTGATATAGTTATCTTTATAGAATATTCTAAGGTTTCTAGGGTTCCTTACTCTATAAAAGGAACATAGGTACAATGTCATTTATGTACCTCATTCAAGTCGATTAATAAGAGAATCGAATAGTTAAAAGTAATTCTGTTCTTCTGTGCTTTATAAGTTAGATTCCGCATAACTTATTTAGTTTGAGTAAGAGTTCTCAAAGTGTTTTAGTTTGATTACAAACTACTATACTAGTTCTTAACAGAATATAGATCCAATCAAATGGATCAACAAGTGGTATCAGAGCTTGTTGAGAAACTCTGAAAAAGAAGAACACAACCTCATACACTCCGTTCACACAAAAAAACTCAATGTCTCAACATGGTGATGACGCTCACTTGGATGATGTTCAAAATCTTGATCCAATACCACAGGGACAACCACAAGTTGTGCTTCCTACACCAGCACAAGGTGTTCAAGCCGTGAATGTTGTAGCTACCTCTACAACTACAACACCTTCTCATACTCTTTCTGCTGTCAAACTCCCAGTGCTCAAAGGTGACAATTATGAGACATAGGCTATGCAGATGGAACATTACTTGAATCACACAGATCACACTGTGTGGCAAGTTATCAAGAAAGGGAATACACCTAAGAAGCTACATTGGTTGCCTGATGGTACATGTTATGCTCTACCTGCTGTGACTGCTGAGGAGGTATGATGTCGTATTTTTTAGTTGTTTACTATCTTTTAGGAAAAAGAAAGCAAACACTTAGTCGTGGTAAGTATTAATCGATACGCTTTTGGAAAAACGTAAAGACGAATAATCGAGTTCGTTCTCGAGGAGGTGTGGTTGTTTAGCCAACAATTATAGACGTTATTTAATCGAGTGATTACGTTTTTGGAAAGAAAGAAAGAAAAGAAAACGCAGACGAATTACGCTCAAAACGGACGAAAACGCGGTAAAAACGCGACACAACGAAAAATTCTACCTAAAAAATAATTAAAAATCACTAAAATGTTATAAAATCCTAACTAAGAAAAATACGCAAACCAAAAGATTTGAAAACTTTTAAATTATTTTATAGTAATTTTTAAAAATAAAAATCCTAAAAAATAAAATAACTAACAAAAAGAGAAAATTAAATTTTTTTTAAAACTTAACTAAAAATAAACTTTATAAACTTAAAAAGGATAATAAAAATTATTTTAAAAAAAAAGGGCTAAAAAACAAATTTACGAATTTGAACGAAAATAGTACGAAAAAAACGCTATATTAAAGCAAAATATCAAATTTTAAACTTTACGAAAACCAATTTATTTTTCCTACGTCCTATATGAAAAAAGAAAATTTTCAGAAAAATAATTATATTTTTTTAACTTTTGAATTTTTTTTATGAATTAAATACTATTTAAATTAAATAAATGATTTAAAAATATTAAATGATTGAAAAAAAAATCCAAAAAATTTCTGAAAATGCTAAACATTATTAAAATCTTAGGAAAAATAAAATGTTCGAAAAATAAGCTACAATAAGCTACGAAATAAGCTGTTACTAAGCTATATCTATTATGAAAAAGAGAAACAAAAACACGTATAGAAATAAAATAAAAGGATGTTGTAAACAAAAAGTTCAATAGAGCAGATGGTGTTTTGGTGGGCTGTTGCGTCCCTTGTGACCTGCAGGTTAGGGGCTCGAACCTCTCTTGCTCCACTTTTGTTGTTTTTTTTTCTTTTTGCAAAAAAATATAAGACAAAATGTACAAAGAGTATAAAAGGACAATAAATGGAAAACTAAACCAAAAAAGAATAGAGAGCAGATGGTATTTGATGTTCGTGTTGCGTCTGATATGTTTAGGTGGTCAGGGGATCAAGTCCCACTGTTGGTAGTTTCTTCTTGTTATTTTTTTTTGTGTGTGCTGCTAGCAGCTTTTTGGAAGTAAAACACCAATGAGCAGTTGCTTATTTGGGCTTATATATCATGTATAAGCACTATAAAAGCAGAGAGCACAACAGAAATCAGGTTATAAGCAGAAAACTCAAATGATACAAAATAAACAACTCAAGAAAAGTGACTACAACCTTGGTTACTTTTAAACAGATTCAGCATAATAGCATCAATCAAACCACTTAAAGTTTTTACCCTTCTAATCTAATCCTACAGCCATTCATTTAAGTGCCAATATTGAAGTGAAAACTACTTCTAAATCCTGCTGGATTAACGCTTATGATCTGCTATCTTTGTACAATATTCAAACCAAGTTTTGCCATCATTCTTTTCCTTTTTTGAGTGAGATAAATTGCACAGTTATATGTTTTATCTATTTGAACCTTTACAACATACTTCACACTAGTCTCAACTAGTCAAAATCAACCATCAGTTTACTCCTATCTTTTTGCAAATCAACATTACACTACACACTAACATCTACCAATCTAATAGCAGTCTATTTCGAAACTCTATGATTAAGTATTAACTAAGAAAATCGCTAAGCCAACCACTCTAAATAGAAATTGCATAAGTATTGGAAATTAAAAACACATGGAACAAGGCTTGCACTAAGAACAATAAACTATCACATACAATAAACTATCACATACTAATTCTCAAACAATATGAGCAGTTCAAAGAATATTATACTAAAAACGCAAAAAAAACTAGCAGAAATTTCTAAAAATCTAAAAGCATAAATCAACATGGACATAAAATTTATAACAAAGATTGAGAGAACCTGATAAACCGCATGACATTTTCGACTCAAAATGGGCAACCCGAACATCAGTTCAATCCGGACCCGAACATAAATAAGACCAATGTTCGCCACTATACCCGAACCCTTTTCCTCTTGTTGGAATAGAAAACGACACACCCCTTTTTTCTTTCTTTTTTTAACTTCCTTTTTTTCGATGAAGAAGAGTGAACAAGAACAGTTGCTTCTTCTTTCGAGGAACAAACACTTCAACACTTATCTATTTTTTTTCTTCTTTGTGTCTCGTCAACACAAAAACCATATGTTTCTCTTTTTTTTTTCGAACCCAGCAGTAACAAGACACCCAATAACACAAACTAGAAAACAAAAAAACGCATCAATGATTGGCAGACCCTAAGCTATATCATGAATAACAAAATCCAAACCAAAAGCACCCACTGTATGAACTAGCTACATAGGCAGTTTTTTTTTTAATAAATGAACAAAATGAAACTTTAAAACTAAGACCCCTACCCTTCTTGCAAAAATCAACTCGACCAAGACCTAGAAGTAAGTGCAGAGCTAAGACTCGACTAGGTTGTTAGTTTCCAACCAAGGACAAGCTGTCCCAAACACCCTTCTAATATCTCGGTGATGAAATTTTCAAAGGTTACTAGTTTAAGATACCAAACTCTTACAGTTCAACCACTGAATATGCAACAAATATCACTCAAACATTGCACCAAACTCGATTCACATTCATAAATCATTAAGGGTAGAAAATAAGGATGAGAAAAACTCAAACCTTCAAAGACACACATCCATGCCTTTGGATATGAGCTCATGTACACGCACGTGTACAAGCTTCCACCCTGCTGAGAACAACAAACGTGAATAAAAAACACTAAAACAAAGATCACTGATCGCTCACCGTCTTTCTTAAAAACTTCTTTTTTTCAAAACTTGACACCAATCTACAAAAATCTTTCTGATCATGAACTCCAACAAGAAAAAAAACTCTTAACAACAACTCTTGAAACCAACTTTAAAAGAACATTACTGCAACTATTTTGTAACTGATTTGTTCAATAGGCTACAAAATACTAACCGGCAATGGATCTTCAATAAGAAGAACAGTTAAGTTTTTCTTCCTTGAATAAACTATAAAATTAAATAACTCAAATACTGAAATTTAAAGATGCACAAATTTAAAAAACTGGAAGGTAACTTGGAACTCAAATCACTTTTACATTAAAATCATATAAAATACAAAATAATGAGAAAAGCAGATTTGGAACAAAAGAAAAAAAAACAATACCTACACGCCTTATATAATGGCTACAGGTTCATTCTAGAAAACAAGAAATCTAAAACCTAATGTGCTTGTGATTCCTCTTTTGCCCTTGAATATTCGAATCTTTAGAAGCATCTTTGAAATTCAAACCTGGTCTTTGGAGATCATGTGATATGCCAGTCTTGATGAGCTGTTGTTATTTGATCCTTGCCATTCATTTGGTGTGGGCAACACGGGATAAAATCAAGCCGTTCATAACCTGCCAATTTTTTGGAGTCTTGCTCATCTTATGGGACAGGGGTGAGTAGTGTGAGGGGACCAAGGTCACGGGAAGGTGTTTTGGGATATGGGTTGGGGTGAGAGTGACATTGATCAAGCTTCTGGAAGGTTTGAGAGAAAAACCCTTTGGTTTACATGGTTAATTGAATTAGGGTTGATGAGGGGATGAGGGTGAATAAGACCTGTTTAATCTGATTTAGGGGTGGGGTGTTTTTGTTAACTAGGTTATAATTTAATAACATTTTTTTGAAACGTTATTAATGTAAACAGAAAACGGGTTTGGGTGTTTGTGGTGGATATGGGTCGAATGTGGGCAGATGGGTTGTGGGGTGACGTGGCGGAGGGGGATTGGAGGAATAAGGTTGGATGTTTGAAACGTTTGGTCCCCCACTTTCCTTATACTTTGCATTCCAATTTTGGCAGTTTATACTCAAATTCCCTTTGTATATAAGTTTTTGTTTTCATAAATTTGCCACAAAAACTTTAGAAGAGTAATTTCAAGGGTGTAGTTTGCACTTTCTTTAATCTTCAAGGGCTGAATTTGACAAATCTTGATACTTTAGGGTCCTTTCTTGTATACTTGATATTGAGAAGGACTAAAAGTGACAAGTCTTCAATTATTGAGGGACTAAAGTTGAAAAATCTTCAAACTTCAAGGACTTTCTTGGAAAATCAACATTCGGGTCCGGTTCATTGTGTGACTTCGTTTCCCGTGTTCGTTTTTCTTTGTTTCTTGTGATCTTTTGTCATTTTCTCGATATCCATACCTAAAATACACAATGAACAAACACAAGCATATTTTGGGGTATTTTGATGATATTTTAAGCGTTTTAAACCCGATTTGGATGATGAGACTATGTATAATTGCAGTCTCATCACTCCCCCATACTAAACCATTGCCGTGCCCTCACGCATTGCTAGAATAAAGTATCGTAGCATCTCCAAAAATTCATTTTTATTTACTTTATTGAATGATAAAGTAGCTACACTACTACTATCACTACTACTTGTGTTTTAGACATAATGTATGATTTTCATCGCAAAATGGGACGTTTAGGTTTATAGAATAAGAACATGTGAATGCTTCATTAGAAATAATTTCATCGTCCTCGATTTTCACCCCAATTCCAAGCCAAGCGTGTAACGAGATCATTGTCATTATAAGTTAGTAATGCTAACACTACTCATATGCCCTAATCACGTACTTATCCTCCCATTATTCCTAAGTTGTATCTCTTATATTTTATTTTGTCTTGAATGTTTCACGAGGATACATTGTTTGACTTATGCGATAATAGAGATTTAGGTCTAAAAATAGAGTGCTAACGGTGTAACTAAGACCATCAAATCAATAACCCCTCCTAATAGACAACGATGTCAAAAATTAAGTTGACAAGAAGAATCGATAAACACGGTTTTATAACGGTTTTGAACATGAGACTTATTACCAAGACTTTTATACGCCCCCTAACGGAAGGGCCTTATTATCTTTGGTTTACCTCCATCTTTTATTCAACTTCGCCATGAAGCTTTTATTATGACTTCGGTCTTGCCTTGCCTTTTATTATCCGCCTCATCGGTGGTTTTATTAGCCAAAGACGTATATCCTCACACTAAAGCGAATTTTGGATCTTTAAAGCTTCGAAGATTAAGGCTTGATTCACTTTCAATTTTTGCATAGATTTTTCGGCCTTGTGGGGCTTCAAATTGTTTGCTTGATTTAGGTGAGCACTTGAAATCTTATTATTAGGTGAAGCTTTCGATTATTCGGGTGCCAATACTTCAAAACCGTGACGCTGGCGATACCTTAATGTCTTCCCAATTTAATTACACGGAAGCTACTAGAAAAGACTAGAAACCCAACAATCCTAACTAAACCGCTAAGTCAATATTTATTAAGCAAAAAATATTTACAAGCGAAGGGAGAATAAGCAAACAACAAGAACACATGAGTTTTTGAAAGAATACGAGTACTCTACGTTTAGCATAGTAACTTATAATTAACTCTATCATTTCTCGTCCTCATTTAAGAGACTTAGCCTAATGTGTAGTTAAGGAACCAAAGCTAAGTGCTCAACACGCACGGTCGAGTAAAAAATTACTCTTATTCTCGCCATCGGAAAATCTACATTTGTGTCTTCAAACACTTATAAAACATGAGAAAAATTTTAAAATTTGGCCATTTTTAGCCTTATTTTGCAACAAAACGATAACAAAAAGATAAACTTTGGAAAGCGTGAAGGTTTGGCAAGGCAAGTATCTATTCACCCCCCCATACTAAAGTTAAACATTGTCCTCAATGTTTCGAGTCTAGGGGTGCAAACACCCCCATACTAGAGACGTAGTCGAATGCCTAATCTAGCATGGAAAGGGTGTAACCGTTAAATTTAAAGCCGTTTATGAAGTGTGCTATAAACCTAAGGTTAGAACATCAAAGGATATATCATTTGGATATCGAGAAATTCTTCAAAGCAAACGATCGAGTGCTCACGTAAAACGAACACGAGAGGCTCCAATCGTGAAGATGATCATCTAAAAACCACAATTCACAAACAACCACGAAACAAAGGTTGGAAGGGCACAAATCCCCTCATTAGGTTAACTAAAAAAACAATAATATGTACATCGATAAGCATGAGAATTCCCCCACGAGGCACCTTGTTTTTGATAACCGAGTAAAAAGCACGACTCGAATCCCCATAAATGTGATCATTTAGGGATAATCATGGTTCGGTCATTTTTGGTGGGACTTACATGTAATCAAGGCCCAAAAGCAACCGTGTATAAAGGCAAAGCCTTTATACCGGGATCGAAGATCGTATCCTTACATATGGTGGAAAATGATAACGGCAAAGCCGGAGGATACGTCTTGTAAGGAAGAAAACTCCTTACGACGTAGGTAAACTCATCATATCCGAGGGGGTGGGTTGGTTCACTTTGAAACAAAGGTAAAATAGAAAAAGAATTGTCAATAATAGGAGTTTCAAAATTTCCCCCCGGATCGAAGGCAAAAGCCTCATTAAAATCCTCACTCTCATCGAGAGGCGGTCCATTGGTGAACCCCTCGAGAATGGAAACGTCATGAGTAGAAAGAGTAGTCTCAACCGTATGAGACTTCGGGTGGGTGACTAGCAAATCCGGCTCATCGAGTTTAGAATCCTTAGAATCCTCACTCTCGATGTCCTCGAACGTCTCATCAAAGAGAGGATTTACGTCACCAAAAATGAACGCGTCATAAAAATTTTTGAATAAAGGGTTCGAAAAGATTTTAAAATCGGTATTTTGAACATCCTCGTTGATTAGTGACTCGTCATCACTAGCGGAAAAATCATCGTCATTGAAAAGCGGGTTCGAAAAAGTCGTTGATTCTCTCCCCGAAGTGTCAATGGGAGAGACATCATCACATGATATAGGATCACACTCACTATTGTGATTCGCCTCGTTAGAATCTTCGTGGAAAAATTCATCGAGAGCAAAATCACTTACCTCATCTTCGGAGAAAACCGTAGGCTCACTTTTGATTGGAATAGGGATCTCGTCACTAGGATTAGTGCTAAGATTCGTCTCCCCCATGCTTAGAGAGGCATCGGTTTCCGTAGTGGGTATAGGAGTAAAAGGCTCTTCATTTGAAGATTTTGCCTTAGTCGTTTCGACATCGGCGTCGAAAAACGTATCAATGTGAGCAAGGCCAACGGTGGACTTCTCACATGATAAATCCATAAAAGGCTCGTCACGAGACGTTGTAGCCTTGATGGTTTCAAATTGGTCCTTCGGAGGGATCGAATGCGGGTTCTCAAAAGACGTAGAAATAGTAGTAACGCGTCCCTCCGGAATCAAATTTTGATACTCTTCAAAAATCGAGGGGTCAATGATTCTCCTTAAAACCTTATCAATTTCTTCTTTTTCAAAATCACTTAACGGACTATCTTCGTCAAAATCTTGTGTATTTTGATTTCGAAAATCTTTGATAATTTTAACTTCATTAGAAAAATTAGGTTCCAAAGGTTTAACATTCATCGTTCCAACACGTGCTACGAGTTTTTCTTGTTGTTTATTTTCGAAAACATTTTCAAAAACCTCGTTCGTTGACACCCTCGTTTCCTCATTTTCGATGCTCTTTTCAACCTCTTCAACAATTGGGTTATTATTTCTTTCCATAATTAGTTGAAAGAGCGTATCAAGTCGTTCACAGATGCGATTAGAACTTTCGTCGATGCGACTACAACATTCGTCGATGCGGCTAGAACCGAGATCATCATCGAAAACATGTTGTGGAGACGATTGGTCAAAATCGGAATTGTAACATGGATCGGGATCATGGGAACTTTGAGGATCGAGATTGTATGGTGGGGCCTCAAAATTATCAAAACCGGAATTATCGTATGAATTGGGTTTATCATAATCCATTGGTTGGCAAGAATAGGTATCGTGAGGCCCTCCACAATTGTCGCAACACGGATTTTGAGAAAAATTCGGTTCATCGTATATATAACCACCCCCATTGTCGCAATTGTACCCTATGTCGTGTGATTCATCAAAACCGGAAAATTGGTTGTCGAAAGACGTATTTTGGTTCATCGGTTGACAATCGTACCCATAGTGAGGTTCGTTTCCACAATTCTCGCACGACGGTGGGTATTGCGAAGATTGGTCAACGAAATTCGGATTAGGCTCGTGATTGTGACGATTTGGGTATTGAATTGGACACTCATAGTGCCAATGGGAAGGGCTTCCACAATATAGGCAATGGAGGTGACGTTCCTCATTAGAAGTATAGAAACAATTGGTAGGATTACATGAGGGACAAGATCTAAAATCTACATAGTCGATATGATCTCCACACCTTTCGCATATACACCATGGACATGATACGGAACCAAACAGTCGTCTCCCGCAACCTAGGCAATGAAAATCCATGAAGAATTAAAATTTAGAGGGGTTGAGAAAAAGAATTATGAAAATAGAGGGAAAAATCGAAGAATCTTTTTGTGTTTTTGGTTTTTTTTTTAATTTTTTTTGGAATTTTGGTGTATTACGTAGAAATTAATCTACAAAAATTATCCACTAATCAAAGGTCTCGATTAATGAATCCAAGAAGAATGAAGGTAATTACGTGAAGTAAAAACCCTCGTCGACTTTGAAACGTTGGCGGAATGCCAAAACGTTTCGAGGTTCAATAATTAAAACTCACAAAAATAGATTAATAATACTTGATTTGGCAAACCCCTAATTAACCGTCACTTTCAAAACACGCACAAGCGAGCAGAGAAAACGAGGCGGCGCGAAGCACTTAAGAGCCTTTTTTCATTAGGTCGTGAAATACAACCGCCATATACCCGCCTTATAGTTTGTATTTATCGAGATTAAATCAATTAAGAGTATTTATCTATTTTGCCTTTGATTCGTTTGAATTCGATACAACAATAGTGACCGGAACGCTCAACTATTGAGGTGCGATTTCTCGCGTATTTGGATAATTATTGTGTATTAGTTGTTCTACGTAAATACAGTATATTATGCACAAGAAAACGAGAAAACGATTGTGTGTTAATTGAGTTCAATTTAACACTATTTATTTGTAAGGCTAATAGTATAGAAAAATAAAAAGAAGTATTTACGATAAAACGTAAACACTCAAACAAACACGATAAATAAATATGGCTAAACACACCTCCCCGGCAGCGGCGCCATTTTTGATGTCGTATTTTTTAGTTGTTTACTATCTTTTAGGAAAAAGAAAGCAAACACTTAGTCGTGGTAAATATTAATCGATACGTTTTAGGAAAAACGTAAAGACGAATAATCGAGTTCGTTCTCGAGGAGGTGTGGTTGTTTAGCCAACAATTATAGACGTTATTTAATCGAGTGATTACGTTTTTGGAAAGAAAGAAAGAAAAGAAAACGCAGACGAATTACGCTCAAAACGGACGAAAACGCGCGAACGTACGAACGTAAAAACGCGACACAACGAAAAATTCTACCTAAAAAATAATTAATCACTAAAATGTTATAAAAATCCTAACTAAGAAAAATACGCAAACCAAAAGATTTGAAAACTTTTAAATTATTTTATATTAATTTTTAAAAATAAAAATCCTAAAAAATAAAATAACTAACAAAAAGAGAAAATTAATTTTTTTAAAAAACTTAACTAAAAATAAACTTTATAAACTTAAAAAGGATAATAAAAATTATTTAAAAAAAACAAATGGGCTAAAAAACAAATTTACGAATTTGAACGAAAATAGTACGAAAAAAACGCTATATTAAAGCAAAATATCAAATTTTAAACTTTACGAAAACCAATTTATTTTTACTACTTTCTATATGAAAAAAGAAAATTTTCAGAAAAATAATTATATTTTTTTAACTTTTGAATATTTATATGAATTAAAAACTATTTAAATTAAATAAATGACTTAAAAATATTAAAAGATTGAAAAAAAAAATCCAAAAAATTTCTGAAAATGCTAAACATTATTAAAATCCTAGGAAAAATAAAATGTTCGAAAAATAAGCTACAATAAGCTACGGAATAAGCTGTTACTAAGCTATATCTATTATGAAAAAGAGAAACAAAAACACGTATAGAAATAAAATAAAAGGATGTTGTAAACAAAAAGTTCAATAGAGCAGATGGTGTTCTGGTGGGCTGTTGCGTCCCTTGTGACCTGCAGGTTAGGGGTTCGAATCTCTCTTGCTCCACTTTTGTTGTTTTTTTTTTCTTTTTGCAAAAAAATATAAGACAGAATGTACAAAGAGTATAAAAGGACAATAAATGGAAAACTAAACAAAAAAAGAATAGAGAGCAGGTGGTATTTGATGTTCGTGTTGCGTCTGATATGTTCAGGTGGTCAGGGGATCAAGTCCCACTGTTGGTAGTTTCTTCTTGTTATTTTTTTTTGTGTGCTGCTAGCAGCTTTTTGGAAGTAAAGCACCAATGAGCAGTTGCTTATTTAGGCTTATATATCATGTATAAGCAGTATAAAAGCAGAGAGCACAACAGAAATCAGGTTATAAGCAGAAAACTCAAATGATACAAAATAAACAACTCAAGAAAAGTGACTACAACCTTGGTTACTTTTAAACAGATGCAACACAATAGCATCAATCAAACCACTTAAAGTTTTTACCCTTCTAATCTAATCCTACAACCATTCATTTAAGTGCCAATATTGAAGTGAAAACTACTTCTAAATCCTGCTGGATTAACGTTTATGATCTGCTATATTTGTACAATATTCAAACCAAGTTTTGCCATCATTCTTTTCCTTTTTTGAGTGAGATAAATTGCACAGTTATATGTTTTATCTATTTGAACCTTTACAACATACTTCACACTAGTCTCAACTAGTCAAAATCAACCATCAGTTTACTCCTATCTTTTTGCAAATCAACATTACACTACACACTAACATCTACCAATCTAATAGCAGTCTATTTCGAAACTCTATGATTAAGTATTAACTAAGAAAATCGCTAAGCCAACCACTCTAAATAGAAATTGCATAAGTATTGGAAATCAAAAACACATGGAACAAGGCTTGCACTAAGAACAATAAACTATAACATACAATAAACTATCACATACTAATTCTCAAACAATATGAACAGTTCAAAGAATATTATACTAAAAACGCAAAAAAAACTGAGCAGAAATTTCTAAAAATCTAAAAGCATAAATCAACATGGACATAAAATTATAACAAAGATTGAGAGAACCTGATAAACCGCATGACATTTTCGACTCAAAATGGGCAACCCGAACATCAGTTCAATCCGGACCCGAACATAAATAAGACCAATGTTCGCCACTATACCCGAACCCTTTTCCTCTTGTTGGAATAGAAAACGACACACCCCTTTTTTCTTTCTTTTTTTAACTTCCTTTTTTTTCGATGAAGAAGAGTGAACAAGAACAGTCGCTTCTTCTTTCGAGGAACAAACACTTCAACACTTATCTATTTTTTTTTCTTCTTTGTGTCTCGTCAACACAAAAACCATATGTTTCTCTTTTTTTTTTCGAACCCAGCAGTAACAAGACACCCAATAACACAAACTAGAAAACAAACAAACACATCAATGATTCGCAGACCCTAAGCTATATCATGAATAACAAAATCCAAACCAAAAGCACCCACTGTATGAACTAGCTACATAGGCAGTTTTTTTTAAAAAAATGAACAAAATGAAACTTTAAAACTAAGACCCCTACCCTTCTTGCAAAAATCAACTCGACCAAGACCTAGAAGTAAGTGCAGAGCTAAGACTCGACTAGGTTGTTAGTTTCCAACCAAGGACAAGCTGTCCCAAACACCCTTCTAATATCTCGGTGACAAAATTTTCAAAGGTTACTAGTTTAAGATACCAAACTCTTACAGTTCAACCACTGAATATGCAACAAATATCACTCAAACATTGCACCAAACTCGATACACATTCACAAATCATTAAGGGTAGAAAATAAGGATGAGAAAAACTCAAACCTTCAAAGACACACATCCATGCCTTTGGATATGAGCTCATGTACACGCACGTGTACAAGCTTCCACCCTGCTGAGAACAACAAACGTGAATAAAAAACACTAAAACAAAGATCACTGATCGCTCACCGTCTTTCTTAAAAACTTCTTTTTTCTAAAACTTGACACCAATCTACAAAAATATTTCTGATCATGAACTCAAACAAGAAAAAAAACTCTTAACAACAACTCTTGAAACCAACTTTAAAAGAACATTACTGCAACTATTTTGTAACTGATTTGTTCAATAGGCTACAAAATACTAACCGACAATGGATCTTCAATAAGAAGAACAGTTAAGTTTTTCTTCCTTGAATAAACTATAAAATTAAATAACTCAAATACTGAAATTTAAAGATGCACGAATTTAAAAAACTGGAAGGTAAATTGGAACTCAAATCACTTTTACATTAAAATCATATAAATTACAAAATAATGAGAAAAGCAGATTTGGAACAAAAGAAAAAAAAACAATACCTACACGCCTTATATAATGGCTACAGGTTCATTCTAGAAAACAAGAAATCTAAACCCTAATGTGCTTGTGATTCCTCTTTTGCCCTTGAATATTCGAATCTTTAGAAGCATCTTTGAAATTCAAACCTGGTCTTTGGAGATCATGTTATATGCCAGTCTTGATGAGCTGTTGTTATTTGATCATTGCCATTCATTTGGTGTGGGCAACACAGGATAAAATCAAGCCGTTCATAACCTGCCAATTTTTTGGAGTCTTGCTCATCTTGTGGGGCAGGGGTGAGTAGTGTGAGGGGACCAAGGTCACGGGAAGGTGTTTTGGGATATGGGTTGGGGTGAGAGTGACATTTATCAAGCTTCTGGAAGGTTTGAGAGAAAAATCCTTTGGTTTACATGGTTAATTGAATTAAGGTTGATGAGGGGATGAGGGTGAATAAGACCTGTTTAATCTGATTTAGGGGTGGGGTGTTTTTGTTAACTGGGTTATAATTTAATAACATTTTTTTGAAACGTTATTAATGTAAACAGAAAACGGGTTTGGGTGTTTGTGGTGGATATGGGTCGAATGTGGGCAGATGGGTTGTGGGGTGACGTGGCAGAGGGGGATTGGAGGGATAAGGTTGGATGTTTGAAATGTTTGGTCCCCCACTTTCCTTATACTTTGCATTCCAATTTTGGCAGTTTATACTCAAATTCCCTTTGTATATAAGTTTTTGTTTTCATAAATTTGCCACAAAAACTTTAGAAGAGTAATTTAAAGGGTGTAGTTTGCACTTTCTTTAATCTTCAAGGGCTGAATTTGACAAATCTTGATACTTTAGGGTCCTTTCTTATATACTTGATATTGAGAAGGACTAAAAGTGACAAGTCTTCAATTCTTGAGGGACTAAAGTTGACAAATCTTCAAACTTCAAGGACTTTCTTGGAAAATCAACATTCGGGTCCGGTTCATTGTGTGACTTCGTTTCCCGTGTTCGTTTTTCTTTGTTTCTTGTGATCTTTTGTCATTTTCTCGATATCCATACCTAAAATACACAATGCACAAACACAAGCATATTTTGGGGTATTTTGATGATATTTTAAGCGTTTTAAGTCCGATTTGGATGATGCGACTATGTATAATTGCAGTCTCATCAAGGTACAAGCAGAGATCAGAGAGAGAAAAGTTAGAACTGCTTTGGCTATGGCTCTTTCAGAAGACATCTTACCCATCGTTCATCATTATAAGGATGCCAAGGCTATGTGGGATGCCATAAAACTTAAATTTAGAGGTAATGACAAATCTAAGAAGATGAAGAAGATTGTTTTTAAGCAAGAATTTGATAACTTCTTAATTTCCAGTATAGAGGGAATACATGGTGGATATGGAAGATTTAGTAAGCTGCTTATTCAATTGGCAGTTTATGGACAAGTAATTCCTAATGAAGAAGCTAATCTAAAATTCTTATGGAGTGTTCCATAAGAGCAGAAAGTAATGGCTATGCACTTCATCACAAGAGATGATCTGGAAACAATTCCTTTTGATCATCTCTATAACAATCTTAGAGCATACGAGATGGATGTGAAAGACATTGAGGTGACCAAGGCAACATCTACAACGAAGTCTAACTTGGCTTTTGTGTCAGAAGGAAACAACGGTACTTATTTTCATAATACCGCTAGTGGATCAAGCAGCGGTACATACTTCACAAATACTACTGGGGGAATTACAAGCGGTACTTACCCACAAAGTACTGAAGGCAGCCCCATAGTCTCTCAAAATCCACATGGAAGATCTTCACCATTGTTTAGTGACAATGATGCCTTCTCATTCTTTGTTGGACAAGACAACAGGCCAAGATTAACACTCAATGACTTGTTCCAAATGGATGATGCTGATGTTGAAGAGATGGATCTTAAATGGCAAGCTACTATGGTGTCAGTAAGATTTAACAGGTTCTTCAAGAAGACTAGATGAAAGATGGCTGTTGATCCTAATGAGCCATTAGGATATGACAAGTCCAAAGTTGAATGCTATAACTGTGGAAGGAATGGACACTTTGCAAGAGAATTCACTTGAGACAAAGCTGAGAGTAGCAGTCAAAAGTCCAGGAACAGTTATAGAACCAGTCCAAGAATAATTGAAAGTGTTCCAAAAGGAAACAACAGGAGTCCTAAAGGAACCAAAGCATTGGTGACTGTAGATGGAGTGGTGAACTGGGCTGAAGATGAAGAAGAAGAAGAGCTTGGTTTAGTGGCTCTCTCCCATGAAGATACTGAGGTACATCCTTGTTCTAAAGACTATGTTCTTAAATTTAATAGCTTAAAAGTAGAACTAGAGGAACAGTATCAAAAAGTCAACACATGCACTGTAGAACTAAATGCTTTTAAACAGGGTGTTGCTAAGTTAGAAGAAAATATAGTTTTGTATAAAAAGGGTCAACAAAACTATGAAGAGAAAATAAGAATTTTAACTCTTCAAATGAGGGAAAAAGATGTGGAAACTAAAGCCTTTCAAAGACAACTTTTGAAAGTGTCAGCAGAAAATGAAGCTTTAAAAGCCAGTCTTTATAATGAAAGGGAAGTGATTAATCATTGGCAAAAGTCCTCTAAAGGATTGGGAAAACTGATTAATTCACAAATGGGGTATTATGATAAGTCAGGCCTAGGATATATTGAGGACCAACCTGGGATAACTTTACCTGACAAGGACTTATCAAAGGGGATTGTTGATAGTTCTAGTGAGTCAGATAGTACACCTGAGAATGATAGATATGCTGAAGGAATGAAGGCAATTCCTCCACCACTATCAGGAATTTTCATGCCCCCTAGTAATGATACAAGTATAGAGTTAGAAGAACCAAAGGTTAAAAATACCTCAAACTCTAGTACTTTGTCCCAAGATAAGACTGTTGTGACCAAGAACATTGTTTATCCACCTTTAATAAACAATTTTGTTTCTGAAGAATCTAAGACTAGTTCTGCTCCCAAGCATGTAAAAACTTCTAGCAAGATATTGGAAATGATGTAAAACATAATAAAACCAAGAGGGGTGGGTTAGGTTTTGAGAAAGTTAAGTCAAAACAATCTTTTGGGTCTTATTTGAGAAGAAAAGGATGTTATGTTTGTGGTAGTCTAAGTCATTTTATCAAAGATTGTACTTTGCATGAAGATAAAATTGTGAAACAAAAGGTTGCACAAAAGGTAATGAAAAACAGTAATGGGAAAAATGCACAGGTTAATAGGAATCAGAAACTTAAGAATGACAAACCTAAGTTTGATCACTCAAAAAGGGTAGCTAAACAGGTTAAAAATAACTCTACCAAAAGTTTTGTTCCTAGAGCAGTACTTATGAAACAAGGTCTAGTACCTTTGAAGTCTGGTAAACCATGTACCAACAAGTCTAGACCTACAAGTACTGCTAGACAAAACTTAAGTACTGTTGGTTCAAAGTTTGTCAAACCAAAGTTCTCTAAGACTTCTAAGAATGTTGTTGAAAAAACCAAAACATCTAGAAGTAAGTTTAATAACAAACTAGTGCAAATGTGGGTTCCTAAAAGAGAAAAATCATGTGTTAAAGCAAGTACTGCTAAAGCAGTACTTAAGGCAAAGAAGTCTGATCACATAGAGTCACCCTATGTCTTTGACTACATAACTAAAACCATGAAGTATAAGAGTAAAAGCAGCATTACTGGGAATGCTTATGTATAGACTCTTAAGTGTGTAGGTCCCACAAGATCCGAGCCAAATGTGGCTTGGGTCCCTGTTAAAAACTAATAAGTTTTGTTTATGTGCAGGGGCATCTAATTGATGAATTGAAAGAAAAAGGTATAGTAGATAGTGGATGCTCAAGACACATGACAGGGAACAGAGATTTCCTTGCTGAATTTGAAGAATTTAGAGGAGGACCAGTAGCCCTTGGAGGTAGCAAAGGTAGAATTACTAGAAAAGGGAAAATCAATACAGGGAAGTTAGAATTTGAAGATTTGTTCTTTGTGAAAGAATTGAATGAGTTCAATCTCTTTTCTGTATCACAAATGTGTGATAAGAAGAACAAGGTGATGTTCACAGACAAAGACTGCTTGGTGCTGTCTAAAGACTCTGAGATGCCTAAAGAATCTCAAGTACTGCTTAAAGTACCCAGGAAAGAAAATATGTACAACTTTAATCTTCATACTATTAATCCAACAGGTGGTATTACATGTTTGCTAGCTAAGGCTTCTTATGATGAGTCTAATTTATGGCATAGAAGGTTAGGTCATGTGAATTTCAAGAATCTTAACAGATTAGTGAATAGGAATTTGATTAGAGGGTTACCTAACAAATCTTTTCAAAATGATTTCACATGTGCTGCTTGTCAAAAAGGTAAACAACATAGAGCCTCTTGTAAGACCAAGACTGTCAATACTGTGACAAAGCCTTTGCAACTCTTGCATATTGATTTGTTTGGTCCAGTTTCTGTAAGAAGCATTAGTTATAAGACCTTTTGTCTAGTCATAACTGATGATTATAGCAGATTCAGTTTGGTTTTCTTTTTAGCTCTTAAGAGTGAAACCAATGAATTACTTAAGGATTTTATCACTTTAGTTGAAAAGGAGTTCACTAAACAAGTTTTAATCATTAGGACAGATAATGGGACAGAATTCAAGAATGCTGAATTTGATGAATTATGTAGGTCTAAAGGCTATAAGAGACAATTTAGTAATCCTAGGACTCCACAACAAAATAGAGTAGCTGAAAGGAAGAATAGGACACTAATTGAGGCTGCTGGAACTATGCTGGCTGATTCTATTTTGCCAAATACTTTTTGGGCAGAAGAAATCAACATTGCATGTTATGTGTTAAATAGAGTCTTAGTGACCAAGCCTCGAAACAAAACACCTTATGAACTTTTGACTGGTGTTAAGCCTACCATAAGTCATTTAAGACCTTTTGGGTGTCATGTGTCTATACTAAATACTCTTGATCATTTGGGAAAGTTTGATGGAAAGTCTGATCCAGGATATCTTATAGGATATTCATTGCAAAGTAAAGCATATAGGGTTTATAATTTGGCATCTAAAAATACCCATGTTAATTTCTTAGAAAATAAACCCATTGTCCCAGGAATAGGTTACGCTTGGAAGTTTGATTTAGATTATCTAACTAAATCCATGGATTACTATTCTGTGCAAAAGGATTGTCAAACTAACAATGCAGGTGAGGAGTCTAGTGCAACTAATGCAGGTACTCAAGAAGAAGTTTCTTTATCAGATGATAATGTTCATATCTATGTACCCAATATGCCTACTGTTTCTCCCATGTCTGCTACTCCTAAGAAGCAAACCATGCCATCAACAGATGATCAAGCCTCCCAAGAGCCTCAGAGGCTTCAAGATCAAGAAAAGAATGCTACATCTGCTAATAAGCATTCAGGAGAAGAATCTTTTGAGTCACAACACTCAGCAGTACATACTACACCTAGCGGTACTTCATCTACAAGTACTGCTAAGTCAAAATCTGCAAAGTCTGCTGATTCATTAGAAGATATTTTACAAGTTATGGACGATGAAGATGTGTTTGCTAGTCTAGCTGAAGGAATCTTCTCCAAAGCTTACTATGATAAGCAGGGTGCAGTAACTGATTTCAACAATTTGGAAACATAAATTCCAGTCAGTTCTATTCCCACTCATAGAGTCAACAACAACCATCCTACTGCACGGATCATTGGAGATCCCAAGTGTGACAATTCGTCAATTTATGGTTGATATTTTATTCTCAAGTATTATTCAAAAATATTATTTTAATGTTATATTATGAACTCACTTATTTATGGGAAGAAATTTGGATTTACGTCTTGAAGTAGCATCGACTACGTCTAAACCGGAGGATTCAATGTTACGTGCTTACGTTTACATACACCATTTTGGTGACAGTCCGACATTTCAGAAAATAAATTTATCCGTGAATATTATTTTGAGATTTTAAATTTGTGTTGGTTCATAAACTCACAAATTTACGAGAAGAGATTAGGACTTACGATTATAATTTAACGTCCTTTACGACTAAACCGTAAACCTTAGGATTACGTATTTACGTTTTCGAACTCCGTTTTTGATGAGACAATTTTAATTAGATTCGTTTTGTGCCGTTGATTCATAATTTATAAAAACGTTTTTCGTAAAACGACCCGAGGGCACACAAATCGAGGAAACTAGAATCGAGGAATACCCGTAAATTAGTGGGCTGAGACAAAACAAGTTTTGCCCACCCACTAATATGGGAAGGCAACTCTTAGCTACAACACACCTTATGTGTCAACATTTAACAAGTAAATGTTACACTTGTAACTAGCTTAGCTTATAAGCTACCAAAACACAAAACCATCTAGCCAAAACCATTCCTCCATTTTCATACATGCAATACCATCAAAAACTCACAACTCTCTCCTCCCTCTCTCTAAAATTCGTCCAAGAACCACCCCTAATCACCCTCATTTGATCAATTTAACCACAATATCATGTGTTATTCACACATATGTTAAAGAACCTTTGAAGATATGAAGATTGGAGGTGATCTTAACGTCCAAAAAGGAGTTTCCATGGAGTTATGGGCTGATTTTCAAGAAGATAATCATCCATTTGAAGGACCCAAGAATTTCATTTGCCAAGTTGAAGATTTGATAACAAGAACCAAGTCTTGTTCATCAAAAACCTCATATTTTCATCACTAATGGTGGTATAGAGATTGTTCTTCCTATCCTCTTATTATTTTTATTATGTAATCTTGTATTTTCTTTCCTATTGTATATGTATATGATGAATATATGGTGATAAAAATGTTGTGTGGGGATCAAGTGTTGATAAATATGGTTAAAAAGATGGAAAACCATAGGTAACAAGGTTAAACTCTTGCTTAATGTGATGGCTGTATAAAAACAGTAAGTAACCAAATGTTAAACTGATAAAATGGTAAGTGGAATCAATATACAGTAATTATTAGGTGTTATACACATGTGAGAGTTGGCCATACAATGGAATCATCAAAATGAGTGAGATATGATCAAAACAAAATTAGTATACCAATCTGAATAGTCTGTTTTGTAAGGACTGTTAAGGATACTTAGACATGGATTGAGCAGTAGCTATAACTAACTTATTTGTAGCAAATAATATTAAGTTTATGTCATCCAAAAATGAGCTTCTATCTCCATATACAACTCAAGATATGATAACAATGGTGAAAGTGAAACTAAAAATCAGATTTTGTGAAATTAAAGTTTAATAGTATTATATAAGCACTCAAAATAATATAGTATAAAATGTGAAACTAAAACCCACTAACTTATATATTTCATTTATATAAATATGTATAAGGATAAGTAAATGGACATTATATAAAAATGGTAGTTTGGTAAGTTTTATAAGTTATAAAAACTATAAACATGATTTTTACGTCTTCTCGGCTAGTACCGTAAAATTAACGTTTTTCGTCAATTAAAACTTAGACGATCGGACCCATCTAATGTAAACTTTTTAAAAGTCATATACTGATATATAAGTACTTAATACAATTAAAAACCGATAAAACCCGAACTAAATAACATATGGACATTAACGGGCTAAGTTAGCATTATTGGACTAATAATCCAACTAAATGGGCTAAACACTTATAAACTTACTTATTGGGCTTAACCAACTTGGGCCCAACATGTATAGTATAATACTGATAATAAAAGTATAAAATGGTCTAATTTAAGGTAATAGACTTATAATAGGCTTATTGGACCTAAAACATGTAAATAGGTAAAACTAGTAAACTAGTATAAAAGTTACCAACACATAACACAAAAATGAGTAAATGAGAATGTATAAACCCACTTGATCATCATCATATATATAAAATCATCATATGTATACATAATTGTTATTTTTATAGTCATTGGAAAAGAGTCTAAGACAAGTATTATTTGTTTAGGTTTCCGTGATTGAAGCACGTACCGTACATCCGAATTGCCGATAACCCGCTTTCCCACATCAACGTGAGTTCATAGCCTCACACTCTTTTAAATGTTTTTATGAAATGTTTTATAAACCCGCGAGGGAGATAACATGTTAGTTTTGATAAAATAGGACACCGTTTGTCCCGATTGTTTGTTTTTTGATTTGGACCCGAATGATTGTATGACCCGATGAATGAATATATGACCCGATAGATGAAATAAAATGGATTATTAAAGTAGGTTATGTCACTAAAAGTCCCATTAGCATGAATTGTGAACTACCGGGATTTGGTAGACGCTTATGCATATAATAGTACTATTTGGGGACGATCACCCCAGTTCGCGCCTTGACGGTTGATCCCCGTCGTGCCACGTTGATTGGTAAGCGAATCTATGTATGAGAAGATTTACACAAGCGTGATTATTGTGACGACACGCTAACTTAGATGGGCAAATTGAGTTCCGGGCTAGCTACCCGTTGTTTGTTGTAGTAAGGTAACAATGTCATGCGGTTTATAATAATCCAAATAACGAAATACTGCTATACGCACTGAATTACAATGAATTGCCTGACTAGCAATACGGGGTCTTATTATTGATTTTATGTTCGTGTTTTGTTTTTTCATAACCATATTCATATAATGGTTTTTATTTAACATTATACAACGTCATAAGACGTATTGTATGATGTTTTTACGACATTGGCTCGTATAATGATTTTGAAGGCAAATGCCTATATTATGATTTTTGATAAGAATTTGTATAAAATGACTTTGGCTATCTTATGGCCTATTATAAAGATTTGTATAAAGTGATTTTCGGTAATAATTATGTGCCGATGATATGTTAATGGTTTTATTAAACTCTATGAATTCACTCGGCGTTATCGCTGACCCTTTTCTTTTAACATGTTTTGTCTCAGGTACTTGAAGGTAATTCTCGGGAAGACAACAAGAATTCATGGCCAGCACATAAATAACAATTTCCATTCAAATCTTTTGTAAAAATTGTATGAAATGACTATGACTTGGGACCTATGTAAAATTTGATATTTATGAATGGGAATGCTTTATCATTAAACGACGCAATTTTTAAGCGTTGTCTATGATGTGAGTAATGTGCTATCCCGTAACACCAACGAGTCTTCCGCTGTATTGAATTGTGTAAATTTAGGGGTGTTACACCAAGTCTGATGTACAAACCAGAAGACAACTTCAAACCAATACTGAAACTCATGCCCTTGTGAGTTATGTCAAACAACAGCAGAGAACTAATCATAAAGATACTCAACATTGTTTGTTTTCCTGTTCCTTATCACAAGTAGAGCCCAAAAACATTTCTCAGGCTCTTGATGAAGAAAGTTGGGTAGATGCCATGCAAGAAGAATTAACACAATTTGAGCTACAAAAGGTTTGGATTCTTGTGGATCTTCCCTCAGGTAAGAGAGTAATTGGTACTAGAGGGTTTTCAGGAACAAGAAGGATGAAAGAGGAGTTGTTGTGAGGAACAAGGCAAGACTTGTTGCTCAGGGCTATAGACAGGAAGAAGGGATAGACTATGATGAGGTTTTTGCACCAGTGGCAAGGATAGAAGCCATTAGGTTATTTTGGCCTTTGCATCATATATGGGTTTTATAGTCTATCAAATGGATGTGAAAAGTGCCTTTCTTTATGGTACTATTTCAGAGGAGGTATATGTCTCACAACCTCCTGGTTTTGTAGATCCTAAATTCCCCAACAGAGTCTACAAGGTTATCAAAGCACTTTATGGTCTGCATCAAGCTCCTAGGGTCGGGTATGCAACTTTATCCAATTTTCTGTTATAGCATGGATATAGGAGAGGGACCATTGACAAAACTCTGTTCATCAAGAAGAATGCTAAGGATATTATTCTAGTTCAAGTCTATGTTGATGACATCATTTTTGGTTCTACCAAGAAGTCATGGTGTGAAGAGTTTGAGGCTTTGATGAAAGGAAGATTTCAGATGAGTTCTATGGGAGAACTAAGTTTCTTTTCGGGACTACAAGTCAAACAAAGGAAAGATGGAATCTTTATCAGCTAAGATAAGTATGTTTCTGAAATCTTGAAGAAATTTTCATGTATGGATACAAGGAGTACAAGCACACTTTTTGAAGCTAAGAAGTCTTTATCAAAAGATGAACATGGAGAAAGTGTTGATATTCATCTATACAGATCAATGATTGGTTCATTGATGTATCTTACTGCTTCAAGGCCAGATATTATGTTTGTTGTGTGTGTCTGTTCAAGGTTCCAAGTCAATCCAAAGGTGTCACATCTACATGATGTGAAGAAGATTTTTAAGTATCTTAAAAGTCAACCCAATTTAGGATTATGGTATCCTAGAGATTCCACCTTTGAATTGGAAGCTTACTCAGACAGTGATTATGCTGGAGCTAATTATGATAGGAAATCCGCAACAGGAGGTTGTCAATTCCTAGGCAGAAGACTCATATCATGGTAGTGTAAGAAGCAAACCATTGTTGCTACTTCTACAACTGAAGCTGAATATGTAGTTGTTGCTCATTGCTGTGGACAAGTACTTTGGATTCAAAATCAATTGTTAGATTATGGGTTTAACTTCATGAACACCAAGCTTTACATTGATAATGAAAGTACTATATGCATTGTCAAGAATCCAGTATTTCACTCCAAGACTAAGCATATTGAAATAAGACATCACTTTATAAGAGATGCCTATGACAAGAAGCTTATTCAAGTCTTGAAGATTCATACAGACAACAATGTAGCGGATTTGTTGACCAAGGCATTCGATGCAAAGAGATTTGAATTCTTGGTGACACATATTGGTATGCTTAACCAATAGACTTCTGCATATGTTGAGGGAGGTAATAGTTGTACAATTTTTATTCTAATTTTTATTGTATAGTCTATCTTTTGTGTTTTTGATGTGATTGCATGTTGATAGAGAAAGATAAAAGAGGCTATAATGATAGTGGAATGCATGAACTGGTCAAAATTGTGAGGTACCGTTATAACTCCAAGTACCGCTAGCACAAGTTCAAGTACCGAGTATGTTCCATGTACCGCTACATGTCCGTTGTACCGTTAATGGTCTCTTTTGTAAACTTGGCGGTTTCTTCGCGCTTGGGTTTGTTATTTACTTAAATACTTACTGCAATGACACAATTGATTCACCTAATCTTTTATTCTTATCTCTTGATTCTACAACCTTCTCTCTAATTTTTCGATCATCAAAAATACTAATGGCTGCTTTACAAGTGATCTCTAAGCATAATTTGGTTGCGAATCTTGCTGTGAATGATGACTCTCTTGGATTCCATGAGATTCTTGGTTTCTTATCTCGAAGTCATGTTCGTTTTTCCCTCACTGTAAGTCCCATTATCTCTGTTTCCATTGTTGAACAATTTTGGAACAATGTTGTGTTAGGTACTCGGTTTGATCAACCTTGCATTAGGGCTAGGGTGAATCATAGAAATATATATGTAACTGAGGTACTGCTAAGGGAAAGTTTGAGATTAAATGATGAAAATGGACTTAGTATGCTTAATAACACAGAGATTCATGATGGCCTTGCAGCCATGGGCTATGAGGGTGGTAGGGAAAGTCTTACTTTCTTTAAAGCTTTACTTTCACCTCAATGGAAATTGCTTTTTCATGCTATTATTCATTATTTAAGCTCTAAAAGTACATCTTTTGATCAAATTCTGGCTGCATTGGCATCAACTGGTATTTGTCTAGCAAATAACACGGTTTTTAATTTTCAAGATTAATTTTTGAAGGCATGACTAGGAATTTGGAAGGAACTAAAGAGTTTTTGATGTATCCTAGATTCATCCAGACTTTAGTTAGTGACCAAATACCTAACCTATCAGATTTAACTGATACATGGATGTTCCTACATTCACAAAGAGAACTTTCTCTTTCTTGACCAAACAAGGCAATGCCTTTACAGGAATAGTTACACCATTGTTTGCTCATATGTTAGCCCAACCTGCCAACCAAGAAGGCGAGGAATCTAGCAATGCTAGTGCTTCTCAGCAAACTCCTTCTCACTAGAGTTCCCATTCCCTAGAAGATTCACAATCTTCTTCTCACAATGTTGGTGCTCCACCAATTACCGATGAGATGATCCATACACCTACTGCTTCTATTGCTGCTAGTGGTTCACCACCAGCACAAGCACCAGAGGTGGTGGATGTTGCAAATTTGACTGCTTTGTGTACTAGTTTGTCCCAACAGGTACAGGTGTTGCAAAAAGAAAAACTTGTTCAAGACAAGAAAATTGCTGAATTGGAAGCTAGCCTAATCAAGTTGAGGAACAAATTATCACCTTGGATGAGGCAACATAGATCTATTCAGAAGGCTGCACTCAAAAAGCAAATATTCAGAAACCACAAGAAAAGGAAACTGAATGCAACCAAACAGGGGAGGAATTATGAAGAACAACCACATTCTTCTGATAATCAAACAAGGATCTCTAGAAATGACATCAATTTTGAGCTGGATGAAGATGTCATTGGGACTTATGAAGATGGAACTGGTTTTGAGACTGGTGTGGATGAACCTACAAACATGGAGTTTCAACAGGAAGAACCACAGCCTACTCATGAGGAGCCACAAGTTGAAGAAATGATGGTAACTCAGCCAGCACCAACACCTCAATCACCACTTCAAGCGAATTGGAGTACTTTCTATGAGAAGTTGGAGGAAATAGATGCTCAATTTCATGTATCTTCAACTCCACCACCACAAAGACAAATTTGGTTTCACAAGAAATAGTCTTTGCAAGTATTGTCCAGATCAAGAATGAGCATTGGATCAGACAAGACTAAAGAGGTGCAAGTTGAAAAGATAGCTTCAGTGGAAGAAAGAGTATCTGTAGATACACAAGTGATTGAAGAAACAAATGTGTCTAATACTGGTGAAGTCAACATTGTTGAAGATCCAAGTACTGCTAAGCCAACTAAGCCGACTGCAAGTAATGCTGACATTGTTGAAGACCCAAGTACTGCTAAGCCAACTAAGCCGATTGCAAGTACCGCTGGTGATCATCATTCACTATAAATTCAAACTCCTTTTGGAGAGGATGAGACTTTAGCCCAAATACTGCTTGACTTAAGAGAGAAGAATTCAGCTGAGAAAGCAAAACAAGCAGAGGCAGAGAAGAAGACACAAGAAGAAGTTCTTGCCAAAAAGGATCAAACTAAAGGTAAGAAAGTTCAAGCTTCACACCCTACTAAAGGTATAGTTAATCAACAGCAAGCTGATGAGGAAAGACTTTCCAAGCTGAAGAAGAAGCTACCTAAGATTAATCCAAAGGATAAGGGGAAGAAGCAAATACTATCAGAATCTGAAAATGAAAGTGATTCAGATGAAGACATAAGCAAAGTCATGTATAGATTTAATAAATTAGACCATGATGAGGAATATGCTCTTAGAATACAAGCTCAAATTCGTGAAGAAGACTTACAAAAAGAACTTGAAGCTAAGCAGCATTTGCTAGAAGCTAAGAGAATGCAGCAAGAATGGAACATATAAGAGTATGATAGGATTTAAGCTAAATTACATGCAAGTGAGCTTCTTGCAGACTCATTGATAGCTGAAGAGAGAGATGCTTATGATGAAGAAGATAAATCAAAGTTGATTGATGATCTAGTAAGGGTGCAACAAAGATTCTTTGCTGAAAAGAGAAGAAGAGAAAAGATTAAGCCTCCAACTACCATGCAGATTAGGAATCAAATGATGAACTTTCTCAAGAAAGTTAAGGGTTTCACTTATATTCAGCTGGTCAAGAAGAATTTCAAAGAAATCAGGACTTTGTATGAGCAACATAAGAGAACTGAATTGAATTTTGTTGAGATTGGATCTGAAGCAGATAGAATGGCTGTTAAAAGGCATAGAAGACATCTGCAACAACAAAGACAATTTGGAAGCACTCTTAGAATTGAGCCAAGTACTGCTGAACCTACAAATACATCTCCAACTATCAAGACCACTTATGTGAGGAAGAATAGAAAGGATAAGGTAAGTTCAAAGGAGGAAGAGACTGCTCAAAGAATGAATGAAGGAGATAAAGCTCAAGATATTGCTCAGACTGAAAATGTACAAGCAGTACATACACAGTCAACAGTACATGTTAAAGAAACGGTACATACAAACTTGGAAGAGGGTTCAACAGAATTTGAGGGAACCTCCAAGGGTGTTAAAAGGAAAAGATCAACAAAGAGAAAGCAAAAAGCCAAGAAGGCTAAGTCAACAGCAGAAGATAGTGATGATGATGAGAGCTTGAAGAAGTACTTGAAGATAGTAAAATTTGAAGATCAGTGTATTGATACAGAGATTTTTAGAAAGAGATCATCTATTGCTAGATGGATATACTCTATGGATCAAGGACTGGAAGCTCATGGAATTCAAAGAATTGATGGCACAACAAGAATATTCAGACTTTTAGAAGATATTCTTTACATTCTTGACAGACAAGATATTCACGATCTTTTCAGGTTAGTTCAAGAAGCCAGTGCAGGTAAAACTAAAGTATCACTATTGTATAGGGAAATGCTCTTCATGTATGAACCACACAACTGTGATCAAGAAATGTTGAAGGAATTAGAGAATCAGGTTCCTAGTTACTGGAGATATTATAGGTCATGTGGATTGAATATTTTGAATATAGATGATGTTACCTACTATATGCTACAAGAGAAGAGTTATCCATTCAAAAGAAGATTGTTGGAAAGAATGTTGGAACAACAATTGGAAGTTACAGAAGAATCTGTTGATGCTTTAGAGTTGATCAGAATGGTTAAACAACAAATCAAGGATTTGAAAGATGAGGAAGAAGTTGAGAAAGAGCCTTAAGTGTTTGACTTTCATTCACACTTCACAAATGGTTCTCAGTTCACCATGTCTAACACACATAAGAACTGGCTAGTCCATAAGCAAACGGTTTATGGTAAAGACTTCTCAAATCCGTTGAAAGCTGGTAGTTTGCTAAAAACTATATGGTTCTAACTCACCTTGTTTCGAGACAAAGAGTTGGCTAGTCCTAGACAAACGGTACTAGGTAAAGATTTCATCAAATCCATTGATGGTTGACAATTTACCAAAAATTATAGGGTTATCAGTACACCTTATTCTTCATGAATAAAGTATTGGCTATTCCAGAGTGTACGGCTAACTGGTAAAGAATATATCAAATCCGTTGATAGCTGGTGATTTGCTAAAAATCATGAAGCCAATACAGATTGGTTTTTGTTGTTAACTGTTTTATTTCAGGTATGAAGATTGCAAGAAAAGAAGTATTCAAGAAGAAAATACTTAGAAGGTTTTGTCTCATCAAATCAAGACTGAAGTTCATGATTCAGAGTTCATAGATTTAACTCAAGAAGACAATTACTGATGCTACAAAGATAAATGAATGTTTACAAGACACACGAAGATCATAGTTTGAAGACAAAGATGATGTTCATGTTGTTTGAAGATTATCTTATCAAAAGAAGATCTACATTGAAGTGTTTGGCTACATTCAGTTGGATACAAATACAAATTACCAAGTTCAATCCGAAGATGAAGGAAAGACTGAAGACATGTATTCTAAATACATCTAGTACAAGAGAAACAAGAAGACAACAAGTTATCATTCTTGTTTTGGGGAGGATTGTTGGGAATTATTTGTTAAGTGTCAAGTACCGTTAGTGTTATTCAAGTACTGTTAGTTATCTTTCAAGTACCGTTAGTGTTAACGCGGTACATAGTAAGTACTGCTACTTATAAAGTAAGTACTGCTATTTTGATTAGTACAAATATATCTTTGTATAAGATATGTCATAGTTATAGTTAGAGTATATCTTATGTGATATACTTAAATAGTTAGAATATTGATAATATATCGTCTGTGATGTAGTTATCTTTATAGAATATTCTAAGGTTTATAGGGTTCCTTACTCTATAAAAGGAACATAGGTATAATGTCATTTATGTACCTCATTCAAGTCGATTAATAAGAGAATCGAATAGTTAAAAGTAATTATGTTCTTCTATGCTTTATAAGTTAGATTCCGCATAACTTATTTAGTTTGAGTAAGAGTTCTCAAAGTGTTTATTTTGATTACAAACTACTATACTAGTTCTTAACAGAATATAGATCTAATCAAATGGATCAACAAAATATAATTAAAGCGTGTAAGAAAATGGAAAGATATTATGCAAGATATACTTGCTTTGATTGCCAAAGAAAAAGCATTAAAAGATTACAATATTTCTTATATTTTATTTTGCATAGGGGATAAAATAAATAAATATGTGAGTGATAAAATTATTTGAATGCGTAAAATCAAATGGGATAAGCGTATTTTTGTTACTTGTTTAATAAGAAGGTTTATTACGTCATTTATATTCAATGTAATTTGTTTTTATAGGATTATTATAACGTATTAATGTTATGTAATTTCTTTTAATATTAACATCGTTTAATTTTTGTCTTTTTCGTTGATGATATACATGTAATATAACTCTATCATAATCATGCACGAACCACACATATGAAGTCTACATTATCTAGACGTAGTAAAATATACACAATCGTGCATGTGTATTACAATATTTGATTTTATAAATCAACTTAAGATTTGAAAATATACAAAGATATAGTAAATATGTGATATGATGGCATGATCCACAAGAGATTTGCAAGTATATTTTAGATTGCACATATATTTTCTCAATCTCTTTAGATTATATTTGATCCACAAAATATTCACAAGATGCGTTCAATCTTGTAAAGATTGCAAATATGAATCCGTCGATGCTCTATAAATAGGTATGAAAAATGATCATTTGGTATTCATTCTATTCTCCTTCTCTTACTATAAAAATTCTCATTATCCATATATCTGTAAGTGACTTGAGCGACGGAGTGTAATACGGGGAGAAAGTCCCGCATATTCTCCTACACGTTCTTTATTGTTAAATGATACAAGTAAACACGTTGAATATTATGAAGACCAGGACTATTTAGTCAAGCCTGTGGATCTGTGTATCATCAATTGGCGCCATCCATGGGACCGATTTATTATCTACCAACTCTTAAACCAGAAGCCCATTGCGGGGGAAAATCCATCCACTGTACCACCAAACACTTCCGAAGGACCCAACGAGCCATACCAAAATGGGCCACATGTAAGCGTACATGTCTCTGATCCGACCACAAAAAATCAGACACCCGACAATGGCCTAGAGAACACATTTGGAGATCCCGTCATGCAAATCGTAGTGCGGAATTTCGAGCAGATTAATGCCATATACTCAACATTTTCAATGAAGAGAAAATAGGCCAACATTGATGACCATCTTGTCATAAAACCGTGGCGGTCTGGTTTAGAAGGTTCACCCGAAGAGGCGGCTCAAGGAACACTAGAGGAAACTACTCTTCAGGCCAAGCTTAACAAAAAGAACCGGTGTACAACAAAAAACATTATTGTCTCCTAAGTAAAAGACTTCCAAGCGACACTGATTTCTATAATAAGCTTTTCACATTCATAGAAACGCAAAGGAATGTACGCAACCTGATAACATCACCCTTCACTGCATTAATCATAGACTATGATATGCCAGATAGACTGAAGGTGCCAATAAATCTAAAACTTACGATTTTATGTCAGACCCGGATGACCACCTTACTGTATTCATGGGGACTATGGGCGTGCATAAGCTACCAGAACCGACCTGGTGTCATTTCTTTCATATTGCGCTGAGTGGAGCTGCTCGAATCTAGTACGACAACTTGCTACCGGGAAGCATAAACAGCTTTCACGAGCTAAGAGACAAGTTCAGAACAAACTTTCAACAACAAAGAAGGTTCTAAAAAACACAAGCTGAAATCCTTGGGATCCGACAACGTTTAGACGAGTCACTAAGGGATTACTTAGAAATATTTGGAAAGAAACATTACGCATGACAGATCATTTCGATGGAATGATGACAGGGGCCTTCATTAGTAGACTTGCTAGAAGAGCGAAGATACCTAGCAGCAATACAAGAATCCAGATACAAACAAAAGGTGGAACAATACTACAACTCCAAAGGTCGGTATACATACTTGAAGGTAGGCGACTTTGTACTCTACAAAAACGAGGCAAGCCGGCAAGAATGACAAAGGAAACTAGACCCAAACTAGGGAGGGCCATATCAAAGTGTTGAGATTAAAGGACCTGAAATGTACGTAGACTTGAATGGAAAATTGGTACCAAGAACATGACACACTAGCAATTTGCAAAAGTTAAATTTCTAACACCCAGTTACGCTGAATATTGCTTTCTTCGAATGTGCAAAGTACATAAATAATGTATGCAATTCTACTTTCTTGAAATAAAAGGAAATCTTGTACCTATCAAATCTATATGATAACAAGATTCAAAAGGAAAAATAAATCCTACGTAGTTCTACCGAGACTTCACTCTTGGCAATAATTCATATACTCGTATGTGAACAAAAAAAGAAAAAAAGATACAAGTATTTCATCAAAACAAAAAAAAAACATTCTGCAAGTAAATAGATAAGAGCTCAATAATCGCGATAAAATCTAGATTACATCCCACTAATAAAGGGACGATTTATATTACAAGACTCGTCGACCGATTGACAAATGTGACGACATTTATGGTTAGATGGCTATAAATAATATGTAGTCACGACCAACGCCTTCGTCAAACTAGAATATAGAACATACGTAAAGCTTACATTTCACATCGTATAACCATGTGAGCATAAAAAAATAACAACCATTCTCGTGAATTACTTTAATTGGCATTTCATGTGCAAAATATGGTACAAGAAACCATTACTTTAACAATTTAGAATGTGTAAACTTACACATTACTGCTCATCATCATCAATATAATATCACAAAAGAAAAAAAAAAGAAAAAAAACCCACTATTTGCCATTCTTGAACTATATTTTATTATACCGAATTTTATACTAGTTCAACTATGAAATACTTACTACTATATCAGTAGTATCCTTCCTGGTATTTTTTATAAGCAATCTAATATAGGGACCATCATTTCTCTTTGGGACTCACATAATAATCTCACATACGCCAATATATAAAAGCATAAACAGTTATGAACTTGTAAAGTTTTTCATTACAATAGATCACATAACCATACCACATATCAAAACATAACGAAACTACAAACTAGGAATAGAACAAGTGGATAATACAAGAAAACCCAACTAATAAGCAAAATAGACACACCACCACTTCTTTATTGTAGATCTTAAACACATTATGCTTCAAGGCGACTGCTCGATCCTTTTACCAGCCCCACCATCCAGCAAGTGATGAAGCAAACTTGGAGACAAGTCGGAAGATGAAGTTAGGATCTCCACACACTCCCATTTGGTCCTCTTAAAACCTTTGACAATGTCATTGACTCTGTATAACATCCATAGATTTTGCTAATGTAATATCAATATATGTGTATTTCCTATTTTGATAAATAAATAAAGAGGCAAATTAACTAAGAAATTTTTGAATTATGATATGATATATGACTGAGTTATAGAATATATGGGTTCTCACTATCTCAATTGCCACTTCAGCATATGCCTTTGTGTTGTAAACAATATGTATATATCAAGTCTGAGTTCTAAAAGTAATTATATGGATATACTATGAATAAGAACATTTCAAATATAATAAAGATGCCCTAAATCATCAAAGAGCCTTAGAAACCCTAGCAATCCCTTGTAAACTAATATTTCAAGCAATATAATTACACAATTCTACATATAAATATCAAATACATATTTACAAGTTATAATCTATCATATAGAAGAGATATTTTATTATAAAATACTAAGTATAAGTAATCTAAAGATAATTACAAGTATAAGACCTAGTAACCTGGATTAACACCTAAAATCCATTTCACATTGAATTAGAGTCTAATCTTTTGTAACCAATTATAAAACTCAACTAAGTATCATATTAAGATCATACATTTATCCCAAGATAAGTTACAAATTACTAAAGCACAATGTACAAGTTATTGAAGCATAGAACTATAAGTTAACCTAATTATACCTAGGTTATGATTACCATATACAAACCCTTAAACTAAGTATGTAGAATCATTAAAAGTCATAAACATACTATATAAGACCTATAATAAGTTTACATGATGATATAAACACTAATTACTCAAAGTACAAAGTCATTAGGCTTAATTACCTAAAAACCCTTATATTAAGCATTTTCCTTAGAATCAATAGCTAGTCTTTTAGGACAAGTCTACCAACACCCATATCATTACTTTTAGGTTATAAAGTTATCTTAAGACAATGTACAAGTACCCTAAAGCACAAGGTACAACATTTTAATGCATGACTTGTAAATTAGGTCAAAATAGGTATTTTCACTCTTTAGACATGTTTACTTAGAATAACCTATCAAACCAAGTGTGGAAACTCTTTGGATACTTAAAACATAATGTATAAGATATAAATTGATTTTGCATCAGTAGCTAAGTGAAGGATAATGGCTTTAACTAAGATTTAACCATAGATCATTAGAAACCCTAACCCGCCTAGGTTTGCTTCCCAATTTCACTTCAAACCTTTATTAAACTTCAAACCAAGGACCCAAACCTTCTAAATACAATTTTTAAACCCCAATTACACCCTAATCCATCACTAATTACATTCCTCAATCCTTAATTATCAAAATTACAAAGCAATAAGTTACAAGCCCTAGAAAATCAACCCGACTAAGTTTTTCCCCGCAAAACCATGTTTAAACACTTTTCTTCCTATTTTTAAACCTAATATCAGACCAATGGGATATTTAGAGATATTTTCTAGTAGGTTCATCACCTACTTGAAGGCTACACATCTTCATTCCTATCTAAACCATGTCGTGACCTAATATGAACCATAAGACCTATATATTTTGTTCCTAGCTTCCATGACTCATTTGTAGACTTCCATAGACTCTCATAGCTTCCCTTAGTCACTTACATACTGAGCTTACACGTCTATAGCCTTAACTTGGGTCCTAAGTGTTGAAAATGGCTATAAAAGGGACGAATTACCCCATTTGGAAACTTGTACGCTGTTTTCTCTATAACTCCATACCCATTCTGATTTTCACTTCTACAAATGTTCTAAGATGCTCCTAAGACCAGAAACCAGGTCTATAAAGAAGCCATTGAAGCTCTTGAAGCTTTGGTAGCAAGTTGTGTTCATAAGAAGCCCTAGAAATCATTTTGGAGCTACTTAGTTAATCACTATGTTAACTAAGCTTTGATAAAGATTTTATAAGACCTGTTATAATTTTTATAAGATGTTATAAGCTAATCTAATAAGCTTTAGTTCATACAATAAGCCAAAATAGAAGTTATAAATCAAAGATGTTTTAAAACTCTAGTTTTGTAATTTACATGAAATAATGACTTAAAATAAATTTTAAAGGCTATAATTCTGGAAAAGTAATGTTATTTTGATTATGAATGTGTTTATAAACTTTTTTTAATGTTAATAGATCATTTGGTACAATTTTGAGGTTGTTGTATAATTTTTAACAAGTGTAGGGACTAAGACTATCATTTTTAAAACTATTAACATTTTGGGCCAAAAGTGTCATTTTATGAAAGTTAAAACTATAAGGATTAATATTGCAAAGTTTGAAATCCTAAAGTTAATATTTGAAGGTATACAATATAAATACTAAAACTATATACTTTAGGGGTTAAAAGTGTAAATATACTAAACTTACAACTAAAAGGACTAGTTTTGCCAATTTTAAAACTAAAGAACATAAAATATAATAATGAGACAACATACAATGTATCATGTTAGTAGGGAACTTTGTACAAAGATGTTCTATCTCGATATTACGTTTTGACTGAGTGGTTGGGTTTACGATTTAAAGTGTCATCGCTCCTCAAACGTTTATAGAATGACTTATGAGTATAATGGCCCAAACAATGATGATATAATTCTAAAATATACTACTCAAAGAAAATATAATTATTATACAAAAAGATTGAAATCAGATATTACGACTTGATATATATACATATTTGTCTGTCAACCCAGATTTGTGAGAAGTTGTGATATTCAAATTGATAATACCGGAGTAATCCAAGATTCTACAGGCTAAAGGGAGTTCATAGCCTCACTTTTGAAAGTTTGTAAATGAATTGAAAACCCGTGAGGAGGATATATGCTAAAAATTAGAATACTAGTGTTTTTGTCTGTTGCCTGATAAGATTATTGACACTACGTTTATTTATTGCCATTAAATCCCTTTTTAATCGTGACCGATAATCATTTCTAGAAAATGAGCGCTAATATTGTGAATAGTACTATTTGAGGACTGACATCCTCTATTTGGGCAAGTCTCACTTGCTGGAATGCTAAAGGTTCCTACCTAAGCTAAACGGATACATTTTATTTTGCTAAACTCAGGATAGTCCGTCAAACTACCTACATGAGGGCAATTTGTTGGTTTTTCTGGTAATGTCTAGTCGCGAGGTCATGAGCTAGTGCAATAAGAATCTATGAATTTAAAAATGATGGTGTATAACATTGTAGCCCTAGAGTCGTGCTTGTATTGAAATATTATTGAAACCTATGAATTCACTCAACCATTGTGTTAATTTTTAAGCATATGTCTCAGGTGAATGAAGACTGGCGGGCTGCGGATGGTAAAATCTTGAAAAGTTATCATTCTAATAAATAAAACTAGATCTTTGGGAAACCTATGATGTATAATGTATGTACATTTTGTTAAAACTCTGATGAATAAATGAATGATAACGTAAATATTTATAAAAAATGTCTTTTGAGCATTTTCTATTATTGTGACTATCATACCTTGAAAGTAATACCCCAGATTAGCTTCTGATGCTATATGGTAAAAATGGGGGTGTTACACCCTGCGATGGAGAGTATGATCAGACGGAACACGTTGATTAGCATTCATGTGTTCACAACCTTCTTGGCGCCCCAATTCTCGCCCACGTTCAACAAAAACCTTTTGCACTTTAACTAGCGCGCGATCAAATTGGTCACTTAGGAATACCCTAGCAATCATCCTCGGGATGCCTTTCTTCATCACCCACTCAAGATCACACCTTAATACCAACTTCTCCCGTTCGAAAACATAAACTTTCTTACATAAGTTAGCTTCCAACACCTTCTCTTTAGTTAGGTCACTATAAATACCAATGTAGCTTGCACATGACATAGAGTAATGGGATGTCAAACTTTCATTATTAGCACACAAGCCATTGATAACATTCTGCATGGATCCATTTATAGCTTGAGCCATTGATAACATTCCCTCGGTTTGTCAAAGCGAGTTAGTATGTTCCTCAACCCTTTTTCTGATAAGTTGTAAACGCCTCGGTGACGCCTTCATTAGACATAGGATTTACATAGTCAAGCCTCAACACATTGTTAAGGTACCCTGTATAGTCTTGAGTCTGGTACATCGCCCCATAAGCTTGACTCACTTGACCCATGTTTCCATGATTCATATCCGAACTACCCAATGGGTAGTGTTGGCCACTAGAGTTGGACATGAAACTCGGCTCTACCTCATGCATCACATTCACACCCTCCTCCACCTTAACTTACCTTCGATAATCATGATCAAAAGTGCTTGTCCAGCTTTGCTTTTGAGGAGGGTCACTCAAAACGCTCTTACCACCAATTATCCCGCTATTGGTAAGTTCAAACACATTCTCGAACGTCCCAAGATCAGGGAGAATGGTTGAAGGACCAGTAGGTGCATCGGGAACAACACTTCCGTTATTGGAATGAACTGGGACACCTTGGCCTCCTAAGTACAACACATGCTTACCCATATAGTACAAAAATATGTAAATAAAATCCTTCATAAAGTATAATATGAAAAAATAAAACTAAAGAAAAACTACCATTTTTATTGCTATCTTCTTTGCTCATGTTTGACAAAGAAAGCTTTTCTTACAAAGTTAAAATGTGACCACTGTTAAGTCCCCCTGAAATTAAGTTTTTGTATGTAAAAAGTTAAAGTTCTTGTTCTCGAAATCTTAACGAATTGATCCCCGGTTTAAAGTACGACTCAGTTGAATTTGGTAAAACAAATATTTTTGGTTGATTTTAAATTAAATGTGCAAAGACGTAAAGTAAATGACTTAAAATAAAATAACGTTAAAATAAATCTAAGTCTAGTTAAAAGAAAGGTGCGATATTCAAAACCTTGAAAAGTAAAATGACAAGAATTAAAAGCGTGGCAGAAATTAAAATTAGACAAGTATTAAAATATAAACTAAGAAAAGTAAACAAAGTTAACTAGAGAAAAATACTCCCTATCGGAATATATTCCGATCAACCTCGTCGGAATATACTACCTTTACCTGTCGGAATGAAGATCGGAAAACACCAATCGGAATATGTCACTTAACCGATCGGAATAACCAAACTTAAGCCTCCAGATCGGAATGTATAGAACCTACACTGATCGGAATATGGAAGAGATCTGGTCGGAATGCTGATCGGAACCCGTGATCGGAATACCACCAACACCTCGATCGGAATATGGCAAAGAGCACCAATCGGAATATCTGTCACTTACCTGATCGGAATACCCAAGACTCTTCTGATCGGATTACCAAAGTCTCCCAAATCGGAAAGTTAAAACCCTTTTCCGACCAAGCAATGTAGCTATGGTCGGAATGTAATTCCCTTTTCCGATTTACCCCAATCGGAATACGAAGAAAAGTACACAAAATAAGCTACACAAATAAGCTATGATTCTAATAAGCACTAGACGAAATTTATATATCAAACCGATTAAGAAAAAGCTATTAAACATAAATTAAAAGACTTTTAAAACAAGAAAAGAGTAAGCTTTACGAAAAACAACTTTTTATACGAAAATAACTTTTATAAAAACTATATAAACTTGAAAATAAACAAAATAAGCTATGAAAATAAATGATTTAAAACAATCAAAAGCATAAAAATGTAATCTTTAAACAAATAAGTAACACAATAAGCATGTAATCAACAAAATCAAGCAAGAAAGAAAGGTAGAATGAGAGATCAAACAAGTAAAGTAAAGATGCAATAAAGATAAAAGTAACTTACTTGAAAATTAAAGTGCAAGACAAGGTAATTAAAGGTGCAAGTAATTAAAGGTGCAAGTAATTAAATGTGCATAAAAAATAAAGGTGGAAGAACTAGTGTCACTCTAGCCAACAAAACTTAATGAAATGAAAATGAGAGGTATATATAGGAGATTAGGAGGGTGGTTAGAGGAAGCTTCCTCCCCTCCTTCCTTTCTTCTTAATTGCGCCCTTAAGTCCTTCCTTCTTAATCTTTTTTTTGTTAATCTTGGACTTTGATGACTTTTAGCTCGGGATTTCTTTGGACTCGTCTTTTAATTCTTCGATAAATAAGACTTGAGTTCCTCGGCTTTAAGTAAACTTCCGTCTTTTGACTTTTTCTTCGATAAATCTTCAGAATTGGTCTTGGACTTCCGTTCTTTTTGCACTCTTGACTTCTTGACTTCGTCTTTCATCTTTTTCTTCAATAAAAGTCCGTAAATGCCCATGAATGTCCGTGTTTTCTCCATTTTTCACCATTTCGTCCTAAATCACAACAAAAACACAAACCACGCATAATTCCGACATAAAAGACATAAAATACACGTTTTGGCTCGGTTATTATTGTAATTAAGTGGTAGAAAAGATGGGTGTTTTCACACCTATCAAATCCCCTACACTTGACCATTGCAATGTCCTCATGCAATGCATTAGTTACAAAGCATGTTTACATTTTTCATCATAGTCAATCCACGTTGGCCTTTATTAAAGAGATAGAAAAATATAAACATTCAAAATAAAGAAATCAAAAACATCCCTTGGGTTTTGGAAATGTTATGAATGATCATCATCCTCAAGTTTTTACTTTCTCCAAACCAAGCTTAAAAACGAGATCATTGTTATTATAAGTTAGTAAACTAACACGAACTCATGTGGGCCAATTATTCACTTAGACTCCCTTATTCCTAGGTGTATCTCTTATATTTTATTATTGTCTTGAATGATCACGAGGATGCATTTTTGACTTATTTCGATAGTTATTAAGTCTGAAAATAAAGTGAACGATTTAATCAATAGTTAGCTAAAGGACAAAATCTTTTAAAACTGCTTCTCGGGACCTCATAAAGTTCATATCTTGGCATAACTCGCTTCGCGATTTGAGACCTTTCTCGGACCGATATTTGGCAGCGACTTCATACTTCAAATCTTGAGAGACGTTCATGAAATTATGGTCTTCTCTTCATAATGGAATTTCTTCACTTGAAGTTTTGAGAGATTCATACTTGGACCACGACTTCTTCATTTTTCTCCAGTCTTTATTTTAGACTTTGATATACAACGATCCGCCTCCTTTTTGACTTGGATCTATTTACCCTCATACCTTGCTAGGGTCTTTTTGGATACACTTCTCCATGACTTTTGGGGAGTTTTTGCTTTTCGTCGTGTGTCTCGATCCTTCATATTGATTTTCGATAAATGATTCTTCACATCACTTTGGATCTTTAGCAACAAAATATAGCCCTCATGTCTTGTTAGGACCTTTTTGGACTCGCCAATCTTCGCATCCCGCTTCAATAAGTTATGCCCTGGCTATGAACTCTAATCCATACCGAGCAACTTTTAAACGATCTTGGGCTAGAAGCTAAGTAACTTTTCAAATCGTACAACCTTATTTATTGCAGATAAATTTATTAACAAGCGATGGGAGAATAGGCTTATAAATAACTCACATAAATTCACGAAAGAATACCGAACTTATAATTGACTCTATCATCTCTCGTTCTCCACAGTTTAAAATCTCAAGTAATGAGACTCGTGGATGCTTAGCCTATTAAATCAAAGTTTCGGGTTTTCGGGTCGTCTATAGGATCTTGCAAATTCTTAGACTTTTTCAAGTTTAGAAAACGCGTTTTAAAGTTCCCTTGATAAACGACTCTCTAGGATCAATTATAGGAACTTGCGAAAAGTTCTTGTTCTTAACCCGTGAGAGTTAAGACTTTCGCATTTTATAGCTCCCTATATAAAAGCCTAGCAAAACTTGACTTAAACACGTTAAGGATACTAGCTAGAGTAACTTAGTTAAGTAAACTCGGGTTGAGTCAAAAGATTCACAACTTTTGAAAATTAAAACCACTTATTTAAACATTTATTCTAATAAAGAAAGAAAATAACTATGCAAAGGGCAAAACTAATAGGCCAAAATAGATCAAAAATTTTGAAAAATATCGAAAAATTGATTTTTCGGTTAAAATGAGGACAAATACAAGGAAAAGGCCACTTAACTTCAATAGAAGTCCCCCCTAAACTTAACATAAACATTGTCCTCAATGTTTAAGCATGTGGGAGTAAACTCCCCTACACTTAGGACATTGTGCACTTTGTTTAAATCTCGCTAAGGAAAGGACAACTAAAGAGATTCCTATTCTAATATTGAGAAAATATAAAATAGTGAATCGAAAAGAGTTTAGGATAGAACCGGGATAATGGAACACGGAATCACGGGTCGTCAAGAATCATCAAGAGTGGATCATTGAGCGCTCGAATCCCTGGTTAAGAAGTGAGGAGAGAAAAGCAAACCAACGGGTCTCCCCTACACTTAGGATAAAGAAAACTAAAAGATAGATGCATGGGTTGCCTCCCAAGAAGCGCTTGATTTTTGTTAACCGAGTCATTAGCCTGACTCGACCTTGATCATCAACGGAAGAAGCATGAAACATATCCACCAGGATCAAAGACATAGTTTTCATCCATCAAATAGCAGAGGCTTAAGGCGAACAAGGCAAGCCAAAGAAGAAGAGGCAAGGTTCCCTTAAGCAGCGATGGAGCATGGTTGAAGCAAGTATGGTGAGGTGCAAGCATGTCTTCAAAATTTCCAAAGATTTTTCCTTTTATTTCATCAGGTGGATACTGAGATGGCTTAAAGATTTCGATACCGGGGTCGAACACCTTTTCCTTTAGGGGAAAATAGCACTCAGGCTCAGCAGAGTGTGAAGAAGATCCGCGAAGAAGCACAACCTCGTCCTCAGAAGTGGGACAAAGAGGTGTCAAATCGTATGTGTTGCGGATATTGGTGTCGATCGGTTTCTTCTCCTTAGAAAGAATGTGCTTCAAATCCAAAGTAGGATCAAGACGATAATCTTCAAAGTCATAAGGAGGAGCATCACTCTCATGAGGGAAGTAAGTGTTGAGAAATTCAGAGAAGTCTTCCTCAAATGAGTAATCGTCCAAAGTAGGATCGAGTGATGGCGGAGGATCTTTATCATGTGAAGAATCGCTCGAAAGAGTATCAGCCTCATCGAAATCATCATACGTGGGCAGCTCGGGATACTCAGAAGGAAGGTCATCATAATCATCCGAATCTAAGCTAGAATCATCATCATAAGCATCAAAGATCGGTGGAGAATCATAAATGAGAGAAGGTTCCATAGTAGAGAGAGAATCATCCACATCATCTTGAAAAAGTGGATTATCAGTGGAAGAATCGAATAGCGGATTGTTGTAGACAACAAAGTCATCATGCACATTAATCATATTCACTGATTCTCGGCCTCCAAAGGATTTGCCTGTAAGCTTCCCCATTTTGAAACCTTGTGAATCATCCCCGACTCTTAAGATTAACTCACCTTCGGCCACATCCACTAAAGCTCGTCCGGTTCTCAAGAATGGCCGACCAAGTATTAAAGGAATACGAGGGTCCATTTCATAATCAACTACGACAAAATCGAGCGGGAAAGTAAATGTGCCAACTTTGATAAACACGTCTTCGGCTATACCAACGGGGTAAGCGAGAGTGCGATTAGCAAGCTCAAGAGTCATCTTTGTTGGAGTAAGGTCGGGCAATGATAGTGTTTTCCAAACACTCAAAGGCATCAAATTAATACTGGCCCCGAGATCAGCAAGGGCAGTAAATTCTTCGGTTTTGTTGAACACGCAAGGCAACACAAAACGACCGGGATCTCCAAGCTTTTCCGGAAGTTCTTTAAGAATAACTGCAGAGCAGTTTTCATTTAAGCGTGTGTTGGCGAGTTCAATCAGCTTCTCCTTCTTGTTAAGCAATTCCTTAAATGCTTTGACAAATTTGGGCATGTGGACAAGTGCCTCAAGAAAGCTAATGTTGAAGTTCATCTGAGAGATCATCTTCACATAGCGTGTCACATCGGAGTCCTCCGTGGTTATCATTTTGGTCTTGCCTAAACGAGAGGGATAAGGGATATTGGGTTTAGGTGGTGAAGGTGCAGGTGTAGTAGGTAGAGGTTGAGATGTTGAAGGTTCCTTCCGAGGTACATCATCATGACTAGGCGGAGACGGTAATGGTGTACTAATACTAGGTGTAGGAGGAGTAGGGATAAATGGTGGTGGAAGAGGTGTAGATGATGGGGGTGGAGGAGGTGGTCCTACGATGGTGACTCCACTACGGGTAGTAATAGCACTCACATTTGCTCGCAGATTGGTTACGGTGTTTGAAGGTAGAGAACTCGAAGAAGAAGGTTGAGCAGGGGGCAAGAAACTAGCAAGCATATTCTTCAAATCATTGGTTTGATTGTTGAAGGAGGATTGAATATTATCTTGAAGCTCGGATCTTATCTCGTTTCCTTGCTTGGTAATATCTCCTTTCAGATTGATAATTTGGCTCTGCAAATTCTTGATTTGCTCACCTTGGGTTCTCATGATGGCCTCAACATCCGGATTACTGGGTGGGGTTTGTTGAGCGGGTGGGTGATAAGGATTAGAAGCTCTTGGTGGGATTTGGTTGCTCCTATTGTATTTGTTGGCGGGGTTTTGGTTTTGAGGAGAAAAACCGGGTGAAAGGTAGTTGTTAGATCGGTAACTCAGCAGATTTCTATCCCCATGTTGTCGAGCTTGGTAATTTTCCGGTGAATAATTACCATAAGCTGCATACACATTTTCCAGATTTCCTTGAGTCGAAGGACAATCGGTGTATGAGTGAGGACCGCCGCATGTTTCACAAGAAGGTGCAACAACTTTAACTTGTTGTTGTTGTTGGTTTGAAGCTAAGAGTTGCATACTTCTGCTCATTTCAGTCAGCACACGGGTGAGTTCGGTCATATCAGGGTTTGATGAAGTAGAAGAAACATTTACTCTCGGGTTGTTCCTTGAAGAAGCAGAGGAATCCCAGTTTTTGTGGTGAGTAGTCATGTTCTCAATTAACTCTCTACACTCCTCGGGTCTCCTTTTCATGAATGTACCACCGGCGGCTGCATTAATCGTATCACGATCTCGAAAAGTCAAACCGTTGTAGAAAGTATCAATTAAGGTCACAGGTAGCATGTTGTGGTTTGGACATCTATCGATCAAGACATTATATCTCTCCCAAGCATCAAAAAGAGATTCATCAGGATCTTGCATGAAACCGCTGATTTGATTACGAAGGCTAGTGACCATGGATGGTGGAAAGTAGCGCGACAAAAAGCGTTGAGTCATGTCATCCCAAGTGTGAATTGAATTCTTCGGGAGACGATCAAACCATTTCTCGGCATGATGTAATAAAGTATGTGGAAAGAGTTGTAGGCGAAGTTCATCCATTGTGGCACCAGCCAACTTCATGCTTTGGGTGATTGTAATGAACTTGTCGAGGTGTTTGTTGGCATCATCATCAGGCAATCCACGAAATGGGTTAGTTTTCACTTGTTGAATCATGTGGTGCTTCAACGAAAACTCAGGAGCGTTGATTTGCATCGGCGGAATCGGTCCTCCTCGTCCAAACATTGTAGGTTGACAAAGCTCCTCCATGGTCCGAAGATCGGGCTGTGGAAGAACATTGTTGTTATTATTGAGGTGCGGTGGATTATTGTTGTTGTTAACACCTGCCATACTTAAATCTTCTTGAGTCTCGGGCTCTTGATAATTAGAAGATCTAGTACGCATACACCTGAAAATGCAAAAGAAAAAGAAACCAAACACAAAGACAATATATATACACAAGAAAGATAAAATCTTTTTGGATTTTTGAAATTTTTAATTTTTATGGATTTTTAACAATTTTTTAATTTTTATGATTTTTTGAAAAAAAAAAATTTAAGCAAGAAAATAACGCTCACAAGTGAACGGATCCCAAAAAGCAACGCGTCTCTCACAGAAAACCGTTAATCTTTACGAAAAGAGCCGGCAGCGGCGCCATTTAATATTTAGTTTTTGTATGTAAAAAGTTAAAGTTCTTGTTCTCGAAATCTTAACGAATTGATCCCCGGTTTAAAGTACGACTCAGTTGAATTTGGTAAAACAAATATTTTTGGTTGATTTTAAATTAAATGTGCAAAGACGTAAAGTAAATGACTTAAAATAAAATAACGTTAAAATAAATCTAAGTCTAATTAAAAGAAAGGTGCGATATTTAAAACCTTGAAAAGTAAAATGACAAGAATTAAAAGTGTGGCAGAAATTAAAATTAGACAAGTATTAAAATATAAACTAAGAAAAGTAAACAAAGTTAACTAGAGAAAAATACTCCCTATCGGAATATATTCCGATCAACCTCGTCGGAATATACTACCTTTACCTGTCGGAATGAAGATCGGAAAACACCAATCGAAATATGTCACTTAACCGATCGGAATACCAAACTTAAGCCTCCAGATCGGAATGTATAGAACCTACACTGATCGGAATATGGAAGAGATCTGGTCGGAATGCTGATCGGAACCCGTGATCGGAATACCACCAACACCTCGATCGGAATATGGCAAAGAGCACCAATCGGAATATCTGTCACTTACCTGATCGGAATACCCAAGACTCTTCTGATCGGAATACCAAAGTCTCCCAAATCGGAAAGTTAAAACCCTTTTCCGACCAAGAAATGTAGCTATGGTCGGAATGTAATTCCCTTTTTCGATTTACCCCAATCGGAATACGAAGAAAAGTACACAAAATAAGCTACACAAATAAGCTATGATTCTAATAAGCACTAGACGAAATTTCTATATCAAACCGATTAACAAAAAGCTATTAAACAGAAATTAAAAGACTTTTAAAACAAGAAAAGAGTAAGCTTTACGAAAAACAAATTTTTATACGAAAATAACTTTTATAAAAACTATATAAACTTGAAAATAAACAAAATAAGCTATGAAAATAAATGATTTAAAACAATCAAAAGCATAAAAATGTAATCTTTAAACAAATAAGTAACACAATAAGCATGTAATCAACAAAATCAAGCAAGAAAGAAAGGTAGAATGAGAGATCAAACAAGTAAAGTAAAGATGCAATAAAGATAAAAGTAACTTACTTGAAAATTAAAGTGCAAGACAAGGTAATTAAAGGTGCAAGTAATTAAAGGTGCAAGTAATTAAATGTGCATAAAAAATAAAGGTGGAAGAACTAGTGTCACTCTAGCCAACAAAACTTAATGAAATGAAAATGAGAGGTATATATAGGAGATTAGGAGGGTGGTTAGAGGAAGCTTCCTCCCCTCCTTCCTTTCTTCTTAATTGCGCCCTTAAGTCCTTCCTTCTTAATCTTTTTTTTGTTAATCTTGGACTTTGATGACTTTTAGCTTGGGATTTCTTTGGACTCATCTTTTAATTCTTCGATAAATAAGACTTGAGTTCCTCGGCTTTAAGTAAACTTCCGTCTTTTGACTTTTTCTTCGATAAATCTTCAGAATTGGTCTTGGACTTCCGTTCTTTTTGCACTCTTGACTTCTTGACTTCGTCTTTCATCTTTTTCTTCAATAAAAGTCCGTAAATGCACGTGAATGTCCGTGTTTTCTCCATTTTTCACCATTTCGTCCTAAATCACAACAAAAACACAAACCACGCATAATTTCGACATAAAAGACATAAAATACACGTTTTGGCTCGGTTATTATTGTAATTAAGTGGTAGAAAAGATAGGTGTTTTCACACCTATCACCCCCACCACCTTTTTATAACAACTTTGAAAGAGATATTAGTCATTCTTTAACATATCCACCACCCAAGCAAGCTAATGAAATACAAACACCTCACTTAGCAAAGGTGATAAGAAATAATCAACTTGCAAACATAATCATCAAGGGCTACGTAGTAGGGGGCTGGTAGACCCAAACTCTATAATGGTAGGCTAAACATGCAAGTGGTAACACTTACCTACTTTGCCTAGGGGCTTATGATATACATGTAATATAGCTCTATCATAACCATGCATGATTTTAACATGCATGAACCACACGTATGAAGACTACATTATCTAGACATGGCAAAACATATCCAATCATGCAAGTATACTGCAATATTTGATTTGATAAATCAACTTAAAATTTGAGAATATACAAAGATATAGTAAATTTGTGATATGATGGCATGATCCACGAGAGATTTGCATGTATATTTTAGATTGCACATAATTTTCTCAATTTCTTTCGATTATATTTGATCCATGAAATATTCACAAGATACGTTTAATCTTGTAGAGATTGCAAATATGAATTCGTCGATGCTCTATAAATAGGTATGAAAAATGATCAGTTGGTATCCATTTATTCTCCTTCTCTTACTATAAAAAATCTCATTATCCATATATCTATAATTGACTTGAGCGTCGGAGTGCAATACGGAGAGAAAGTCCCGCATATTCTCCTACACGTTCTTTATTGCTGAGTGATACAGGTAAATAGGTTGAATATTATGAAGACCGAGACCATATAATCAAGCATGTGGATCTACGTATCATCACTCGCAAATTTAATCAACCTCAAGAAACAAACACTTAAATCCTAACACTACTATTCCTCCCCGTCACCTATCACATCTGACAGTCAATGACCACAACCAAGATCAATATACAACAACCATGTAACACCCCATTTTGATAAATGGAATATCAGACGATAATTATAGCATGTCATCAAAGCATACAAGGTAAATGTCTAAAACATTAAATGACCATAAAAGAATCCGGAAACAAACATCGGATCCACATAAGCTCCATACACGAAATGCATAAGTATAGAATGTAATGAAATGACTAAACAATGTCCAACAAAGAAAAAGTATGTAAATGCATTAAAGAATGAAAGAAAGCTGGCTCCTTATTCCATGCACGTACTCTTGGATTCCTAGCTTTTCCCCTTAGTACATGCCGTATTAGGACATGGAAATAGAAATACGGCTGATCAATATGCTTAGTGTGCGGATATATAACATAGAATGTAAAGCATAAACATAAGCAAGTGATGAAATGAAATTAATAGCAGCGGAATAAATGTATGTCCTAGAAAACCTGTTTTAAGTTCATAAGACTGGTTTATATTTCTGAAAAGACTTATGTTTAGTTTATCTTGAAAATCTGTATTTTAAATATGCCGAGAGCCCATATAGGTCATGTTATATCCAGGCACATGAATACTTGGAGGGGTGACCTCGTCATGCAATTAGAGGGGCTGCCTCTAATTAATATATAAAATGAGTGGAGGGATCAGCTCCTAAAACAGATGCAAGGCACACACCGCAGTTACCATGAAATCATACTACTTGTCCTAGGATGCACCCATTCATCCCACGTGATAATAATAATACTGTCCAAAACTGTAAAGGGACGTTGCGAGCAATCACTCTCACCGCAGAAGAGTCATAACACCAGTATCTCTAGTGCTATGATTATGGAACCCCCATAACTAGGTGAAACTGGCATGCATGTATATAGCTCAGGCAATCTAAAATAATCATACATATACGGATGTGTTTAAGACACTTAAACTACTAGGAAAATAGATGGCTGCAAACGGGGAATCCTAATATAGGAAGAAAGATGTCCTTACTAAAGGACGGAATATCCATACCTTATGTCCAGTAAATGAAGACGAAAAACGAACGTAGAAGATCACTCCGACTTCACAATAGCTACATAATGAAGGGACATGAATAAGATTCGGTCTTACTTATACATACTTGTTATTTACTTAACGTGTTCACACTTATTATACTTGTTCTTGTCCTGTCTTAATATTTCATGTTTTAATCATGTGTTTCTTATAGTTTCATGTGTTTTAGATTCATGTGATTCATGTTTTAAGTGTTATTATACTTGTTATAACATAATGAGTAACTTTCTAAAAATAGCAGGTTTCTATATATAGTAACTTTCAAAAAATAGCAGGTTTCCATATATAGTAACTTTCCAAAAAAACTAAGTTTCTAAAAGTAGAGAGTTTCCAAAAATAGGAAGTTTCCATATTTAGCATGTTTCTATAAATAGTATGTTACCATATTTAACGTATTACCATAAATAGCATGTTACCATATTCAGTATATTTCGATAAATATCATTTTACCATATTTATCATGTTGCCATAAATAATATAATTTCATAATTAATTATATGCACATTTTATATCATGTATTATTATATTATAAAGTTTAATAATTAATTAATATTTAGCTTATTATTAATTAATAATATCATGTCATGTTATTATAAGTTTATTATTAACTAATAATATTACATAGTTCATGTTATTAAACTTTATCATAAAAGATATTAATTAATTTATCCTAAGTTTGAATTAATTAACTCCATGTTCATAAATAATTAAATCAATTAATTATTATAGCCTAAGTTTATTTAAATAAATGTACATGTATATTTTATAATGGTTTTATTTAAATAAACATAACATAAGTTTTAATTTAATTAAACCAAAATTAATTAATAACTAAATTAATTAAACATACATAACTTAATTTACATGTCGGTTTAATTACGTGTTCATAAAAATATAAGTACCCGAACCAAAATCCCGAGACCCGACACCCTAGCACCACGACCCGAAAGCCGTGGCTCCGAGGTCGTGTCCCGTCAGAACCACAACCCTACACTGAGAGCCAAAGCTCTCGGCTTCGCGGTTGTGTCCGAAACCAACACCAACCCCAGTAGCTGATGGGGTTCTTCGCTGTCCGAGAACCACGTCGAGCCCCACTTGGGGTCTCGGTCGCCTGCTGAATCCAAGCCACAACCCCCATGTTAAGGGTGTGGTGTCTCAGCTATAAACAAACCACCACCGCTGACCATAGTGGTGCGGCGGTTGGTCAACGAACGCCACCGAGACTGAATCTTGGTCTCAGTTCGTGTGTACCCATACCAAAAACCATATAATTACCCGATCCCTTAATCAATTTTTTTTTTAAACATGTTTTTCATACTTGTTTTTAAAGATCTATAACATAGAAAATAAAAAAAAAAGATTAGAGAATTCAAGGATACCGTATGCGTGAAAAGGGTTTAAGCACGAACACTATACCGTACAATTTATCAACCAAAATCAAAACTGAAATCGTCCTTGTGTTTTGGGTGAGCCGCGGCAAGAGAGAGACCAGGAGGAGGGTAGTGATGACGTATAGTCCCTAGTCGGGTTGGATAGTCCGACATACGGGTACTACCCGTACCCATCAGGAATGGATTAATACTTATACGATGTGCGCGCGGCCCAGGAGGCCCGGTAAGTCGTTGTCGCACATACAGTTTATTACTTAACTATGTCCTCGTCGCACTGAGACAGGATCAGACCAGAATATAATCTATCATGTAAATAAATTCGCCTAATGGGAAGGGATACACACTTACCTTGGTTATGCGATAAAGATCAAACTATTCTGGGTCATGATCTCTTCCTTTGGCCGCAAGAATAGGGAGCCTAGCTAGGACTCTCTCGAGTATAAAAGGAACCCCCATGGTTCCACAAAGGTACGATACACACAATACCCTAAACCCTAACATACTCAAATCTATTACTTACTCTCACGCTGGAGTCTAATCTTGGGTCACAAACCCATGATAAGCCTAACGGTGTCTGTTTTTAGTGCTCATGGTCCTTAAAGAAGTTTCACTTGATGCAAGAGCCGGAGTCCACAAGACCCCGAATTAAGCCTAATTCGGGTCAAGCTCGGTCCATCCAACTTTTGTATCAACAAGTTGGCGCCATCCGTGGGACCCTACACTAACTTTAAGTAATGACTAAAAACAGTGTGAACGAAGGCCATCGAAGAACTTCGACGGTAGATGGTCACATTGCATCCGCGAATGTTACTCCTGGATCCGCTAGCGAGACAAACAGTCGGGATGTAACAAATCCACCTTTCGGAGGAACAAGTATACTATTCTCAACTCCCTACCTACTGTTGAAGAAAGAAATATAGGACAGGAGTCAGCTCAGTCTCCTCCTAATAAACACAAAAGAAGGATACCCCCCGCATCATAAGAAAGCGGGGAAGTCATCGCTACTAAGGCACGCGCGATGGAAGAATATGTAGCGATAATCTGCAAGCCCTCATCCCACTAGTTACCGAACATATAAAAATCAGAAGGGAACGAAAGGAAAGGAGCGCGTAGAACACGATCATTCCTCTGAAATAGATCCATCAAGATCGGGTGATAACCACCCTGCAAAGCGCAAGCGTGAATATTACTCTTCAGATGACCTAGACTTCTCACAACCCTGGAGAAGAGCTAGAAAATATGGTTTCACAAGACGCATACAGTATTACTCGGATACAAGAAAGCGTCGCATGCCAACAAACATAAAAACATACGATGGCACCTCAGATCTAGAAGACCACCTAAAAGTCTTTGAATCCCAAGCAGGCATTGAGCAATGGCTAGAACCTGTATGGTGCAATATGTTCAATTCTACACTTGTAGGAAACGCGCGGATCTGGTTTGATAGACTTTCGCCACGAACAATTAATGGGTTTGAAGTATTGCAAAAAGCATTCAAAAGAAACTATGTGCAACAGAAAAGACATGATAGGAGTGTTGTATCACTCGCCAGAATTAAGTAGAACCAGGGCGAATACCTGGAGGACTTTCTAGAACGTTTCAAAAGCGAATATCTTCAAAGAAAGGAATGCCCAGAGATCTTAAAAGTATCTTGCTTCATGGCAGGTATACGCAACAGTGATCTAATAAAAAAGCTAAATGAAAGAACCCCAAAAACCTTCGATAGGGTACTACGGCGGGTAAGATCCTTCATATAGGGGGGATCAGCTACCTCAGAGGTCATACAAAACGCCCATGGTTATAGACCCGGTGACGCGCCTAATAAAGGGTCTAGTAGACAAAGCAGGCCCGGAGGTCTTGACTACCAAGGAAATAAAAGAGAGGGACGAGCCAGTAACTTCAGGTTTACTCCCCTTAAGCTAACTCCAAGGAAAATCCTTATATCAAAAGGCGTGAACTTCCCAAGACCATTGCCAATGACCAGTCCGGTAGAAAGGCGCATTGGCAATAGGTACTGCGAATATCATAATGAGAAGAGACACGCTACGAATGAATGCATTCAGCTACAGAAACATATCGAGAATATGGTAAAAGAAGGCAAGCTAAAACACCTTGTCAAAGAAACCGCGTAGGATGGGAAACCAAAAACCGCTAGCGCAAATGTTTACAAGGTAGAAGCGTGGCAACGAAGGACAAAGCAGAAGGTGATCCGAAAATTCTCGAAAAGAAGAGACATCTCCCCCCCCTCAGCGCGAGGAATGTGGCAGAAGGTCCGTTAGTGATAGAAATAAACATCGGAGAACACAATATACATCGTATGTATGTCGATGGAGGCTCATCAGTAGAAATAATGTATGAACACTGTTTCTTGAAACTCAGCCCAGAAGTAAGGAGCCAGATGGTACCTGCAACTTCACCGCTCATCGGATTCAGTGGAGAAACGGTGTGGCCTTTGGGCCAACTAAAGCTAGTAGTGAAAGTGGGAAATGACAAACATTCGACAAAGGTCTCAATGAACTTCCTGATAATACGATCACCATCGCAGTATAACAGAATCATTGGGCGACCTGCCATACTAGCAATGCGAGCAGTGCCTTTTATGACCCATGGCATGATGAATTTCCCAGTGAAGGGAGGAATTGTAACTATCTTCAACACAGCCATCGCACTCCCAGAGTGCAACACGATGGTAGAACCCCCGCGGGTTACAATGGAACCCAGGATAGATTCACCTCCGTACCTAAAAGTGGCAGTCCATCCACAATATCTGGATCAAGATATAACGATTGGAGGGACATTGTCTGACAAAGGAAAGGCTGACATGTGCCACCTCTTAAAGGATAACCTAGACATCTTCGTGTGGGAACGTAAAGACATGACCGGGGTACCACGGTCAATAGCCGAACACAAGCTGCAAATCCGCGAAGGATATCCCCCGGTCAGGAAAAAAAGAGGACAGGATCTAGAACGCAGTAAGGTGATACTTGAGGAAGTGAAGAAGTTGGTGGATGCAGGAATCATGCGAGAAGTCTACTACCATGATTGGCTGGCTAACCCAGTGATGGTTAAAAAACATGATGGCAGCTGGCGCATGTGTGTTGACTTCATAGACCTCAATAAAGCTTGTCCCCAAGACTGATATCTACTCCCAGAGATAGATTGGAAGGTAGAATCACTATGATATCCTTTTAAATGCTTCCTAGACGCATACAAGGGATACCACCAGATACAAATGACAGAGCAAGATGAAGAAAAAACAGCATTTCATACCAGTCAGGGTGTGTATTGCTACACAAAAATGCCATTGGACTTAAGAACGTCGGGGCCACGTACCAGCGATTGGTTGATAAGGCGTTCGAAGGTCAAATTGGGCGAAATTTGGAGGTCTATGTTGTTGACCTGGTGATAAAAATTCACACCGAGGATGAACTTATCTGGGATATAAAGGAAACATTCTCAACACTTAGGAGAATAAACATAAAGTTAAACCAAAAAAAGTGCACCTTTGGGGAAACAAAAGGAATGTTCCTAGGATACACGATTGACCCCATTGGCATCAAACCCTGCTCGAAAAAGACAGTCGTAGTCATTCAACTTCAAAGCCCAAAGACAAAAAGGAAGTGAATCGCTAAACGGGAAGCTCGCAGGGTTAAACAGGTTCTTGTCCAAATCCGAAGAGAAATCGCTCCCTTTATTTAAAACACTCAAGAAGTGTATAAAAAAGGGGGACTTCAATTGGACAAAGGAAGCTGAAAAAGCTTTCGAGGAACTAAAAACGCATTTAGCGTCACTACCTATGTTACTCGCACCATGCCCAAAAGAAGAGCTGATAATGTACTTGTCAGCTACACATGGAGCGATCAGCGTGGTGCTAATGACGGATAGGGAGAATGTGCAAACACCAGTATACTTCATAAGCAGAGCATTACAAAGCTCGGAAATGAATTACACCCCTATGGAGATGTTGGTACTCGCACTAGTATTTGCGGCGAAAAGGTTGCGCATATACTTTCAAGCACATCCCATAGTGGTGATTAAAGATCAACCAATAAAACAAATAATATCCAAATCAGATGTAGCGGGTAGGCTAAAGAAGTGGAGTGTTCTACTCGGGGAACACGATATTACGTACAGACCGCGTAATGCTGTAAAAAGGACAAATTCTGGCAGACTTCATCGTCGAAAAACTAGAAGAAGGCGACCAAGAGCCAAAACAGGAGGAAGAAGACCAAGACCCATAGATCTTATTCACTGATGGATTATCCAACACTGATAGATCTAGCGTAGGCGTCATACTAACCAACCCTGAAGGAATGAAATTTACATACGCACTGCATTTTGAATTCACGGCTACAAATAATGAGGCAGAATATGAGGCGCTGATAGCAGGACTAAGAATCACAACCCGAATGGGCATGCGAAACCTCGAAGCAAATGTAGATTCTTGCCTGGTAGCAAGCCACATACTTGGTGAATATGAAGCAAAGGAGGAGAATATGATACAGTACTTGCAAAAAGCCAAGTCGTTAATTGAAGGATTCGAAAAGTTCCTAATACGCCAAGTACCTAGAGGGGAAAACAAGAAAGCAGACGCACTCAGCAAGATAGCATCCACCAGCTTTGCACACCTATCAAAACAGGTCCTGGTAGAGATCCTTAAAGACAAATACATAAAAGAGCAAGAAGTCACATCGGTAGTGGAGGAAGAAGGTCCTGCATGGATGACACCAATCGTGGACTATTTGACAAAAGACTCACTCCCACATGACGAAATCGAAGCACGATGAATACGAAGACGCTCGAGGCAGTTCGAAGTCGGGGACGGGATTCTTTACAAACGCTCATTCCTTCAGCCATGGCTAAGGTGCGTAGGGTCGCGGCAAGCGCAGTATGTCATTAACGAAATACACGAGAGATCCTGTGGCATGCACGTAGGACCAGATCAGTAGTGGCAATAGGGTTGCGCAACAGATATTATTGGCCAACCATGCATTCAGACGCATGTACACTTATATACAAATGCAATGACTACGAGGTACACAGGACGATACCGCGTCAACCCCAAGAGGAACTAACACCTATCACTTCCCCTCGGCCATTTTTCAAGTGGGGAATAGACATCACATGACCTTTTCCCGTGGCCGCAGGTGGAATTAAGTTCCTAATAGTCGCGATGGATTACTTCACGAGGTGGATTGAAGCAAAGTCAGTCGTAACAATCACATGAAATCAAGTAAAAAGGTTCATATGGGACAATATAGTATGTCGCTTCGGGCTACCTGGAGAGATCGTTTATGATAATGGAAAACAATTCGCAGAGAACCCATTCAAAGACTGGTGGGCGAAAAACAACATCCATCAAAGGTTCGCATCGGTAGCCCATCCACAAACAAATGGACTTGTAGAAAGAGCAAATAGGAGTCTGGGAGACGGCATAAAGGCGCGATTAGGGGAAAACAACAAAAAAATGGGTCGACGAATTATCACATGTCTTGTGGGCGCATCGCACAATGATAAAAACCGCCACGGGTGATACTACTTTCACCCTAACATACGGAACAGAGGCAGTCATCCCAGCCGAAATCGGGTTACAAACGCTCCGCACATCAGAAGTAGGTATGGTCACAAATGATGATGAATTACGGCTGCACTTGGATATAATTGATGAAAGCATTGAATTGACAGCTATCCACGAAGCCAAGTCAAAAGCAAAAATGAAGGGTTACTATGATGCGAGGGTGCGAAAGACTTCTTTCAGGCCAGGTGACTTTGTGTATCGCTCAAACGCGGCCAGCCGCGCTGGAAATACAGGAAGGCTTGGACCTAAGTGGGAGGGACCTTACAGGGTGACAGATGCATTGGGAAACGGCGCATATCGACTGTGCGGCATGGATGGTCACGACCTGCGAAGGACTTGGAACATTTGCCATCTTAAGAAGTGCTACATTTAGCAACGAACTTCTGAAACCAATGTATTATATTTCTTTTATCTTTTATGTCATGTATTTAAAATCTTGAAAGTATTAATTCAAACTGTCATGGTCCCTAGCTAGTTTCACGACGCATTCTAAAAAACGTTTATATTTTTATCATACACTTTGTATATACTATATGTTGCCTACTGGCGTACGCGTACACAACGTTTCTAGGAGAAATAAGAGGAATGGGTCTAACCTACTAATTAGACTCGTCGAGTAAGAGGGATGTAACCCCATCGACCATGGATCATGTATCCTTGTTAGGCCTCTTGCTATTAATGACGTCGTAGCTAGGGGTGTAATCGAGTCGAGCCGAGCTCAAGCTTAGTAGGGCTTGAGCTTGGCTTGATACTAAAATTGTAGGCTTGAGCTTGGCTTGATAGCTTGTCAAGCTTTACCAATCCAGGATTGAGCTTGGCTTGATAAGGCTTGATAAAAGCTTGAGGTTGGCTTGAAAAGCTTGAGTGTGTATAAATTTATTTATTTTTATAATAAAACTCATCAATAAACATATGTATAACAACAACAAAAAAACAAAAATCATTACTTAAAACAAATTTGATTTATTTAACATTAATAAAACCAATAACAAAATTATCGTACAATCTTGGTTTAAAAATGTGTTTTGCACTCCAATACGATTAAGGTCCCAAAGGCCATTGCATGATATGAATGCGAGCACAATCTAGACACGTTACGTTTAGTATTAAGAAGAGTACAAAAAATACTTATACATTAAAGCGTGGAAAAATATACTCATAACAAAAAGAGAACGTGTTAGTTACATGCCAAGTGCGAACATTCGCACATACAAATACACAAATATTTACAAAGTAGATAAACTATTGGAAAGTAAATTTGTATCAGAGGATGATCTCTTCAGCTTCAACAAGGGAGGGAAATATACTGAGGTGCGGTGCTCTTTCATTTCTTTCTCCATTAGGTAGCGCGCGTGTGTCTCTCTCTAGCAATGACAAGGGCAACATAGGGATAGAGGAAGTAAGGTGGGCAGCACCAACAGAAGGCGCAGCCTCTATGCCCAGGGCAGTCTTCTTTGCAGCAGCACGGCTAGCGTGCGCCGCAAGCAGTTCAAACAATGGTACTTCCTTCTCAACCCTAAAAGGGTCAAGAACATCCCTTGGGTGAGAAAATATTGGTACCATGAGCTGCTCTAAGGAAGACTTCAAGTGAAAATCAGCCTGCGTCTCCGCGCCCTCCACCTTATGACGCGCTAGAGTTAAGCCTTCCATGACAATTTCAAGTGGCACCTCATGATCCTTATCGCTAAGTCCGAATGATGGCAGAGGGCATACAATCATGTTCTTTAGGGCGGCCGTGAGCTTTGACTTAGCAGAAGAATTGTTGAAAGGCACCTCTTCCAAATCTTTCTTCAACAGTTCAGCTTTGTGCGCCTTCTCTAGGCCCTTGGAGGTGCCCTCATTCACCGCAACAATAACGGAGTGGGCGAAGTCAGCCCGCAGAGTAGTGTCTTCCAAGGCACCCATGGCAGCTAGGCGCAAACCATGGCGCACCAACCAACGCTTCTCAGCTATATCCTTCATCAAACTTGGATATAAGTCGGCATCAAGCTCGATACTCAGTCTCTTCAGCTGGCTGCTAAGACCCCTCACATCGACATTCAGCCTTGTGCCCAACACATCTACACCAGTCACGTACTAATCCTTTTCCTGCTCAAAGGCTTTCATTGCCTCTTCGTTTGAAGCCTTGAGTAGGGCGAGCTGCGCGCGCTCATCTGCAAGAGCGGCGGCTAAGTCATCCTTTTCTGCAGTAAGGGAGTGAATGAGATCGGCATCCTGGCGTCCTCTCTCGGCCGCTTGATAAATTGTTTCCTACATCTCTGTTGGAAATACGTTTTACGTATTTAGGAAGATTCGGTCACTCCGACAATATATTAAGTAGTAGCTCGTAGTTTAGTTATTTTACATTAAGTAAACATAGAAAGGCCTAGTCCATGGAATGTATGGACGGCCCAATATGTAAGCCCAATCCCATCACAAGGCTTGGGTATATAAACCCTCTCCTTAGATGGAGAGGGTGTGGTTTCATTCATATTTTCATATAGTTTCTTACTTTCTCTCTCTAGAAGTGTGTGTGAAATCTACCAACTCTCTCTCTAATCTCTCTAATATAAGCATAGATTTACAATATCCTACAAATGGTATCAAGAGCCATGGGATGATTGTTTGGTTTATGTGTTTGTGTTCTTGATTCATACACCTATTTTGATCCAAAATCATACTTACCAAATTTTTTTTGTGTTTTTATGGTTTAATCTTGATACAAATCATTTATATACTTGTAGTAGTGATTTGGTATTGTTACTTTAGTTAAAACACAAAATTTTTGGGTGTTTGATTCAATTTAATCTCGAAATTATTGTGTACTATCCGAGAAAAGTGGTACTTTTAATTCCATATTGCGATCGACTCCATCGGAACGTTTGAAGGGTTCTATATTACGATCCGAATATTGTGATCGCATAAACCAGGGGTTTCTACTTGTGATCGAATATTCCGATCATATCTTGCGATCGAATATTCCGATCACATCTTGCGATCAAAGGTTGCGATCCAAGGTTGCGATCCAAGGTTGCGATCCAAGGTTGCGATCAGGTGTTGCGATCAAGAGTTGCGCTCAGGTGTTGCGATCAAGAGTTGCGATCACACACTGCGAACAAGAGTTGCGATCCAACATTTTTCAAAAACGTGTTTTTGAAAGTTTTTATCATGTATACTTTTGACTTGGAATTTTTTGTTCATCTAGAACATAATTTAGGGGATTTAAACACTAGTTCTCGGCTTCTACACGCTACAACAAATACATTTAATTTCTCTCATTGTTCGATCAACGTTTGTAAATCTTAACTTATCGAAATGGAGTACACATCTCTTACGGATAAGTCCATCCTATCGGGTACGGATAATCGTCCACCAATGTTGGAGAAGACTATGTACGAGGATTGGACTTCCCGAATTGAACTTTACATGTTAAACAAAGAGAATGGACATCTCATTTGGGCATCAGTGCTCAATGGACCATTAGATTATGGTTCAGTGACGGAAGGTGTAGTTACTCGTCCTCGAACAAAGGGTGAATTGACCGAAGATATGAAGATTCAAGACAAATGTGATAAGTATGCTACAAACATCATTCTACAAGCCCTTCCTCCAGATGTCTACAAACTCGTCAGCAAACATAAAGTTGCCAAAGAGTTAAATAGAATTCGTGTTCTAATGCAATGCACCTCGTTAACTAAACAAGAACGAGAGTGTAAGCTTTATGATACTTTTGGTAAGTTTGCCTATGTCCCCAGGGAGACTCTCAATGATTACTATTTGAGATTTACCCTATTCTTAAATGAGCTCACTATCTATGGCACAGCAATTCCTACGTTTCAATTAAACACCAAATATTTAAACACCCTTCCATTCGAATGGCGTAAGTACGTGACGACTGTTAAATTAGCTAAGGACTTTCATAACACCAATGTGGATCAACTTCAAGCTTTTCTTCAACAACACGAATGCCATGTGATCGAGGCTCGATTGTCTATACCTCAAGTTCATGATCCACTTGCCATGTATGCTTCTCAACAAAACATGGCTTATACTTATCAACAACCATCATACTTGCAGCAGCCACCACCACACACCTATCAGCAACCACAACAACCATCTTATCAACCACTAATCATGCCACAACAAGCATTCAACAAAGTGTTCATCAACAGTCTTTTCCACAGCAACCAGCACATCAGGCATCACCCTCACAAGCTATCACGTCTCCAATGGGCTATACTCCTCAGCAAGGATATTTTCTAATTGAATCACAGCCAGCACAAGCCTTCTACTCCAATGAACTTCCACCAATCCAAGCACCGGTCTTACTCCAAATGATACACCTAATGATGTATTAAACCATCTCAGTGCCTACTTATCAAACCTTGTTGCAACTAGAGGATTTCCACCAACGAACAATCAGCTCCACGCTTCTTCAAATCCTTGACAACAAGCCACTATTCAAGATGGTCAAGTGACGGTACAAACCATTCAGGGAAGGCAAAATTCATATGGATATCCTACATGGACCGTGAACGCTCAAGCTGTGACTTCTCAAGCTAGTGGAAATGGAAACACTATTGTTCCTCAAAAGGTTGTGACTTGCTACAATTTCCGAGGACAAGGTCATATGGCTAGTGAATGTACTCAGCCGAAAAGGAGAAGGGATGCCACGTGGTTTCGTGAGAAGATGTATTTGGTTGATGCTCAGTCTAAGGGAAAGATTTTGGATTCAGAAGAATTAGCATTTCTTGCAGACCCAAGGGCAGCAGATAATGAAGGCATTGCAGTCGTTTCTACTTCTAATGCAGCATATCAAGCAGATGATCTTGATGCATATGATTCGGATTGTGATGGCATTCACTCAGCCCAAGCTGCACTCGTTGCTAATCTCTCTCACTACGGTTCTGATGTCGTCAGTGAGGTACCAATCACATCTAATAATGTTCATGATAATCCACATCATGTTAAGCATGAAAATGACAACCTCGAACAACATTCGGGAACTAGTAACTCAAATGATGTGGTATCTAATCCAACACATTTGAGCGAACCTCAACCAAATGCTACGACGGGTATGGAATCTTATGATCAACGTGATTTGGTAATGGTGCCTAAACATATTATTGATAACATGAATGTGGCTGTTCCACAAATCGTAGATATGAATGCCAACCTAACCGCTGAGCTTGCGTTGTATAAGGAAAAGGTCAAAACTTTTGAAATGGTCCCTCAAGCGGAAAAAATAACTTATTCTGAATTTAACCAATTTTGTTTTGAAAAGATTGAACACTTAAAAGAAATAGAGTCATTAAAAGCTAATCTTTCCAATGAATTAAAAGAAAAAGAGTCGATTATCAATGATTTTCAGTAACTTAAAATGGATTTCGAAATTCTCGAGTCTAAAAAGTTTGAATCGGAAATTAAAGCTACCAAACTTCTTAAATTCAAAGAACAACGGCTTTTTAAACAATACGCTTCCACAGAAAAGGTTCATCTTTTAACTAAATCGTTTAAAGAACTCGAACTTAAGCGTCTTCAAGATTTACCACCTAATCCCGTTTATGCAAAACAAGCTTAAGAATATATTCCTTGTCTTTATGATGTGACGCTAATTGGCAAATCGAAAGAAGCACCTTATGTTCGTAGTACTGAGGAGACAATGTCACTTGCGGAAAAAACTCGATCTAAAATGCTTTCAAAATTCCATAAGATTGATTATGATAATCATAATAAATATCAATTTTCTAAAAAGACCCGTATTCGTTTACAAAAGGAATTAGCTCAATTAATAGTTTTTGTGCCTCAAAGTTTGTCAACGGAAAAGCTTCCTAGTACGTCTCCTACACTTGTCAAAAAGGATTTAACTAAGTTAATTCCACCGGTAAGTAAGGTGTCAGATAGCTTAAATGCAGTGCACCAACACTTTGTCGATTTTGACAAGGTCATTACGGAACGTAAGACGGCTACGGCCATAACGGAAGGTGAATGGATTTTTGAACACACTAGAGCTGTGTTTCGAGATGAAATTGTTCCATTTGTAAACAATTTTAAAGTTTGTCTTAGCACTATTGATCAAGATTTGCTTTTGGAAATTGAATAAGTTAGACGTGTTTTCAATGAAATGGATGATGCTTATGAAAACAGTTTACTTGAAATTGAACGAGTTTCACGCCAAAATGATCAGCTTCTGAAGCAAGTGATGTCTCATGATATTGTTTCCGTCTGTGTGAATAAAAGTGTTGATAATGATTCTATTGTGCATAATGTTGAATCTGTGGATAATGTGGTAGATAGTACTTGTCACAAATCTGACGTTGAATTTTTAAAGCTTCAATATTCTTATTATTTGCTTTCAAAACGTTTTGATGAGATTCAAAAACGTTGTATTTCGCTTGACTGTAAACAACAATTTATTCAAGAGCTTTTTGAAACGTCTTTCGAAGGGGTTAATATAGACGATGCAAATTTTTAAAAGAATTTTCGATTGGATTTACAATCAAAACAACGTCAGTCAAGTGACAAGGTTGCTAAATCATTGCTGATAGACATAGAGAAATCTAAGGAGATTCACTGTGTGAACGTACTTGAGGCCGCTGAGAATATTAAACTTGATATAGATAATCGAGTTTCCAAGATTTTGTCCAAAGTTGATAACTTAAAATAGAAAAATACACAACTCTTCGATTCAGTAAAGCCCGCATGTGCTAATACCACTGCACAGAATCAATCATTGATTGAACGATTGAATCAAAAGTCGGTGGAAATATCTGATTTGAGGGAACAAATTTGTGATAAAAATCTGGCTTTGGCTGAGTTAATGGAAACACTTCGTACCCTAAAAGGTAAGAATGTTGTGGATAACGCAGCCATTATCTCAGCATCGTCCTCTAGTGCAATCAAAAAGAACCCCATTGCCGCCACACCACTTAACAAGGGCCCTAAGACTAAACCATCTCACACATTGGTCACTAAAGATAAGGCAAAATCAAAACCAGCTTCTAATATTCCCGTGTTGTCTTCTACAGGAGTAAGCACCACTACTAAGGCTCAAAGATCTAAGCTTAAAAGAAACAAGAAGAATGATAGGATCTTGCCCCTATCTAGTAGTCAAGTGAAGAAGAAAGTAGAAGCCCATCCTAGGAATGTTATTTCTGTTTTGAATAAAAAGAATCATGTAACTAAACCTAAAGGCTCTGCGGTTGTGCAGTGTTCTAAGCCTACTGTGAATTCTAATTTGAAATGATGGAATTGCAATGAATGTATGTTTTATAGTCGTCATGATTCTTGCCTTATTGACCATGTGAATGAGATGAATGCCCGGAAAAATGGATTTGAATGGAAACCGACTGGGAAAGTGTTAACCCAAGTTGGTTGGTTGTGGCGCCCCACTGGTAGAACTTTCACTATAGTAGGAAATACGTGCCCTTTAACTAGGATCACTCCCACTAAAGCAAAGAAAACGTGCCCTTTAACTAGGAGTACCAAGGCTACCAAAACACAAGCGTGTCCTTTAACTAGGAACACCAACAATACCGTAGGAACCAAGTGCCCTTTAAATAGGTCTACTCCCACTGTAGTGCCCACTAATAATCCAAAACCTCATAAAGTTGGAACAATAAAACCTATTAGTGGTAAAACTCACATTAGAAAACGCAGTAAATCTAAGGGTAACACAAATATTAGCAATTCTGATAATATTATATCTGTATCTGCTAACACTCCGGAACCAATAGTTTCCAATGTATTGTCTACTGTTGTTGTTGAAAACAGGTGGTCCAATTTGTTCTCTGGTATTTGGACTCTGGTTGCTCCAAGCATATGACCGAGATCGCTCTCAGCTCAGAAATTTCATCAGCAAGTTTCTTGGTACGGTTCGATTTGGGAATGATCATGTTGCAAAGATAATGGGTTACGGTGAATATCATATTGGGAATGTTATAATTTCAAGAGTGTATTATGTGGAAGGTCTCGGTCACAACTTATTTTCTGTGGGACAATTTTGTGATGCAAACCTAGAAGTTGCTTTTCGAGAGCATACCTGCTTCATTCGTAATTTGGAAGGGGTTGATTCATTGAAAGGTACTCGAGGGAATAATTTGTACACTTTGTCTCTACAAGATATGATGGCCGCTTCTCCCGTATGTCTTCTTTCCAAAGCATCAAAACTAAGTCATGGTTATGGCATCGACGGTTATCTCATCTTAACTTTGACGCTATTAATCATTTGGCGAAAAACGAACTTGTTCGTGGTCTTACTAAACTTACATTTCATAAGGATCACTTGTGTTCCGCGTGTATAATGCGGAAAAGCACTAAGAAATCATACAAACCCAAGACTGAAGACACCAACCAAGAGAAACTTTATTTGTTGCATATGGATCTTTGTGGGCCAATGCGTATAGAAAGTCTTAGTGGTAAAAGGTACATCCTCGTCATAGTCGATGATTACTCTCGGTTTACATGGGTGAAATTTCTTACAACAAGAAATGAGGCACCTAAATTCATCATCGGATTTCTAAAGATGATTCAAGTGCGTCTCAACACTACTGTCTGACGCATTCGTACAGATAATGGAACTGAATTTGTGAATCAAATCTTGCGTAATTATTATGAAGAAGTTGGCATATCTCATGAAACATCCGTTGCTCGCACTCCACAACAAAACGGTGTCGTTGAAAGGCGAAATCGCACACTTATGGAAGTTGCTCGAATGATGTTAATTTACGCAAAGGCTCCATTGTTTTTATGGGCAGAAACAGTATCTATAGTATTTTTCACCCAAAACCGGTCACTAATTCGTAAACGTCATGGTAAAACACCTTATGAGCTTCTACATGGAAAAGTACCAGATTTACCATATCTTCATGTATTTGGTTCTCTTTGCTATCCAAATAATGATGGTGACAATTTGGGAAAACTTCAACCGAAGGCTAATATTGGTATTTTCCATTGGTTATGCACCCACAAAGAAGGCATACCGAATCCAAAATCGTAATTCTCGTAAGATCCTCGAAACTATGAATGTTGATTTTGATGAGCTGACAGCAATGGCTTCTGAGCAAAGCAGCTCTGAACCCGCACTTCATGAAATGGGACCCAGTAACATTAGCTCTGGTCTTGTCCCAAATAACCCTACGTCATCATCATTTACACCACCTTCTAGGAATGAATGGGATACGTTGTTTCAACCGTACTTTGATGAATTTTTTACTCCTCCAAGTATTACTGCTCTAGAACCTGAGGTAATAGCTCCGGTTACCGAAGTTATAGCTCCAGCAACCGAAGCACAATCAGATACGTCTGCACCTACAATTGGTCAAGATATACCATCAACGAGTAATTCTCAACCAACCCCCGAATCAACTACCTATGTCATGCCTATTGATGATGAAGAGGATGATGATGATCACGATTTGGAATTCGCTCAAATGCATGAACTTCCATTCTTTGGTGTACCAATTCCCGACTCTAATCAAGCCGGGTCGTCCACCTCAAAGGAAGCTCCTCCTACGGTCTACTCCATCCACGGATTCGTGAACATGACAGCAAGTGGACAAAGGATAATCCTATAGATTCTATTATTGGTGACGCCAATCGTCCAGTATCCACACGAAGTCAGTTACAAGAAAGTGCAATGTTTTGACATTTTGATGCTTTTCTCAGTGAAGTTGAACCTAAGACGTGGCAACAAGCTTTTACCCAATCTTGTTGGATAGAAGCTATGCAAGATGAACTTAATGAATTTATACGTCTTGATGTATGGGAACTTGTCCCATGCCCGGATCAAGTGCAGTTACTCACTTTGAAATGGGTTTACAAGGTAAAACTCGATGAGTTAGGTTGAATATTGAAGAACAAAGCTCGGCTAGTAGCTCGTGGATACAAGCAATTATTGGGCATCGACTTTATGGAATCCTTTGCACCTGTAGCCCGTTTGGAAGCTATTAGACTATTCCTTTCATATGCAGCCCACATGAATATGATTGTCTATCAGATAGATGTGAAGACGGCATTTCTTAATGGTGAAATCAAGGAAGAGGTCTATGTTCAACAAACGGATGGTTTTGTTAATTCTAAATATCCTAATCATGTGTACAAGCTTAAGAAGGCTCTCTATGGGTTGAAGCAAGCTCCACGCGCATGGTATGATCTATTGTCACAATTCCTCATTACGCAAGTCTTCGCTAAAGGCAAGGTGGATCCCACGTTGTTCATTCAGAAACGAGGTAAAGATATGATTATGGTACAAATATATGTTGATAATATTATATTTGCGGCCTCGACCCAAACCTTATCTGATGAGTTTGGGACACTCATGTCTTCCAAGTTTAAGATGTCAATGATGGGCAAGGTATCATTCTTCTTAGGTCTTCAGATATCTCAGAGTCCCAGAGGCATCTTTATCAATCAATCCAAGTATGCCCTTGAATCTCTTAAGAAATATAAGATGGAATCTTGCGACCCTGTGGATACTACAATGGTGGAACGAACTAAGCTTGATGCAGATCCACATGGAGTTGCCGTTGATCCAACACTTTATCGTGGAATGATCGGTACCCTTCTGTATATCACAGCTAGTCGACCTGATCTTCAGTTTCCTATATGTATGTGTGCTCGGTATCAAACTCGGCCTACTGAGTTACACTTAGCTACTGTTAAACGGGTCTTTCGGTATCTTAAAGGAACCATTAATCGGGGACTTTGGTATTCGAAGGACTCTTTGATTGCACTAATTGCATATGCAGATGCGGATCACGCGGGTTGTCAAGATACAAGGCGAAGCACGAGTGGAACCTTGCAACTACTAGGAGATCGACTAATCAGTTGGGCATCGAAAAGGCAGAAAAGCGCTGCAATTTCAAGTACGGAAGCAGAATACATAGCTATGTCCGATTGTTGTGCTCAAATTCTTTGGATGAGATCGCAATTAACCTACTATGGTCTAGGTTTCAACAAAATTCTGATGTACTGTGACAATAAAAGTGCAATTTCCTTATGTTGTAATAATGTTCAATTCTCCCGGTCGAAGCATATTTACATTCTCTACCACTTTATCAAGGAGCAAGTGGAAAATGGAGTGATCGAGCTTTCCTTTGTCCGATCTGAGTATCAATTGGCGGATATTTTCACGAAGGCTTTAGATCGCACTCGAATGGAATTTTTGGCCGACAAGCTAGGTTTGAGAACATTCTCGCCCGAGACTATAAAGGAATTGGCAGATGAAGTGAAAGAATAGTGGTGGTAAACTATTCTCCGTATCCTTGGTGATCATCTGTATATATTGTTTATATTTTTATCCACAAAAGCAAAATACAAAAATATAAAACCATATAAAAACCATAAAAACTGAAAAATTTAGAAAAATCCAAAAATATTTTTACTTTATTTTTCAAAGGCATGTCTTTTGGTACGATAATATTTACGACCTTAGAAATATTGATTAATATTGACACGGCGCCATAAACAGAGTTCGTACAAAAGTTGTAAATATTTCATAAAACATGCCTATATGGCTTGTAGTTATTTCTGACTGCAACCCGTTTTCCTTATTAAAGTCAAGTATTTCTTATGAAAGCTTTGGCTCACAATGGAAATTAATTTTATCGGGCATGGTTTACTTTATAACCATGTAAGGGATTGTGTTTACGTTATAACACAATCTAACACGGATACATGTACGCATCAGTGCATTTATTTGTCAAAACAAGACAAATCTTGTTTTTATGGAGTTATCATCTCTCCTATCATAGCAATCTACAATTGGTATCCACATACTCGACGATGCGACTACTCAAACGGCGACTACATCTCATTCAATAGAACACGGGTCAACAATTGAGGGGGAGCAATTGTCAAGCATTCATAATCTTTGATGCCGACAATGCCAAGTTCACTCATTGGTGTCAAGACAATAATACCAATCGTACATGTGGTGTCAAGAGATGACTTCAGACGTGACGAGGCGACCAACATTTACCGACAAGAACCATTTGATCTTATCATATGATGCTCTCATCAATCAGGTCCAACCTAGTCAATTCATTCTTATATGGTGAATATGTGATCATATTACAAATCGGTATTATATCTCAGAAATTGGTCTCATGAAGATTAAACGGACTTGCATTTTTCTTCCCAAAACCTTTGTTAAAACTTCATTAAATCAATTGATATTAAAAACATCGATTGGGTTAATATTTTTAATATGGGGGAGAAAATGTGATTTAATATGGGAAATTATCACAAATGGTTTGACTTAACGTGATGGCTCATCCCGACATATGCGAAATGTTTTCGAATATCGTGGCATATATTAAGGGGGAGCAAATGGACTTGCCATATCAAAATGGATTTCATGGTGACATATACTTACCCTAAACCCATTTATTTTACGACGATGAAGATTGTGGTGACATAAGGATGGTAGGATAGGTTAAGTCCAATGATTCTTCCAAAACTGAAGGAATCTTCCCAAGGACATTCCATAGCTAGAAATAGTAGTCCTTAGAAATGATGGGGAAAGATTGTGAACGTAGCTAAATGCCGACCAAGTACTTAAGTTAGCACTGGAACAATCACAACAAGGTGCTAGTTATGACGTATTGGTAAGCATTGAAGGGGTTGAAGAATGAAAAAGAATTGTAAAGATAAAGGGTCTAAAGAAAGAAGCCCTCCTTACAACCTAAGGCAGAAACTGGGTCAACACATATGCTATTGAGATCATTTTAATGATGATCGATATTGAAGATAGACATCATGGACCCAGTGATGCATTGCACAACCCATCCCAGCTAACTCAGATATCTATTAAAATGTATTTGTTTTATTCACACGGAGACAACGCATTATCTATCGATTTATTCACTCCGAGTAAATTGGCATTGAAATGGTGGCACTCCTCTCCAGCCTCCGATCACTAAAAATCCAAAATGCACGATCAAGTCTAGAGCCATTTGAGATCATCAAATATCTCATTAGGACACATTTCCATATTTCCTTGCTTCTTCACACACTGTGAAAACTAAGAAAGATATTAAGAGTCCTACGCAAAATCTTGATGATCTTGCCTGAACATCCGAGTAATACGAAAGTATTCACAATGAAGATGGAAATCCTTCTTGAGAGAATATCAAAAAGCTCATGGTAGGTGACTTGTGTGATTCTTTATGAATCAAACTTGTGATAACTGGAAAGCAACAGTTGTTTAATTCTTAATTAAATTTAAACACATTCCAGGCTTTTACGCAATATCTCAGTGATCTCGCCAGAACACTCAAAGTGACACTTTTAAGTGTTCACGGGTAATTCGCACAGAGTCTCGCATAGGCGTAGATATACATAAAATATTCTCTAATGGCGTAGGGATTTTATTAATACTAGTGGCATACATAGAGGATATAACTAAATGAGTAGCACCAGTATCGAATAAAACACATGCAACATTTCCGTTCTAAAGAGGATGTTAGTGATAGTACCTGAGGACTTATTAGCTTGGTCCCGTGTAGTAGTGTAGACGCGTCCCGAAGCTGGTGGCTTAGGAAGAGCAGCACTAGAAGTACCAGTAGTGTCTCCGTTCTTGCAGACTTTCAACATGTGTCCTGGTAGTCCACACTTGAAATAGACGCCGGCTGACTTACGGCATGTACCGAGATGTCTACGACTACAAGTCGTGCAGCTGGGGTAAGTGTAACCTCCTGGAGGTACCCTTGCTACCTGAGAGCCTGTTTAAGAAATGTACGTGAGACATGATTATTTGGCATAAACATGACTGCACTGAAGTTTAAATGATAGTTTACTAGATGAAGATGAGTTGTTGGACAGCTGTTGTTGTTACGGTAATTGTCATTACCGTTCCTCTTGTCAGATCCATAACGGTCGTTAGAATGACCGTAACCCTCGTTGGCATTCTGGTGAGTGGCCGGTTGGGACTGGTCACCACCCTTCTGCCTGAAGATACAATTGGATAGGAAGAGGTATAAGATTGAAATGAAATGATAACACTTGATGGCTGAAATTTATACCCTCAGGACGAGCTTGTTCCTCGTAGTCATCATGCTCATGTAGCATTTCTAAGCTACGTTTGCATTATTAACTTGTGCCACAATAGCATAAGTATCACTAAGTAAACGAGCTGTTATAGAGACGTGCAGAGCCCAGCGAAAGTTCTTAGCTTGTTCTTCTGCGGTACCCGCAGACGCACCTAGATATCCAGCCAACCTAAGAAACCTCTGCATGAACTCAGTGCTAGTCTCTCCATTTCTCTGACGAATTAAGTGATAGTCCCTATTGAGTCCCTCCTGCTCAGATGTCGGGAAGAACTACCCATAAAACAAAGTCTTGAACTGATCCCAAGTCAATGCAGCTAGCCAATCATCACCTCTATTAGCTAACTGGTAAGCTCTCCACCAATGCAGGGCATCACCTTCAAACTTATAGCAAGCCAACCTTGCCTTGTATACAACACCGCTTCACATAGCATCAAAAATCTTCTCAATATGAAAAATCCAGTCTTCTGCATCAGATGAAGTCTCAGCCTTGTCAAAAGATCTTGGCTTCTGCTTGTTAAACCTCTCAAGCTAAGTGTACAAAGTAACCGGTGGAAGAGGAGGAGGATTGTTGTTCTTATTTGGGGTGTCCTGGTATTCATCCCAAAATTGGTTCCTGATTTGGGGAAGCATGGCTTGCAGAGCTGCTTGGACAGCTGCTGCTAGCTCTTATTCGCGTGTCATGACCATCTGACAGTTTAAAATTGAAAATGAAATGATTAATCTGATTAGAACATATGGTAAACATAATGAAATGATGCATGAAACAGTTTATGAAGGCATAGCCAAATGCAAATGACATGAAAACAGAATTGACATAGTGAGGATGAACGCCTATAGGTCGGTTCATCAAAACAAAATGACATGAGCTAATGTGAACGCCTATGGGTCGGTTCACCAAGCAAAATGATTCGATTAAAAGCACATGCGACTAAATATGGACAGTCCTATACCAACCGTTACTTTAGGGATGGTAACGGGGCGGGTGTGGGGCGGGGCGACCATCCCCATCCCCATCCCCAAACCCGATTAGCAAATCTCTCTTTAAACCCGCCCCGATCCCCATCACGGATTTAATCGAGCTGCCCCGTTGGGGCGCAATGCTCCCTCAAACCCGCCTTGTACTAATCGGGGTTCTTATCTGGTGCCCTCTTTTCTATCAAAACCGCACCATTTCACATTTATTATTATTCTTAAACCATTAGAAATAAGCTTGAAGTATTAAAATTGACTAATAATATAATAATGAATTACAAGGAAGACTTATAAGATTTTTAAACGATACTATTATACATAAATAATAATATGTTACACCACAAAGAATGTAGCACACATTAAACAAGTTTCTATAAAAACAATTTGCAATATTGAAAAGATAAAAATACTAAAGAAATATTTATTATGACGTAAATAGTAAGAAAATAGTATATAAAAATACTTATATTTGTATATGTGTATATATTAATCGGGCGGGGCGGGTCGGGGACCTTATTCCCCGCTTTTGCCCCAAACCCGATTAAAAATCCCCGTTTAAGCTTCAAACCCGCCCCATAACCCGATAAAGATAACTTGCCCCGCCCCAATTATTTCAGGTTTCGGGTGTCCCCGTCGAGTTCGGGGGTTTTTTGCCATCCCTACATTACTTAATCAAAATTTCTACAACAATGATATATGAAATGAATGCATGAAAATAAACTGTCAGTTCTAGGAAGACGCTGATGACTACCCACTAGTCACAGGTCAATTTTAAGAGCCTACAGGTCGAAACCAGGATCTGATACCATAATTGTAACACCGCATTTTGATAAATGGAGTATCACAAGATAATTATGGCATGTCATCAAAGCATACAAGGTAAATGTCTAAAACATTAAATGACCATAAAAGAATCCGAAAACAAACATCGGATCCACAAAAGCTCCACACACGAAATGTGACATTCGTCAAATTCCTATCTTAATTTATTCATCTAGTACGAGTATTTTAACTGTTTACCGACGAGTTGTCGACATAAATGTGTTAACTATTTTTGCTTTGCGGACAAAGCCCTTTTTAGGGAGAGCATATGTAACATCTCGAGTTTTCGCGAGTATTAAGTTGAATGCAATACACAAGTTGGTGGGCGTTTTATATTTTGCCGTACGTTTATTTGGTATATTTACTAGATTACGTGAAGTCTCGCACAATTGTTTTGTTTTGGGATCGTATGTCAAACGGCTTTAGTGTCGTGTTTATTCAGTCGCGTCTAAACTTAACATCGTGAACCCGAGTCGAGTTGTATAAGCTGTCACAGCATGTACATATATTGGGTATAAACTTTCATTTATATTTATTACCAAACTTACCTTACAAGAGTCTCAAATTTCTGTCACATGTCTAACCCCAAATAAACTTCATAAGTTTATTTCCCCACTAACCACTAAAGGACAGCACACATGCCTAGTTTACCCCATTTGGGTATATCACAAGTTACCATTTTCAGTTTGAAGGTAACCCTAGACTAACAATACATGTTTATATACAAACCCAAAGTTTATCCAATGTCCAAATACAAGTTATCACTGTCCAAATTACAAACACAGAAATCTGCACAAGTCATTCAAATACAACTTCTGGGTAGAGTGAAGATTAGGTCCAGCCGACCCACACGTCGCGTCCAACCTGCAAAACCGAAAAGAGTCAAGCTTGTTTTCCATCCCGTCCGAACATGCAAACCGAACATAGCATCCCATTGTGAGTCTTTCGTCTTTTCGTCTTTCCTTTATGAAGTCCTAGTTGTGCTCGTTTTGTACAAACCTGCGAATAAACAAATCAATGTGTTAGTCATTGTAAAGGTCTTATTCTTTTTACTAAAAACTGAAATTGGTTAAACTTTATAACTAATACAAACATGTCTATGATTTTACTTTTCTGTAAACCAAACAGAGACCCGACTTAGACCAAGCCGATGACCCGACTTAGACCAAACCAAGACCACAATCAAGACCACAATCAAGAACCAAACCGAGACCCAAGTCAAACCAAACCGAGACCCAATTAAGGCCAAACCGAGAATCAAATCAAACCAACCAAGTTCTTACTTTCTGCCAAAACTATCAACAATCAATACCAACCAATCTAAATGTCTAAACCAATTTTTATTTTACAGAAACACCCAAAAACCCTTAATCATGCCGCGGGTATAAAAACCCCCATTTCAATTCGAAACCCTAATTATTTAAAAACCCTTTTAAACATTTAATTAACATTTTCAACATTTCAAAAACACCACATAAACATGGGTAACAGCCGAACATAAAAACCCCCAATTTTATGAAAACCCTAGAACGAATTTTTATTAATTAAAACGTTAATTAAACCTAATCTAAACCCAAACCCCATAGTTAATCTAATTGAAAACGTGATATGCAAAAACCCCTAATTAACCGAAACCCTAATTTTTATAAACTGTTTATATATTGAAATTAGTTTGATTTTATAATAGAAAACATCAATTAATTGCATTTAAACCCGAGTTTGATGAAAACCCCCAAATATTTCAAAACCCTAATTCATTTATTTTCAATCCGAGAACCATATGATTCACAACAACTTTATACAAATCAATCAAACCTACTGATCTTTATTAAATCGAAAATCAAATAAGCTTTTAAAAGAAAACAAGGAAAAACAAACTTATCTTTGATTGATGGCTGGAGATTGACGTAACCACAAGGATGAACACATCAGAAAACCCAATCGGTTTGATGTGGGGATTAAACCCCACATCTCACGCGATCTAAACACCTCAGACCACCCATATTTGATTTATGCATTCAAACTGATAAGATATTAGCCATGGATAGGGGTTGAACCGATCTAGATTTAAGAGAGAGAGAGATTGGGGCGGTGGAGTTGTTATCGAGGGAAGAGAGAGAGTGAAACTCTCTGTTATGGAGTTGTGTGTGTAAACACGCGTGTATTTACTCCATCCGTTCCTTGTTTATTCCGCCCATGGACCGGGCCGGGTCTAATGACCCTTGGGCCGGTTTGTGTGTAAGAGTATTGGACCCATTTTGGGCCTTGTATGTTTATTTAGTTTGGTTAAAGCCCAAAACGAATTTTGTAAGTTTAAGTTATAATTTAACCCGTGAAACCCGACCACTTAATAAACCGACTTTATTTATCGTACTTTTCCGTAAACGTATGGTTTCGTCAAGCACAACTAGGGTGTCGTGTCTTTATTAATATAATTTTTCGTATCGTAACTCGATTCTCATAATTAATTAGGTCGCGGCTAGCGTAACCGTACCCTCGAGATATTTTATCTTCGTTCTCTTTGCTGAATTAACGAGGTGAGTTTATAGCCCCATACTTTACTATTTTTCACTGCTTTTTGGGGTGAGACATTGCTTGATTTTAACGTGTGAACACAAGTGCATTTACTGATTTATATATTAGTCTAAGTCCCACTAAAAACCCAGTTGCTTTGGCCCGTGAATCGTGAACCGTTAATTACTTTGTGTAAGCGCGAATGTAATGGATAGATCTATCGGGATTGACGTCCCTGTCTGTCTTGTCCAACAAGGGGACAAGCGGGCACAGTTTCATTTGAGTCTGAGATAGGATGTCGTGGGTTTAGGCATCTAGTTTGGGCTACATTTATATGATTATACTGCCGGTGTTGTTAACGCTTCGGTGTCACGAGCTTAGACTGTAATAAATACTTTTGGGATGACTTTGTATCTGTTATATCGTCATCACATTTGGGAAAATCTTGTGGTTCATTAAACATTTCCATTTAACTAAACCTATGAACTCACCAACTTTATGTTGACACTTTAGCAATGTTTTTCTCAGGTATTAAGAAGGAAGATGCTAAATGAGGTCTCATGCATTGCCGTCATTTCCTTGAAACAACGATCATTTGTACCATTTGAGAAAACTATGTTTTGTAACCGTATTCAGTTTATGCTTCCGCACTTTGTTAAAACTATTTATTTTATTAATTACAAGTGATCTATTTTCCGAACGTCTCATTTAGAGGTCGTTCTTTGTGACTATGTGCGTATGATAATCATGACGTCACCACTCCCTTGTCGCCATTATACTCCGATATTTTGGGAGTGTGACAGATTGGTATCAGAGCCATAGTTATAGAGAACTAGGTTGCATTTAGTAACTCTAGACTATAACTGCTCTATGTTTAATCGATTATCATACAGATTGTAAGTATTAAGTATATGTAGATACATAAGTAATAAATGGGATACATGTGAATTAACAATTACGAGGTATATTTACATGGGTTACATGTGCAACAACGAAATCTGAATTATGTTATATGGGATACATGTGGATTCAACAATGATTGCTATGTTATGTTAATGTCCTTTTTACGGACTAATTTTATAAGATATTTACACACATTTATTTTGTTTATGATTACAGCGATGTCTTCATCTGATGATTCCACGTCTACAGGAGCGTACTACAACCGTAGTTCACAGTCGACCATCAGTTCATCAGTAGGACTACCTAGAGGATCGCCGTCAGGATATCCGTGGTACCGGATGGTTTCAGATGACGATACAGAGAGAGAGACTGAGGAGGTTCGTCATCCACCGATCCGTATTCCTGATGCATCAGCTGACGATGTACTTAGCCTAGAAGGCGGAGGAGAGGATGACTTAGACACTGACGTGGTGCAGTCACCAGGTCAGACATCAGTGACTGGAGAAGAGACGGTAGAGGAGACAGAGGATGATGAGATGGAGTTTACAGATGGGGAAGGAGAGCCTATGGAGGTCACAGACACTGAGGACCCTCCTACTGCATATGCCGCTACTCCTGAGGTTTCCCTAGCACACATCTCCTCATCTTCATCTGAAGACGAAGGAGAAAGGACTGCTATTCCTGCTCCAGCACCTGGTACTCTACCTTTCTACTATGTGAGACGACGTCTTCGGGGGAGAGCTGCTCGACCACCATTTTCACCTTACCGACCCCTCATACCTTTCACTGCCACTGACAGGCATGCAGCCCGCACACCTGCCAGTCCTGTCCCAGAGACACCATTACTATTACCACCACCAGAGACTGTACCTGCAGTGTACCAGGAGATGCTTACTGATGCTGGTATCTCTACTGGACCGAGAGCTACGACTCCTATTCCTAGGAGAGCTACGTCGACGGTGGTGATGCTTGGGGCGGCAGATGGATGTGTGACGACACGATTGAACAGGTTGGAGGATGTTGTAGAGGCTTTAGGTGAAGAGTATAATGAAGTGCAGGATAAGTTGGAGGCACTGGCGAAGAAGAGTCCAGTCAGGGATGAGACAGTGTTGACAGTATGTGTGACCCGTCTACGAGGACAGCTTCTTACTGTTCTTGATCAGATGGAATCCATGCCGAACGCTCGTCTTGAGGAGATTGGGAGCCTGATGACCCGTTGGGAAGTAGAGCCATTGGTGGAGACAGGCGGACTAGAGGCACCAGTGGAGGACCCTGTTGCAGACTTGGATAAGAGGTTTAGAGCCGCTTGTCATGATACCGATGTTAGACTGAGAGATTCCCAGGCTCGTGAGCTCGTGGTTGAGAGGAGGTTAGCAGAGTTGGAGAAGGAGCTTCATCAGCGCCGTGAGGGCACTATTTAGATTTATCTTGTACCATCGACCGATCCTTGTATGACCACTAAGCTTTGAAGTTTATCTTAGCTAGTTGGTATTTTATTTTCTTTTATTATGTTATGACAAACTATGATGTACTAGCAAGCGATTTTATGAATGATATTATGGGTTACAAAAATTGTGAGATCATTATATATTGTGTATTATATCCTGGAGCATTTCATAATTGTGTTGTGTGTGCCATGCATGTTATGTCTGGCAAAACTCATTATCCTATTACCTTGTTAGATTATGGCGCCAGTTAGAAGATCCGAAACGCAGAATCCGCCAGCCGCTACCGGTGGAATCGATACCGTCATGTTAAGCCAAATGATAGCCGAACAAGTGGCCGAGGCACTCGTGACCGCTGAAGAAAATCGTACAGCTAGCACACAGGAGGAGACCAACCAAGGAGCTACTAATGCTATTGCACGGACTTGTACCTACAAGGAATTTCGTGCAGTTACGCAAGTAAGTTTCCGCGGTACTGAAGGAGCAGTAGGATTAACCAGATGGTTTGAGAAGCTAGAATCCCAATTTGGGATTAGCAATGTCGCTGAAGCCGACAAGGTGAAGTTTGCGTCAAGCACGTTAGTGGATGGTGCTTTGACTTGGTGGAACGTCTATGCTCGTGCAGTGACCATTGACGTTGCCCAAGCGACGCCCTGGAGTGAATTTAAAGCTATGTTTGTGAGGAAATACTGCCCACGAAATGAAGTCAAGCAGATGGAAGTTGAGCTGTGGAACCTGAAGGTCAAGGGTACTGCTCTTACTGCTTACAATCAGCGCTTTCAAGAGCTGATCTTGTTATGTCCTGAAATGGTGCCCAACGATGACCGATTGTTGGAGCGATACATTGAAGGACTACCTTTGAGCATCAAAGGGAATGTGACTTCATCCAAGCCGACTGATTTGCACGAGGCAATCGACATGGCTCAGAGTCTGATGTACCAAGTGGTACAGGAGTTGGGAGAAAATAATGGGGATAAAAGAAAGTGGTCTGGCAACCACTACAACAACAATACCAACAACAGCAACAACCCAAACAACTACAACCAGAACAAGCGACAAGAAGTAGCAAGGGTGTTCACTGCTGGACAAGGAAATACTGGGAACTACGCTGGAAGACTACCTTTCTGCGGAAAATGTGGCCGACACCACGAAGGAGCATGTCCCCCTACGTGCTACAATTGTGGGAAGGCGGGACATAAGGCAAAGGAATGTCGAGCACCACCTCGTTCTACTAATCAAAGAGGACCTGGAACGCAAGGTGGCCAAGGAGCAAATGTCACTTGCTTTGGATGTGGAGAGAAAGGTCACTACAAGAACAAGTGTCCAAGCAGTGGGAATCAAGGTCGTAGTAACCAGATTCGAGGGAATCAAAATCACAACCAAGGGAACCAGAAGCAGAATCAAGGGAACCGAGGAGGGAATAACCGAGCCACAACTAGTACTCCTGGAGGATTCACGGCAAGCAAAGTGTATCATCTCTGTGCTGAAGCTGCTGTGCAAGACAACAATGTTGTGACTGGTACGTTTCTAGTCAATAACAACTATGCTTCAGTACTATTTGATTCTGGTGCGGATAGGAGTTTTGTGTCGTCTATATTTAGTGAACGCCTAAATGTTACCCCTACTGCGTTAGACGTTAAGTATAATGTAGAATTAGCCGATGGGAAGTCAGTAACCACCGATGTTATTCTGAAAGGATGTAGTGTAAGGCTACAAGGTCGTTCGTTTAGTATCGACCTACTCCCTATAGAATTGGGAAGTTTTGACGTCATCATTGGAATGGATTGGATGTCGAAGCATCACGCGGAGATTGTATGTCATGAGAAGTGTGTCCGTGTTCCTTATGGAAACGACGTACTCATCATACAAGGCGAAAGAAATGGAGTGAAGAATGGATCAAGATTGGAAGTCATCTCATGTATCAGGACCCAAAGATACATTGAGAAGGGATGTCTGGTATTCTTGGTTCAAGTAACACAAAAGGAAGGAGAAGAAGATCACGAGAAGAAGGTGGAAGATGTACCGATCGTTAGAGACTTTCCGGACGTATTCCCAGAGGACTTACCCGGACTACCACCAGCACGGCAAGTGGAGTTTCACATCGAGCTTACACCAGGAGCCGCGCCTGTTGCTAGAGTTCCATACCGTCTAGCACCGGCCGAGATGACAGAGTTAGCTGAACAGATAAAGGAACTTTCTGACAAAGGTTTCATTAGACCAAGTTCCTCACCTTGGGGAGCGCCGGTCTTATTTGTCAAAAAGAAAGATGGATCCTTTAGAATGTGTATCGATTACCGAGAATTGAATAAGCTGACGATAAAGAACCGCTACCCATTGCCGAGGATTGACGATCTTTTCGACCAATTGCAAGGATCTAGCATATACTCGAAGATCGATTTAAGGTCAGGATATCATCAACTAAGGGTTAGAGAGGAAGACATTCATAAAACGGCTTTTAGAACCCGGTACGGACACTACGAGTTCCAAGTTATGCCTTTTGGTTTGACAAACGCGCCTGCGGTATTCATGGATCTCATGAACCGAGTTTGCAAACCATACTTGGACAAGTTTGTGATTGTATTTATCGATGACATTCTCATCTATTCTCGTAATGAAGAAGAGCACAAGGAACATTTGAAGACCATATTAGAGCTGCTAAGGAAGGAGAAGTTATATGCAAAGTTTTCCAAATGTGAGTTTTGGATAAACACAGTGCAATTCCTTGGGCATGTGATCGACAGCAGTGGTATTCACGTTGATCCTGCTAAGATCGAGGCCGTAAAGGATTGGGCGACTCCAACAACACCCACGGAGATCCGTCAATTTTTAGGTCTTGCTGGTTACTATAGGAGATTCATTGAAGGTTTCTCCAAGATAGCTAAACCAATGACGGAATTGACTCAAAAGGATAAGAAGTTTGAGTGGAAGGAGGAACAAGATTTGGCATTCCAGACGTTGAAGCAGATGTTGTGTGAAGCACCTATACTAGCCCTACCCGAGGGTAATGAAGACTTTGTGGTGTATTGTGATGCATCCATAAAAGGGTTAGGTGCAGTACTGATGCAAAGGACTAAGGTCATAGCTTACGCATCGAGACAACTAAAAGTGCACGAGAAGAACTACACAACTCATGACCTAGAGTTGGGAGCAGTGGTGTTTGCCTTGAAGATTTGGAGACACTACCTTTATGGTACTAAGTGTGTTGTATTCACTGATCATAAGAGTCTACAACATATTTTGAACCAAAAGGAAATCAACATGAGACAACGACGTTGGCTAGAGTTGCTCAGTGATTACGATTGCGAGATCCGTTATCACCCAGGCAAGGCAAATGTCGTGGCCGACGCTTTGAGTCGAAAGGAGAGAGTTCTTAGGGTGAAGGCTTTAATGATGACCATTGACTTAGACCTTCCATCCTTAATTCTCAAGGCTCAGAAAGAAGCAGTTGAGGAAGAAATTCTCAAGACTGAAGATGTTGGAGGAATGATAAAGAAGTTGGAAGCACGTTCGGATGGAACGTTATGCCTTGATAATAGGAGTTGGTTACCATGCCATGGTGACCTACGATCCTTGATTATGCATGAGTCGCATAAGTCAAAGTACTCCATACATCCGGGATCTGATAAAATGTATCATGATCTGAAGATGTTGTATTGGTGGCCGAACATGAAGGCGGATATTGCTACATACGTTAGCAAGTGTTTGACTTGTGCCAAAGTCAAAGCCGAACATATGAAACCATCAGGATTATTGGTCCAACCCGAACTGCCAGAATGGAAGTGGGAAAGGATCACTATGGATTTCATTACCAAGCTACCAAAGACCGCAGCCGGATTCGACACGATTTGGGTAATCGTCGACCGACTCACCAAATCGGCTCATTTCCTACCCATCAAGGAGACTGATGGAATGGATAAGTTAGCAAGGACGTACTTGGAGGAAGTAGTCACGAAGCACGGTGTGCCTGTGTCTATAATCTCCGACCGAGACAGTCGATTTACTTCGCAGTTTTGGAAGTCACTGCAAAAGGCATTGGGAACGCAGTTGGATATGAGCACTGCGTACCATCCCCAAACTGACGGTCAAAGTGAACGGACCATTCAAACCCTAGAAGATATGCTGAGAGCTTGTGTGATTGACTTTGGAAATAGATGGGATAGACACCTACCTCTGGTGGAATTCTCATACAACAATAGTTATCACACTAGCATTAAGGCAGCGCCGTTCGAAGCACTGTATGGTAGGAAGTGTCGTTCACCCGTGTGTTGGGCAGAGGTCGGTGAAGCACAACTCACTGGACCCGAGATCATACACGAGACTACTGAGAAGATCTTTAAGATTAAGAGCCGTATGCAAGCCGCAAGAGATCGACAGAAGAGTTATGCTGATATGAGACGCAAACCCCTTGAGTTTGAGGTTGGTGACAAAGTCATGTTAAAGGTCTCACCTTGGAAGGGTGTGATTCGCTTTGGAAAGCGTGGAAAGTTAAACCCTCGTTACATTGGACCCTTCAAGATTATAGAGAGGATTGGTCCCGTAGCCTATCGTTTGGAATTACCCCAAGAACTTAGCCGAGTGCATAATGTGTTCCACATTTGCAATCTGAAGAAATGCTTAGCCGACGAGGCACTCGTTATCCCGTTGGAAGAGATTCAACTCGACGACAAACTCAACTTCGTAGAAGAACCAGTAGAAGTTATGGACCGTCAAGTTAAACAACTCAAGCAAAGCCGTATACCTATTGTGAAGATCCGATGGAACGCGCGTAGAGGTCCAGAATATACGTGGGAACGTGAAGATCAATTCAAGAGCAAGTATCCTCATCTTTTCGCTAACCAACCTACTACAACAACGTCTTGATTTCGTGACGAAATCTCTAAAACATGGGAATACTGTGACATTCGTCAAATTCCTATCTTAATTTATTCATCTAGTACGAGTATTTTAACTGTTTACCGACGAGTTGTCGACATAAATGTGTTAACTATTTTTGCTTTGCGGACAAAGCCCTTTTTAGGGAGAGCATATGTAACATCTCGAGTTTTCGCGAGTATTAAGTTGAATGCAATACACAAGTTGGTGGGCGTTTTATATTTTGCCGTACGTTTATTTGGTATATTTACTAGATTACGTGAAGTCTCGCACAATTGTTTTGTTTTGGGATCGTATGTCAAACGGCTTTAGTGTCGTGTTTATTCAGTCGCGTCTAAACTTAACATCGTGAACCCGAGTCGAGTTGTATAAGCTGTCACAGCATGTACATATATTGGGTATAAACTTTCATTTATATTTATTACCAAACTTACCTTACAAGAGTCTCAAATTTCTGTCACATGTCTAACCCCAAATAAACTTCATAAGTTTATTTCCCCACTAACCACTAAAGGACAGCACACATGCCTAGTTTACCCCATTTGGGTATATCACAAGTTACCATTTTCAGTTTGAAGGTAACCCTAGACTAACAATACATGTTTATATACAAACCCAAAGTTTATCCAATGTCCAAATACAAGTTATCACTGTCCAAATTACAAACACAGAAATCTGCACAAGTCATTCAAATACAACTTCTGGGTAGAGTGAAGATTAGGTCCAGCCGACCCACACGTCGCGTCCAACCTGCAAAACCGAAAAGAGTCAAGCTTGTTTTCCATCCCGTCCGAACCTGCAAACCGAACATAGCATCCCATTGTGAGTCTTTCGTCTTTTCGTCTTTCCTTTATGAAGTCCTAGTTGTGCTCGTTTTGTACAAACCTGCGAATAAACAAATCAATGTGTTAGTCATTGTAAAGGTCTTATTCTTTTTACTAAAAACTGAAATTGGTTAAACTTTATAACTAATACAAACATGTCTATGATTTTACTTTTCTGTAAACCAAACAGAGACCCGACTTAGACCAAGCCGATGACCCGACTTAGACCAAACCAAGACCACAATCAAGAACCAAACCGAGACCCAAGTCAAACCAAACCGAGACCCAATTAAGGCCAAACCGAGAATCAAATCAAACCAACCAAGTTCTTACTTTCTGCCAAAACTATCAACAATCAATACCAACCAATCTAAATGTCTAAACCAATTTTTATTTTACAGAAACACCCAAAAACCCTTAATCATGCCGCGGGTATAAAAACCCCCATTTCAATTCGAAACCCTAATTATTTAAAAACCCTTTTAAACATTTAATTAACATTTTCAACATTTCAAAAACACCACATAAACATGGGTAACAGCCGAACATAAAAACCCCCAATTTTATGAAAACCCTAGAACGAATTTTTATTAATTAAAACGTTAATTAAACCTAATCTAAACCCAAACCCCATAGTTAATCTAATTGAAAACGTGATATGCAAAAACCCCTAATTAACCGAAACCCTAATTTTTATAAACTGTTTATATATTGAAATTAGTTTGATTTTATAATAGAAAACATCAATTAATTGCATTTAAACCCGAGTTTGATGAAAACCCCCAAATATTTCAAAACCCTAAATTCATTTATTTTCAATCCGAGAACCATATGATTCACAACAACTTTATACAAATCAATCAAACCCACTGATCTTTATTAAATCGAAAATCAAATAAGCTTTTAAAAGAAAACAAGGAAAAACAAACTTATCTTTGATTGATGGCTGGAGATTGACGTAACCACAAGGATGAACACATCAGAAAACCCAATCGGTTTGATGTGGGGATTAAACCCCACATCTCACGCGATCTAAACACCTCAGACCATCCATATTTGATTTATGCATTCAAACTGATAAGATATTAGCCATGGATAGGGGTTGAACCGATCTAGATTTAAGAGAGAGAGAGATTGGGGCGGTGGAGTTGTTATCGAGGGAAGAGAGAGAGTGAAACTCTCTGTTATGGAGTTGTGTGTGTAAACACGCGTGTATTTACTCCATCCGTTCCTTGTTTATTCCGCCCATGGACCGGGCCGGGTCTAATGACCCTTGGGCCGGTTTGTGTGTAAGAGTATTGGACCCATTTTGGGCCTTGTATGTTTATTTAGTTTGGTTAAAGCCCAAAACGAATTTTGTAAGTTTAAGTTATAATTTAACCCGTGAAACCCGACCACTTAATAAACCGACTTTATTTATCGTACTTTTCCGTAAACGTATGGTTTCGTCAAGCACAACTAGGGTGTCGTGTCTTTATTAATATAATTTTTCGTATCGTAACTCGATTCTCATAATTAATTAGGTCGCGGCTAGCGTAACCGTACCCTCGAGATATTTTATCTTCGTTCTCTTTGCTGAATTAACGAGGTGAGTTTATAGCCCCATACTTTACTATTTTTCACTGCTTTTTGGGGTGAGACATTGCTTGATTTTAACGTGTGAACACAAGTGCATTTACTGATTTATATATTAGTCTAAGTCCCACTAAAAACCCAGTTGCTTTGGCCCGTGAATCGTGAACCGTTAATTACTTTGTGTAAGCGCGAATGTAATGGATAGATCTATCGGGATTGACGTCCCTGTCTGTCTTGTCCAACAAGGGGACAAGCGGGCACAGTTTCATTTGAGTCTGAGATAGGATGTCGTGGGTTTAGGCATCTAGTTTGGGCTACATTTATATGATTATACTGCCGGTGTTGTTAACGCTTCGGTGTCACGAGCTTAGACTGTAATAAATACTTTTGGGATGACTTTGTATCTGTTATATCGTCATCACATTTGGGAAAATCTTGTGGTTCATTAAACATTTCCATTTAACTAAACCTATGAACTCACCAACTTTATGTTGACACTTTAGCAATGTTTTTCTCAGGTATTAAGAAGGAAGATGCTAAATGAGGTCTCATGCATTGCCGTCATTTCCTTGAAACAACGATCATTTGTACCATTTGAGAAAACTATGTTTTGTAACCGTATTCAGTTTATGCTTCCGCACTTTGTTAAAACTATTTATTTTATTAATTACAAGTGATCTATTTTCCGAACGTCTCATTTAGAGGTCGTTCTTTGTGACTATGTGCGTATGATAATCATGACGTCACCACTCCCTTGTCGCCATTATACTCCGATATTTTGGGAGTGTGACACGAAATCCATAAGTATAGAATGTAAGGAAAGGACTAAACAATGTCCAGCAAAGCAAAAGTATGTAAATGCATTAAAGAATGAAAGAAAGTTGGCGCCTCATTCCATGCACGTACTCTTGGATTCCTAGCTTTGCCCCTTAGTACCTGCCGTATTGGGACATGGAAAGAAATATATGGCTGAGCAATACGCTCAGTGTGCGGATATATAACATAGAATGTAAAGCATAAAATAAGCAAGTGATGAAATGAAATGAATAGCAGCAGAATAAATGTATGTCATGGAAAACCTGGTTTAAATTCATAAGAGTGGTTTATATTTCTGAAAACACTTATGTTTAGTTTATCTTGAAAATCTGTATTTTAAATATGCCGAGAGCCCATATAGGTCATGTTATATCCACGTACACGAATACTTGGAGGGGTGACCTCGTCATGCAATTAGAGTGACTGCCTCTAATTAATATATAAAATGAGTGGAGGGATCAGGTCCTGCAACGGATGCAAAGCACACACCACAGTTACCATGAAATCATACTACTTGTCCTAGGATGCACCCATTCGCCCCACATGATAATAATAATACTGGCCAAAATTGTAAAGGGACGCTGCGAGCAATCACTCTCATCGCTGAAGAGTCATAACACCGGTGTCTTCAGTGCTATGGTTATGGAACCCCCATAACTAGGTGAAACTGGTATGACTGTATATAGCTCAGGCAATCTAAAATAATCATATATATACTGATGTGTTTAAGACACTTAAATTACTGGGAAAACAGATGGCTGCAAACGGGGAATCCTAATATAGGAAGAAAGATGTCCTTACTGAAGGACGGAATATCCGTACCTTATGTCAAGTAAATGAAGACGAAAAACAAACGTAGACGATCACTCCGACCTCACAATAGCTACATAATGAAGGGACATGATAAGAGTTGGTCTTACTTATACATACTTGTTATTTACTTGACGTGTTCACACTTATTATACTTGTTCTTGTCTTGTCTTAATATTTCATGTTTTAATCATGTGTTTCTTACAGTTTCATGTGTTTTAGATTCATGTGATTCATGTTTTAATTGTTATTATACCTGTTATAACATAATGAGTAATTTTTTAAAAATAGCAGGTTTCTATATATAGTAACTTTCCAAAAATAGCAGGTTTCCATATATAGTAACTTTCCAAAAATAGTAAGTTTCTTTAAATAGTAAGTTTCTAAAAATAGAAAGTTTCTGTGATTAGTAAGTTTCCAAAAATACAAAATTTCCATATTTAGCATGTTTGTATAAATAGTATGTTACCATATTTAACGTATTACTATAAATAGCATGTTACCATATTTGGTATATTTCCACAAATATCATATTACCATATTTATCATGTTGCCATAAATAATATAATTCTATAATTAATTATATGCATATTTTATATTATGTATTATTATATTATAAAGTTTGATAATTAATTAATACTTAGCTTATTATTAATTAATAATATCATGTCATGTTATTATAAGTTTATTATTAATTAATAATATTACATAGTTTATGTTATTAAACTTTATCACAAAAGATAGTAATTAATTTAACCTAAGTTTTAATTAATTAATTCCATCTTCATAAATAATTAAATCAATTAATTATTATAGCCTAAGTTTATTTAAATAAATGTACATACATATTTTATCATGGTTTTATTTGAATAAACATAACATAAGTTTTAATTTAATTAAACTAAAATTAATTAATAACTAAATTAATTAAACATGCATAACTTAATTTACATGTTGGTTTTATTTAAAAAACATAATATAAGTACCCGAACCAAAATCCCGAGACCCGAGCACCAAGACCCGAAAGCCGTGTCCCCGAGGACGTGTCCCGTCTGAACCACAACCCTACACCGAGAGCCGAAGCTCTTGGCTTCGCGGCTGTGTTCGAAACCAACACCAACCCCAGCGGCTGCTTGGGTTCTACGCTGTCTGAGAAACACACCGAGCCCCACTTGGGGTCTCGGTCGCCTGCTGAATCAAAGCCACAGCCCCCATGTTGGGGGTGTGGTGTCTCGGCTGTAAACAAACCACCACCGTCGACCATAGTGGTGCGGCGGTTGGTCAACGAACGCCACCGAGACCGAATCTTGGTCTCGGTTCGCGTGTACCCAAACCACAAACCATATAATTACCCGATCCCTTAATCAATCTTTTTGTTAAACATGTTTTTCATACTTGTTTTAAAGATTTATAACATAGAAAATAAAATAAAAAGATTAGAGAATTCAAGGATACCGTATGCGTGAAAAGAGTTTAAGCACGAACACAATACCGTAAAATTTAACATAAATTAATTAATTCCATGTTCATAAATAATTAAATCAATTAATTATTATATCCTAAGTTTATTTAAATAAATGTATATACATATTTTATCATGGTTTTATTTAAATAAAAATAACACAAGTTTTAATTAATTAAACCAAAATTAAATAATAACTAAATTAATTAAACATACATAACTTAATTTACATGTCGGTTTAATTATGTGTTCATAAAAATATAAGTGCCTGAACCAAAATCCTAAGACCCGACACCCGAGCACCACGACCCGAAGGTTGTGGCCCCGAGGTCGTGTCCCGTCCGAACCACAACCCTACACCAAGAGCCGAAGCTCTCAGCTTCGCGGCTGTGTCCTAAACCAACACCAACCCCAGCGGCTGCTGGGGTTCTTCGCTATCCAAGAACCACGCCGATCCCTACTTGGGGTCTCGGTCGCCTGCTGAATCAAAGCCACATCCCTCATGTTGGGGGTGTGGTGTCTCGGCTGTAAACAAACCACCACCACCGACCATAGTGGTGCGGCGGTTGGTCAACGAACGCCACCGAGACCAAATCTTGGTCTCGGTTCGCGTGTACCCAAACCACAAACCATATAATTACCCGATCCCTTAATCAATCTTTTTGTTAAACATGTTTTTCATACTTGTTTATAAAGATCTATAACATAGAAAATAAAATAAAAAGATTAGAGAATTCAAGGATACCGTATGCGTGAAAAGGGTTTAAGCACGAACACTATACCGTACAATTTATCAACCAAAATCAAAACTGAAATCGTCCTTGTGTTTTGGGTGAGCTACGGCAATAGAGACACCAGGAGGAGGGAATGGTTTTGATTTTCTGTAAAAGTGTTTAATGAAATCCTCTGTGGTCTTTATTAACTAATTAGTTAATGGGTATGGGCCAAAGCCCGGTTCTCCCTTCCCTTTCTTTCTAAAACCGACGCCAAACACCCCCTATACTTTTATGTTTTGTTTTTCTTGTTTAATTATTATCGTGTATGATCGTATTTAATTATCTTGCTTTCGTTACTTGAACGTTTTCTTAATATTGTACGTACATACTTATCGTATATTAATATTCGTGTTTACGTACATAATACTTATGATAATTAATTAATATACATAGTATTCGTATTAAATAGTCGTGATGCATGTCGTATATTAGTTAATTATAAAGTTTAAATTTAACGGTAACTTCGTGCATTTAATGATCTTAGGATTATTTAAAGCGGGTTTTACAAACCACCTCAGACGTACATAAAGCAACATCTTAAGTAAGACGATAAATAGATGTTTGTTCCCTTTTTATGTTTCCTAGAGGTTGAGGTTGCAACAAACTGCTTGTATGTCGATTAATATACATAAACATTGTGTTTCTTTAATAAAGTTTGGATATACATGAAATATATAATATATGGTTGTGTTCTATATTTGTTGTGCTTTGAAAGTTCATATATTAACTTAAAAGTATATATGGTGGTGTATACAACATCAAGTACTAAAAAAGTCATTTTTTCAATCTCTCACTATTGTTAGACTAACCCCAGGCACAACTATTAATGTTAAGTTTCACATTTACAAGTTTATACTTTTAAATTATATTGGTTGTTTTCACTTTTCATATCTAATGGTTTTTGCTAATGTAAAAAGGAAGTAATTTTTAAGAACGTATAACTATATAGCAGAATAAATCTATATTGTTGGTTTTCAGACAAAGAAATATGTCTTTGATAGTAATGGCTTTTTAATTAATGATAAAATATCTTTAGTTGATGTTATGATGGATACTCATATAGATATAAAGGTCAACATCACTTTTTTGCATCATCAAATATCATTAGGGGATTATTTTTACAACAAATTTAGAAAAATAAATATGTGATGAATTAAGTATTCGAAATAAATTAAGGTTGGGTAATACCTAAATAAGCGAAAAATTGAAACCAAACCGAAACAAATTAAAAATCGAATTAAATTTGTCAAAATCGAATCAAATTAAATATTCGTTTTTTGATTTGGATATGGTTTTGTAGATGAAAACCGAAACGAAGGATGAATTCACATAAATATATATATTATTTTTCATATTTATATGAAAAAGAACATTTGGCTTAAAACCTTTTTATGCTAAAAAAATATATATAATTAAATTAATCAATATTTGAAAATATTTGATCTGGGCTACTCGATTTGGTTCTCGCTTAGATTTAATTCAATTTAAAATTAGGGCGATTTTTGGTTATACTAATAAGCTTTTATTTTACCAAAACTAACCAAACTGGATAAACTGAACAACCTAATAGCCGTACGGATAAACACCTTTAAATGTGTCAAAATCGTGGATTAAACTTAATGGACCATAATTTAACTAAATGGGCTAAATGTAGCATTTGTAAATATTAAACAAATCAAACATAATAAGTCTTAAGTATCTAATTCAATATTGAATATGTTTGGAATTTAAAGCACGTATATCTAAAAATCCTACTAATCCATCTGTTACCACTAAATATTGAAAGTTATGAGTATTCGGGGACAAATCTAGGATATTATCTGATCTATGATTTTTTTCTCTGAAAATGCTCACATCACGGGCTGACCGAGTTGCATCAAATTGATACATTCTACAATGGATTAACTAAACCCGATCAAGATACTCTTAATGCCGCTTCAGGTGGTAATCTATTGAATCACAACACGAGTAAAGCTTTGGAAATTATGGAGAGCAAGTCTAAAGTACGCACTTTAAGGAAAAAACGAGATATTTCAAACGCAAGTACAAATACGTCATCCCAACGTGACATTTCCGTTCTCACCAAAGCTATCTAAGATCTCGTTTTCTCTAATAACAAACCTCAACCGGATCTCGTGAAAGCCAGGCAAGATAGCCGTGTTACTTTTGGTGGCGTCATCACTATTCCGTGTGTATGGCCTCCGGTGGCTATTCTCAAGAGGGCGTGTACGCCACTTCGGGAAATTTCCAAATGGGAGGTAATAAAAATCGACCACAAAGAGACTGTAGTAATTTAAGCTACTCTTCGAACAATTACTTTGGACCACCCGATTATAATGTCCATAATCAAAATGTGCAAAATAACCAAATTAAATCTTCAAGGATTTAATCAAAACTAAGGTTATAATCAAAATAGAGGGCAAAACTTTAATCAAAATAACAATAATTTTCAACCTCAAATTAATTTCAACCAAAGTCAAGGAACTTCAAAAGAGTAGTTTCAATATATGAAAACTAATGATGCTAATAAAAGAGCTTTCGAGCAAAGAATGTAAACTCAAATTAATCAGTTGAACAACAATTTGCAAAGTAGCCTTAAGAATCAAAACGATGTGATAAAAGGAATGTTAGGTCAAGTTTTTAAGGGTCAACAAGAGAACAACCCCTCGTGTTAGAGAATGCTTCGTAACAATATTGTGACACACCCGAGAGGTGATGTTAAAGCTATTACTACCCGAAGTGGTATGGCTTATGATGGACCCTCGATTCCAAAATATGTTCCTCCTCATCTTAGGAAGAATATATATCAAGAACCGGAGACTACCACGGACCGAGTGCAATTCTCAAGTTCATAAAGAGTCCCACCTCTGGTTGTCCAAGATTTGATTTGTGAGACCATTGTGAAACCTAATATTGTTAAGCCCTAGATTGTAGAATCCAAGGTTGAGATTCCTAAGGTTGTTGAGCCTAAAGATGTTCCTAAGCAGAATCCTTCTATTCCTTATTCCTCTCGGTTTAATAAGGAAAATCTCCAAGATAAGGCGGATATGCGGATTAATAAGCATCTTCAAAAATCTTGAAGAAGTTACAATTCAATATTAGCTTTAGTACTCTCATTCATATGCCTAAATTTGCTACTACGTTTAAGAACATTCCTAGAAATAAAGAGAAGCTTAGTGAATCAACTAATACTCCTTTGAGCGAGAATTGCTCGACGATCATTCTTAAGAAGTTACCCGAAAATCTTAGAGACCTCGACAAGTTCCTTATTCCATGTGATTTCCCCAAGCTAGTTGAATGCTTAGCCTTTGCCGATCTTGGTGCAAAAATCAACTTGATGCCTCTTTCTACATGGAAGAAGCTTATGCTCCCCAAGTTTAAGCCGACACGAACGACTCTTAAGCTTGTAAGTCGATCGGTTGCTTATCCTGAAGGAATAACCACGGATGTCTTTGCGAAGTTTAAGGACTTATCTTTTCCGACCGAATTTGTTGTCGTTGACTATGAGGTCGATCCTAAGGTTCCTCTCATCCTCTAGGGACCTTTCTTAAGGACATGTCATGCTTTAGTTGACGTACATGGCGAAAATTTAACTCATAGGGATGGGAATGATTCTATTTCGTTCAACGTTGAACGTACTTTGAGATATTCTTATTCACAAGATGATGAATCGGTTAATCAAGTTGATGTCTTAGACTCTACATGTGAAGAGTTTACTCACGAATTTATTGGTATTAAGCAAAATCCGATGAGTGGAAATCCCACTTCGTCTTCCGACTCCGTAGATTCATCAGATTTTTCATCATTTACTCCCTTTGGTGATAGTGACTTTATTCTCGAGGAGGCCGATGATATCTTACGTGACGATTATGTAGTTCCACTGAGAGTTGCTTGTGGTGATTATGAGGACAAGGAAGATATTCAATATCTTTAAAAATCGATATATGTCGTAAACACAAAATTATATGAATGTTTCATAAGAATGTTGTCCTAAACTATGATTAAGAAATGTTTAAGAAGATTTACACGTTATTTTTTAAATTATAAGAAATACAAATCATAAACTTGTAGTCTATTAGTTTGTTTGAGAAAAGTAAGATCATATCGTAGTAGATATTAAGATCTCATGGTAAAGAACAAAATTTTGTAAAATGATCTAAAACATACAAATATCCTACATCTTATGTAAGATCTGAATTATTTTTACTCTACAATTAATCTTAAAATCTTATTTAAAATCTATTTTAACAACTATGAAAAACATGTATTGAATCCACTATAATTAAATAAAATAGTAAACATTTAATGTACCCTAACTAACTTCAAAGCATAAATGCATTAGGAGATAATGCATAAATTTAATTAGTGTGTTTAAAACTAAACTTACAAGTTTAGAGATGGCAAACAACTCTGAACCCGACGAAGAATCTGATACTCGAGTCTGATTTGACCGGGGATTCCCCGAGTTGACCGGGTATGGGGATGGGGATGGGTATTCGTCGAAAATAAAAAGCGGGTATGGAGACGGGGATGGTAATACCCTTGGTTCCCCAAACCCGTCTCCGAACCCACCCCAGATATCTTTATTCTACATATACATTTATATATCTTGTATGTTTCAAATATCTATTAGATATTTGAAACACTATCAATCGATGGTTAATATCTCCTTGGAGACTAACCTTCTAGGATGAGCTCTTGTGTGTTAATTTTGTTATTATTAATACTGAGCATGATCGCATGAATGTTAATCTCGTTAATGTTGTTTGGTATTACCGTATTGTGTTAATCGTAATGGTTGCGTCATTTGAAACATAGTTTAAATGCTAATTGTGTAACGGAGAAAAAAATACTCGATTCCCCATTGGGGATCCCCGTTCCCCGCTGGGGATGGGGATGATATGTAGCTTGTAATCCCCGATGGGGATGGGGACGGGGATAGGGATAGATATATAACTTTGAGGATGGGGATAGATATATAACTTTGAGGATGGGGACGGTAGCAACCATTCCCCGCAAACCCGGCCCCATTGCCATCTCTAGCTTTGTCGAAGATATTAGCAAGGAGAGAAACGTGAGCTGATGCAAGATTTAAAAAGGTTTTAGATACGTCGGCGTACAAAACAATGTAAAGTTTTGAAATGACAAAAAATGTTTGTTTAAACTCTTAAACTAATTACAAAATGACTAATTACAAAAAAATGTTTGAATTCCACTCTGAAGAATTATTTTGAAGCCTAAGGGATTGAACATGAAACATCTATTGCTAGAACACCTGAACAAAACGGCGTTGTTGAAAGACGAAATCGCACTTTGGTTGAGGTTGCTCGAACATTATTATCCGCTTCAAAATTACACTATTCTTTTGGGCCGAAGCTGTGTCAACCGCATGCTACACACAAAACCGTTCCTTAATTATTCCAAGACACGAAAAGACACCATACCACATAATTCATGATCGCAAACCGTCACTCAAACACCTTCACATTTTTTGATGTACGTGTTACATAATCCGAGATGGTGAAAATCTGGATAAGATGAAAGAGAAAGGTGATGCATGTATTCTATTGGGATATGCAACTCACTCTAAGGGATATAGAGTTTACAACAAGAGAACAAAATTGATAGTCGAAACTATTCATGTCAGATTCGATGAATCGCAAGAAATGGCACTTGAACAAAGCAGTTTAAGTCCCGATCCACAACGACAAAAGACTTCTGTGCACAACCGCACGGAACTCAGAACTCAAGACCACAACAATGAACCGTCAAGTTCAAAGCTGGTTCACAAACACGTTCCAAGAGCAGGTTTGACAGTCGACACGACAATTGAAGAGTTGGAAATGTTATATGGACCAATGTTTGATGAATGTTTCACGAGGGAGAAACATGTTGTATCGAAGTATTACGCTGTCACTCATGATAAGAAGATGATACCGATCATCGTCAACAAAAGGATACAATTTCATCTACTTCAACACGGGTTGCTGCATATTTACCTCCTCAGAATATCACATCCACAATCGATCCTACAACATCCACAACTACTATCATTGCTTTAAAACCCGCATTTAAAATCCTATGAACAGTACACGTGAACTGTAATTTGTGGAAACACGACAAAGTATAAACTTTCCATTTATAATATTAATATACGTGTCACAACAATAAATAACGAACAATCATTAAATGTGACACGATCACGACTACCAAATTCAAGAATACTAAATCACGAACATACACGACTAATTATTTAACACGGAAAAACTTCGGGTTTCCCTTTGTGGGGCCCCACATGCCGCGGCTAGAACCAAGAAAAGAGGCCAAGTGGGCCTTTTTGGCCCAAAACCCATTTTATCAAAAACATCAGGGAATCCTTTTCTCACTTTTTAGGTTAAACAAGAAAAACAAATACTCCCTTTGTCTCTCCTTATAGCCGTCGTCCATAGATCAAGAACAAGGCAAACCGGACGATTTTTTATTGTTGTTTTGGAAGGCTACGTGTTCGTGATCATTAACTTATTCGTTACACGCATTTGGTATAATCAAAACCCTTTTTATTTTCATTTAATTCTTATTAAATTCATGTTCTTATTTAATTAATCAAAGAACAAGTATGAAATCGTGTAGGATTAATTAAATTCACGTTCTAGGGTTTGTTGGTTGTTGTTGTTGTTCAGTCGAGACACACACCGAGACCACAAGGGTTTCGGTTTGTCTTCATCACCACCACCGAGACCATAATAGGTATCGGCTTGGCCTGGTTTTGGCTCGAACACAGGAGGAAACCCCGACCAAGGGTCGGGGTATGGTTAGGGTTTGGTTTTGTTCCAGGTCGGTTTAACCAAGGCACCACCGAGACCCCAAAGGGGATCGACTTGGTTGTTTATTCGGACCCGAGACCAAAAGGGAACCCGACTTTAAGTCGGGGTATGTTTACATGTTTGGTTGATTTGTATAGTATCAACCGAGACCCTTCAATGTCTCGGTGGGACTTTGGTATAACTTATTTGGTTCGGCTTATATAGAACACGGGCTCGGGATTCTGGTTTTTCGTGAAACCTATTTTTAAAGTCACGTTATACTAAACCTTAGGCTAAATTAATTTATTAATTAATTCATGTATAACCTAAGGTATTTTATACTTAGTCATTTAATTAAAACATGTATTTTAGTTAAAATCATATAACGTATAGTTTAATTAATTAACCAGTTAATTAATTAATGAACTATAACCAAGACTTGTATTGTACTAATTAAACTTTAATTATTATTTATAGTCCAGCTTATTTCTAATTATGGAAACTTACTATTCTTGGAAACTTTCTATTTTTAGAAACTTACTAATTATGGAAACCTGCTATTTTTAGAAAGTTACTTAGTATTACAATACAAGTATTATAATACACTATTACTTGATTAATACTTAACAGAACACCAGAATAACTACAGTTAACACAGTAAACAGTAAAACCTGACAGAATACGTATAACAAGCTAATAATACATGGAACCAGTAAAACACATGTAATTCAGACAACTCATATACGTCCATAGTTCTTATGTAGTGTTATCCGTCGAGGCGGATTAGTCTTCATCGTTTTCCTTAGCTTCTACTAGACATAAGGTACGGATTTCCCGTCCTACAGTAAGGACAATCTTTTCCTTCATTAAGATTTCCCGTATGCAGCCAACTGTTTTCCCCGGTAGTTACAGATTAAATGTTTATGTTTTATTAGTTACCTTAGCCATATACATGCATGACCAGTTTCACCTAGTTATGGAGGTACCATAACCATAACACTAGAGGCACTAGTGTTATGACTTCACCACGGCGGAGTGATAGCTCGTGGCGTCCCTTTTCAGTTATTTGGCCGTTATATTATTATATTATCATGTGGGGCGTATGGGTGCATCCTAGTTACATGTTTCAGTCAGGATTTCATGGTGAATGTGGTGTGTGCCTTGCATCCTTCACAAGGAGCTGATCCCTCCTACCCACTTACCAATTAATTAGAGGCATCCCCTCTAATTAGCATGACGAGGTCACCCCTCCAAGTATTCATGCACGTTGTTGACCTCATGACCTATATTGGCTATTTTGGTACAGTAAACTAATACAGATTTCATAAGTAACATAAGCTATGTTTTCAGAACTAAAATCAGTTAATCATGTTATACGCCTAGGTTTTCCCAGGACTTACTTATTTCTGTTGCTAATCATGCTTTACGTTTCTTTTATATATTATGTCGTTCATGCTATGTTATATATATCCGTGCATTGAGCGTATTGCTCAGCCGTTACTTTCTTTCCATGTCCCAAAACGGCAAGTACCTATGGTTAGACTAGAGCATTTGGAGGATATGCATAGGATGGGAGCTACCTAAGACTTCTTCTCCTGCTGCCTTTATATATTTATGCTTTTTTAGTCTTCCTTTAGTTCATTTGTATTATTTATGTTTTGGGCTTATGTTGGGGACCGATGTTTGATTCCGGTTATCCCTTTGGTCATGTATGTTTATGACATATTACCTTGCATGATTTGATGATACGCCATAATTTTCCTGTGATATTCCATTTATCTAAATGGGGTGTTACAATTATGGTATCAGAGCCCAAGGTTTCGACCTGTAGGCTCTAAAATTTAACCTGTGACTAGTGGGTAGTCACCAGGATATTCCTAAGCTGACGTCTGATTTCCATGTATTGATATTTTCAGAACCTCGTTGTTTTAACCATGATGTTTTCTACGGAATTGTGTTACTAATATGGATTGAACAACCATCATCCATACTTAGTTACATGTCATTGTTTCATGCATGATGTTTCTTGTGTATGTTGACAAGTATGAACTGAACCATAGTAGTTCATACTTAGTCGCGTATTTCTGTTAGGTTTAGACAGTTGGTTTTCATGCATGCATTTTTTATCATTTCATGTATTCATTTCATGCATTCATCTCATTGTCGCAGGAATTTTGACTAAGTAATGGTTGGTACAGGACTGGCCCTATTTAGTCGCATGTGCTTTTATCGAAACTTTTGTTTGATTAGTGGACTGACCCATAGGTGTCCACACTTGTCTTTTGTTTTGTGAACCGACCCATAGGCGTTCACTCATGTACATATCATCATAATTATTAACCATGCATTTTAAACTATTTCATGCATTATAAACTACTTCATGCTTTATAAACTAGTCATGCATATTTTATGTTCACTGCATACTTTATTGGACTTATCATTTATGTTGCGTTGTTTGCATGGTGAAATGACTCATAGTCGTCCACACTATTAATTTTCAAAATTTATTTCATTACAGTCATAACTTTTTCACGTTCCCTCTTTTATTGTTACGATTTATGTCAATTATGTCGTCATGCTATCATGGTTAACGTTGTTTTCATGCTGATTATGTTTTCATACTCCTCTATGTTAATTTTTGTCTCATGGTTCCTCATGTTGCTTACACTTTCATGCTAGACACGGATGGACTATATTTAATCATGTTCTCATGATAACCAGGGTCGGTTTTCATTGATAATGTTTTCCTGCTGGAAATCATTTGATTACATTTAATCGTGTTTTGGTGCCTCTCAAGAAACTAGAATTATGTCTACGCTAAATTAGCTAGGCTATTACGTGTTCCTTGATCATGTCAGATGGTTGATACCGTATCGATCATCTCATGTGAATCCCATGTGTACTCCATGTTCCATGTTTACTTCATGTACCATATTCTAGATGTATTCCAGTTACCGTACCTCATGTGTGATACTAATCCATTTTCAATTTTCCCAGACATTTTCGCACAAAATGTAGTTTAAAAGATGATACCGCTCCCAGCTCAGAGATTTTAAAAAGCAAAGAAGAAGGCGATAGTTCGGAGCAACCCGACTGGACTTTTATTAAACCACCAGACGTACCGTTTCATTCGATATTCTTACCTTTCCAGATTGTACGTCACGTGCTGTCCAGTTGTCTTTTCCAGCATACGAGTGGAAACCGGTACCAGCCGGCCGCTTAGCTGAAAGGTTACATGAATCACACTCATAACAATGACTGTCATGAAACTGACATGCAAGGAGGTAGTAATAACTACCGTGACAACAAACACTCTGACTATAACGTCGGAACTTCGGTTAGCAGTCCAACTGATCCGCAAATTCTGGCATGATAACCTAAGACTTTAAATTTCATTTGTTTCACATCTCGAGACTCATGTCAAGACATCCGTCAAGACAGGTGCCTCACGAATATGTTGAAGATACATGTCAAGATACTAGGCAAGACACATGTCATACGCATATCCCCTCAAGACACGAGTCAGGACACATGACTCAAGTTTATCAACGGAAATCGCCCTAAGTAATTCAGAATGCCCTCCAAGGGGTATAACCATTCTGATGGGTCATGAATAAATCATGCCATAAAAATTTTAGCATCATCACCGGAGTATTGTTCGCGTTTGAACACACAATGTCCGTTCTGCGAGAGGCAGGCGAAGCACATTCAGTAGTGAGTGCAACGTTTTACTCCATGTGTTAGCATGGCATTTTCATTACTTGATTTCATATTTCTTATATCCATGATCATAACGACGCATTTCGTATCACCCATGTGTACAAACTCATTCATTTCAGTATGACGATAAGATCCAATCTGCTAACGCACTTCCCTCCGACAGACGGGAGTTAAATATGACTTCATCTATGGATTATGAACAGAAACCCAGGTTGCGATAAGCGGTCATTCGTATCAGATTATGTACAGTGATGTTCAGGCTCCTGAATACATTCAGCATGGTTTTCCATCAGGAAAATCTGTACAAGTCATCTATGTTTTACAAACATATGATCGTCATTCTATGGCTGCGAAAATTTTCTAGCTATCATTTATGACACGACTTTTGAAACTCCTCTTACCAGAAGCAGCCGATTATCTCAAAAAAATTCTAGATGTATTTCCAGGAAAACCTCTGAATATACTTCCTGTCTGCGAGGTGGAACATAACATCAGGAAGGTGGGGAAGCAGAACCAGTTTCCAAGACTCTTCATGGCATGGCTTTCTTGAGCTATGGAGTTGAAGGTTCAGCTGCAGAGATGCCTGAGCAGGGTTCATCCATCAGGTGCATCATCCTGATGTTCACCGGTTATATTTATTAAGGAGAAGGACGGTAACATGAGATTATGTGTCGACCACTGTCGATGTAAACAAATCACCATTCATGACCGTTAATTCTCTCCACTTATTGACAAGATATACGATCGATTACTGAGTGCTAAGCACTTTTCCAAGAACAAATTACCATCATACTGACAACAGTGGCGAGCGAAAGAGTAGGACATTTCCATGACTACTATTCGCACAGGATTTGATCATGCTGAATCCAAGATTTTGTTTTAGTCGCAAGAATGCTTCAGCAGCATATGGACTTGATAAATTGAGTTTCCATGAACTCATAAACAAGTTCGTTAGTATTTTCATCGAGGACAACCTGATCTTCTCTAAGTCTAGAGAAGAGCATGAAGAACATATACGCACTATGTTGCAAATTATACGACATCAGAAATTTCACCTAAAATTTTGCCAGTAGGAATTCTGGGTGATTACAGTGACACGTTGAATCACTATGACTCTTATGGTTAATCTTACCATGACGCGGTTTACGCGTAAAGGAGAGAACCCTACACTAAATTGTATGTTCTTGAGAATCCTACGTTAACAGAAGTCTAATTTCAGAAACTCATAGTTTTGCAATTTCTATATATCCAGTTTCTATGAAGCGAGATACAGTTAAGTTCATATCTAAGAATCTGCCATACCGACAGGTTAAGATAGAACACCAACAAGTAATGAGTTATTTCCACCCTTGGGAATTGTGAAATGGAGAAGGGACAAGACCTTCATGGAATTGTTACCAGACTTTCGCAAGCTCAGAAGAAGCATGATGCTATCCGGGTTGTTTCCAACCGTTTGACCAAGTCTGCAAAATCCTTCCATCCGTAAGGATTTCACAGCTAGCAGATTTTCAGACATTTCCCATCCAAAGAAGCGTACGATCACTGGACACTCTCTCAGCTATCAGCTCAGAGGAAGACTCGCGTACGCATTCATTCAACATTTCGTTCACGTCATTGTTAAATTTTACGCGTTGTTTTCGCAATTACGTTCATGACAGTATTCACGTTCATGACCGTATTCTAGCTTACGATTTTAATTTTTTACTTTCATTCTTGGAAGTTTACAGAAAGCTTGGGAGACCAGACTCGAGCTTGATAAACTTGTCAACTTTAGATTGACGCTTCACGTTTTATTTCATGTCTTACCTCATACCGTTAGAGTTACCGCCTCAGCTATCTCATGTTCACGATATGTTTCACATGTCATGTTCACGATATGTTTCACATGTCATGCTCATTCCACGTTCCTCATATCACGTCCACGATAGATGGCACGTATTACGTCCACCACGTGATACAGTTACCATATCTCCACGTATCACGATCACAATTGCTCACGTATCACATTCATAATTGCTCACGTATCACGTTCACAATTGTTCACGTACTACGTTTCAATATGTCTCGAATATCATTACTAAGACGTTTCTCATGCCATTATTTCAGATTATTTTGCATTGTAACGTTTGTTAGCCTTAAAAGTTTTCTTTCTTAGCCACTCGATCAGATTCATGGGAATCCATCTCACGTGGTGAACCAGACAATTTTATGTATCTTCAAGACAGAGTCATGAAGACCAAGGTTTACTAGTTTCCGTCAGGACCTGTTAGAGGAACGTTTCTAGCGGGAAGCCACTTGGAAAAGGAGGAGTCCATCTGGACCCTTATCCTCTTTTCTATCCATGAGTGAGATATATTCTTCTCAATTATATCGCGTTTAATGTACTCTTTAGTCATGTCATGCTCCATGTCTTTTCCAGTTATGTCACGTCCTTTACAGCTTCTTGTATCTTTAATTAGAGGACGAACGGTCCTTTTAGAGGGGAAGAATGGTAATATCCGCAATATTTTCACGACTCTAATTCGAGGACGAATTATTCATTTAGAGGGGAAGAGTTGTAAAACCCACATTTAAAATCCTATGAACAGTACACGTGAATAGTAATTTGTGGAAACACGACAAAATTTAAACTTTCCATTTATAATATTAATATACATGTCACGACAATAAATAACGAACAATCATGAATATTATAAATGTGACACGATCACGACTACCAAATTTACTAATATTAAATCACGAACATACACGACTAATTATTTAACACGAAAAAACTTTGGGTTTCCCTTTGTGGGCCCCACATGCTGCGGCTAGAACCAAGAAAAGAGGCCAAGTGGGCCTTTTTGACCCAAAACCCATTTTATCAAAAACATCAGGGAATACTTTTCTCACTTTTTAGGTTAAACAAGAAAAACAAATACTCCCTTTGTCTCTCCTTATAGCCGCCGGCCATAGATCAAGAACAAGGCAAACCAGACGATTTTTTATTGTTGTTTTGGAAGGCTACGTGTTCGTGATCATTAACTTATTCGTTACACGCATTTGGTATAATCAAAACCCTTTATATTCTCTTTTAATTCTTATTAATTTCATGTTCTTATTTAATTAATCAAAGAACAAGTATGAAATCATATAGGATTAATTAAATTCATGTTCTAGGGTTTGTTGCTTGTTGTTGTTGTTCAACCGAGACACATACCGAGACCACAAGGGTTTTGGTTTGTCTTCATCACCACCACTGAGACCACAATGGGTCTCGGCTTGGCTTGGTTTTGGCTCGAACACAGGAGGAAACCCCGAACAAGGGTCGGGGTATGGTTAGGGTTTGGTTTTGTTCCAGGTTGGTTTAACCGAGGCACCACCAAGACCCCAAAGCGGCTCGGCTTGGTTGTTTATTCGGACCCGAGACCAAAAGGATCCCGACCTTAAGTCCGGGTATGTTTACATGTTTGGTTGATTTAGTTAGTGTCAACCGAGATCCTTCAAGTTCTCGATGGGACTTTGGTATAGCTTATTTGGTTCGGCTTATATAGAACACGGGCTCGGGATTCTGGTTTTTCGTGAAAACTATTTTTAAAGTCACGTTATACTAAACCTTAGGCTAAATTAATTTATTTAATTAATTCATGTATAACCTAAGGTATTTTATACTTAGTCATTTAATTAAAACATGTATTTTAATTAAAATCATATAACGTATAGTTTAATTAATTAACCAGTTAATTAATTAATGAACTATAACGAAGACTTGTATTGTACTAATTAAACTTTAATTATTATTTATAGTCCAGCTTATTTCTAATTATGAAAACTTACTATTCTTGGAAACTTTCTATTTTTAGAAACTTACTAACTATGGAAACCTACTATTTTTATAAAGTTACTTAGTATTACAATACAAGTATTATAATACACTATTACTTGATTAATACTTAACAGAACATCAGAATAACTACAGTTAACACAGTAAACAGTAAAACATGACAGAATACGTATAACAGGCTAATAATACACGGAACCAGTAAGACACATGTAATTAAGACAACTCATACACGTCCATATTTCTTATGTAGTGTTATCCGTCGAGGCGGATTAGTCTTCATCGTTTTCCTTAGCTTCTATTGGACATAAGGTACGGATTTATCTTCCTTCAGTAAGGACAATCTTTTCCTTCATTAGGATTTCCCGTATGCAGCCAACTATTTTCCCAGTAGTTATAGATTAAATGCTTAAGTTTTCTTAGTTACCTTAGCCATATAAATGCATGACCAGTTTTACCTAGTTATGGAGGTACCATAACCATAACACTAGAGGCACTAGTGTTATGACTTCACCACGACGGAGTGATAGCTCGTGGTGTCCCTTTTTAGTTGTTTGGCCATTATATTATTATATTCTCGTGTGGGCGTATGGGTGCATCCTAGTTACATGTTTCAGTCACATGGTGAATGTGGTGTGTGCCTTGCATCCTTCACAAGGAGCTGATCCATCCTACCCACTTACTAATTAATTAGAGGCATCCCCTCTAATTAGCATGACGAGGTAACCCCTCCAGGTATTCATGCACGTTGTTGACCTCATGACCTATATTGGCTATTTTGGTACAATAAACTAATACAGATTTCATAAGTAACATAAGCTTAATTTTGAGAAATAAAATCAATTAATCATGTTCTACGCCTAGGTTTTCCGAGGACTTATTCATTTCCGTTGCTAATCATTCTTTACGTTTCTTTCATATATTATGTCATTCATGTTATGTTATATATATCCGTGCACTAAGCGTATTGCTCAGCCGTTACTTTCTTTCCATGTCCCAAAACGGCAAGTACCTAGGGTTAGACTGGAGCATTTGGAGGATATGCATAGGATGGGAGCTACCTTAGACTTCTTCTCCTACTGCCTTCATATATTTATGCTTGTTTAGTCTTCCTTTAGTTCATTTGTATTATTTATGTTTTGGGCTTATGTTGGGGACCGATGTTTGATTCCGGTTATCCCTTTGGTCATGTATGTTTATGACATATTACCTTGCATGCTTTGATGATACGCCATAATTGTCCTGTCTTATTCCATTTATCTAAATGGGGTGTTACAATTGCTCCAAAGAACACGAATAAAGCAGACAATGCATTATCTGACGTTGACGATTTTCATAATCCATTCGATACATCGGTACACGAAACTGGAGAGTCTTCTACTCGCCATGTTGATCCGTCAAATATGCATATGTTCTATCAACTACATCCTTCAACACATCACTAGACCCGAGATCACCCTTTGGTTCAAGTAATTGGAAACCCTTCACAGCCAGTTCGCACGAGATGACAACTAGCAACCGATGGCGATGTTTGTATGTTCGCACTCGTCGTGAGTTCAGCTGAACCGAAAAACATCAAAGAAGCCATGACTGGTCATGCTTGGATTGAATCAATGCAAGATGAAATTCTTCAATTTAAAAGACTTAAAGTCTGGGAACTTGTTGACACACCATACGATGTTATTCCGTTAAATCTTTGTTGGATCTGGAAAAACAAGATGGATGAAGAAAACACAATCATCAAGAACAAAGCTAGGCTAGTGGCTAAAGGGTATGGCCAGAGAGAGGGTATTCATTTTGAAGAATCATTTGCATCAGTAGCTCGTATGGAATTGGTCAGGATTTTCATTGCTTATGTTGCACATAAAGGATTTGATGTTTATCAAATGGACGTGAAGACCGCATTTCTTAGCAGTCCTTTGAAGGAAGAAGTCTATGTCACACAGCCGGAAGGATTCATTAATCCACATTATCCTAACAAGGTGTATCGTTTCCACAAAGCACTATATGGACTAAAGCAAGCTCTAAGGGCGTGGTACGATGAGCTCTCGAAATTTCTGGTATCCAAAGGTTTCTCAATAGGTTCCATTGATCTTACCTTGTTCATATATAAATATGGGGATGACATTTTGCTTGTGCAGATTTACGTTGATGACATTATTTTCGGGTCTACAAACCCAAAACTTTCAAAATGGTTTGAAAAACCAATGCACAACAAATTAGAAATATCAATGATGGGCGAGCTAAAATTCTTTCTAAGAATTCAAGTTCACCAATCCCCAAGTGGTATCTTTATTAACCATGCTAAGTATTGTCAAGAGATAATCAAAAAGCATGGTATGACCTCATGTGACCCAGTCAAGACACCATTATCCACCTCATCCCTAGATGCTTACTTGGAGGGAGTACCCATAGATCAAATGAAATATCGTTCCATGATCGGGTCCCTCATGTACTTGACAACAAGCTTACCAGATATTGCACTTGAAACATGCTATTATGCGCAATATCAAGCCAGACCTAATGAAAAGCACCTCAAGGAGGTTAAACGGATCTTTCGGTACCTCAAGAATACATTTCATTTGGGACTCTGGTATCCGAAGGAAACTGGTTTCTTTCTAACGGCCTATTCAGATTCTGATCATTCAAGGTGTCTTGATACTCGAAAAAGTACTTCTGGTGGTGCACAATTTCTAGGACAAAATAAGCTCGTGGGATGGATTTCCAAGAAGCAGGATTGCACGTCACTTTCATCAGCCGAAGCGGAGTATGTGTCTCTATCTGCATGTTGTGCTCAAGTTCTTTGGATGAGAACACAACTCATGGATTATGGCTTTCAATTTGATAAAGTACCTATGTACTGTGACTCAAAGTCGGCCATAGCTATCTCCTGCAATCCGGTACAACATTCCCGCACGAAGTACATTGATGTCCGATATCACTTCATAAAGGAACAAGTTGAACGCAGTATCGTTGAGTTATACTTTGTTGGAACAGATTACCAATTAGCCGACTTGTTTGCAAAAGCTCTATCTAAAGATAGGTTTGAGTACCTCGTTAGGCAAATTGGTATTAGATGTTTGACTCCAGCAGATCTGGAGATTTTGGCAAAGCTGCCTGCTTGATTCATCTATCAAACATCTACTTGTAAATATCATTGAAAAAGAAAAATACAAAAATATAAAACATATAAAAACAAAACACAAAATTAAAAATTTTTGAAAATCCAAAAATATTCTTCTCGGTATGTCTTTCAGTATCGATAATATGGACGTACCTAGAAATGTCGCTCAATAACAACACGGGTGTGTACATAAAGCTCGAATGAAAGTTATAAATATTTTTCAAAACATGTCATTTCTATTGTTACTAAAGGAAATTATCTCTTTTGGATAATTTTTCCAACAACTGGTAGAGCAATCTATCTTGGGTTGAGCTTGTCACAAAACATTCAATGTTTTGAGCTCAACACAATGGCTTGTAATCACTTTCAGATTGCAACCCGGGTCGATATTCACGGGGGAGTGTACGACTTAGTACGCTTACCCTCAGCAAAAGTAGAGAATTCTTCTTACACTTGAGTGGATTCATCAAGACATTCAAAGTCTATGAACTCAAGTTTATGCCTTAGAAATACCATGTCGTCAAAAAGAAATGGTTTTCGAAAAGCGTTGAACACAATTTTTTCAAGAGTTTTTCAATAATTATTCAAAATCTTTCAAAAACTGTGTGTTCAACAACTCCTATCCTCAAAAGTTTAATATGGATCATATCCTCGTAATGACAATTCAATTGGATCAATTTTTGAGGGGGAGCTTTCCAAATTCATGCTAAGTTAGACACATTTTTCTCCCGGAGATTTTCAAGACTATTTTTCGCGATATAATTTAATCAAATTTGGTATCTCTAATATCAAATGATTTTATATATTAGAGATAGGAGGAGAAATGATTTAAAGACTCAAGCATTTTAATTCTTACCCACATGTGCGAAACACTTTCGATTATCGATGCACATGTGAAAGGGGAGCTTTTCTGAAATGACAAAAAACTATCAAGGTGTTAAATGTTTTTCAAATACTTGGATAGAATTTCTAGTGGTTTGATGGTTACGATCTCATACCCACAACATCTTTAATTCACTACGTTATTGGTGTCAAAAGGGTGGTAAGGCATAAGTCCTATGATCCAACCAGAACCGTAGGGATCTTCCCAGGGACAATCCAATAGATTATTAGAAGTCCTTAGGAAAGATGGAGTAGAATGTGAACGTACCTGAATGCAGACTAAGTATTGATGCTAGCACTGGAACAATCACAACAAGGTGCTAGTAATAATGTCTTGGTAAGCATTGAAGGGGTTGAAGAATGAAAAAGAAATATAAGGATAAATGGTGTAAATAAATTAGCCCTCCATAAAACTTAGGCAGAAACCGGGTCAACACATCATGAAGACAACACATCATGGACCCAGTGATGTAATGCACAACCCTTCCCCAGCTGACTCAGGCTTCTCTCAAAAGAAGTTTGTTTTATTGTCACGGAGATCAACACGACTTCTATTAACTTTCTCACTCCGAGATAGTTGATATTGAATAGGTAGCATCTGCTCCAGCTCCCAACCACTAAAAGTGCACTAATCGAGTCTAGAGCCAAGAGATCTATCAAATCTCGTTAGGACACACGGAATGACAAACACGGGAGTGCTACGCTATATCCTTGCGATATTGCTAGAACACTCAGAGTGATACTACCTAGTATTTACAATGATGAGTGGAAATCCTTCCAGTGTTAACATCAAACATCACTGCGGTAGGTCATGTGTAAGATTCTTTATGAATTGAACATGTGTAAACTGAAAAGCAATTGTGGTTTGATTCTAAATTGATTCAAACTCGTTTCAGGTTTCTACGCAATATCTTTATGGCCTTGCCAGAACATTCAGAGTGATATTCATTAATATTCATAGTGACGAATGGAAATCCTTCTAGCGTCAACCTCAAACAGCGCTACGGTAGGTAAATTGAGAGATTCTTTATGGATCAAGCTTGTGTGAACTGGAAAGCAACAATGGTATAATTCTTTATGAATCAAACTTGTTCCAGAAACTTGAATTGACGACTTTAATAAAGCGGATATTCATCCAATTGATTCACTCTTTTTGTTCGTAGTCTTGCTTTGAGACGGTCGAGTAAAGAGAACAGCTAGTACAGCCACGAAACCTTGTCAAGGAGATTTTTAATTGAATCTACCCCTAATCACAGATACGGTATTTAATATCGTATAACAGTCTTCACCGACCGGAAGTAAAACGCTACCGATTTAGGACGAATGTCAAAGCCATTCAGTCCGTGTCTATGTTTTGTCTCGAGAAGGTGGCGTTATGGTGTACTCAGCAAAGTCAAAGATTCAAAACCACATACTCATTCCCAAAGAAATATTCAACAATCAAGAAAGCAAAAGTCTTCCACAACTCTGATGTTTAGAATCTTCCTCAACTATTTATGTAGAGGAATGACCTCTCTTCAAAGGAGATTGTCAGCAAGCTTTCAAGATGATGTATAGTGTGAGCACGTGAATGAAGACACAAGATCGCAAGATGACAAACACAAGTCAAGGATGGTGACCAGCAAGAATGAAGTAGTCATTTTGAAGATCGCAATACAAAATATTAATTATCTCCATAAATACTCGCATGTCATAGAGGAATGAGCTCTCAGTGACTGAGATGTTAGTATCAAAATACTGTGTCATCAAGAATGATTCGGTTACAGATTTGAAGATCTCAAGATTAAAGACAAAGTCGAAAGACAACGACAAAGGCTCAAAGATCACAACATGAAGGAAAAAGACTACTATTACACGTTCGCGACTCAATTATGGCGGGATTAGTAATCTCTATAAATCTCCAAATGTTCGTCGTAGAGGAATGACCTCTCACTGGGGGAGATTGTTAGCCTCAAAATATTGAGTCAAACAAGAATGTTCGGTCATAGGTTTATTATGTATTAATTCTCATAACGTTGTAATAAGTAGTAGGATAGTTGGGATTCACGGGCTTGAACCTAAGCAATTTAAAGCCCAAAGACAAGCCCGACCCATTATCACATAGCCTATAAGCCACATGTAGGCTTGGCTATAAATACTACCCTCCTAACATGTTAGCAGGGTGTTGGTCATTGTAATCTCTTTCTCTCTCAATCTAATATTCACCAAGTTTCAAGCACTTTCTCTCTCTAAAACTTCATCTCTTTTCTTCTTTATTTCTTAGATCCATCATCATTAATCATGGGACAACAGAAGGACATTATGAAAAAATGTCAAGCTGCGCAAGAGGCCTACTAGGCGAAGAAAGACAAGGAAGTGACGATGAAAGAGTGTCGAGATTTGGAGTTCCTCATGTTGGATCCCGACAACGCAGGACCAGGAAAATCCCCGTTTATCCGAGCGAGGCAACAAGCCATCATGAAGCGATACCCAAATGCTTTCGAAGAATAAATGTTATTTCGGCTTCGTTATTTTTTTCCGTAATTTCTATTCCGTAATTTCTTTTATGTAATTTTTTTCCGTAATTTTTTTTAGTTTATGTATTTTTTTAATGTATTGTTATCTGAATTTTATGAAATGAATTTATTTTGGTTAAAAATAAGAGAAAATAAATTAAAATAGGTAGTGGTGGGGTCAAAGTGAGGAGGAGAGGTATGTCATGATAACATGGGTTTTGAGTGTCAAATGACGTGACACCTCGTAGGACCAAGTGAAGAGGAAAACTTAATTCATAGTACCTAACTCTCTTAACATATATGAAAAAAAATGTATTGAATCCACCATAGTTAAATCAAACAAGATTTTGTACCTCGCGTGTTGCGGCGAAGCATGCGACACTAATGATACGGTAGATCGATAATGCAAAGTGTTGTTTGTGTCGATGGCTGACCTTGAAAGAAGGAAAAAAACTCAAAGGTTGTTTACGTAATAGTGTCGTGCTTTGTGTCAGCGCATCTTTTTTTAAGCTGTATTTTCGTAATAGTTTTTATAAAAACTAAAATTTCAATTTTTTTTCATAATTAGCCTTTGGCAATTTATACTTTTATATATTTATATTTCATTAAACTGTATGGCAAGTTACAAAGCTCATATATAGATTAGCGGTGTGTTTGTGAATATATGTTATTAAATGTATATTAATCGACGAAGTTTTATAAAAACTCGTACGTATATTAAAAGTGTGTCAATATTGGTCTCGTTTTGTTCGGAATCCAAAATGTAGGCGTCGATATACTTTCCATCAAATATTTGTCAAAGAGAGTTTGCTATATAAAATAACGGGAAAACATATAACGTTATGTTTTTTATATCGACGGTTTATTTTAAAGTTATTAGATATTTTTGGGTGCGTTTTCAATTTCTTTAATATATATTTGAGTAAAACATATTTTTAAAGTTATATGTATGTTAGAAGCATTGTAATATTTGGCTTATTTTGTTCGTAATTCGAAGATCTTTTCGCTGGTATATTTTTCTAAAGAATATGTAGAATTCTGCCAGATATTTGATAAATGAAGTTTGTATATTAAAAACACATAAATATGTAAAAGTTAATGCTACAATTGACTGATAATGCAAAAGACGGTTCACGTGAATGACTTAGCTTGCAAGGAACAAAAAACCGCAAAGGCTATTTTTTATAAGAATTTTTTAAAATATGTATTAAGTCTTAACATTTTTTATAAAATCATTGTATGTCATGAGTTTTGTAATATTGGGCTAATTTGGTTCGCAATTCAACGATTTGTCTATGTTTTTTTTCGGAATAAACCGATAGGTATACTTTCCATTTTTTTGGATAAAAATCTACCTTTCATATTTGAAGTAAAATTTGTTATATAGAAAATATAAATGGTTAATAGTTTGAGGTCGTTTTGTAATATGGTATATAGTATGGGGTGTGGTATGTTGTATAATTAATCATTTGGGGCTGTTTTTATTTGGTTGGGTGTCAAACGACATACACCCACAAACAAAGTGACGGTGACAAAAACAACATGACGTCGTTTCCCTCACTTCATAATATATATACGAGGATAGAAACCCGCGCTTCGCGTCGAGAGGTTTGTGTACAAAAGTATAGTGATGACAATATAACAAAATGCCTCTTCCTTTCATTCCAGAAACTATAACTTGCTTCTTAACTTTAATGCAATTAAAACATAAGCAGAAAAAACACAGTATCACCCTAAGCACAATTCTGCTTATCTAATACACTGGTACAATATTTCGTCTAATACATTTGTTATTATAAAACATAGGGACAAAAAGTGTTTGGAGCACAACCTATACAAAAATTGAAATCGACCCCTAGGGTTCACGATCCTTCGACATCTTCTTCTCCAATAATCTCCACTTGCGAGTCTGCACCAAACAAAACCATAGCTTGGTTGCATTCAGTAATTCTTATTAGTTTAATTTTAAAGGGTCTAACTAAAATGCAATATACATGATTATCTTCTTTGCTCTTTCAAAAATTATACTAAAAACGCGTGAAACACTATCAAGATACCTGCCAAACACAATTCAAATGCAAGTTAATATTTAAATAATTTCAGTGATTTTAAGTCCACACTATAGAAGGTTGTATATTACCTTAATGGACTATATACTAATGATGATCATGAATCAAAATTGCGTATCAGTTCAATATGTTCTAATTTTCAATGGCTATATTGTGATTATTTGCATTTTCGAAAAGCAACATTCATTCAAATAAGTACAGTTAATGAAGAGATTTTGCTAGGTTTGAAAAATTCATTTCTCGGTATCTTAACGAATTGATTTCTGGTTCAAAGTACGACTCAATTGTTTTTGGTGAAAAAGAATATTTTTGGTTGTTTGAAAATAAATGTGCAAGACGTAAATGAAAATGACGTTAATTTAAGTCTATCTCTAATTTAAAGTAAATGACAAGTATTTAAAAGCGTGACGGAAAATTAAAAGGCAATTAAAGTAAATAACGCAAATTTAAAACTATCTAAGGCAAACTTAAAACGCAACTAAAACTTAAACTAAGGCAAGGCTAAAAATAAATCTAGGGCAAATAAACTTAAAGTACGACTAAGGAAAAAGGCGGGAAAAGTAAAGCTTGAAAATTAAAAAATTAAAAACTGAAAGTTAAAAGAACCTGAAAACAGCTCATCCGGAATAATCCTTCGTTCGGAATAATCACTCATCCGGAATGTCACCTTCGTTCGGAATGATTCTTCTTCACTCGGAATATTTACCAAAACCCTTGATCCGGAATAAATCCTTTATCCAGAATATGTCACATATCCGGAATAAAGTCTTGATTCGGAATACTTAAGCTTGATCCGGAATGTTGCTGATCCGGAATATTTTCCGAATGAATTCCCTTGATCCGGAATGTTGAAGATTCCGGATGAAGACCTTGATCCGGAATAATCAATTATTCCGAATAAAACTCCTTGATCCGGAATATCTTCCTTGATCCGGAATATCTCCTTGATCCAGAATATCTTCCTTGATCCGGAATGTTTCTTCACAAAGCCTTCACGCGGAATGTTTTGCTGATCCGGAATGTTTAATATTCCGGATGAACAACCCTTGATCCAGAACGTTTTCAACAAACACCTTCACTCGGAATAATCTGGGCTTGATCCGGAATGTTCCTGGGAAACAGAAAACGAAGAACACGGGACAAACAAAAAGCTACGAATCTACCAAAACTTAATCAAAATCAACCACAAGATTAAATCAAACTAATCAATAAACATCTACTAAGCATAAACAAACAATCCAAAACAATCAAACTAACAAAACTAATCAAAATAATCAAAACCCACTTTAATCAATTTAATAAAAACACAAAAACATAACCATGAACATAAACATAAAGATTAAAGATTAAAGAAAGGTAGATAGGAGATCAAACAATAAAAATAAAGATTGACAAGAATTAAAAGGAAACTTACTTGAAATTAAAGGAATTTAAGGTGCAAGACAAGTATTTAAATTTGACAATTAAGTAAATGACATGTATTTAAATGTGCAAGTAATTAAAATGGAAGAGCATAGTTTGTCAAACTAGCCAACAAGAACAAATGAATACACTAATGAACTATTTATAGGGGAGATTAGGGAGGTGCTTAGGAAGCTTCCTCCCCTCTTTCTTCTTTCCTTAATTGCGTCATTAAGTCCTTGCTCTTCTTAATTCTTTGTTAATCTTCTTAATTCTTTGACTTTAACGACTTTGTCTCGGGATTTCTTTGAACTCGTCTTGTAATTCTTCAATAAATTAGACTTGAGTTCTTCGGCTTTTAGTAAACTTTCGGCTTTTGACTTTTTCTTCGATAAATCTTCAGAATTGGTCTTGGACTTCCGTTCTTTTTGCACTCTTGATTTCTTGACTTCGTCTTTTGTCTTTTTCTTCGATAAAAGCCCGTGAATGCCCGTGTTTTCTCCCTTTTCCACATTTTCGTCCTAAATCACAACAAAAATACAAACCACGCATAATTCTGACATAAATGACATAAAATACACGTTTTGGCTCGGTTATTATTGTAATTAAGTGGTAAAAAGGATGGGTGTTTACACACCTATCAAATCCCCTACACTTGACCATTGTAATGTCCTCATGCAATGCATTAGTTACAAAGCACGTTTACATTTTTCATCACAATCAATCCACATTGGCCTTTATTAAAGAGATAGAAATCTATAAACATTCAAAGTAAGAAAGAAATCAAAAACATACCTTAGGGTTTTGAAAATGTTGTGAATGATCATCATCCTCAAGTTTTCACTTTCTCCAAACCAAGCTTAAAAACGAGATCATTGTTATTATAAGTTAGCAAACTAACACGAACTCATATGGGCCAATTATTCACTTAGACTCCCTTATTCCTAGGGGTATCTCTTATATTTTTTTATTGTCTTGAATGATCACGAGGATGCATTGTTGACTTATTTCGATAGTTATTTAGGCTGAAAATAAAGTGGGACGATTTAATCAATAGTTAGCTAAAGGACAAAATCTTTTAAAACTGCTTCTCGGGACCTCATAAAGTTCATATCTTGGCATAACTCGCTTCACGATTTGAGACCTTTCTCGGACCGATATTTGGCAGCGACTTCATACTTCAAATCTTGAGAGACGTTCATGAAATAATGGTCTTCTCTTCATAATAGGAATTTCTTCACTTGAAATTTTGAGAGATTCTTCATACTTGGACCACGACTTCTTCATTTTTCTCTAATCTTTATTTTGGACTTTGATATACAACGATCCGCCTCCTTTTTGGACTTGGATCTATTTATCCTCATACCTTGTTAGGGCCTTTTTGGATAGACTTCTCCATGATCATTTGGGGAGTATTTGCTTTTCGTCGTGTGTCTCGATCCTTCATATTGATCTTTGATAAATGATTCTTCACATCACTTTTGATCTTTAGCAACAAAATGTAGCCCTCATGCCTAGTTAGGGCCTTTTCGGACTCGCCAATCTTCGCATCCCGCTTCAATAAGTTATGCATTGGCTATGAACTCTAATCCATACCGAGCAACTTTTAAACGATCTTGGGCTAGAAGCTAAGTAACTTTTCAAATCGTACAACCTTATTTATTGCGGATAAATTTATTAGCAAGCGATGGGAGAATAGGCTTATAATTAACTCACATAAATTCACGAAAGAATACCAAACTTATAATTGACTCTATCATCTCTCGTTCTCCACAGTTTAAAATCTCAAAGAATGAGACTCGTGGATGCTTAGCCTATTAAATCAAAGTTTTGGGTTTTCGAGTCGCCTATAGGATCTTGCAAACTCTTAGACTTTTTCAAGTTTAGAAATCGCATTTTAAAGTTCCCTTGATAAACGAATCTCTAGGATCAATTATAGGAACTTGCGAAAAGTTCTTGTTCTTAACCATGAGAGTTAAGACTTTCGCGTTTTATAGCTCCCTATATAAAAGCCTAGCAAAACTTGACTTAAACACGTTAAGGATACTAGCTAGAGTAAACTTAGATAAGTAAACTCGGGTTGAGTCAAAAGATTCACAATGTTTGAAAATTAAAACCACTTTATTAAAAATTATTCTAGTAAAGAAAGAAAATAACTATACAAAAGGAAAAACTAATAGGCCAAAATAGATCAAAAATTTTGAAAAATGTCGAAAAATTGATTTTCCGGTTAAAATGAGGACAAATACAAGGAAAAGGCCACTTAACTTCAATAGAAGTCCCCCCTACACTTAACATAAACATTGTCCTCAATGTTTAAGCATGTGGGAGTAAACTCCCCTACACTTAGGACATTGTGCACGTTGTTTAAATCTCGCTAAGGAAAAGACAACTAATGAGATTCCTATTTTAATATTGGAAAATATAAAGTAAAGAATCGAAAAGAGTTTAGGATAGAACCGGGAAGACGGGAAACACGGAATTACGGGTCGTCAAAAATCATCAAGAGTAGATCATTGAGCGCTCGAATCTCTGAATAGTAGAAGAGAGGAAATAGCAAACACCAACGGGTCTCCCCCTACACTTATGGTAAAAACAAAGAAAAAGATAGATAGATAGTCGGGTTGCCTCCCGAGAAGCGCTTGTTTTTGTTAACCGAGTCACGAGCCTGACTCGTCCCCGAATTAAATGGTCCATGGGGAAGCCTCGAATGTAATACCGGGATCAAAGACCTTGTCCTCGTTCCCGGAGGAATATAACAAAGGAGAGGCAGGAGGATAAGTCTTGAATGGTAGGAAGGTCCTTTCAACATACGAGAAGTATGTGAAATCTTGATCCACGGGAGGTGGGGTGGGTAAAGGAATCACATTGTCATCCTCCAAAGACAATGGATGCTGACCAATTGGCAAAGCCGTAAGGTTATCAATCATCGAATGGTCATTGTCACCTCCCGGGTCAAAGCACTCATCCTTATTTCCCGGAGAGTGAAATTGATACATCACCCGCTTGGGCGTGCATTCAGTAGGATGAGGGGGCAATATAGTATGAGAAGTAAGAGAAGAATTACCTTCCATCCGTGTCACCTGTCCAGTAGAGTCAAATCTTTCCACCTCTGCTATAGAAGGGGGCATGGCTAACAAAGTATGCTCATCAATAGCAAGAGAAGCAGAGCTATCAATGTCCTCAATCCCTTCGTCAAAGAGAGGATTCACCTCACTAGATATGTAAGCGTCATCAAAATCAAATAAAGGGTTCGAATAAATCTTGAAAGTTTCCTTCGGAACGTCTTCATCAGATAGTGACTCGTCATCACTAGAAGTAAAATCATCATCTTGATCAAAAAGAGGATAAGAGAAAGCCAAAGAATCCTCTCCCAAAGTGTTGGTGGAAGGAACATCATCAGAAGAAAGTGCATCATACTCATCGTCACTGTCGGATGTCAACTCAGATTCACTTGGGATTGGGACAAGGTTATCAGCACTAGACTTTATGAATTCGTCGGATTCCTTTGCAGGAATTGTGCTAAGATCCTCATCCCCTAGGATGGGTGAATCCTTAGGCTCCAGAGCCGGCAAGTCGGGCGAAGGAATAGAATTCTCATCGTTCCAAGAAATAGGACTCTCATCGTCATCACTATCATAATAATATGGAGGCACAAGAGGAGGAGTATAAGCATTAAGGTTAGATACCTTCTCTTCTTGCTGATCCGTTTGACATTTCTCCATGATCTTGTTACAAGATTCTTGAACTTTTTGAAAGTTGTCAAAAAGTGTGGCCATTTGCTCAGGAGGAAGTGCACAAAAGGGTTGATGATTGACGGTGTGACGTGGGGGCTCAAAATTATACACACTGGGATGATAGCACGGAACTTTCTCAAAGACCTTCGACGGATCACAAGAAGAAGCATCGTGAAGGCCCCCACAAATATAGCACCACGGGTATGGAGAAAAACCCGGTGCATCTTGAGGATAAGGATTGTCATAGACGGGAGAAGGTGAGAAAGTATTGTAAGAGGAGAAGTATGATATTGTTGAATTGCAAAATGGACAAAATCCAAATTGTGTATCGTCGATATCAAAACCACACCGCTCACAAGTACACCATTGACATGTTTGAAAACCATGCCATGGTCTCCCACACCGTACGCAAGACGAATCCATGAAGAATTATAAATAAGAGAGGTAAAGAAAAGAATTAAACATAATAGAGGATAAAGAGGAATATTTTTGGTGCAAAACTTTGAAAAAGAAATGCTTTTTATGATTTTTCAAATGTTTTTGGGATTTTTTGAAAATTTTTTACACGAAAAATAACGTTCACGAGTGAACGGATCCCAAAAAGCAACGCGTCTCTCACAGAAAACCGTTAATCTTTACGAAAAAATCCGGCAGCGGCGCCATTTTAATGAAGAGATTTTGCTAGGTTTGAAAAATTCGTTTCTCGGTATCTTAACAAATTGATTTCCGGTTCAAAGTACGACTCAATTATTTTTGGTGAAAAAGAATATTTTTGGTTGTTTTAAAATAAATGTGCAAGACGTAAATGAAAATGACGTTAATTTAAGTCTACCTCTAATTTAAAGTAAATGACAAGTATTTAAAAGCGTGACGGAAAATTAAAAGGCAATTAAAGTAAATAACGCAAATTTAAAACTATCTAAGGCAAACTTAAAACGCAACTAAAACTTAAACTAAGGCAAGGCTAAAAATAAATCTAGGACAAATAAACTTAAAGTGCGACTAAGGAAAAGGCGGGAAAAGTAAAGCTTGAAAATTAAAAAATTAAAAACTGAAAGTTTAAAGAACCTGAAAACAGCTCATCCGGAATTATCTTTCGTTCGGAATAATCACTCATCCGGAATGTCACCTTCGTTCGGAATGATTCTTCTTCACTCGGAATATTTACCAAAACCCTTGATCCGGAATAAATCCTTTATCCGGAATATGTCACTTATCCGGAATAAAGTCTTGATTCGGAATACTTAAGCTTGATCCGGAATGTTGCTGATCCAGAATATTTTCCGAATGAATTCCCTTGATCTGGAATGTTGAAGATTCCGGATGAAGACCTTGATCCGGAATAATCAATTATTCCGAATAAAACTCCTTGATCCAGAATATCTTCCTTGATCCGGAATATCTCCTTGATCCGGAATATCTTCCTTGATCCGGAATGTTTCTTCACAAAGCCTTCACTCGGAATGTTTTGCTGATCCGGAATGTTTAATATTCTGGATGAACAACCCTTGATCCGGAACTTTTTCAACAAACACCTTCACTCGGAATAATCTGGGCTTGATCCGGAATGTTCCTGGTAAACAGAAAACGAAGAACACGGGACAAACAAAAAGCTACGAATCTACCAAAACTTAATCAAAATCAACCACAAGATTAAATCAAACTAATCAATAAACATCTACTAATCATAAACAAACAATCCAAAACAATCAAACTAACAAAACTAATCAAAATAATCAAAACCCACTTTAATCAATTTAATAAAAACACAAAAACATAAACATGAACATAAACATAAAGATTAAAGATTAAAGAAAGGTAGATAGGAGATCAAACAATAAAAATAAAGATTGACAAGAATTAAAAGGAAACTTACTTGAAATTAAAGGAATTTAAGGTGCAAGACAAGTATTTAAATTTGACAATTAAGTAAATGACATGTATTTAAATGTGCAAGTAATTAAAATGGAAGAGCATATTTTGTCAAACTAGCCAAGAAGAACAAATGAATACACTAATGAACTATTTATAGGGGAGATTAGGGAGGTGCTTAGGAAGCTTCCTCCCCTCTTTCTTCTTTCCTTAATTGCGTCATTAAGTCCTTGCTCTTCTTAATTCTTTGACTTTAACGACTTTGTCTTGGGATTTCTTTGAACTCGTCTTGTAATTCTTCAATAAATTCGACTTGAGTTCTTCGGCTTTTAGTAAACTTCCTTCTTTTGACTTTTTCTTCGATAAATCTTCAGAATTAGTCTTGGACTTCCGTTCTTTTTGCACTCTTGATTTCTTGACTTCGTCTTTTGTCTTTTTCTTCTATAAAAGCCCGTGAATACCCGTGTTTTCTCCTTTTTCCACATTTTCGTCCTAAATCACAACAAAAACACAAACCACGCATAATTCCGACATAAAATACACGTTTTGGCTCGGTTATTATTGTAATTAAGTGGTAAAAAGGATGGGTGTTTACACACCTATCAACATTATTTTAGTTTAAATATCCTTGCGATGCCCAATATTATTGGTTAAAATATGGTCTACTCATGTCAAGCGTTAGTGTAGTTAACATTTTGTATGAGGCCAAACGTCAAATGTGGCATGAGGTCTGAGGTCAATTCCTAGTAATGGCAATTTGACCCATAAGAATACTTATATAATGGTATTGATTCTAAGTATTCGTTATTTTGTTCATGTTGAATATGTCTTCTTATGTGTTACAAATTATATGAATTATGTCCAATTTGATGGCATGTCATCAGCGATACTAAGTAGTGCACTATAAAATTCTATTTGCATCACATATTATAACTTGTTGTATATCAACAGTTAACGCTAACCACATGCAATCAAGCTAATATTCAAACCCCGCTCTATCTTTAGCTTTTCTCTTATTTTATCAAGAATAAATATGCAAGGTGTCTTAACCTCCTCTAGTTCCCTTACCCACTCTCCCCAAGCTGTCGATAAAAAAAGGAAACGAATCGAAAGGCGGGCAACTTTTTAGTAACAACAAACATGCTAATGATATCAGGCAAGCCTTCAAAATTAAATATTGAAAAACAACAGTAAAAAAAGATTAGATGGTTAAAGAGTGTTGCTTACATCCTCATATTACCTATGTAAGAATATTTCAGCTGATATAAGGCCCTCGAAGAAACTTGTGTAGACTCAAGATAATGGCTTCATAGCCGTCAATAACAGCCTATCTCGTATCCTGTAATAAATGTAAAAATCTTAGAAACCGAATATCATGACCAAAATCTATAGCGAAAATAAGAATTTTCACACCAAACTCCTCCCATCCACAACTCTCCTATAATCCAACCACGACTCCCCTACACTACTGAAATTGACCCTCCCATATACATATTCACACGGCTAAAAAAAGACTAGATACACGATTTTTGGACTATATACATTGATCATTAGCTATCATAATCTAGACACATATGATGCAAACTGCAGTCACACACCCAAATGCAACCTAATAGTGATATGTCTTCATTTAGTTTGCTCTTGTTTACCACATCTAGAAACGTGCATACCTTCTTTTGGAGGTCAGATATAGATTGAAGCGTCTGATGATTCTACAAATAACAAAAGCTCGGGTTAACACTTTCAGTCAGTAGTAAACATATTCAACATTTTCTGTTACTCATAAACATTTCATCATATACTCACCTAAATTTATTTAACCCCGCTTTCGTATACTCACCTTCATTTAAAGGGACTGATATTATTAGAATGCAATAAACAAATAAGCATTACTAATCACAATTGCCCAAACCCAATAAAATATAAATTCAAACATTTAATAGACAATTCGATTCAAGAACAATAATTAAAAGACATAACCTTATTAAAATCGGTGTTTTTTTAGTTTTGATGCTTTGTGGGTTTACTGATCAAGGGGGTTAACAATTCTGATTTCTTTCTTTGATTTATGGAGATTAATCACAACCACTTTGATCAAATTTATGTTAATTAGTTATATAAAGAGATGAAGAAATATCTAGATGGTGGGATAGTAAAAAATAAAATGGATAGCATTTATTCCATTTAATGGTCGGGTATAACTCGTTGGAGGAAAGTATATTACGTGATGTTAGCCTCAAAATATTGAGTCAAACAAGAATATTCGGTCATAAGTTTATATTGTAATAATTATTAGAACGTTGTAATAGTTAGTTAAAATAGTCGTGACATTACGGGCTTAATGGTTAGCTTAAAAGGCCTCTTTCAAGGTACTAAGCATTTATTCAAGCCCGACCCAAAATATATATAGTCCATTAGAGAGCCCACATGTGGGTGGACTATATAAGCACCCTCCTAGCATGTTAGGAGGGTGGGCATGTAATCATTTTTCTTAATCTAATTTCACCAAGTTTATCACCTCCTTCTCTCTACTTTCTCTCACTACTTTCTCTCTCTAGAATCCATCTTATTTTCTTCTTTATTTCTATTATATCATCTAAATATATGGGACAACATTTGGTATCAATCGTCACGGGGTAGATTAGTGATTGGTTGTTGTTATTGGTTTGATTTGTGTGATTTAATCATAAATCATCACGAATTAAACTTTTTTAGTGTTTTTCGAGCTCTAAATCTTGATTTAAATCACCTACAAAGTTGTGGTAGGGATTTAGATTAGTTATTGTGGTTAAAATCACAAGTTTTTGGGGCGTTTTGGATTGATTATGGGTTACGGTTTGTAAACAGTTGGATCGCTTCAGCTTTAAGGTTGGCAGTTAAACCTTTCGTAAAAGGGTTTTAGATTTAGTTAGAATGTTGCCTTTTGTAAAAGGTTTTTAGGATTCATATCTTACGAAAGTTTTTATATTACGAAAGCTTCTTGTTACGAAAGCTTCTTGTTACGAAATCTAATAGTTACGAAAGCTCATATTTCTTACGAAAGTTTGGTGTTCTGCAAGTTATTATATTCTTACGAAAGGTTCAATAGTAACGAAAGTCCTACGAAAGGAATCAAGTTACGAAAGGAAATCTAGTTACAAAAGCAAATTTCGTTACGAAAGGAATCAAGTTACGAAAAGATTCTTCGAAAGGTTTCTACGAAAGGTTTCATCGACAGGTTTCTACGAAAAGATTCTTCGAAAGGATTCTTAGAAAGGATTCTTCGAAAGGTTTCATCGAAAGGTTTCTATGAAAAGATTCTTCGAAAGGATTTCAGCGAAAGAGCTACGAAAGGATTTTGGTTATGAAAGGATTTAGGCTACGAAAGGATTTTGGTTACGAAAGGATTTCAGCGAAAGAGATACGAAAGGATTTTTGCTACGAAAGGATTTTTGGTTACGAAAGGGTTTCAGCGAAAGGTTTTTCTACGAAGGTTTATTTCTACGAAAGGTCATTTCTACGAAAGGTTTTCTTCTACGAAACTTTATTCTTACGAAAGCTTTCTACGAAAGCTTGTTTCAACGAAAGCTTTTCTTCTACGAAATCTTATTCTTCCGAAAGCTTTCTTCGAAAGGTTGTTTCTACGAAAGGTTGTTTCTACGAAAGCTGTGATCAACGAAAGTTTGGTTTCTACGAAAGGTTGATTTTTTTAAATGAAAATTTTAACAATCGTGTGTTTTTGGCCTTAGAATTTTTGGTTTCTTGTGAAGACAATTCTTTAGGGGATTTTAACATTTTTCTTCGACAACAACAATCACAACACATCTACTTAAGATCCTTTTCACTTCAACAATTTCAAGCATCTCACAATGGATTCTACTCAAGAGTATCGTGTCACAAACAACAACATCATGGTGACAGGTAACAAAGAAAGACCACCAATGCTTGTGACAGGTCGCTATGCTCAATGACAATTACGATTCCTTTGATATCTTGACACTAAGCCCAATGGTGATGTTCTACGATGTTGCATAAAAGAAGGACCCTATACTCCCACTACAATAACCATTCCTGCAATTCAAGCAACCGACTCGACGACTGGTTCCGATGAGCAAACAATTGAGGAAACATATGAGAATACTTCGAAAGAGAAACGTGCTTGGATTGATGCAGAGAAAGAAGCAATCTATTTGATTCTAAGTGGGATTGGGGATGATATTTACTCAACGGTTGACGCATGCTCTACTGCTAAAGAGATGTGGTTTGCCATTAAACGCTTGCAACAAGGTGAATCACTTAACAAGCAAGATGTCAAAACTAACTTGTTTTGGAACTTTGGCAAGTTTACTTCATTGGATGGGGAGTCAATTGATTCATATTACTCAAGGTTCTACAAGATGATGAATGAAATGTCAAGAAACAATTTGCAAGTCTCCACCATGCAAGTCAATGTGCAATTTCTACAACAACTTCAACCAGAGTGGACACGGTTCGTAACTTTGGTGAAACAACAGAGTAAGTTAGACGAGGTCAACTATCACACGCTCTTCGATATTTTGAAACAATTTCAGAATGAGGCAAATGAACTTCGAGCTGAAAGGATAGCAAAGACTGTTAATCCACTTGCTTTGGTGTCTACCACTCAACAAACTCAAGATCATCGCTCTCGTGCTCCAAAGTCATACTCCACTACATCTTCTTCACCAAGATACTCCACTTCATCTAAGTATTCAGCTCCCACAAGATCACGAGACAAAGAACCAAGAGCACCATCACCATCACCTAAGCCATCATCTGAAGAGGACAGTGATGAAGAACTAGCTCAGAAGGATAGGGAGATGAAGCAACAAATTGCTTTCATTATGAAGATCTACAAGAAAATCTTCAAACCTACCAACAACAATCTTCGAACATCATCAAATACAAGGAATCAATATGTTGAGAATCCTCGAAGGTATGACACACGTGAACGTGATGAAAGTCCTCCAAGGTATGATCGACGTAATCCAACACATGTTGAGGGTTCTGCTCGGTATGATCAACAAACTGCTAAGTATGATGCTCAGAGGATTGCTACTGCTGCTGGGAATAGGGAAACTGTTGGTACTCAAGTGGTTCAACAAAGTGGGACTCAGTGCTTTAATTGTCAAGGCTATGGGCATATGGCAAAGGAATGTAGGAAGCTGAAACGGGTTAGGGACTCTAGCTATCATAAGGAAAAGATGCTGCTATGCAAAAAGATGGAAGCTGGGGTTAAATTGTCGGCTCAGGAAGGAGCAATGCTTGATGATACTGATGATGAAGCCTCCGATCAAGAACTTGAAGCACCTTACTCTTACATGGCAAAGGTTGAAGAAGTTCTTAATGTCACTGAAGATGACAATGGTCCTATCTTTGATATTGAGCCAATCGATAAGGTACACACTGAAGAGGAACATAATGTGTTTGGTAATATTCATGAGCATTGTGAGCTACCCAAAGCCATTAATGACACATGTATGATGGAAACGGTTGATAGCAATACCACACCCGATTCATCAGACATGTGCAATAATGAGTCTGAGGATGATCAACATGCAAATGAGTATGATGATGACGAGGAGCGTATTGCGCTTGCTAACTTAATTGCTTCTTTACAAAAAGATTTCAAAGAAACTAGAAAGAGCCAAAAGCAATTAAAAAAGGCAAACGCTACGCTCACTCAAAATTTTGAAGAATGCAAAGCTGCTCTAATTAAATCTAGTGAAACCATTGATAGCTATAGAGCTAAGCTTCTTCAAAAGACTAATGAGATTGAGGGGTACAAAGGGTGTTTAATTAATGTTAAGAAGGACGATTTTCAACAGAAATATAACGAAACTCTTAAGCTTCTAGAACAAGAGAAACGTAATTATAACACCTCTTTGAGTACTGAACGTCACAAAACGTATCTTGCTACCACTAAAGTCAATAAGCTAACTCAAGTAAATGGTTTTCTTCAAGAGGATAAAACTAAACTTGTTAATGAAAAGAAAGTTGTGTTTGAAAAGATGGAAAAGGATTTCAAAACTAAACAAGCGAATGACATCGACAAAATGGTGGAACTTGAAACTCAACTTGATTTCTACAAGAAACTTGTTTACAAAACTAATCAATCAATTCAAACCATGAGAATGTTGCCACCTCGTTCGTTTTTCAAGGATAGACCTAGTTTTGCAAATCCTAAGTACCTTGAACAAGCTCAATCTGCGAATCAGCACTTATATCTTGATGAGTCCCAATGGACCGATCTTCATTGTCTTGTTGTTAGTCCCGATAGTGAAGAGACAAACGATTTGGAAGAAGAGAGTAGACAAAAAATTAATAAAGAATTCGTTAAACCATATAATTTTGCTTATGAAAACAGTCTTTATGGTCTTTTCAAACCACAAACACAGAAAACTCGTGAGCAAATATTTTTTGGATGTGAACAAATAAGAATTAAATGGAGACAAGCTTTTGCTACTAAGAAAACTAATGTTTCAAAATTTATTGAATACTTTCCATTTAAAGCGTCTGTAAGCAAGAGTAAGCAAGCACTTAGTATTCTCAAGAGTAACATTGAAAATTTCAAAAAGGTTGTTGATGATGACTGGAAAAAACGTGAACTTTCGAAAGGAGACAAAGAAATTCCTCACGATTTAACTGTGCTTGTGAAAAAGTATTTTGATTCCGCTTGCGGAAAGAACGCAAAAACATATTTTGGAATTTGAAACACTAATTAAGCAAGAAATGTTTGATGATTTGAAATATGTGGAATCTCTTGAACAAGAAGTGAACGACCATCAACCTGAAAGAGACGAGTTTTCTACAGCATATGATCTACTCTTACATGAATGTCTCTCAAAAGATATTTTGTGTGTTTATGTTACATCTTGTGCTGATATTGATGAATATTCTCATGTTGCATGCAAATATCTTGATCAAGTTAAAGAATGTGAACGTCTTGAAACTGAGCTTTCGAATAAAGTTGACCAAAAAGAGTTTTCGTTACTTCAACATAGATATGATTATCTTCAAAAACATTGTCACTCACTTGAACTTGCTTTGAAAATAAAGTTGGCAGCTTTTCAAATGATACACCTTTGGAAATAAAATTATCTGAGTCATGTAGATTACTAAACGAAAAAATTCTTGATATATCAGATTTGAAAGCTTAGTTACAAGAAAAAGACATAGCAATTGCAGAGTTGAAGAAACTCGTTGCTAAGATGGGTGGGAAAGTTGTGGAACCTAGCATTAAGAAACCAATTGTTAGAAAACCCAATGCCTCTAAAGTGAATAGATCCTCTATCTTGGGAAAACCATCTGCTTTCTCAAATTCTTCGTTTGCCAAACCTGTGTTTGCCCCCAAGATGGATGGAAAGGAAAGGTTACCACATACTCAACCCATAAAGAATGCTATAGCACCAAGCGTTAAGCACAATAATGTCATTAAACCAGGGATGTATAGAATGACCACTAAACCCACAAACAAAGTTAGTCAATCGCCTCAGACTTCTAGAAACACTAATACTCGTGTGTCTTCTACTACAGGAGTAGTCTCCACTGCTAGTGTTAGTCGGCCTCAGCTTAAGAGCACTCAACTGAATGATAAGGTTTGGAAACACAAGACTCAAAGGAAGATGAAGGAAGTAGAAGAACACCCTAGGAATTTGAATGTTTTTAAGAATAAAAAGTCTGTAATCGCGTGTAATGACGATTTGAATGATTTGAATGATTTGAATGCTATAAATGTGAAAATTTTTTGTGTCAAATGTGGAAAATGTGCTAATGCTAATCATTCTATGTGTGTTATCAATAATGTCAAAGGCGTAGATACTATAACTAAGAAGCAAGTTGCGATACCTATTAGTGCTAATAAACCCAAACGCAAAGTGAACCATTCTGGTGCAACCCCCACTAAGAAATGTAATGCATCATACTCCACCACTAAGAACCCTAGAAGCAGAATTAGGGAGTTATATGAGTCTGCTAGCAAGTCTTGGAAATGGTGGTTTGCTAATCAATGTCCTCCAGGATATAAATGGATACCTAAAGTTAGGACAGAAAATGTGACAACGAGTGTTAGTATGCCTTTAATTGTTGCTAAGAACACTAATGATTCTACAATCATAACTACTGTGGTATCCAATTTAGAAAATGCTCCATCGTGTTCTAACTCTTCTGCAGGTGATAAAAATAATTCTCTTCATAATGGACTCCGGATGCACGAAGAACATGACGGGGAATCTCAAGCTTCTAATTAACTTCGTGGAGAAGTTCCTAGGTACGGTCCGATTCGAAAATGATCAATTTGCACCGATCCTAGGATATGGAGATTTGGTTCAGCGGAATATCACGATCAAAAGGGTATACTACGTCGAAGGGCTCAATCACAATCTTTTCTCGGTTGGTCAATTCTGTGACGCAGATTTGGAGGTTGCTTTCAGAAAGAAGACATGTTTTGTTCGTGATTATGATGGGAATGACTTACTTACCGGTTCACGGGGTACTGATCTTTACACAATTTCACTTCAAGACACAACTTCTACAACTTCAATTTGCTTCATGGCTAAAGCTTCAACGACTCAGGCATGGTTATGGAATCAGCGTTTATCTCATCTTAATTTTGATACCATCAACTTTCTTTCCAAGAAAGATATTGTGAGAGGCCTTCCAAGCTTGAAATTTATCAAAGATCATCTTTGTTCTTCTTGTGAGCTTTGTAAAGCTAAACGCAGTAGCTTTAAGACAAAGACTACACCAAGCTCTAAAGGACGGTTAGATCTTCTTCATATCGATTTGTGTGGTCCCATGCGTGTTCATAGTATCAATGGGAAGAAATATGTTATGGTAATTATCTATGATTACTCAAGGTACACATGGATCTCAATAAGGATGAAACACCCGAAGTTCTCATCAGCTTCCTTAAACTGATACAACGTGGTCTTCAAGCTCAAGTAAAAGTGGTTCGTACTGATAGAGGTACAAATTTTTTGAATTCAACTCTGAGAAATTATTTTGAAGCCGAAGGAATTGAACATGAAACATCTATTGCTCGAACACCCGAACAAAATGGTGTTGTTGAAAGACGTAACCATACTTTATTTGAGGCTGCTCGAAACATTATTATCCGCTTCAAAACTTCCACTATACTTTTGGGCCGAAGCCGTGTCAACTGCATGCTACACACAAAACCGATCCTTAATTATCCCAAGACACAAAAAGACACCATATCACATAATTCATGATCGAAAACCTTTACTCAAACACCTTCATGTTTTTGGATGCACTTGTTACATAATTCGAGATGGTAAAAATTTGGATAAGATGAAAGAGAAAGGTGATGCATGAATTCTAGTGGGATATGCAACTCAGTCTAAGGGATATAGAGTTTACAACAAGAGAACAAAACTGATAGTCGAGACTATTCATATCAGATTTGATGAATTACAAGAAATGGCACTTGAACAAAATAGATTAAGTCCCGATCCACAACGACACATGACTTTCGTTCACAACCGCACGGAACTCGGAACTCAAGACCACAGCAATGAACGGTCAAGTTTAAAGCTGGTTCAAGGAAATGTTCCAAGAGCAGAGATGACAGTCAACACGACAATTAAGGAGTTGGAAATGTTATATGGACCAATGTATGATGAATATTTCACGGGGGAGAAACATGTTGTATCGAAGTCTTCCGCTGTCACTCATGATAATAATGATGATAACGATCATCGTCAACAAAAGGATACAACTTCATCTACTTCAACGCGGGTTGCTGCAGATTTACCTCCTCAGATTATCACATCAACAATTGCTCCTACAACATCCACAACTACTGGCATTGCTCCAGAGAACGCAAATCAAGCAGATAATGCATTAAATGACGAAGACGAATTTATCAACCCATTCGGTATACCGGTACACGAAACTGGAGAGTCTTCTACTCGCCATGTTGATCCGTCAAATATGCATACATTCTATCAACGACATCCTTCAACACATCATTGGACCCGAGATCATCCTTTGGTTCAAGTAATTGGAAACCCTTCACAGCCCGTTCGTACAAGACGACAAATTGAAACCGATGGTGATGTTTGTATGTTCGCACTCACCGTGAGTACAGCTGAACCAACAAATATCAAAGAAGCCATGGCTGATCACCCTTGGATTGAATCGATAACATATGAACTTCAACAATTTAAAAGACTTAAAGTCTGGGAACTTGTTGACAGAAATAAATCTAGGCTAGTAGCTAAAGGGTATGGACAGAAAGAGGGTATTGATTTTGAAGAATCATTTGCACCAGTAGCTCGTTTGGAAGCGGTCAGGATTTTCCTTGCTTATGCTGCACATAAGGGATTCATCGTTTATCAAATGGACGTAAAGACGGCATTTCTTAACGGTCCTTTGAAGGAAGAAGTCTATGTCACGCATCCGGAAGGATTCGTTAATCCTCATTATCCTGACAAGGTGTATCGTCTCCACAAAGCACTTTATGGACTTAAGCAAGCTCCAAGGGCGTGGTACGACGAGCTCTCGAAATTTCTGGTATCCAAAGGTTTCTCAAAAGGTTCCATTGATCTAACTTTGTTCACTTATAAATATGAGGATGACATTTTGCTTGTGCAAATTTATGTTGATGATATTATTTTCGGGTCTACAAACCCAAAACTTTCAAAATGGTTTGAAAAAGTAATGCACAGCAAATTTGAAATGTCTATGATGGGCGAACTAAAATTCTTTTTAGGAATTCAAGTTCACCAATCCCCAAGTGGTATCTTTATAAACCAATCTAAGTATTGTCAAGAGATGATCAAAAAGCATGGTATGACCTCATATGACCCCGTTGGGACACCATTATCAACCACATCCCTAGATGCTGATTTGGAGGGAGATGCCATAGATCAAACGAAATATCGTTCCATGATCGGCTCCCTCATGTACTTAATAGCAAGCAGACTAGATATATCACATGATACGTGTTACTGTGTACGATATCAAGCACGACCCACTGAAAATCACCTCAAAGAGGTTAAACGGATGTTTCGGTACCTTAAGAATACCATTAACATAGGACTCTGGTATCCGAGGGAAACCGGTTTCTTTCTAACGGTCTATTCAGATTTTGATCATGCAGGGTGTCTTAATATACGTAAAAGTACTTCTGGTGGTGCACAATTTCTAGGTCAAGATAAGCTCGTGGGATGGTCTTCCAAGAAGCAGGATTGCACGTCACTATCATCAGCCGAAGCGGAGTATGTGTCTCTATCTGCGTGTTGTGCTCAAGTTCTTTGGATGAGAACACAACTAACGGATTATGGATTCCACTTTGATAAAGTACCTATGTACTGTGACTCAAAGTCCGCCATAGCCATCTCCTGCAATCCGGTACAACATTCCCGCATAAAGCACATTTGTAAAACCCGCATGCTTTTACCATGAATAGTACCCTTAAGATCGTACGTACTAGATTAAAACTTTCCTATTATAGCATGATTACGATTACGTGTTAGGATTTTACGTATTACGTACGTGTTAAAACACGATAAGTATTTACTACGTACGAGCACGTAATAATTATTTGACAATAATTAATCTCGAACATGCGATCATGAAATCATGAACGTAATTAAATCACGAACTATTATTAATTACATATATATATTTATTACGAGCGTAAATAAATATATTAGGTCACGGTAATTATTTAACGAGAACACACAAAACGCGAACACAAATAAACACGAACAAACACGTAAAACACGAACACGAGAACACACTTATTAATTAGACATGAAAAATGATCGGGTTACCCCATGTGGGCCCCATATGCCACGAAATTAGGAAGGAAGATGGGCCAAGCCCATCAAAATTTACTAAAAGGGGGTTAAGGGGAAAAACACTACTCATTTTTCTTTACAGAGGATTTTAAAGAAAACCTAAAACTTTTCCTCCTCCTTCTTTTTCTCTTTTGGCCGCCACCCTCAAACACACCAAATGGGTGTGATTTGATCTTTGATCTTGGAATTATTGCTAGTGTTCGTGTTTGTTCATCGTTCTTTAGATCCACGCATTCGGTAAATCCTTTAACCCTTTTCTTTTGATTAAATATTTTAAATAATTAAGAACATGTTATGTTTTTTTATAAAACCTAATTAAATCATAGATCTAACATGATATTGGTTTTGGTATAAATAAAAAAGGGTTGTTTAAGGGGTGTTTGTTCTTGGCCGCGCCTAAACCGAACCCGAGAGGGTCTCAGTTTGGCCATTTGACCACCACCGATACCATATGGTCCCGGTTGGTTGGTGTGGGTCCCACGGCAGCATCAAGACAAGGGTAACCCCGACTTGGTTCGGGGTATGGTGTCGATTTCATGTCCGGTTCATGATTCTTAGTCAAGATCCGGTTCACGGTGTATGTTTAGATTTTTATGATCTTATGTTAAAATTAAATTAATAACATGACATGATTAATTTAATAACATGACTTAGGTTATATTAATTATTAAAATCATGAAATTATTAACCTAAGTATTTTTATATTTTAGACTTATGAATTAATTAATTATTTAAAAACCATGGTTATAATTAATTAATTAACATGACTTAGGTTATATTATTAATAAATAATAATACATGTTTTAACCTAAGTATTTAACTTTATTTAATTAAAAACATGTTATACTTTAATTAAATATTTTAACCTATAGTTTATTTTAATTACGTGAAATAATTAATAAACTATACCTTATATCATATGACTTAGAAAATAATCATGAAAACACTTAGGCTTATATACTTAGCTTATTTAACCAGTTTATTTCTAATTATGGAAACTTTCTATTTTTAGAAACTTAATTAAATAAGGCAGCTAATCTATTTATGGAAACTTGCTATTTTTAGAAACTTATTTATTTCAGGCAGCTAATCTATTTATGGAAACTTATTTAATTAAGGCAGCTGATCTATTTATGAAAACTTTCTATTTTAAGAAACTTATCTATTTTAAGCAGTAATTCTATTTTTGGAAACTTTCTATTTTTGGAAACTTTCTATTTTTGGAAACTTTCTATATTTGGAAACTTTCTATTTTTGGTAACTTTCTATTTTTGGAAACTTTCTATTTTTGGAAACTTTCTATTTTTGGTAACTTTCTATTTTTAGAAACTTTCTATTTTAGGAAACCTGCTATTTTTGGAAAGTTACTTATTATTACACAGTAAGTATAATAATACATGAAATACCAGAAATACTTAATCAGAGTAAACAGAATATAAGATAAACACAGTTTAAGGCTTTAAAACAGTAGAACATGATAAGAACACATAAAATAAGCTAAGACATGACATAAAACCAGTTACGTATTTAGTAAGCCGATACTTATTCATGTATGTATTTATGTAGCATTAGTGATACGGAAGTAGGATTCCTCTCAGTTCATCTTCTTCGTTCACTGGACATAAGGTACGGATTCCCGTCCTTTCAGTATGGATATTCTTTTCTTATTAGGATTCTTCGTATGCAGCCAACTGTTTTCCCCAGTATATGTTTTACGTGTTTTTGAATTGCTTATGTTTAATTAGAATACCTAAAGCCATATACATGCATGACCAGTTTCACCTAGTTATGGAGGTGCCATAGCCATAACATTAGAGGCACTGATGTTATGACTTGACCACGGCAGAGTGATTGCTCATGGAGTCCCTTCAGCTTTTGGCCATTTATATTATATTTATCATGTGGGGCGTATGGGTGCATCCTAGTTACATGTTTCAGTCAGGATTTCATGGTGAATGTGGTGTGTGCCTTGCATCCTTCACAAGGAGCTGATCCCTCCTACCCAGAACCAGTATATTGAATTAGAGGCAGCCCCTCTAATTTGCATGATGAGGTCACCCCTCCAGTATTCATGCATAGTGGAGTTTCATGACCTATATTGACTAATGGTAAAATATGTTAAACAATTTTCATAAGATAAACATAAGGCTTTTCAAACTATAAAACCAGTTTTATGAACATGTTCCAAGTTTTCCAGGACTTATACTTTTCCGCTGCTAATAAGTCTTTATTATGCTTAGTCATTCATACTATGTCTATATCCGTGCACTGAGCGTTTTGCTCAGCCGTTACTTTCCTTTCCATGTCCCAAAACGGTAGGTACCCTAGGGAAGACTCGAGCATTTGGAGGACGTGCATAGGATGGAAGCTGTTAGAGACTTCTTTTCCTTTTTGCCTTTATATACTTATGCTTGTTTAGTCTTTCATTCATTTCTTTTGACTTTATTATGTTTTGAGCTTATGTTTGGGAACCGATGTTTGATTTCGGTTTTCCCTATGGTCATGTATGTTTTAGTACATTTACCTTGCATGCTTTGATGACACGCCATAATTACGCGTGACATTCCATTTATCAAAATGGGGTGTTACAATTATGGTATCAGAGCTAAGGCTTCGATCTGTAGGCTCTAAAACTCGACTTGTGACTAGTGGGTAGTCACCAGGAGCTTCCTAAGCCAACGTTTGTTATTCTACGTACTGATGTTTTCAGTGCATTGTTGCTTTAACCATGATGTTTTCAGCACCTTGATGTTTTCATCGATATTGTTTTACTAATATGGATGGACAACCGTCATTCATATTTAGTTATGTGTCATTGTTTCATGCATAATGTTCCTCGAGAACTGTGGCTATGTGGACTGAACCCTAGTAGTTCATAATTAGTCACATAAAATTTTTTTCTGATAAGTTTTGACAGATGAGTTTCATTTATTTATGTTCATGTATCATTGTTGCAGAGATTATGACTAAGTAATGGTTGGTACAAGACTGGCCCTATTTAGTCGCATGTGCTTTTATCGAAACTTTTAACTTTGGGACCGACCCATAGGCGTCCCCTCGCCATGTCTTTTGTTTTGGGACCGACCCATAGGCGTCCCCTCGCACATATAAAGGTTTTTATAAACTACATTACGCATTCATGCATTGTTTTTCATGCATAAAATTTTTCTCATGATTTTTGGCATAATTTTTTTTTATGTACCCTCATAAGTTACTATGTTTTTATGTCAAGTATGTTTTCATACTGTCATGGTTAAACTCAGTTTCATGCTGATTATGTTATACACTCCTCCATGTTAAATCGTTTCGTGTTTCTTCATGATAATTCCGTCTTCATGTGGATTACGTCTTACGCCTCATTTGTTATTATGCCTTCATGCAAGACATAGTTGGATTCATTGAATTCTGCTTTCATGATAGTCATGGTTAGTTTTCATTGATCATGCTTTCAGGCAAATCATCTTAAATTTTGTATGACCACACTTTAACGTTTCTCTATGCAACCAGAATGAGGTATATACTGGCATTGCCAGGTTATCATGATGGTTTTCCTAACCGTTTAACCGATATACTCTCCTTAAATCATGATAAATGATCGACCCCATACCGATCATTTCATGTGCATTCCACGTATACTCCACGTACCGTATTTCATGTGTATTACACGTACCTTAATCCATGTGTATTTCGCTTGCGATACTTCACGAGTATCGCTAGTCGATTCTGAATCACCTCAGGCGTATTTTCAATTTGCTGATATTCTACAAGTTTGTTGATGCCACTCATAACTGGGAGATGTTACTAAAGGTTGATGTTGCTGACGTTCGGAGACGCTACGAGATGCGGATGCTGTTCACAACCTGGAGATCCTACAAGACGAAGACAAAGGCGTCAGAGCAAAGCAATCGAACGAGAAGATGGTTCACCATCAGACGATTTTCATCAATCATTGTCCTTAATTCTTAGTTACATGTCACACGTCATTCGGCTGTCATTTCAGCCATATGAGTGCAAACCGGTACCAGCCGGCCACTCAGCTGAATAGTTACATGAATCACGGTCATGAGAATGACCCTCATGGAACTGACAGACAAGACGATAGTAACCACTACTATGACGAAACTATCCTAGAAATCGCAACCGAGGCTCCGGCCGCGGACGTGATCAGACATACAAAGGATCAGTAGTCCAACCGATCCGCCAAGTCTGGCATAATAACCTAATATTGTAGTTCTATTGAATTACGTCTCGAGACACATGTCAAGACATCAGTCAAGACACATATCTCACGTATACTTTCTGAAGACACATGTCAAGACATCCGTCAAGACACATGTCTCACGTATACTTCCTGAAGACACATGTCAAGACACCAATCAAGACATATGTCATGCTTATAGTTCCAAGACACGAGTCAAGACACATGACTCACGTCCAACTATGGGACACTTCTAAGAAATTCAGGGTACCCTCCAAGGGTATATCCATTTTGTTGTGCCATGTATTAATCAGGCCACAAGAATTTCAATACCATGATCGGCGCATCAGTGAGAACTGTCGCGTTGTTGATGTCACTTTTATTTCTTTCACCATATTTCTTATGATTCATGACCATGAAGGACTACTTTCGTATTCCCACGTATACGAAGGATTTCCTTCATCTTAATGATGAGATCCAAGCTGCTAACGCATTTCCTCGGACAGACACGAGATGAACTTTATCCTAATTATGGACTATGAACATCACACCATGCTACGATTCATAATTATGTACAGTAATGTTCAGGCTCCTAAATACATTCAGCTTGATTTTCCATCAGGAAAATCTGTACAAATTATCTATGCTTACAAGCATGTGTGTTGTTAGCCATGGTCGCTAAAATTTTCTACCTGTCAGTAAGACACGACTACTTAAGTCCTTTTACGCATAGCCAGTTGATTATTCCAAAATTCTCCCCATATATTCCAGAAGAACCTTTAAGGAGAAGGACGGTACCATGAGATTATGTCTCGACTATCGTCGGCTTAAAAAAATCACCATTCATGACCGTTATTCTCCTCCACGTATTGACAACATATCCAATCAACCTTATAGTGTTAATCACTTTTCCAAGATTGAACTCATGATCATGCTGCCAACAGTGACGAGGGAAAGAGCAGGACATGTCCATGACTGCTATTCGTACACGACTCGGTCATGCTAGATTTATGATTTTGAATTAGTCTCATCAATGCTCCAACGGCATTATAAGAATGAGTTTCCATGAACTCATAGCAAATTCATCAGTGTTTTCATTGAGGATAACCGGATTTCCTTTAAGCCTAGAAGAAGAACAGGAAGACCATATCTGCACTATGTTGCAAATTTTATGACAAGAGAAATTTCACCCTGGAAGTATTTCCAATATCAATTCTGGTTGATTACAGTGACACGCTGGATCACATGAATTTGCATGGTTAATCTTACCATGACTCAACTTATGCGTAAATGAGTGAACCCTACACTACATTAGGTGTTATCAATTCTGGATCACATGAATTTGCATGGTTAATCTTACCATGACTCAACTTATGCGTAAATGAGTGAACCCTACACTACATTAGGTGTTATAGAAAATCCTACGCTAGGAGAAGTCTAGATTCAGAAACTCAGAGTTTCACAAACTCCTATGTATCAAGTCCTACGAAGCAAGATACAGTTATGTTCATATCTAAGTACCTGACATACCAACAGGTTAAGATAGGACACCAACAAACTGGGATGTTTTCATCATCTGAAATTGTGAATTGAAATGGGACAAGATCTCCACGGATTTTGGTTACCAGATTAACGCAAACTCAGAAGAAGCATGATGCTATCTGGGTTATTGCAAACAGTTTGATCAAGTCTGCAGAATCCTTACATCCGCAAGGATTGCAGAACCAACAAATTGATCGGACATGTTCCAGCCAAGGCTCATCCGACCACTTGGCAATCCCTCAGCTATCGGGTCAGACAAAGATTTGCAATTGTACTCCTAAATTACTTCACGTCTTCATTCTGATTCCACGACTTGCTTTCGCGCTCGCGTTCATGACACTATTCATATTCATGATCGTATCTGGGCTTACGATTTTACGTTCATTTCGTTCTGGGAAGTTTTGCAAGAACTTGAGAGACCAGACCCAAGTTTAGTATAACTCTCCATCATCAGATAGACGTTTCACGTCATATTCCACGTCTCACCTTGTAGCGTTTGGCGTTACCGCCATTATATTCTATGATCACGATATGTTTCACATGGCATGTTCATTCCACGTTCCTCATATCATGATCAAGATATGTTACACGTATCATGGATCACGATATGTTTACTCATACTACACTCGCCATATCTCCACGTAGCACGTTCAAAATTTTTCACGTATCACTTTCAAAAATTTTCACGTACTACGTTTCTTTATGTCTCGCGCATCGTTTCTAATTATCAGTTAAGTCAGATTGTCTTGCATCGTAACGTTTCAGTTACCCTAGCACGTTAACTCTTATTTTCCTCGATCGAATTTAGGGGATCTACCTTCCGTTGATAACCAAGAATTTCTTCGTATTCCAAGTCAAGGTCAGGAGGACCAAGATTTATCATTAGGGTCAGGATCTTTTGAAGGAACCGTTCCAAGAGGGAGGCCACTTGGAAACGGAAAAGTTCATCCGGACTTCTATCCGTTTTCTCTAATCAATTAGATATGTCCTTTCAGTCACATCACGTTCCATGTCCTTTCAAGACATGTCACGTTCCACGTTCCTTCTACCATGTCACATGTACGTTCATTAATCTTACATACCCTCTCAGTTTGATTCGGGTATGTTTCTCTTTCAGTTACGTTATCTATAATTCGAGGACGAATTATTCTTTTTAGGGGGGAAGAGTTGTAAAACCCGCATGCTTTTACCATGAATAGTATCCTTAAGATCGTACGTACTAGATTAAAACTTTCCTATTATAGCATGATTACGATTACGTGTTAGGATTTACGTATTACGTACGTGTTAAAACACGATAAGTATTTACTACGCACGAGCACGTAATAATTATTTGACAATAATTAATCTCAAACATGCGATCATGAAATCATGAACGTAATTAAATCACGAACTATTATTAATTACATATATATATATTTATTACGAGCGTAAATAAATATATTAGGTCACGGTAATTATTTAACGAGAACACACAAAACGCGAACACAAATAAACACGAACAAACACGTAAAACACGAACACGAGAACACACTTATTAATTAGACACAAAAAATGATCGGGTTACCCCATGTGGGCCCCATATGCCACGAAATTAGGAAGGAAGATGGGCCAAGCCCATCAAAATTTACTAAAAGGGGGTTAAGGGGAAAAACACTACTCATTTTTCTTTACAGAGGATTTTAAAGAAAACCTAAAACTTCTCCTCCTCCTTCTTTTTCTCTTTTGGCCGCCACCCTCAAACACACCAAAGGGGTGTGATTTGATATTTGATCTTGGAATTATTGCTAGTGTTCGTGTTTGTTCATCGTTCTTTAGATCCACGCATTCGGTAAATCCTTTAACCCTTTTCTTTTGATTTAATCTTTTAAATAATTAAGAACATGTTATGTTTTTTTATAAAACCTAATTAAATCATAGATCTAACATGATATTGGTTTTGGTATAAATCAAAAAGGGTTGTTCAAGGGGTGTTTGTTCTTGGTCGCGCCTAAACCGAACCCGAGAGGGTCTCGGTTTGGCCATTTGACCACTACCGAGACCATATGGTCCCGGTTGGTTGGTGTGGGTCCCACGGCAGCATCAAGACAAGGGTAACCCCGACTTGGTTTGGGGTATGGTGTCGATTTCATGTCCGGTTCATGATTCTTAGTCAAGATCCGGTTCACGGTGTATGTTTAGATTTTTATGATCTTATGTTAAAATTAAATTAATAACATGACATGATTAATTTAATAACATGACTTAGGTTATATTAATTATTAAAATCATGAAATTATTAACCTAAGTATTTTTATATTTTAGACTTATAAATTAATTTATTATTTAAAAACCATGGTTATAATTAATTAATTAACATGACTTAGGTTATATTATTAATAAATAATAATACATGTTTTAACCTAAGAATTTAACTTTATTTAATTAAAAACATGTTATACTTTAATTAAATATTTTAACCTATAGTTTATTTTAATTACATGAAATAATTAATAAACTATACCTTATATCATATGACTTAGAAAATAATCATGAAAACACTTAGGCTTATATACTTAGCTTATTTAACCAGCTTATTTCTAATTATGAAAACTTTCTATTTTTAGAGACTTAATTAAATAAGGCAGCTAATCTATTTATGGAAACTTGCTATTTTTAGAAACTTATTTATTTCAGGCAGCTAATCTATTTATGGAAACTTATTTAATTAAGGCAGCTGATCTATTTATGGAAACTTTCTATTTTTAGAAACTTATCTATTTTAAGCAGTATATCTATTTTTGGAAACTTTCTATTTTTGGAAACTTTCTATATTTGTAAACTTTCTATTTTTGGTAACTTTCTATTTTTGGAAACTTTCTATTTTTGGAAACTTTCTATTTTTGGTAACTTTCTATTTAAGGAAACCTGCTATTTTTTGAAAGTTACTTATTATTACACAGTAAGTATAATAATACATGAAATACCAGAAATACTTAATCAGAGTAAACAGAATATAAGATAAACACAGTTTAAGGCTTTAAAACAGTAGAACATGATAAGAACACATAAAATAAGCTAAGACATGACATAAAACCAGTTACGTATTTAGTAAGCAGATACTTATTCATGTATGTATTTATGTAGCATTAGTGATACGGAAGTAGGATTCCTCTCAGTTCATCTTCTTCGTTCACTGGACATAAGGTACGGATTCCCGTCCTTTCAGTATGGACATTCTTTCCTTTATTAGGATTCCCCGTATGCAGCCAACTGTTTTCCCCAGTATATGTTTTATGTGTTTTTGAATTGCTTATGTTTAATTAGAATACCTAAAGCCATATACATGCATGACCAGTTTCACCTAGTTATGGAGGTACCATAACCATAACATTAGAGGCACTGATGTTATGACTTCACCACGGCGGAGTGATTGCTCGTGGCGTCCCTTCAGCTTTTGGCCAATTATATTATATTTATCATGTGGGGCGTATGGGTGCATCCTAGTTACATGTTTCAGTCGGGATTTCATGGTGAATGTGGTGTGTGCCTTGCATCCTTCACAAGGAGCTGATCCCTCCTACCTAGAACCAGTATATTGAATTAGAGGCAGCCCTTCTAATTTGCATGATGAGGTCACCCCTCCAAGTATTCATGCACAGTGGATTTTCATGACCTATATTGGCTAATGGTAAAATATGTTAAATAATTTTCATAAGATAAACATAAGGCTTTTCAAACTATAAAACCAGTTTTATGAACATGTTCCAAGTTTTCCAGGACTTATACTTTTCCGCTGCTAATAAGTCTTTATTATGCTTAGTCATTCATACTATGTCTATATCCGTGCACTGAGCGTTTTGCTCAGCCGTTACTTTCCTTTCCATGTCCCGAAACGGCAGGTACCCTAGGGAAGACTCAAGCATTTGGAGGACGTGCATAGGATGGAAGCTGCTAGAGACTTCTTTTCCTTTTTGCCTTCATATACTTATGCTTGTTTAGTCTTTCATTCATTTCTTTTGGCTTTATTATGTTTTGAGCTTATGTTTGGGAACCGATGTTTGATTCCGGTTTTCCCTATGGTCATGTATGTTTTAGTACATTTACCTTGCATGCTTTGATGACACGCCATAATTATGCGTGACATTCCATTTATCAAAATGGGGTGTTACAACATTGATGTCAGATATCACTTCATTAAGGAACAAGTTGAAAAGGGTATCGTTGAATTATACTTTGTTGGAACTGATTATCAATTAGTTGACTTGTTTACAAAAGCTCTTTCGAAAGAGAGGTTTGCGTATCTAGTTAGGCAAATTGGTATGAGATGTTTGACTCTAGCAGAACTGGAGATTCTGGCAAAGAAGCCTGCATGATTCATCTATCAAACATCTACATGTAAATATTAATTAAAAAGCAAAATACAAAATTAAAAATCTTTCAAAATAGCAAAAAGATTCTTCTCGACATGTCTTTCAGTATCGATAAAATGGACGTGCCTAGAAATGTCGCTAAATAACGACAGGGTGTGTACATAAAACTCGAATGAAAGTTGTAAATATTTTTCAAAACATGTCATTTCTATCTTTTATAAAGGAAAATGTCTATTTTGGAAAATTTTTCCAACAACGGGTAGAGCAATCTATCTTGGGTTGAGGTTGTCACAAAACATTCAACGTTTTGAGCTCAACACAATGGCTTGTAATCACTTTCAGATTATAACCCGGATCTATATTCACGGGGGAGTGTACGATTTCGTGCTCTTACCCGCAGCAAAAGAAGAGAAATCTTCTTACACTTGAGTGGATTTGTCAAGACATTCAAAGTCTATGAACTCAAGTTTATGCTTTAGAAAAACTTTTTCGCCAAAAAGAAATAGAGTTTTTCAAAAAGCGTTGAACACAATTTTTTCAAGAATTTCTCAATGATATTCAAAATCTTTCAAAAATTGTGTGTTCAACAACTCCTATCCTCAAAAGTTTAATGTGGATCATATCCTCGCAATGACAATTCAATTGGATCAATTTTTGAGGGGGAGCATTCCAAAATTCATGCTAAGTTTGACACATTCTTCTCTCGAAGATATTCAAGAGTATTTATCAAAATATATTTTAATCAAATTTGGTATCTAATATCAAACGATTTTATATATTAGAGACAGGGGGAGAAAATATGATTAAAATGTGATATAAAGACTCAAGCACTCATTGTTACGATCAAATACCCACAACATCTTTAATTCACGACGTTATTGGTGTCAAAAGGGTGGTTAGGTTTAAGTCCTATGATCCAACCAGAACCGGAGGGATCTTCCCAGGGACAATCCAATAGATTATTAGAAGTCCTTAGGAAAGATGGAGTAGAATGTGAATGTAGCTGAATGCCGACTAAGTACTGATGCTAGCACTGGAACAATCACAACAAGGTGCTAGTAATGATGTCTTGGTAAGCATTGAAGGGGTTGAAGAATGAAAAAGAAATGTAAGTATAAAGGGTGTAAAGAAAGAAGCCCTCCATACAACTTAGGCAGAAACCGGGTCAACACATCATGAAGACAACGCATCATGGACCCAGTGATGTAATGCACAACCCCTTCCCAGCTGACTCAGGCTTCTCTCAAAAGAAGTTTGTTTTATTATCACGGAGATCAACATGACTTCTATTGACTTTCTCACTCCGAGATAGTTGATATTGAATAGGTGGCATCTGCTCCAGCCTCCGACCACTAAAAGTGCACAAATTGAGTCTAGAGCCAAGAGATCAATCAAATCTCGTTAGGACACACTGATGAAGATTAAGAGAGTCCTACGCTATATCCTTGCGATATTGCTAGAACACTCAGAGTGATACTACCTAGTATTCACAATGAAGAGTGGAAATCCTTCTAGTGTTAACATCAAACAGCACTGCGGTAGGTCATGTGTAAGATTCTTTAAGAATTGAACATGTGTAAACTGAAAAGCAACAGTGGTTTGATTCTGAATTGATTCAAACTCGTTTTAGGTTTCTACGTAATATCTTTATGGTCTTGCCAGAACATTCAGAGTGAGATTCATTAATATTCACAACGACGAATGGAAATCCTTCTAGCGTCAACATTAAACAGCGCTACGGTAGGTAACTTGCGAGATTCTTATGAATCAAGCTTGTGTCAATTGAAAAGCAACAATGGTAAGATTCTTAATGAATCAAACTTGTTCCAGGAATCTGAATTGACGACTTTAATCAAGAGGATATTTATCCAATTGATTCACTCTTTATGTTCGCAGTCTTGCTTTGAGACGGTCAAGTAAAGAGAATGGCTAGTACAGCCGCGAAACCCTGTCAAGGAGGTTCTTAATTGAACCTACCTAATCACAGGTACGATATTTAATATCGTGTAACGGTCTTCACCGACCGGAGGTAAAACGCTACCGATTTAGGATGAATGTCAAAGCCATTCAGTCCGTGTCTATGTTTTGTCTCAAGAAGGTGACGTTACGGTGTACACAACAAAGTCAAAGATTCAAAAACACATACTCATGCCTAAAGACATATTCAACAATCAAGAAAGCTAAAGACTTCCGCAACTCTGATGATGAAAATCTTCCTTATCAATTAATGTAGAGGAATGACCTCTCTTCAAAGGAGATTGTTAGCAAGGTTTCAAGATTATGCAAAGTATGAGCATGTGGATAAAGACACAAGATCGTAAGATGGCAAAGACAAGTCAAAATAATTTGAAGATCTCAAGATAAAAGACAAAGTCGAAAGACAATGACAAAGGCTCAAAGATCACATCATGAAGGAACAACACTACTATTACACGTTCAAGACTCATTTATGACGAAATTCATAATCTCCATTGAACTCCAAATATCGAAGAGGAATGACCTCACATTGGGGGAGATTGTTAGCCTCAAATAATTGAGTCAAACAAGAATGTTCGGTCATAAGTTTATATTGTAATAATTATTAGAACGTTGTAATAGTTAGTTAAAATAGTTGTGATATTACGGGCTTGATGGTTAGCTTAAAAGGCCTCTTTCAAGGTACTAAGCATTTATTTAAGCCCGACCCAAAACATATATAGTCCATTAGAGAGCCCGCATGTGGCTGGACTATATAAGCACCCTCCTAGCATGTTAGGAGAGTGGGCATGCAATTATTTTTCTTAATCTAATCTCACCAAGTTTATCACCCCATTCTCTCTACTTTCTCTCAATACTTTCTCTCTCTAGAATCCGTCTTATTTTCTTCTTTATTTATATCTTATATCATCTAAATATATGGGACAACACGTGATAATGACAATAAAATAATCATGACTACATTTATGTTTGGGTGTCCAAAACGACACAACCTATAAGACAAAACGACATTGACTAAGATTAAACGACGTCGTTTCCTTCAGTAAATAATATATATTATAATGTTTAAAAATTTAATGTACCCTAACTAACTTCAAACATAAATTCATTGGAAAATGCATAAAATTAATTAGTGTGCCTAAAACTAAACTTCAAATATGATTAATGCATTTTGTAATTAGTTTAAGAGTTTAAACAAACAATTACTACAACCATTACCTTAAAAAAAACATCTAGACATGAAACCCAACATAGATACGCCAAACAACAACACAACATCCAAACCCCAACACTTCACAATTTAAAACCCATTATTTTAGTCCGCACTATAAATACTGTCACAACACAACACAGCGCACACATTTTAGGTACTCCTCCATTTTCACCCAATTTCAATCAAACCCTAACCCTAAAAAGCTACTGAATTCATCACCAAGTTCGATTCTTTATTCCATTTTTATGCAATTCATATCTTTAATTTCAAGAAAAAGGTTTAATTTAACTCGATCTGTTTGTTTTTGCAGGTTTTTGATTGAATTTGCTCTGTTTCTTTGAAGCTTATTAGTTTTTGAAAGGTATAAAAATTGATTCTTTTTAAGCTTATTTATATACTTGGTTTGTTGCATAATTTAGTTGTGGATTATAAATTTAGCTGCTTGATTGTACTATTTAGTGTAGATTAGGTTGTGTTTAGATTTTGAAATTTTTTAATTTTTATAAATATGTTAAAAGTTATAGAAAATGTGTTTGGATTGTAGGATTTTTTAGAGAATTGGAAAGTGTAAAGAGCTATTTTTCAATACTCTAGTTTCGGTTGCGGAGAAATATTCTCAGTTTCATTTTTGGTTTTTTTTGAGTTTTTCGTTAAAATTTGAGAAATGAGATTTCCATTATTATAGAAATTTGTGGAGCTAAGTGGGTTTTCTTTTTTTTCGTTTTTCTATGAAACTTTTTGCTGAAAATGGGGTTTTTCTCACCAGCTAAACGCACCCTCAGGTAGCGTTTAGTTTTTTTTTTTTTTTAAATCTTGTTTTCCATTCCTTAAGAAGGGTATGTTTTTTCTTCTCTAGAGAAGAGTTGAGAATTTTGAAAATCCGTTTAGATGGAGTTATATTTTTCATTTTTAAAAAGATTACCTCGGATTGCGACGGTGGGCCGCGACGACGAGGTCGGACGGTGGAGATGTTACCGATGATGATTAGGGTTTTAATGAGATACTTGAATTGTAGATCTTACCAACTAAATGCACCCTTTTAAAAAACAATAAATTGTTTGTTGTTTTATTACTTGGCTGCTTGTTTTAGTTATCAAAATTTAGAAATAATACGTTAAAGCTTGCCATTTATTATTTCAAGACCAGGGTGACTTGTATTATTTCGTGGCATGTTTTGTAAGCTTAAGACGATTTTAAGGTGGTGATTTGTTCCATGTTATTTTTTTTTTGTCTGTATGCTATATCCTAAAAAAAGTTAATGGCTTGGTTTGAGGTTGTGAGGTTTGATACTTATAGTCAGTAGCTGATTTTGATGCCTAACTCTAAGATCAAGACACATGGCAAATTAAATATTAAAATTTTGTTAAGATAATAAATATTCCATATGTCACATGATGAATGGTTTAGGCATATGAGTTAGGTCTCTCAATCATTGCCCATTAAGGTAGTGACAAAGGTTTTATAAGTTTTACTGATTGGGTTCGGCTGATGTAGTATACTTTTATATAGTTGTTTTAGCATGTGTATGTGGATATGTAGCCTAAAAAACTTGGTAGGCCTTTCATCCTTTATCATGCTTCAATGATTGTTCAGGAAACATCGTTCAATCTTTACTCATATTACTCAATAGTTGTATGTTTCTCGAGTCTGATCTCGCTGTAGTTAATCAAGTCGATATGCAACAGAGCTTTTTGAACCATATGAATATTGTAACTTCAGCTTGTTCTACAGCTCGTTATTTTTGTTCATATGTTTATTTTAGAGTTGGTAAAAGTAGTGGGTTTTGGTGAATTTTCTATTATTTTTTCAACTCTTCCTCAAACGTAGGTGTAAAGCAGTTCGTGAAATGAAGTTTGTTTATTTGAGCACCAAAAAATCCAGAATCCAGACTTTAGTTAATAGCAAATGAGTTGCAGACTATGTTGTAGCAACGTGAGATTTTTTTAGTGTTGGAGACTCATATTGTAGTCAGTTACCAAAGTCGTTTGGCTTACAAAGTGTCTTGGATTGACTCATAGTTGACTCATAGGCCTTTGTGAGCAGTTTCACCATGCTATCTTTTACTCTATTTGGTTATTAGGAAGGAATATTATGTTAGTAGCTTGAAGTTCTGAATAACGTTATGTTACTAATTAGGTATTTATCATACTTGGGAAATTGACATCAAACTAGAAAGCTATCAGATATTTGTGTTTGGTTAAGATATATTTGTCGCTATTGCCAACATTTATGTGCATCACTTGCTGAAGTATTTGACTAAATTAAGTCGATGATGTTTTCTAATTGTTTACTGGTACAGTCAGTTTTTGGGAAGGATATTCAATTTTCAATTGGTAAGGAGTGGATGGTGTGATATCTCAACTAAGTTAAGCATTTCAAAATTGTGGTCATGAGAATCATCTAAGGTGCCGTTTGGTTCGTATATTTAAAATTCCGGAATTTAAAATTCTAGGAAATTTAAATTCTTGAGAACTAAAAATTCCGGAATTTAAAATGCCTACGCATGTTTGGTTGACAGAAATTCATAATATTTTGAAATCTTTGTTTTGGGTCGACCCAATTAACACGAATAAATATTTTTCATATAAATTTTCTATTTAAACGAGTAAAAATCGAATTTTTCACTTTTTATATAAATTTAATTTTTCTTGTTTATACGAGTAAAAACCGAATAAATACTTTTTTATAAATTTTTTAAATTTTTCTATCTAAATGAGTAAATATTAAAATTCACTTTTTATATAGACTTTTTATAGAAAAGTTAGATGAAATTTATATGATTTTTTTATATAAATTTTTTTTTCTATTTAAACGAGTAAAAACCCAATAAAAAATTTTTTATAATTTTTTTAAATTTGTAAATATTTATTTAAACGATTAAAAATCGAATTTTTCGCTTTTTATATAAATTTCATAAAAAAAGTATATAAATTATATATTTTTTTTTTATACAAAATTATTTTTTCTATTTAAACGAGTAAAAACCGAATAAACAATTTTTATATAAATTTTATAAATTTATAAATTTTCTATTTAAACGAGTAAAAACCCAAATAAAAACCACTAGAAAAAAAGTTTATAAATAATAATTTTCAAGTAAATGAAAATTCTTCACTTTTTGGAGCCATTTTAATTTCCCTCTTTTTGGCAATTCGGGGAATTTTTAATTCCTTCGTTTGTCATACCAAACACAATATTTGGAGTGAAATTAAAATATAATGGTCATGAATTATCCTCTAATTTCCCCAACCAAACACCCCCTAACTATTTTTTTAACCTGTATAATAACAAACCTCAGATCATGTCAGAGAATGTCTACTAATTCTTATGCAATGGCCGCTGCTTTTCATAAAAAAAATGACTTGCTATAGATGGGAACATGTGCTGATGTTGAAATTATAGGAGCGCTAATTGACAATACAAATTTTAGTTTTAGTGCCTTTGATGTTGAGGTAGCAAATGCAACCTGTTTTGGTAAAAATTGACCCGCTGCTTAGCTGTGATTCAATTTACAGAGTTTGTTTATAAAGGCTGTGAGTTTCTACATTATATTAGCTTTATATTAGAGAAGGTGAGAGCACATCGATGGCATCAGTGCCTATGCAGCTGCAATGATTGTCTACATGGCAATTAGTAAAACATGCACAATGTGTTTTGTTTCTTCCAGTATGTATCCTTACACACATAAAACGGCCAACGGTGGCATGAATTATAAGATGATATAAACTCAGTTAATGAATCATGCTAGAGTGTTTGTCAGTTCAATTGAAACATAGAAGCATCACATGGAAATATTTGCCGACATGTCTTGGAAGATCAAGTTTTAATAGCATACAATCATTTTTCCATTCTACCCGTGAAGTTGTGTTAGGATATAGGACAATATGGTCTAATTTGTTTGTTATATAGGTGTGAGCATTATTAAGATGGATCAGCAAGGGCATGGACAAACCTCAGGCATGGGGGCTGTTGGTAGCTCTGCTCAGATGCCTTACAATATGGCACCCTATCCTCCAAACCAGATGATGGGGATTGTCCCCCCTGCATCAGTTGGAGGGTCGGTCCCACCTTCACAAACATCTGGCCTTACGTCTCCACCAGCACAACTTGCACAACAGCAACTCGCTTACCAGCACATTCACCAGCAACAACAGCAGCAATTGCATCAACAGCTCCAAAATTTCTGGGCAAACCAGTACCAAGAAATCGAGCAAACCACTGATTTCAAGAACCATAGTCTACCATTGGCTAGAATTAAGAAAATCATGAAAGCGGATGAGGATGTACGAATGATATCTGCTGAAGCACCTGTCATATTCGCTCGTGCGTGTGAAATGTTCATCCTTGAGCTGACTTTAAGGTCATGGAATCATACTGAAGAGAACAAAAGGAGGACACTTCAGAAAAACGACATTGCTGCTGCCATCACAAGGACTGATATCTTTGACTTCTTAGTTGATATTGTACCAAGAGAGGATCTGAAAGATGAAATTATTGCTTCGACTGTGCCAAGAGGCGCGCCACTTGGAGCTCCAACAGAGGGTCTTCCATATTACTATATGCCTCCTCCACAAGTTGGTGCTTCAGGGATGTATATGGGTAAGCCTGTGGATCCTCAAGCTCTTTATGGACAGCAGCCTCGTCCATACATGGCTCAGCCTATGTGGCCACAACAGCAACAACAAGAACCACAGGAAGATGCTTAAACAGGTATGGCTTAAAACAACAAATTCCACTCTGGCTATCATTTATCGCATGCATTTATCTGCATTTATCCATCATTGCATTTTCTGTTTCTTTTATTAATAGCTTGCAAACTGGACATCGCACACACTTGCACGATAGAAGTGTTTAAAGTATATTAACTTCTACGTGAGACCTTCTTTGCACTCATTGGCATCAATAATAAGTTTTGAGGAAAGTTAATCTGATAGCAATGTCTAATGGTTTCATCAATGCTAATACTTTTTTTTGGGGTTTGCTAAAAAGAGTTGCATGATACATCATATGTTACAAAGAGGCGTCTATAACGCTGGTATTTGTAACCCAGAGGAAATTTTAATACAAAGTGCAAGTGTGCGAATGTACCTAAATGTCTATGCGCCGACAAGTATTTTCATGAATGACTTTACCATTTTATGACCAACACTGATTTGATATTTTATTGTTACAGGAGGTTTACAAGGGATCAAATCCTGAAGATGGTGGCTGTAGACGAGTACTCACTTCTGGCATTTGTATTAAGGTTCAATTTGCATGTGGTTATTAGGAATGCTTGTAGTCATACTTAACTATGTATTTGTGTCTACATGTTGTTTAACGATGTTGGCGGCGAACGTATGTTATATCTAGACCTGGTTCTTGAAAACTTAAACTCATATCCAATGCAAAAGGTATGGTGATTGCTCTTTTGATGGCAATAAATTAGGCCAACACACAACTTTTGATTGCTTATTAGTATCTATTAGAGAGCATGTAACATAACAGGTTAATACTAGTATAACTAGTAACTGTGAACCCTACAACTTAGGCTGTTTTTTTGGTGCGGAAGGTATTGGTAGCAGTGTGTTATTACAGTGAATCATTAACATGCTATAAGATCTGGCGATGCATAATTTTACTTAGGTGTCCTGGTAATCTCTAAATGGATTACCAACTAAAGTTTTGTTGATTATGTCTATGAATCGGACAAAGTGTATGTTTGCATGTTAACATTTTGGTGCGTTTTTTAGCAACTTAAGTTTCGTGTTTGAAATATAGTTTTTTTTTTTTGGCAAATAGGTGTTGCGTTTTGGTTTACAAATGCTAGTTTTGTTAAGAGGTTTGCTAGAACCACAAAACTCTTTTGTTAAACACACCCAAAGTTGAACAAAGCTACAAAAGTATATGAAAACGGAAAACCAAAAAGATCTGTACATGAGATTATTTAGTCGACCTGCAATACAGATTATGTTTTATTACTTGCATCCCAAGTAATAATCGTAAATATAACAATTGATGGTGAGGACATCGCATGTCAGGTGCGGGTTGTTCTTGCACCCCTCCGATGACTCGTCCTTAAGAAATTATATTTTGGTTTTGGGTGTTTGTGTAATGTCAATACTTCTTTCTTACAGAATTACTTGACGGAATAAAGAACCATTTGTTTTGGTTCATAAAAGCAAACAAGAAAATTTAATATTGATATGATTTTTTAAGCATGTATTCATCCTTAAAACCAATTTATTTGCAAACTGAACACTTCTAAAATACTTTGTACATCACTTCACTTTCTTCCTGTCTCCGGAAAAAGAAAACAGACAAACTTGTACATTTATTCCAAACTATAAGGCAAGCTTGTTCATCGACTCGAGAAAGAGTTGCCATGTGACCGCCCTCGATCACCCCACCGGGGAAAGAAGGTGTGGCATGAGAAGTAGCAAGCATGTCCAAAGTATTAACGAACTGGACATATATCCTCCAGGCTGCACAAGAATGCAGCCACGTAATTAGACAATCTCAACCAAAATGAAAATATTACGGATATTTGGATGTGCATCATACGAGTGATTATGTGATTTTGAATATATGGTTTGGATGTGTTTCTGACAACTGTAGTTGTTACAACGAGTCAGAGAAGCATATGTGCATACCTTCTTCCTAAGCATTCTATTATATCGGTTGTGAGTGTTGATCTCTTCTTATCCTCAAAAGCAACTGATGCTGCTTTCCTCATCAAAGCAGACCCCGCAATACATCCCAACATTGCTGGGTTGATGTTGTGTTCCCCTTTACCAGCAAGCTGTCGAGCCCAAGCTAAGAATACTGCAACACTGCTCAACGAAAACAAACGAATGTGATCAGAGTTGATTTAAGCCTTTGGAATCACAATGAGGGTCCTTACCAACTATGTGAAGACAAAGGATTGATAATTAAACCTTAAAGTTAGTTACCTTCCAGAAAGTATATCACCTTGTCCACCACAGCGCCGAGGGGAACCATATATGCTAACTGATTTAACTGCATATACCATAAATTTTTTGATAGACGGCAATGCCAGTGTTACCCTTACCGGAAGAACAATGTAACCAATATACTAAAAACGGTCTTAAACATTACTCCATTTAAACAATAATTCATTTTAACAAAGCGACTTAGGAGGGTATACACATTTGAATCTACTTCAAGACACTTCCAAACCGTTTGACCCATTTCTTTTCAGGTAATTTTCTAATGTTTCCCGTTTGACCATTTTCGATCATTCCCAACCCAAAAAGTGATATTAGCTGCGTTGTTTTTTTCTAAATTGGTGCAATTATAATGGAACTTAGATCAAGCTTAGAAAACAAACAACAAGTACAATATACAATGATGATAAAAGTCAATTATAAAAATAAGTACCTTCTTTACCATCACTAATGTAGTCAGATTGTCCTTTACGAAGAATAGTCACACCGCCAATGCTGCCATTAAAGATTGAAATTTGGATCACAATTCATGTATAGACTTTAAAAGATAAAGGTACTCTTTACGTAATATTGAATCCATGTGTTTCAATTTATGATCACATACTACCAAGAAAAGCAGAAAAACAAACTCGAGTATCCTAATAAAAGAGATTACCTGTTGGTAAGAGAGAGTAGTTGCTGGGGTCCAGCTTGATCATTTACCTCACAGTTTAATACTTTCTGAACAAGGCGTTTATACTCATTTACATTTGGAGTCAAAACAGCTAAAGGATAACCACTGACTAGATCAAGACAGTTTGTGACAAGAAATAAGCCATCCTATATGAAGAAAAAGAAGTTAAAAACTACAGTAGAAAGCAAGTATGAAATATATAAAAATAAAAATATATCTATGGCTACTTAAAATTCATACCCCATCAATGACCATCGGGACATTGCTTCGTCTGGCATGCTTCATAATGTCACTGACACAATCCTACCAAGTATAACAAATATTATAAACAAAACATTATATCTCCGAGATAGATTCATATGACATGCTTATAGACCATTGATGCAAGATGTAGCCAATAGATATAATCCGTATATTTACCATTTTGTGCAAACCAAACCGTTTCTATATTAATAATCTATAAAACTTTCTAATTAAAAGCATTAGATACTACATATTGTAACTCATTTTTTTTTTTTTGAGCAAATATTGTAACTCATTAACTTAAATGATTTTTTTTCTGGAAAAGGGTCTTGAATCCATTGCTCCATATTCTTTTTCTGTTTAAAGTTCTCTTCTTTGAAGACGGATGGTTTTTAGTCGGTTTGACTAGTCAAAGGAAGTTTACTATAGGCCTAAACTTCAGCCTACACCTGTCAAACTGGACTGTGTGCATGCCTAATTACTGGAATAAAAAGTGGAGAGGAAGAAAAAATGACACACCAAAAGGAATGGATCTCTTCCAAGCCCAGGGCCAATGACAAGACAATCAAATCTTTCCAACCACTTATCAACTTCAGCAAGAACCCGAGTTGATATTGATTGTTTGTCTTCGTCTCTGTGAATTCACAATAATCAGAACCAATACAGTATTTAAAAAACCAGCTTGAGAAACAGATGAGACTAACTGACCTCACATTGTATGATTCTTCTAATAAAGGATGCACAATCAACTCAGGACTGTAACTTTTTATAACTGGTGCAGCATCTTTAGTACATATCACATGTGATAAATCTGCACCCTAAGCAGACGTTTGTGGGAGAACAAAAATACATTTTGATGAGTTTAGAAGGGAAGTATAGTCCAAACAAAAGGATATTATGCAGGGAGAAACTAACGATTTTGAGAGCCGAAATAGCAGAGAAGTATGGTGCACCCGTGTATTCACGACAACCACCTACAACCGCTATTTTCCCTGGTTATAAGAAACAGATGCTGTCAAAATTTAAATCAGCGAAACCAAGTTTTAGTTTAAGAAAAATGGCAGTAACAACTAACTCCCAGTCAAGCTTACAAGTAGCTAATGTGTACTAAATATTATTCACTACCTCACTATGAAACCTAACCTTCTTATATCGAAATTTAGTAGTTTGCATAAAAAACATCACATGTGTAAAAGTAAGTTGGCATCAAACTATGAGGGTATACAAGATTGATAATTTTTTTCTACTCAATTGCCTTTTTAAACCAGTTTAGAGTAATCTAATACTTTTCAAATGTGTAGGATAGGATGGATATGCTTATTTCAATTTGCTTATTTCAGATGAAAATAATATTACATTTTGTTACCATCATATCGAACCTAAATTTCACTATATAAAGAATTAGATCAAAAAGTTTCATAAACCTTTATACTTTGTTAGTCTTATTGCATTTCTCTTACAAAACAAGCAAAGGGAAATGATTGTTATGCCTAATAAGTATTCCTACTAATGCGCCTTATGATGGTGTTGGTTGATATAAAGATATGATTCGTGAGAGAAAATATACACGTAGTAGTAAACGTGGCAAATGAATGAAGAATTAGGCATGTCTTTCAGGTCTCTATATCACTACTGATAAGCAATTACAAACATTACTTGCTTAGTGGATCAGTAGGTGTTTATTTAAGCTTATATGTGGGCTTACGAGCTTATTTGATTTAGGCTTATATTTCGTGGGTGTTTGTTTCGGCTTATATAACTTCATTATGACATAATAAACTTATTTAAGCCGAAAAGTTTCAAAATAAGCCACAAAAAGTGAGCTTATGTTCCATTTTTCATCTTATTTTCAGATTCGCAGGCTTACATAAGTTTGTTGCTTCGTATATTATAATAATCTTTTATAAACCCGCAAGCCTCAAAATCAAGGTTTATGAAATATAAGCCGAAACCAAATACGTTTGTAAGCCCACATATAAGCTTAACAAACACCCCCTAATTAGTACTTATTCACAACCATAAAAGGGGGTGCTTGTTTTAGCATATATAGTGGGCTTATAAGCTTATTAGCTTATAAAAGCTTGTAAGCCGAAATCAAGTGTTTGGTTAAGCTTATATAAGTGAGCTTATAAGCTTATATAAGGGGGGTTTGGTAAGCCAAAAATTTGTAGCTTATATAAGAATATTATATAAAAAGACTTTTATACCCATCTCTTTTATTTCTATGTATTTTTTTTTGTCATTTTACCTTATTAATTATATAAGCTAAACCAAACACTTAACAAAAGCTTATAAGCTTATTATATATAAGTCATAAATGGCTTATATAAACCCAATTCATAAGCTTAACCAAACACCAAGCAGAAAGAAAAAACCGCAAACACCACTAAATATCATTATCCCTCATCCAACTACTAAAAACTACAATTAAAACCATAATCTTTAAAAAGCAGTAAACATTATACAAAAACATGAAAATGAATAAAAAAACATACCAAAAATAGAAAGTTTAATATGAAATTTTACTAACCAGCTTGACCCTTATGCTTATTTGGATCAAGGGCAGGTGCAAGTGACTTCAAGACACTAACAGCATCAACTTCCAACCCACTCATCGAAAAAGATTGCATTTTTACTGTGGTCAAACACCTGATCAAATGTTGTTGTCTTCTTATTACACTACCATAACACTGTTGCATATGTTCCTTACAATTGCATAATAAAGTAACCAAGATTTGGGTTTATGGAGATTACAAGTGGAAATTGTGTTGTTTCACCGAGTTCTTGAACGGTGTGGTGGTATATGGGTAGCAAAGTGTAAGATGTACGAATAAGGGGGGTGTTTGGATTAATCAGATTTTGGAGTGTTTGTGATAAGCAAAAAAAATAATACTGTGATAATCTATAGAGCTCAAATTAAAAGTTTAAAACATAGATAATTCTAACATTTCTATATATAAACAATGTATGTTTAAATAGGAAAGTTCGATTTATCGGGTGATGGGTTCGACCATCGTATCAACCCTGTTGAGTTACCATATTACGAGTTAGACCATAGGGTTAATCTGGCCTAGTCGTCGTTTGCGGGTTCGCTCACTGGATCAACACAATCGAGCTACCGGATCATGAGTTTGACTACCTGGTCAACCAGATCAAGTGACCAAGTTATCGATTCGACTACTGAGCCAATTAGTATATTGTAGACTATCAGCTGTTATACACGGGTACACGTTTAGTAGTAAAAAATGTGTTTATGTTAGTGATCGAGAAATATACCGAATGGTAGAATGTTTTTGCAAACCTTCGTCTAATTATGTTAAATTTTTCATTCGTTTCGCTTGAAAGGACTTTGATAAGTCTTGAACCCAATACCGTAGGATGGCAACGTGGCGGGTTTGGGGCGGGGCGACCATCCCATCCCCAAACCCGATTAGTAAAGTTCTCTCTAAACTTGCCCCGATCCCCGTCGGGGATTTAATCGAGGTGCACCGTTGGAGCGCAATGCACACTCAAACCCGCCCGCCCGTTTTGCCACCTTATCGCTATTAATGGACTATAAACGATATGTCACTTTTTTCTATAGGTGGCAAAATGGGCGGGCGGGCGAAAGGGCAACGGGCTAAACGGGCGGCGGGCTAAACGGGCGCGGGTTAAACGGGCACGGGCGAAACGGGCGGGCTAAACGGGCGCAAGCTAAAAAAAGAAAAAAACATATAAAAACCTACAAATAAAAAGTAAAATACTTCTTTGAAAGCAGGGATAAAAATTTTAATAAAAATCCGGGATAAAAAATTTAATAAAAAATATTCGTCGAGTATACTAATTTGTATTTTACAAGTGCGCCCGTTAAGCCCATTTAGTTTCTTACATATGCGCTCGTTTAGCCCATTCATTATAAAGAATGGGTAAAAACTAAAAAATGTCTCATCCTTTTTGAAAATGGACAGAAAGTACCTATATGTATTAAAATGGGTAAAATTTACCACCTCTACTTTTTTCAGCTTCTCACATACGACTAACAAACGACACTTTAGAGTTTAGACCACACTAAAACGACTTACATTAAAAAAAACATAAATCAATAAAAAATTCCTTTTAATTAATTTAAAAACACATACATCAAAGTAACGCCATTCATATAATTCTTTTCTTTCGCACAAGGATTAGGCTTTGAAAACCCCCCCACTTCACAATAATTTGGGACGAAAGAAATAGTAGTTTTTATTCATTTAGAAAAAAATATAAAGAAAAAAATACAAAACAAATTTAGGGACGAAAACTCGAACTCGCATTCAAGGGCGAAGCCAAGTTAGGAGGGCTGAAAAAAATATTTTTATAAATGATAATGATATAGTTCGAATCAATATACGAAAGCGTGAAAATGTTGTAAATCAAGCGAAGAGCCAAATGCCTAATAAATTAAACAAACACGTTTCTTACACTAATAGGAAGCTATAATCAATTATGGTAAGAATTTAAATGACGATTATCAATTTATCGGTTAGCATTTGACCCTAATCATTTGTCTTACGAACTAACATGCATATAACAAAAAATATATGAGATATTAAAACAAGAAGTTTATGTTAAAGATAAGAGTAAATTGCAAGTTTGCTCCCTGTGGTTTGTCAAAATTGCAGGTTTGCTCCTTAACTTCGAGAAAGTGCAGGCGGCCTCCCCAAGGACGAAGGAAACTAGCAAGCAACCTCCCTGGAACTAACATTTGTTAATTTTTTCTAGTTAAGTCTGTTTTCCTCAAGGGTATTTCCGACTTTTGCTTAATTTCTTTTAAACATACAATGCTGCAGTTGCAAAGACGCTCCCTGTGGTTTATCCAATTAACACCTTTGCAAAAAACACACTTCGATCAAAACTCCTCTTTTTAAAAAACACATAAACCCTAAATCTATAGTGATGAACTGTTTTTGTGAGAACCAATCAATTGGGAACCATATAATTTTCCAACATTATATTTCGTGATAAGATCATTCATATATATTTCATTGTTTAATTAGTGATGTTCTAACAGAGACAATAGGTCTATTCACCTCATGACGAGGACTCCAGCCTGCATTTCCATACCAACGCATTAAACCATTAGCATCAAAATCAGGGATTACGTCTAAATGACTCATAGGGCTCGGGCTACCACGCTGAAGTCTGTCAAAATCATTAAAGCCTTTACCCGGTATCATTTGCGAAGCCCTGAAAATCTCTGTAAACAAAATGAAGAAATAGCACTTTTAGGAGATAACACAATCAATCAGTATTATAACACATATATCATGTCATTTTGTTATGCTTTTGGCAACACATACCATTCCAAAGGAGTACATTGTTTACAGAAATTAGCTATCCAATATAAAAAACTACACACGTTATGCTTTTTGTATCTACATTATCATATTCGTCCAAGAATTCTTACTTTATACAAACTATACAGTTGCATTGACGCATTAAACAATGAAATATATATGAATGATCTTGGAAGAACATCACTAATTAAACAATGAAATATATATGAATGATCTTATCACGAAATATAATGTTGGAAAATTATATGGTTCCCAATTGATTGGTTCCTAGAAAAACAGTTCATCATTATAGATTTAGGGTTTATGTGTTTTTTAAAAAGGGGGGTTTTTATGGGAGTTTGTTTTTTGCAAAGGTGTTAATTGGATAAACCACAAGGAGCGTCTTTGCAACTACAGCATTGTATGTTTAAAGGAAATTAAGCAAAAGTCGGAAATACCCTTGAGGAAAACAGACTTAACTAGAAAAAATTAACAAATGTTAGTTCCAGGGAGGTTGCTTGCTAGTTTCCTTCGTCCTCGGGGAGGCCGCCTGCACTTTCTCGAAGTTGAGGAGCAAACCTGCAATTTTGGCAAATCACAGGGAGCAAACTTGCATTTTACTCTAAAGATAAATAAGAAGTTAAAGAAGAGACAAATAAAAGTGGTACACTATCTTACGTTTTTTTTATTTAGACACGTCTTCATTCTTAAAAACCATTAATTATTTTAACAATGAAAGGGTATGAAGAATCTCTCTTTAACACTAAGAATCAATCTATTTTTGAAGAAATTTATCAATCAATGTAGTACGAAGCATTCTATTCACATGCTTTATTCTTTAAAAGTGTCAGATGTTGTAGTTGTTGTTGTTTTGTTAGATCTAACATAACATTTATTTGATAAACAAAAACATATAAACATCATAGCACATGCGGAAGCGTTTAGGATCAATTAACATAACATGCATATAACCAATTGAACATTAAAATTAAAAGGGTATTTTACCTTGCAAAGCTTCCTAACAAAAGAACACTTCAAACCAATCCAAGACTAACCAAAGGAGGTTAAATCTATGCTCTTGTACACACGCCTCAAACAAGCTATTCGACAAGCTAGGTCACGCGAGCAGAACCGTGTCGTAGTGATGGAAAAAACCGAACCGAGTATGCTCTAGGCTATAGTCGGCCGAATATGGTGTTTGGCAAGGTTTCAGAGATTATTTTCTTTCACTATGAATGAGCAAAGAAAACAAATGAAAGCTTTTGTATATAGTGTGTCAAAAGCTAGGGTTAGAGGACAAAGTATTTATAGAGAATATACACTTTGTTTTAACCAAAACTTATCAACAAACACACCTCCACCAAGCCTCATAAGGCCGGCCAAACATCCCCTTAAAATAGAGGGGACCAAAAAATATTTTTTCCATTTTTACAGTTAACGCCCGTTAGTCATTTTCCATTAAATACTTAACGTTCGTTAGTCACGGTTTTTAACACTCGTTAATAAATTACATTTTAATAAATAAAATATAATTATTTAAATTAAATAGCTCTAAACGTTTGTGTGCAATCTCATAGTCTCGAGTTCGATCCTAACACACGACTATTTAAATACGTCCATAAACTAACAGCTCCCACTTGGACTATTTCATAAATATCGTGATCACATCGATTAGCGTCTAGCTACACGTCGATGCCTCTAGTACGATCTCGAGTAAGGTCTCCTGGATAAAACCTTTTAATGATTAAACATCATTATTATTATCCTTTTGTATCTTAATACACGTTAATAAGGATATGGATCTTAGCCATTCCTTAATTAACAAAATTCTTTCTCGTTTGTTGATTATTAAAGATTACCAAATATCAATTTGGGTGCGGCCACACATACATTTTTAATTAATCCCACGAGGGGCCCATCTGTATTAAAACTCCAACAAAATATTGAAGGGAACAAAATCCCATTTTGACTACAAGCAAAACTCATGAATTTTGCAACACACCTGAAATCAAATGCGTATAGCCACCAGTTACGTATAGCGTTAGATTTATTCACAGAAATGCACTAGATCCACAACGTTTCCTGATATCTCAGGTCGAAGGATAACTATTTATGATATACTTAATGACAAAGATCCATATAGTAATATCACTTTAGTTGGGATAAGTCTTATATCTCGAATCATCGAATATCATCTAAATTTGGTATGTAATCACATCAAGTATTCTTTCAAGAACTACTCCCACCAAAATTTAGATTTGTCTTAATTTAATAATATTTCCATATTATTAATCGACAACAGACAATTAATATTCATGGATATAGACATGCAAATATAGGATACATAATTAAATAACAGAAATAAACGTAACCCAAACTTTATTTCATCAAGGTAATAATGTTTAACACCCCTTATCCAAATACTAAATCACAAATTTACATGAAGTCACTAGCTAACATAAGTCCTATTCCCTTAGCATGCTCGGTGACTTTCCTACCATACAATGCTTTAGTGAAAGGATAAGCTAAGTTACTATCTGTGTGAACTTTCAACAAATTAATTTCACCGGCAGCAACTTGCTCTCAAACATAGTGAAATATCCTCAGAAAATGTCTGGCGCCTTTCATGACTCCAGGTTCATTGGCGAATATGGCCGCGGCAGAGTTGTCGCAATACATATCAGTAGGATTCTTTATTGAAGGCATCACTCCCAGATCATTAATAAATTTCCTAATCCAGACAGCCTCCATTGCAGCTTCTGAGGCAACTACATACTCGGCCTGGGCAGCATGCATAGCTATTGTTGACTGCTTACGGCTCTTCCAGTCTACAGCTCCTCCATTGACGACAAAGACATAACCAGTATGGGACTTCGTATCATCTTTATCACATTGCCAATAAGCATCACAAAAACCTGTTACATCCAGTTCTGTGTCTAGTTTACCCCCATAAACAAGAAACATGTCCTTCGTACTCCTTAAAACTTAAGAATGTGTTTAACAGCAACCCAGTGGAGCTTACCAGGTTTCTGCTGATAACGACTGACTAAGTTCTGAGAAAACGCCACATCGGGCCTTGTGAATCTTATAGCATGCATGATAGATCCTACAGCCGAAGCATAAGGAACTCTTGCCATGTATTCCTCCTCTTCAGGATTTGATGCATCTTTCTCATGACTTAAACCATGATCAACATCCATAGGTAGATAACCTTTCTTGGAGTTGTGCATGTTGTACCTTTTAAATATCTTGTCAAGATATGCACTTTAACTAAGTCCAATCAACCGTCTTTTCCTATCACGATAGATCTTAATACCCAATATGTATGCAACTTCTCCTAGATCTTTCATAGAAAAACATTTACCAAGATAATCCTTAACAACTTTAAGACTTGGTATATGACTTCCCATGATTAATATGTCATCAACATATAAGACCAAGAAAACTACACTACTCCCACTAGCTTTGCGATATACACATGGCTCATCACGATTCTGAACAAATCTAAACTTCTTGATTTATTCATCGAATCGTTTATTCCATTGTCGTGAGGCTTGCTTCAGACCATAAATAGATCGTTGAAGTTTACACACACGATTTGGATATTCAGGATCAACATACCCTTCAGGTTGATCCATATAGATGTTGTTAGTGCAAACATTACGATGCTTTATCGATATAATCTCTTTGTGTTTTGTTGATGACAAACGTATAATTCACAATACATTATGTAAAATGTTAAGGTACTCGTAATCACTCAAGAATACATTTGTATACTTCTCTCGACACCTCCAAGACCGCATTCGGCATGAATCACTCAAGGTATGTACAAACATGTCATTAACCTAACTAAGTGATCAAGGATTAATATTTTCTTAAAACTCACATTTTAATCAAATGTGACAAAAGATTTTAATTAACTTTATTTTTAAGAAAATGTTTTATTAAAAAGAAAATGGAAATTTGAATTTGGCATATTCCATATGCCAAAGGAATATCCTTTATAAACTACCCCATATGGCATATCCCCACTAAAGGACAAATTTGCACGGACTCCGACGCGGAGGTTCCTTAAAGGAACTCGCGGTTCCTTATTGATAAGGTACCGCGGGTAGAGATAAGGAACCGCGGGTGTTTTTGACCGTTGCAATGTTGTCCTATAAATAGTGGATCATTTCCAGGTTTTCTTTCAACCCTTTTTGCACAGTTTCTTTCAAAAACCATCTTAGATCCTTGATTAGTTAGTTTTGATTAATCTTGTTTAAGATGTGATTCAATCTTCAATCTCCTCAACCTCTCAAGTGCAAAGAGAAGAACACTATCATTACCATGATGTGTTGGGTTCACCACATGATGAAGATCTTTCCTTCTATAGATCTAAGTTATGTTTTTAGTCTTCCTACTATGTATATGTAGAAGATCCAAGTGTTGGGTACACTTAGATGTGTTTGTAAGGGTAGAATATCCAAGTGATGGGTATCCTTGGATTAGGTGTTAGTTGTGTAGATCCAAGTCTTGTTAGTACTTGGATATAGTGTTAGAGTTATAGATCTAAGTGATGTGTGCTTAGATCTATATGGTTTATGTGTTTAGGCCATAAAACACAAGGTTTGTTATGTTGGGCCATAAAACATAACTAGTGGGTAGATTAGGTTGTGTCTTAGTAGTTCTCACTAAACTCTAAAGTGATGTGGTTGTGTCTAGGTAGTTCTCACTAAACTCTAAAGTGATGTGGTTGTGTCTTGTGAGTTCTCACTTAGCTTTAAAGTGATTAGTAGTTGTGTTGTGTGAAGTTCTCACTTAGCTTCAAAGTGAAGAGTCGTGAAGATTGGTTCTAGCTTTCGATTAGAACTCGACATCTAGCCTTGTGTCGTTAAAGGGTGAAGTTGGCAACGTTGTGTAGATTGGTCCTACCTAAGATTAGGACTCGACTTTTAGCTTAGAGTCGGAAATTGGATAAGCGACGTTGTGTATGGTTTCTCCACCTTAAGGAGTTTGTTGACTAGTGAAGTAACTCTCGAGTAAGGTGTACTCGAGGAGTGGAGTAGGGCGAAGAGGAGCTTCGTGACCAAACCACTATAAATCATCGTGTCGGTACTTTCATTTACATTTATGTCTTTGCCCTTTTAGATATATTTATAGTTGCATACTTGTTGTTGTGTGTTGTGTGCATCTCAAAATCTAAACATCTAAGTTACGGAAAAGCTAAGGCTTAGTACGTGTGTGCTTCATGTTTAGATTATGGTCAAGTGTACATCACTTAGTCTAAACATCCTAGTTGCGGAAAAGCTTATGCTTAGTACGTGTGTGCTTAGTGTTTAGACTATTTCTTGATGTACTCTTGATTTGATGTGTTTGTGTGTTTACTTACTTGTAGTATTTATCTTTTAATCAAACACATCTCATATCTAGTCAAGCTTGATCGAGAATTTGATACAAAGGATTGTTGATGTTTAACATGTAACAAATGGCATCGTCCACTGTCGGCGGTTCCATAAGTGGACCGGCGGTTCTTTATTGATAAGGAACCGCGGGTAGACATAAGGAACCGCGCACAGTGGATTAATTTTGAAATGTTTTGAAAACTAACTAGAAATTATTCAACCCCCCCTTCTAGTTTCTACAATTGGTATCAGAGCTAGGTTACTCAAGATCTTTGAAGTATATTGTACTTTAAAGCTTGGATCGATCTTTGCTATCTTTTTCAAAACAAATGGTTTTAAAAATGAAAACGGTTTTTAAAAATAGAGACGATCTTTGTATCAAATTGTTCATAAAGAGTGATTACTTATGAAATGTGTTTTGTTGTTTCATTCATACAAGTTTTGGTGTTAAATAAACTTCGTATAATAGCTTGAATTAAATCTTTTCATGTTTGGAAGTATAAAAATCTTTTATGTCACAATTAACTCTAAAATACGAGTTCTATGTGTCTAAAATGATTTTTTAGAGTCCTAAGTCCTTCCAAAAAGTTACCAAATGATTTTGGCCAAAAACCCCATTTTTTCCCTCTGGACGTGGTTCTTTATCTCTTCCCCAAGGTTCCTTATCAATAAGGAACCGCGGCCAGTCTGACTCAGATTTTTGTAAACTTTGAAAAATCATATAAAATCAACCGTAAGTTCGTAGAAGTCGTGCCACCCGGCGTTTCGAACGTAATTGAGTTTTCTTTCAATTAAAAATGCTTCCAAACCTTTATTCAAACTTTAAAATTTAAATATTTTATAAGTTCGATACTTTGTCCAAAGTATTGAGTCTCGGTTTGTCGTAAAACTTGTGTTTTACTCTTTTATATTAAGTTGGACATCTCTTGTTGATATATCTTTGTAAATTGATATATTTATAAAGTGTTGAACTTAATTAAATTTTAAATGGGTCGAAGACTATTTTCAAATAAAATCAAGCTATGAATACTTTGTTGTATCTAACACTCAAAACATGGAAGAATGCTTTTATGTGTTAAGCTAATTGTTTGTGTGTTATTATTATATGTTGACATTATTAAGTGTTCCTTGCTATTTGTAGTAGTATTGCTTATATGTCTAGTCTCTTGTGCCTTGCTTGGTATTTGTTAGTATCTAGTTTTTCCTAATTAGGATGTATGCTAGATTTCTTGTATTTTAGTTGCAACATTATGTGTGCATTGCATATAGGATTAACATCTCTTGGTTTACAAATGTTACATAAACATCTTGTATACCTCGGCATGTTCTTTAACACTTTTAGGTTTGAAAGCTTTGGGAGCTTGTCAAATCTATTGATTTGGGTAGTCTTACTCGATCATTGTGTTATTTGTTCAAGTAGATAAATGTCTCACTATAAAACTTGAAACACCCTTTGAAAATCTTAGCTATTTTCTCTTAAAAGAGTGTTTGTGGGAATCAAGAAAGATTTCGATTAAATATCAATGCATTATTCAAACTATGTTTGGTATCATTATCGAATCTAACTGACATGTTTTTTAGTGTAGACATGAATGTGGTTTTATTAATAATATACATCGGATCATAACTCACACTTATGTTGATGGTGTTATATTGAATCTACTTGTTCAAATTGTTAGACATATTTTGTTTAATAATTACTTATAATGCAAAATAGAGTCGGTTTGATAACTTGGATGTTTCATCCGAAATACTCAAGTAATTTACATTGCTATGCAATTTATAAATGTGTCATTTCCGAAAGACCAATCAAGAGTGCTCCTTTGGTTTGTGTAAACTTTGTTTATACACTTCAATATTATTGGCCTCAAGTTCTATTAAGGTAATTAATCTTAACTAGACTTGTTTGACAAGATATGCAATGGTGCATTCTTTACCCTCATTAGGTCATGCATTGTGTCGCCATGCAAGTTTCATCCTTGCTAAACTTTATTAGGCAAATGTTGGAATTACATTTTGTCTAACTTGAGAATGACTACTAGAGAATTTATGCACTAGGATCTTAATTTGACCTAACGGTTGAATTACTTCCATGTGGAAAGTTGAGTTGGTGTATAACTCGTAAAAATGGTCGTGTTTAGCCTTAATTGAGCACCTCTAGTGATAGTCTCATACTCATTCTCTAAATTGGCTAAATGGCTCTTCCTATATATGACTAATGATAGTTTACTTTGATGAACTTTGTATGTCATTAGGAGTCTTTTTCTTTTGTAGCCATTAGGTTTTTCTTAGCTTTTCTCTTACGTGCTAATTGAACCTATGTGTCTTTCCTTTGTGTGTGTTCTAGTTTTTATTGCTCTTAAGCATGACTTTATGATAAGTTAGACTAGAACATTAGGATTTGTTGAATTGGAAAATCCTCCTTCACCACCTAAACCTAGCCTCTGTAGGCGGTTCTTTAAATAGACCGCAGCTCCATATCAATATGGAACCGCCGGTGGAGATAAAGAACCGCGGGCAGAAGCTCTTAATAACTAAGATTTTTACTAGTTGAAAAGTTCGTTTCTTGGAATCTCTTCGAATTGATCTTCGGTCGAATGTGCGACTCAGTTGTTCTTGGTGAATCAAATAAAGAGTTGTCGTTGTCTAAAACTAATTAAAATTAAAGACTTGAAACAATTAAAAATAAAGTAAAGACGGTAAAAAGAAACAATGAAAGATAAAAACTTGGCGAAAAGTAAATTGCGAGAAAATTAAAAGGTAGATAAAGTAAATGACGCGAAATAAAACTTAAATAAAAGGAAAGCAAGTAAAAGTGCAAATAAAGAAAAGGCGGGAAAAAATAAAGTTTAAAACCTAAAACTAAAAAAAATATAAAATTGCAAAAGACTGGAAACTTATTCGGAATGAACCACTACTCGGAATAAAGACCTATTCGGAATAATTGAACATTCCGAATAAGGGTACTATGCGGAATAAAAAGAGAAAAATACCCTACTCGGAATAACAGCTATGCGGAATAAAATTCCTATAAGGGAAAAAACCTCTACTCGGAATAATTAACCTTACTCGGAAAAACTACTCAATCCGGAATAAAAGGCTACTCGGAATACTTGAACATTCCGAATAGAAGACTCTATTCGGAATAATCTAATATTCCGAATAGAAGACTCTATTCGGAATAATCAGACATTCCGAATAAGGGTCTCTATTCGGAATATCCAGATATTCCGAATAGGGATTCTATCCAGAATAACCTACAATATTCCGCATAAAGAACAAAGGAAACAGACCATTCGGAATAACTGGGCAGGAAACAGAAGACATGAACGAAGAACAGGGGGAAAAGAAAAGAGCACGAATTTGATCAATTCTAACCAAAACAAACCAAAAGATTAAACCAAAACAACCACAAAGCATCAACTAACAATAATTAATCAAAACAAATCATCAAAACTAACAAACAAAGCCAAATTAATCAAAACCCACTTGATCAAAACCATAAAAACTCAAGAACATGAACAATGAAAATGAAGAACAAATCCAACAAGAAAGGTAGAAGGAGAATAGCAATAAGGTAAAGATTAACAACAATTAAAGGTAAACTTACTTGGAATTAAAATAAAATTAAAGGTGCATTACATGAAGATTAAATTGCATAAAATTAAGGAACATGAAAATGAAAAATGGGGAAGAGAGGCTTGTCAGGCCTTCAACTCCATGAAAATACAACTACCTAGTCTATATATAGGGAGATTAGGGAGGAGCTTAGGAAGCTTCCTCCCTCTTTCTTCTTTCTCTTAATTGCACCATTAGTCCTTGATCTTCTTAATCTTTTGTTAATCTTATTAATACTTGGACTTTGTCTTGGGATTTCTTTAAACTCGTCTTGTAATTTTCAATAAATTAGACTCGAGTTTTTCGGCTTTTAGTAAACTTCCGTCTTTTGACTTTTTCTTCGATAAATCTTCAGAATTGGTCTTGGACTTCCGTTCTTTTTCCACTCTTGATCTTTCGACTTCATCTTTCGTCTTTTTCTTCGATAAAAGCCCGTGAATGCCGTGTTTTCTCCACTTTTCACCTTTTCGTCCTAAATCACAACAAAAACACAAACCACGCATAATTCCAACATAAATGATATAAAATACACGTTTTGGCTCGGTTATTATTGTAATTAAGTGGTAAAAAGGATGGGTGTTTTCACACCTATCAAATCCCCTACACTTGACCATTGCAATGTCCTCATGCAATGCATTAGTTACAAAGCACTTTTACATTTTTCATCACAATCAATCCACGTTGGCCTTTATTAAAGAGATAGAAAATTATAAACATACAAAGTAAAGAAATCAAAACATACCTTTGGGTTTTGGAAATGTCGTGAATGATCATCATTCTCAAGTTTTCACTTTCTCCAAACCAAGCTTAAAAACGAGATCATTGTTATTATAAGTTAGTAAACTAACACGAACTCATGTGGGTCAATTATTTACTTAGACTCCCTTATTCCTAGGTGTATCTCTTATATTTTATTGTTGTCTTGAATGATCACGAGGATGCATTTTTGACTTATTTCGATAGTTACTTAGTCCGAAAATAAAGTGAACGATTTAATCAATAGTTAGCTAAAGGACAAAATCTTTTAAAACTGCTTCTCGGGACCTCATAAAGTTCATATCTTGGCATAACTCGCTTCGCGATTTGAGACCTTTCTCGGACCGATATTTGGCAGCGATTTCATACTTCAAACCTTGAGAGACGTTCATGAAATAATGGTCTTCTCTTCATAATAGGAATTTCTTCACTTGAAATTTTGAGAGATTCTTTATATATGGACCACGACTTCTTCATTTTTCTCCAATCTTTATTTTGGACTTTGATATACAACGATCCGCCTCCTTTTATGACTTGGATCTATTTATCCTCATACCTTGCTAGGGTCTTTTCGGATACACTTCTCCATGACTTTTTAGGAGTTTTACTTTTCGTCGTGTGTCTCGATCCTTCATATTGATTTTCGATAAATGATTCTTCACATCACTTTTGGATCTTTAGCAACAAAATATAGCCCTCATGCCTTGTTAGGATCTTTTTGGACTCACCAATCTTCGCATCCCGCTTCAATAAGTTATGCCTTGGCTATGAACTCTAATCCATACCGAGCAACTTTTAAACGATCTTGGGCTAGAAGCTAAGTAACTTTTCAAATCGTACAACCTTATTTATTGCATATAAATTTATTAGCAGGCGATGGGAGAATAGGCTCATAATTAACTCACATAAATTCATGAAAGAATACCGAACTTATAATTGGCTCTATCATCTCTCGTTCTCCACAGTTTAAAATCTCAAGTAATGAGACTTGTGGATGCTTAGCCTATTAAATCAAAGTTTTGGGTTTTCGAGTCGCCTATAGGATCTTGCAAATTCTTAGACTTTTTCAAGTTTAGAAATCGCATTTTAAAGTTCCCTTGATAAACGACTCTCTGGGATCAATTATAGGAACTTGCGAAAAGTTCTTGTTCTTAACCCGTGAGAGTTAAGACTTTCGCGTTTTATAGCTCCCTATATAAAAGCCTAGCAAAACCTGACTTAAACACGTTAAGGATACTAGCTAGAGTAAACTTAGATAAGTAAACTCGGTTGAGTCAAAAGACTCACAACGTTTGAAAACTAAAACCACTTTATTAAACATTTATTCTAATAAGAAAAGAAAATAACTATACAAAAGGAAAAACTAATAGGCCAAAATAGATCAAAAATTTTGAAAAATGTCGAAAAATTGATTTTCCGGTTAAAATGAGGACAAATACAAGGAAAAGACCACTTAACTTTGATAGAAGTCCCCCCTACACTTAACATAAACATTGTCCTCAATGTTTAAGCATGTGGGAGGAAACTCCCCTACACTTAGGACATTGTGCACTTTGTTTAAATCTCGCTAAGAAAGGGACAACTAAAGAGATTCCTATTTTAATATTGAGAAATATAAAATAGTGAATCGAAAAGAGTTTAGGATAGAACCGGGAAGAAGGGAACACGGAATCACGGTTCGTCAAAAGTCATCAAGAGTGTGTCTTTGAAGCTCTAATCCCTGCACATGATAAGAAAGAAAGCAAGAAACACCACGGGGCTCCCCCCTACACTTATGGTGAAAATAGATAGATAATTGGGTTGCCTCCCAAAAAGCGCTTGTTTTTTGTTAACCGAGTCACGAGCCTGACTCGCCCCCGAATTAATTAGTCCATGGGGAAACCTCGAATGTGATACCGAGATCAAAGACCTTGTCCTCGTTCCCGGTTGATATCAACAAAGGAGAGGCGGGGGGATAAGTCTTGAATGGGAGGAAGGTCCTTTCAACATACATAAAGTATGTGAATTCAAGGTCCACGGGAGGTGGGTTGGGTAAAGTACGCACATTGTCCTCCCCCAAAGACAATAGATGTTGAGCAAGCGGCAAAGCCGTATTGTTATCCATCATAGCATAATCAATGTCACCTCCCGGGTCAAAGCACTCATCCTCCGTGATAGTGGCTAAAAGGGAGGATGAAAGGTGCTCGGGAGGGGGACTTGGGACAATATCTTCCTGCAGCAAATTATCAAAAATAATGTCCCCCTCCGTGTCAGAGTCATCAATACCTGGAGGGATGGAGTGGATATCGAATTCTTCCAACAATGGGTCATTATCTTCAACGGGAGGAATAGATGGAGGTAAAGACTTGGAAAGAGAAGGAGAAGTCAACTCTTCGATTTGAGCAATAAGAAGATGAACTTTCCGTAATCTATCACGAAGAAGCACGTCTTCCACCTTATCCACAAGATCATGTTCATCGGTGAACTTCTCGTAAACCGGAGAGAATAAATCTTCATCGTCTGCATCTCCCGGTGGAGATTGAGAAATTTCAAAAGTGAAATTCTCATAGCTTGGAGAAAAATCGACATCATTAGGATCGACCTCTTCTGTGAGAGCAACGTCGTCCTCAGGCTCCATAGCAGGTAAGTCACAAACCTCATCATCCAATACCTTGTTGAGACCAACATCACTAAGCTCATTCAACGAATCTAGATCCTTAGATGTAGTAGGAACATCGAGAGTAGGAGCAGCAACTTCAGAAGATTGGTTGAAAGTGTATACATCATCGTCGTCGTCATCATCATAATAGATGGGACGAGTCCAGTTAGGAGTGACCAGTTAGGAGTGACGTAGTCGGCTAACTCTTCCTTGATAACCTCCACATCTTTAAGAAGCTCATGCAGCAACTTTTGTTGTTCATCGCCCCGAGTATGTTCAATTTCACCAATTCTATCCCACGCTGTAATTAAACATTTTGGTGTAGAAAAGAAGGGAAAACGACTAAATTGGCTCAAAAAGGTGTCGGTGGTTTTCAAGGTTTCGTCCACATCAAGTAACGGTTGCCTTTCCTGATGTAAGCCAGCTCGAAGTTGAGCTATACTTTCTAGAATGTCATTCAAAGAAGTGAGTTGTTGATCAAGACTAGTTTGCTGAAAGGATTGATGATTGAGGGTGTGATGTGGGGGCTCAAAGTGTTGAAAACCTGAATTATAGCATGGTTGTGGCTCATAGTAGTTCATCGGTTGGGATGAATTTTAAATCGGGGTTGGTTCATAATAATCCATTGGTGAAGAAAACTGAGGACACGGATTTTGCTCATAATAATTCATTGGTTGACAATAATAAGTATCGTGAGGACCCCCACAGTTGTTGCAAACCGGGTATGGAGAAAAATCAGGTGCGTCTTGTGGATAGCTATTATCATTGTCATAATTGTATCCCGGTTCTTGCCCGTGACCATACGGGTATCGAACCGGGCACGAAACATGCCAATGAGAATCGCTTCCACAATAGATGCACGGGGGAACAGGAGGTGGGTTCAAAAAGAATGAATTAGTCGAGTGCACAAGGGACAAAATCCGAATTGTGTGTTGTCGATATCGTTTTCGCACCGCTCACATGTACACCATTGACAAGAGTTGTTCCCAGATAATTGTTTCCCACACCGGACGCAATGGACATAAAAATCCATAAAGAAAATAGATAAGCAAGAAGAATATTTTTGGTGCAAAACTTTGAAAAAGAAATGATTTTATGATTTTCAAATGTTTTTGGATTTTTTGAAAATTTTTGAATACGAAAAATAACGTTCACGAGTGAACGGATCCCAAAAGCCAACGCGTCTCTCACAAAAAACCGTTAATCTTCACGAAAAGAGCCGGCAGCGGCGCCATTTTAATAACTAAGATTTTTACTAGTTGAAAAGTTCGTTTCTTGGAATCTCTTCGAATTGATCTTCGGTCGAATGTGCGACTCAGTTGTTCTTGGTGAATCAAATAAAGAGTTGTCGTTGTCTAAAACTAATTAAAACTAAAGACTTGAAACAATTAAAAATAAAGTAAAGACGGTAAAAAGAAACAATGAAAGATAAAAACTTGGCGAAAAGTAAATTGCGAGAAAATTAAAAGGTAGATAAAGTAAATGACGCGAAATAAAACTTAAATAAAAGGAAAGCAAGTAAAAGTGCAAATAAAGAAAAGGCGGAAAAAAATAAAGTTTAAAACCTAAAACTAAAAATAAATATAAAATTGCAAAAGACTGGAAACTTATTCGGAATGAACCACTACTCGGAATAAAGACCTATTCGGAATAATTGAACATTCCGAATAAGGGTACTATGCGGAATAAAAAGAGAAAAATACCCTACTCGGAATAACAGCTATGCGGAATAAAATTCCTATAAGGGAAAAAACCTCTACTCGGAATAATTAACCTTACTCGGAAAAACTACTCAATCCGGAATAAAAGGGCTACTCGGAATACTTGAACATTCCGAATAGAAGACTCTATTCGGAATAATCTAATATTCCGAATAGAAGACTCTATTCGGAATAATCAGACATTCCGAATAAGGGTCTCTATTTGGAATATCCAGATATTCCGAATAGGGATTCTATCCAGAATAACCTACGATATTCCGCATAAAGAACAAAGGAAACAGACCATTCGGAATAACTGGGCAGGAAACAGAAGACATGAACGAAGAACAGGGGGAAAAGAAAAGAGCACGAATTTGATCAATTCTAACCAAAACAAACCAAAAGATTAAACCAAAACAACCACAAAGCATCAACTAACAATAATTAATCAAAACAAATCATCAAAACTAACAAACAAAGCGAAATTAATCAAAACCCACTTGATCAAAACCATAAAAACTCAAGAACATGAACAATGAAAATGAAGAACAAATCCAACAAGAAAGGTAGAAGGAGAATAGCAATAAGGTAAAGATTAACAACAATTAAAGGTAAACTTACTTGGAATTAAAAGAAAATTAAAGGTGCATTACATGAAGATTAAAGTGCATAAAATTAAGGAACATGAAAATGAAAAATGGGGAAGAGAGGCTTGTCAGGCCTTCAACTCCATGAAAATACAACTACCTAGTCTATATATAGGGAGATTAGGGAGGAGCTTAGGCAGCTTCCTCCCTCTTTCTTCTTTCTCTTAATTGCACCATTAGTCCTTGATCTTCTTAATCTTTTGTTAATCTTATTAATACTTGGACTTTGTCTTGGGATTTCTTTAAACTCGTCTTGTAATTTTCAATAAATTAAACTCGAGTTTTTCGGCTTTTAGTAAACTTCCGTCTTTTGACTTTTTCTTTGATAAATCTTCAGAATTGGTCTTGGACTTTCGTTCTTTTTCCACTCTTGATCTTTCGACTTCATCTTTCGTCTTTTTCTTCGATAAAAGCCCGTGAATGCCGTGTTTTCTCCACTTTTCACCTTTTCGTCCTAAATCACAACAAAAACACAAACCACGCATAATTCCGACATAAATGATATAAAATACACGTTTTGGCTCGGTTATTATTGTAATTAAGTGGTAAAAAGGATGGGTGTTTTCACACCTATCAGCTCTCAAATTCAGGTTTTCTGAAACTTCGCAATTGTTCCAACACCCTTTGGAATCTTTGTTTCAAACCTTTGATCACTCCCAAAATATCTTGGGCTTTCCCTTTTTAACCCATTACTAGTTTGGATCATCCCCTCACTCTTTTAAACCCACCTTGTTAGCCATGTTCTTCACACCTCAAACCATTCATCCTTACCCCTTAAACCACCCATTACTACCATGGTTTCCCCAAGAACCTCCAATTCATCCAAAACCTCCTCTTCAAAGAGGCACCTCAAAATTAAGATTAAGTTACCCAAACTTAACTCTTCACCCTTTCACACACCCAAGAATGAGATTGTTCCAATTCTCATCTCTTCATCACCCTCACCACCTCTTGCTTCGTGCAAGACTACCTCAACCCTTGGTACCAACCATTCTCATGGTTCTACCTCCTCTTCATTCCAATCTAGAATGAATGAGCTAACCTTTCACTCCAAGTACTCTCTTGGATGTGACTACCCAACCTCAACCCATCTAAAGCATTCCCATTGTGAGTGACTTTGTTGAACCCTTGGTGACTTCACCTTTCACCCCACCAAATTCGGCCACCACCCTTGTCTTTCATTTAAGCATGTGGATTGCTTATTGCTAAGACATCTAATTTAAGCAAATCTTAGGATTCTAGTGTAACTAAGATTAAAATTATGCTTAAGTTTTAGGCTTGTTTTTTTACATCTTTGTATGATCTTTATTCTCTTGTATTTCCTTTCATGTTTTTCAACATGATTTTTCTTTGAGTCTTGGATCTTGTTGCTATTATGTTTCTTTCTTTTCTCTTATTTTGAGTCCTTCTCTTAAACTAATAAGAATTAGGAATCTTCTTGGAGATTTACATTACTTGTAGCTTGATTTGTGATATCTAGATAGATGACTTGCTTGTATGCTACTTGCTTATATATCTTCTTGCTTATCCGTATGCTGTATGCTTAATTGATTAGTTAATGAATGCATGCTTATTATAAAGGTTTTGTCTTTGTCAAGCAATTCCGATATAATATCTCTTAGATGTGTCTAACTCATGCATGTCCTTAAATGCTACGTGCTAACATGTTTTACTTAGTCTTCTATTTTTAAGTAATCATGTTTCTTGCATGCCATATGTGTTAATTACGCACCTTCTCTACATTGGTTTATTGAAGACTTCATTAGGCATTGCATGAATTATCCTATGTGCTTACTTGATTATGTGTTATATTTTGTACTAACTCTTCATGTCTTCTTGAGCTTCTTTTGAGTTTCTTCTTTCATTTTCTTTCGAGATTTCACTATCACCTTCTAAGGTATAGTATTCATGAATCAATTTGTGAAGTTATCCTTAACTTCTTTGTTGAGTCTCTCTCAATTCATTTTAATCATGCCCTTCTAAGTCGAGTCTCTTTCTTCTAGTCTTTCTAAACTAAGTTGAGTCGAGCCTTACCCTTTCCTCATCATGTAATTGTTCTTTGAACATCCATAATGATTGAGAAGAGCTACGAAACTTTGAGCATGTAGTTTCTCGTATGCTAAACACCATTTGGTGTCGAGATTCATATGCATTTTTTCCTATAATGTCCTATATCCCGAATTTTTTCTTAAAGCGTCGATTTATCCGCTTTTGGTTTTTCTTTATTTTTCTTTGGTCAAAAATGTCTCTAGGTTGAGATATTTTTGTTCCTCTTTTTGAGAGTTGATTGCGGTTAAAATTTACAATTGGTATGGGTGATTCCATCAATTCTAATTTTTTAACCCCTTGAGATGATATCTTCAAATTCTTGGATGTTTCTTTTCTACCTCTATTCCAACAATTTTGAACTGATTTCCTCAAAATCCTCTCCTTGTTTTTTTGAGAGTTGATGGTTAAATCTTGAATTTTCTTGGGTGATTCCAAAAATTCTAAGCTTTTTACCCTTTGACATATTATCATTACAATTGGTATGGATGTTTCTTTTCTATCTCTATTCCAATAATTGTGAATTGTTCTTGTCACGATCCTCTCCTTTATTTTTTTTGGTTGATAGCATCGCGTGCACACTTCTTTCTTCAATGCTTGTCATTATTTGTGCAAACGACTTGTTTATCATCCTCTTTTTATATATGCTCTTGTCTACTAACCTTGTTTTGTAGGACACTTCTAACCCATTTTTGTAGCTCGTCACTATTCTTGCTTTGTTGCTGTCTCAAGCAAGGGGGAGCTCATATCAAGGGGGAGCATTTGCAAGAGTTCAAGTCATTACATTTACGATCGTTGACTCACTCAAATTGCATTCATCGAACATCTTGCAAGTAATGCATTTTGGACACTCGTAGATAAGCATATTATTATGCTTGGAGTTGGTTAACCTATGGTGATTGAAAACTTCACTAGGATGACGCAAGCTCAATATTTTTGTATGATGGGTTTATGGTTTGGATTCTCGCCTCTCAAACGACAACCACTATGGATGATTAGATTTTTGGATGCAAGTTCTCTCGAAGTCAATCATCCTCTTCTACAAATGAAGACTACCTTTTTGATTCGACAAAAGGGGAAGAAGTAAGTTTAAACGAGTAACTTATGCATTTTAATATGTGTTGTGAATTATACGTTTGTCATCATCAGAAAGGGGGAGATTGTTAGTGCAAACATTACGATGCTTTGTCGATATAATCTCTTTGTGTTTTGTTGATGACAAACGTATAATTCACAATACATTATGTAAAATGTTAAGGTACTCGTAATCACTCAAGAATACATTTGTATACTTCTCTCGACACCTCCAAGACCGCATTCGGCATGAATCCTCAAGGTATGTACAAACATGTCATTAACCTAACTAAGTGATCAAGGATTAATATTTTCTTAAAACTCATATTTTAATCAAATGTGACAAAAGATTTTAATTAACTTTATTTTTAAGAAAATGTTTTATTAAAAAGAAAATGGAAATTTGAATTTGGCATATTCCATATGCCAAAAGAATATCCTTTGAGGGTATAAACTACCCCAGATGGCATATCCCCACTAAAGGACAAATTTGCACGGACTCCGACGCGGAGGTTCCTTAAAGGAACCCGCGGTTCCTTATTGATAAGGTACCGCGGGTAGAGATAAGGAACCGCGGGTGTTTTTGACCGTTGCAATGTTGTCCTATAAATAGTGGATCATTTCCAGGTTTTCTTTCAACCCTTTTTGCACAGTTTCTTTCAAAAACCATCTTAGATCCTTGATTAGTTAGTTTTGATTAATCTTGTTTAAGATGTGATTCAATCTTCAATCTCCTCAACCTCTCAAGTGCAAAGAGAAGAACACTATCATTACCATGATGTGTTGGGTTCACTACATGATGAAGATCTTTCCTTCTATAGATCTAAGTTATGTTTTTAATCTTCCTACTATGTATATGTAGAAGATCCAAGTGTTGGGTACACTTGGATGTGTTTGTAAGGGTAGAATATCCAAGTGATGGGTATCCTTGGATTAGGTGTTAGTTGTGTAGATCCAAGTCTTGTTAGTACTTGGATATAGTGTTAGAGTTATAGATCTAAGTGATGTGTGCTTAGATCTATATGGTTTATGTGTTTAGGCCATAAAACACAAGGTTTGTTATGTTGGGCCATAAAACATAACTAGTGGGTAGATTAGGTTGCGTCTTGGTAGTTCTCACTAAACTCTAAAGTGATGTGGTTGTGTCTAGGTAGTTCTCACTAAACTCTAAAGTGATGTGGTTGTGTCTTGTGAGTTCTCACTTAGCTTTAAAGTGATTAGTAGTTGTGTTGTGTGAAGTTCTCACTTAGCTTCAAAGTGAAGAGTCGTGAAGATTGGTTCTAGCTTTCGATTAGAACTCGACATCTAGCCTTGTGTTGTTAAATGGTGAAGTGGGCAACGTTGTGTAGATTGGTCCTACCTAAGATTAGGACTCGACTTTTAGCTTAGAGTCGGAAATTGGATAAGCGACGTTGTGTATGGTTTCTCCACCTTAAGGAGTTTGTTGACTAGTGAAGTAACTCTCGAGTAAAGTGTACTCGAGGAGTGGAGTAGGGCGAAGAGGAGCTTCGTGACTGAACCACTATAAATCATCGTGTCGGTACTTTCATTTACATTTATGTCTTTACCTTTTTAGATATATTTATAGTTGCATACTTGTTGTTGTGTGTTGTGTGCATCTCATAATCTAAACATCTAAGTTGCGGAAAAGCTAAGGCTTAGTACGTGTGTGCTTCATGTTTATATTATGGTCAAGTGTACATCACTTAGTCTAAACATCCTAGTTGCGGAAAAGCTTATGCTTAGTACGTGTGTGCTTAGTGTTTAGACTATTGCTTGATGTACTCTTGATTTGATGTGTTTGTGTGTTTACTTACTTGTAGTATTTATCTTTTAATCAAACACATCTCATATCTAGTCAAGCTTGATCGAGAATTTGATACAAAGGATTGTTGATGTTTAACATGTAACAAATGGCATCATCCACTGTCGGCGGTTCCATAAGTGGACCGGCGGTTCTTTATTGATAAGGAACCGCGGGTAGACATAAGGAACCGCGCACATTGGATTAATTTTGAAATGTTTTGAAAACTAACTAGAAACTATTAAACCCCCCCCCCCCCTTCTAGTTTCTACAGATGTCCTCATCTAAGCGACCATTCAAGAAGGCAGTTTTAACATCCATTTGCCATATCTCATAGTCATAGTACGCGGCTATGGCTATGAGAATCCTAATAGCTCTAATGTCAGCTACCGGCGAGAATGTCTCGTCGTAGTCAACACCATGTGTTTGAGTGCAACCCTTGGCCACCAAACGAGCTTTGTAGGATTGTATCTTTCCATCCATATCAGTTTTTAACTTGTAAATCCACTTACTTTTCACTACTTTAGCACCAGGAGGTGGATCCACTTTCGTCCAAACTTCGTTGACATCCATGGAGTGCATTTCCTCATCCATAACACCTCTCCACTTTTTGCTCTTAGGATCAAACATAGCAGATTTATAATTAGCAGGTTCAGTGAAGTCACCTGGTTCATTATCTTCATCCTCTATGTCTAGAATTAGACGATTGGGTGCTCGAATAGTCCTTTCAGACCTTCGGATAGGAACTAATTACGGTGGAGGACCCAAACTTTCTGGCTCTACGGTAATTTCGCTAGTAATTTCAGAAGGTGATGTATCGTCATGATCATCTTCCAGATCATAGTTCCTCCTACTGAATTCTTGAGATACAAATTCTCTTTCAAGAAAATTTCTATATCTTGCAACAATAACTTTGTTTTCAGGTGGGAAGTAAAAGTAGTAACCCATAGTTTCCTTAGGGTATCCTACAAAGATACACTTCACAGATCTTTGATGGATTTTATCAGCTGAGTCACGTTTCACGTATGCCTCACAACCCCAAACCTTATGATAAGACATATTAGGCTTCTTGCCATGTCATATTTCATATGGTGTCTTACTTACCTTCTTTGTGGGAATCATATTAAGAATACGAATCATTGATTCTAAGGCATAGTCCCAAAAGGATAATGGTAGAGTAGTAAGATTAAACATGCATCGCACCATACCCAATAATGTACGATTTCTCCTTTCAGATACACCATTTTGTTGTGGAGTATAATGAGAAGTAAGATTCTGGACAATTTCACTCTTAGCAAGATAATCTTTAAACTCTTGACTTAAGTATTCGCCACCTCGATCGGATCGAAGAGCTTTAATCTTTTTCCAGTTTGCAACTCTACTTCATCTTTAAACACTCTGAATGTTTCAAACACCTCAGATTTATGCTTAAGTAGATAAACAAAACCATATCGCCTGAAATCATCCGTGAATGTTAAGAAGCAGCTAGCACCTCTCTTTGACACATGTCTAAGTGGTCCACACACATCCGTATGTATAAGACCAAGTAGATCCGTAGCCTTTTCAATGTTAGCATTAAAAGGTTTCCTTGTCATTTTCCCAGAAATACAAGATTCGAATTTATCCAATGATTCATCGTCGAAACTATCCAAAAGTCCTTCTTTCGAAAGCTTTTGCATGCGAGTCTTCTCAATATGGGCAAGTATACAATGCCAAAGATAAGAAGAATCCAAGTCTAACTTTCTCTTCTTATTGATGCTAAAATTAGAATTATTATTATCATTGGTGACATGATCATTCATATCAATTTCAAACACACCATTCACAACAATAGCAGTAAAATAGAAAATGCCATTCAAAGAATTCCATTATTAAAGATAGTATGGTGAAAACCAAGGTCTATCAAAAAAGAAACGGAAACTACACCTCTAACAGTAGAAGGTGCATAATGACATTTATTCAAATTCAGTACTAAACCCGAAGGTAAAACTAGCTTAAATGTTCCTATGGCTTTAACCGCTACTTGTGCGCCATTGCCCACTTGCAGAAATTGATCACCATAAGATAACTTCCTTTTAATCTTAAATCCCTGCATGGTATTACAAATGTTAATACCACATCCCATATCATATACCCAGGAATTAGATTTGTATGATAGATTAAATAATTCAATCACAAGTAAGTTACCTGAAGTTGACGCACCAGGCTCAAACTTCTTCTTACTTGTATGCAAATCCTCGAGGTAAAGAGGGCAGTTCCTCTTCCAATGTCCATCAACATGACAGTAGTGGCAATCTTTATCCTTTTGAGAATCATCCTTCTTCTTTGGAAGATGCTTCTTAGGTTTGTTCTGATAAGTCACAACTTGCTTGCCCTTATCAGGTTTTCCTTTGCCTTTATTCTGCTTATTCGATTGCGGTTTTGGCTTAGCAACCCTACCCTTTTGTATTGCAAGTACTTAAGGCGTAGGTGCATGTGCAGGTGCTTTATCCTTCAAACCCTTTTTATAGTCAATGAGCATTGCGTGCAAATTACTCAATGTCTTCCCCTCGCAATGCATGTTGGAGTTTCTGACAAACTCGTTAAAGTCCTTGTTAAGGGACCTATTGATCAAGTTGATCGACATTGCATCGTCATAGGGTTTCCCTAGCACATAAAGCTGATCCAACATCGCTTTCATTTTCATGTAGTGTGCATTAACGGGTTGTCCTACTTGATGTTTGCAGCTGTGCAGATCGTCTACAAGATCGTAGAGCTCAACAGCTGGTGTCTTTTCAAACATATTGCGGAGCTCAGCAAGCATGTCCACTGGAGTATAGTACTCGAATTGTTGCTTGAGAGAAGCATTCATTCCGCTAAGCATGATGCAAGCTACATCAGAGTACCTTTTGTAATCAGCTTTGAAAAAAGCATGGTCCTTTATCGGAAGCATCTTCAGCAGGAGGGTGAGGACAAGGCTGGTACAATAAATCAATAGTATCAGTTACCCTCAAGACAATCCTTAGGGAGCGATACCAATCATTAAAGTTCAGGCCAGTCAGCTTCTCGCCTTCAAAGAAAGTTTTGAGGGCAGAAGACACATGTTGAGAGTTGTTTTGGGGATGAGCCATTTCTACAGAAAAAGTTCATGTATTAGTATTTTCGATAATCAGTACTTTCAAGAAAATAAAATTACCCAAGTTAATAAATTAACCATAGTATTTTCCTTGAATTACTAGTACCCATGGTGACATAATTTACTACATCAGTTGATCTGCTAGTAATAAATGTATTCAGCATGACAACTTTTCGAACAATTTAATTGACAAACTCATTTTGCAATTCTAGTATTTTAAAGGACTTACATTGCAAGTTTAATAACTTTGCATTGTAAACATGTTTAGTCCCTTTCTAATGCCTTGAGTTTCTAGATCTCACTAACTAACTCAATTAAGTCTTCTAATCTATTGAACGTAAAACTTTCAATCGAGATCTCACTCATATGAATAGTTTTCTTTCTATCACAATCTTAATCCAAGGCCCTCACTTGACTAAAATTGCAACTTTAAGTGTTCTTAATTAGATGGCATTCAACTTAAATTGTGGGTATTATTTTGATGTGTCAAATCAAAAGTTTATGTATGGAGAAGCATGCATACAACTCCATAGCATAAGTTTTATAAAACTTTTTATAGACATTTTCTTGAAGATTAAATGACCACATTAAAAAATTATAGAGTGCTAGATTATTTGTTCAGTAACCATTATCCGTCGACGCCATTCTATAATCATTTGGGAAGCGAGGGCACTTTAATTCGTAAACCCAACATACTCAGCCAAGATGAAATATCGAGATGGAACACTCTACGAATAAGGATACTAACTTATAATTAAAGCACTAGATACATTCAATAATAGTTCTCATTTAAACTTCTTCACAAATCTATTAGTTTTATATAGTTATTTAGTCAATTTATATTTTTGGAAAAAATACCCATTTGTTTACAACATTCTTTCAAAAATAAGTTAAACAAATGACATATTACAAAATATATTAGACAAGAATAACTCTAAGCATAAATATCATAAATATATGCTCTAAAAATAAATCACATAGCCACATGCATTTATTTATGGAATAAAATCTTTTACAACTAGGGTTTCAAATAGAATATTAGTCTTCCCTAATTAAAGATTTTATGATTTCATTTAAAAAATATTAAAAGATATGCCAAATATTCGTAACATTTACCACATGACAAGTTTTTATCCATGACAACATGCATGTAAATCATGGATCCACATAATCAACTAAAAACATGTAAAGATTATGTCTAAAACATATAATCACTTAAATATAGTAAAGATTATATTATTTTTATAGAATCGTTATCCAATTAATTTAATTACATGAACTAAAAATTTAATCAAGTAATTAAACCTAAAGATCTAACATGTAAATAGGGTTTACAAGAAAATCTTTTCTTAATTTAGCAAAACACAAAAAAATTTCGTGTGATCTTGCATTAGGTCAAAAAATTTCATGCCAAAAAAAATTAGTAAACCCTAAATCTCATGTTTTTATCAATACAATTATTATGATCATTAGGTGTTCAATAATTATTGCAATGTTAAAATGACTCTCTGATACCACTGTTGTTTTGTTAGATCTAAAATAACATTTATTTAATAAACAAAAACATATAAACATCATAGCACATGCGAAAGCGATTAGGATCAATTAACATAACATGCATATAACCAATTGAACATTAAAATTAAAAGAGTATTTTACCTTGCAAAGCTTTCTAGCAAAAGAATACTTCAAACCAATCCAAGATTAACCAAAGGAGGCTAAATATATGCTCTTGTACATACACCTCAAACAAGCTATTCGACAAGCTAGGTCACGCGAGCAGAACCGTGTCGTAGTGATGGAAAAAACCGAACCAAGTATGCTCTAGGCTATAGTCGGCCGAATATGGTGTTTGGCAAGGTTTCAGATATTATTTTCTTTCACTATGCATGAGCAAAGAAAACAAATGAAAGCCTTTGTATTTATAGTGTGTCAAAACCTAGGGTTAGGGGACAAAGTATTTATAGAGAATATACACTTTGTTTTAACCAAAACTTATCAACAAACACACCTGCACCAAGCCTCATAAGGCCGGCCAAACATCCCCTTAAAATAGAGGGGACCAAAAAATATTTTTTCTATTTTTACAGTTAACGCCCGTTAGTCATTTTCCATTAAATACTTAACGGTCGTTAGTCACGGTTTTTAACACTCGTTAATAAATTACATTTTAATAAATAAAATATAATTATTTAAATTAAATAGCTCTAAACTTTGTGTGCAATCCCATAGTCTCGAGTTCGATCCTAACACACGACTATTTAAATACGTCCATAAACTAACAGTTGTAACAAGAAGAGTTGAGATAAGACGAATCAATATATCAATAAGAGGATAAGTTTCTCGCTTCATAGTTTCTTGTGATCCTTTACACAACCTTGAAAATTAAGTATCATTCCTCGCTTTTGGATCATTATCGAGTTCTCAGCCCAAGTTTTAGCTCAATTTTATCGTATTTAGTAAAATCTAAAGGATAATAATTCGTCACCAATTTACATATGTCATTCTTGAATCCAAAGTAGCACTAAGACGAAGAAGCTATGTTTTTTAGCTCTTGCAACTAACTATTGATAGCAACAATACACACATCAAACTGATAATGATGCTCGAATGTCACATCATTTTTCTGTGACGTGACTGAATTGTATCTCTCTAAGTCACATTCTTTTCGAGAAAAAAACCGTTATATTTATCAGTTACAATATTTATACAAACCAAACAATAGTGAATGTGTAATAGGCGACGTTTGGTTAAGCTTATTAGTTGGGCTTAGACTTATGTTATATAAGCCATTTATGGCTTATATAATATAAGCTTATAAGCTCATGTTTAGTGTTTGGTTAAGTTTATCAAATTTGATAAAATAAAATGACAATAAAACATATGAATATTAAATAATATAGTTATTAAATATAGGTATAAAAGTCTTTTTATACATTAATGTTATATAAGTCTACTCTTTCTTATAAAAGCCACAAATGTTTGAATTAGCAAAACCTTCTTATATAAGTTTATAAGCCTTTTTATATAAGTTTAACCAAACACTTAGTTTCGGCTTATAAGCTTATATAAGCTAATAAACTTAAGTTCATTATATAAACTAAAACAAACACCCCCATAGTATTAGTAAAGGCTAATCATTATTAATCCTAAATTATTAGACTTTTAAACTATATTATAGTTGACCTGTTAAACTAGTTAAGAGAGACTTAGCACCTACTAAGTCGCCTTCTCGATTCCGCCCCTGCTCGCATTTGTGTTCTTTCACTAATTTGAGTGTGATAAAAGTCAAAGGTAACATTTGCATCTTGTACAAATTATGAAAAGAAACGACAAAAGAAGACGAAATAAATCTGAATGGCACTTAGCCAAACTGGCGAGACAGGATCACATGCACGTGTATTTATCACACAATGTTGCCTGAACCTGCACTACAACATAATTACTCCTTTTTAAATCCGTTTTATTTATTTACCCACTTTCTCCATTATCTATTTGCCATCTGTTCATTAATCGCCTGTTTACATCCCTCGACCCACATTTTATGCTAGATAAAGAAAAACGTGGTACACTTTTGTAATTGTTTCAAGCTAGCCCATGTAAATTCAACCTTTTTTTATGTTTGGTTAATTAGTTTGATGGCTTTGACCATTTTAAGTAACTTGGTATTACATTAAAGAAATTGATTGACACATTTTATTTATTAATTAAGACATTCAAACGTACAATATGTTAAAGTAACGAGACAACTGTTCAATACACAGTTTAGATTGTCTTAATCAAAAAATAAAGTGTGCAAATCATTAGCCAACATTAAAGGTGGTAAGCTTTAGGTAATATCTTTACAAAAAGTTACTAGCTTTTGAAGTTATGTTTTTAGTACATGTCATTGCATATAGGGGTGTCAGTAGGGTCGGGTTGACCCGACCCGAATCCGAACCCGAACCCGATAAGGCTAATCGGGTCGGGTGAAATCGAGTTAAAAATCTTGTCGGGTTGTTTTTTGACCCGACCCGATAACCCGATTGTATTAACGGGTCGGGTTAGGGTTGAATTAATTTTTTTGTCGAGTTCGCGGGTTAACCCGATAAGACCCGAAAATAAATTATATAACTTTTTTATAAATCTTAGAACAAATATTAGAGTTACCTAATTACCGGTGAATTACAGAATTGGTGATAATGTTAATTTGCTATTTATTTGATTCTCACGTCTAACGGATGCTGCCAAGTTTATGTTTTCATCTAATAAATCTTTATATATGGTCACATTTGGAATGTTCATATACTGAATATAATCTCTCTCTTTACGTGTATGAACTGTGAAGTTTAACTTCAACTTGTGTATCGAGCATGCCATGCATGCATGGTTTAACTTGAAGTTTAACTTCTGATGTATCAATATATGCCAAGAAAATTCAAATAATCACGTTACTTTTTATAAGCTGCTCGTCAATAGTATAACCCGACAACCCGACTCACCCGACCCGACATAACCCGACCCGATTACCACCCGAACCCGATAACCCGATTCTTTATCGGATCGGGTTGCGGGTGAGTTTTGAAAAACTAATACCCGACTTAACCCGATCCGACAAGACCCGATAACCCGATAACCCGACCCGATAACACCCCTAATTGCATATAGCGGTGTTGAAAAAGTTGACTCGATCCGAACCTGACCCGAACCCAAATCCGAACCTAAATAAATCTATTCGGGTCTGGTCACTTGGGTCCAAATTTTGTGTCAATTTGGGTTACTCAAATTGACCCGAGTTTTAATTAGTCTCGAGTTTATATTTTTTAGCCTTGACCCGACTTAACATGATCCGACTTGACCTGAACCTGACCAACACGACTTGACCCGACTCAAATAATACTTTTTATATTGCATTAATACTTAAATAAGCCACTTTTTAGACTTTTTCGTTTTACCCGGATTGACCCGAACACAGATTCTCGACCCGAATTGACCTGACCTGAATCGACAAGAACCCGAGTGACCAGAGTTCTAATTAGGCTCAGGTTCGAGTATGATTTTTTTAGCCTCAACCCGAGTTGACCCGAACCCGACTAGGTCAACCCGAATCACACCCCTAATTGCAAACAGTGTATACCAAGGTTGTTAGATCAAGATACTATGGATCGTTTTCATCATTGTAAGATCAGAATCATAAGATCGAATCGAGATATTTAAGATCGTTTTCTTATTAGTTTTTGTAATATTATGTAAATTCTGATCTTTATATATCACTAACATAAATATATATGAATGTTTCATAAAAATGACGTTCTAAATTATAATTATGAAATGTTTAAGAGATTAAAATGTTGTTTTTCAAATTCTATAAGACTTGACTAATAAATTTGTAGTTTTTTTAATTTGTAGTTCGAGAAATGTAAAATCGGACCATAATATATCTTAAAATCAAATGATCAGGATCAAGATCTTATAAGTTTCTACGCTTACAAAGTTTCTATGTAAAATCCTGATCGTTTTTACTTTACATTATTGTAAAAATTTTAAAATTCTAAAATCATAATCGAGATCTCGAAAATCATGAGATATACTGTACAAAGTTACAAACCTGTTTTTCTATTTTGTTTTTAGTTTTGAAAAAACCTACTATCATGTTTATATTGCTGATTTCATCATTAAGCAGTCTTTCAAATTTAAATATGGTGATTAGGCGAAGATTAACCGTTTTAAATTTTAAAAACCGATCAATATATCGATTAATCGGATAAGAATCGGTTAAATCAATTAAAAATCAGTTAAATCGATTAATTCGGTAACGGATAGAAATCACCCAAATAAGAGATAAATTTACGAAATTAGACAAAAATCAGCTAAGTCAGGCAAATTGGATTTCAAAATTTTTCAATTTTATATAAAAACTCCAACTGATTAATAGATTAATCTCTACTTAATCGACTGATCACTGAACGGTACCCGATCACGTAAATAACACCTAATGATTTTTGTAATCTTTGAAAATAAATGATAAGAAGACATAAAGTTACACCATAAAAATTACACTTTAAAATACAAAGTTACAAACACAAGTTTACAAACAATTTTTTAGTTTCAAAAAATGATTTGACAAACTTAAAAAAGCTCTCAAACTAAAAGGGTTTAATTGCACAAACAACATTTTGGTTTGAAAGTACAGAACACTTGAAACACAAGATGCAGTTACCAAATGTCAATGTATTTTCTTCCCAAAATGATGGCTTTTCCACTACCTCCTTCTTCATCTCCATAAAAAGCATAACCAAAATCCATCTTTTTAATGCTCCTTTACTCATCCATCAAGCAACACATTCATTTCCAACAAACCTTCCATTATCCCTCACCTTAACTTAATCTTCACACCATTTCTTATACCCTTTTCACTTTTTTACAAAACCCATAAAAAATCTTTAACCAAATTGGCAAAGAACCCATTATTTTATACCCTTTTAAACTCTTTTCAAAACCCACAAATCACATTTTCTGATACCCTTTTGGCTTCTCTACAAAACCCACAATTTTTTTTAAACCAAAATGGTGAAAAACCCAGATTTGAACTCACCAACTTATTATTACATGGCTACATTTAAGAAGTTTAAGCCTATAAAGCTGCTAGAGCCTTCATTGGGTGTATTGGGCTTTTTGTTGATTACAGTTTGTGTTGTTTTTGGGTTTTTTTATTTGGATTATAGGAGTGTTGTTAATGGGAATGTGTTTAGGGTGTCTAATGAGACTGAGAAGTTTAAGTGGTTGGATTTTAGGGGTGCAAAAAGAGTTGAGTTTTTGAGTGGAGATGGAGATTTGTGTGATGTGTTTGATGGTGATTGGTTGTGGGACGATAAGTATCCGTTATACGAGTCGAAAGATTGTAGGTTTATGGATGAAGGGTTTCGATGTTCTGAGAATGGGAGAAAGGATTTGCTTTGGACGAAATGGCGTTGGCAGCCGAAAGATTGTAATTTGCCAAGGTTAGATTTTGAATAATAATGTTTACTTTTCTATATGTTTTTTAATTTTGCTATGTGATTCGGAAATTTATGTTTGTTGGGGATGGTCAAAAAAATGTTGGACTATTTGATTCCTGGAATGAAGGGTGTGTGATTGGGGAGAATGGTCATGATAGTCAAAATAGTGTTTGTGATTGTGAAGAAGTCTTAAGCATTATTGCATTATCACCGTTTTTTAAGTATTGAAAACATGGGTGTTTGGATCTGTTTATGCAATTTGAAAACGAGTGACGAAAATAAATTAATAAGAGGAAGATGATGAAATGAAACATGGTGATGTCGATTGATGAGAATTGATTGCTTGATGGTTTTAGGTTGTTTTAGTACATGAGTACTACCGAGTACGTGAAATAAGGGAGCGTAATTAGTTATAATCTATTTTTGGAAACAATAAGGTGCAGTTAGATGACTCTTAGCCGATTATTTGATCAGTGAGGAAACTTGACAGTGCAGAATATTTCTAACAGTAGAAGATGATTATTGCCTCCAGAAATAGGCCTGAATTCTGTCTATCTGATATCTCTAGTTATTGAACTATTCTTTCTACATTCTGTAGTTATATGCGTTAATTACTATCTATCCCAATGAGTATTGCTCTTTATCTTGCATTAGACTGTGGCATGAAAACAACCCTCAGGCTTTAATACACAAGAAAGCTCTGGTTTTTTGTATATATATTGCTTTTAAGAAAACAATATAAAACGGGAAAGCTCCGAGTTGTCTTTTTTGAGAAAACATGGATCCTGATCGTTGGCGTTTCGGAACCAAAGGAGAGACAATACTTGTATGCACCAGTTCCTTTTCACATAGTTGGAAAATGCCTCCTTAATCCTTATTCGCATTGTCAAACATGCGTGTTTGAATCAGTATTCATTTATATACACACAATAGAAACGTCAGAAGATGTATTACCGTAAATAAGAACAAATGTTTACATTGCCAGTACTACTGTAAATAGTATCAAATGAAAATTATTATTTCTCCCCAATTTTGACTTGATATGCTGCAGAGGGTCAAAGTATTAACTATTTAGTTCCCGGAACGAAGGGCGTGTGATTGGGAGACTGGTTTCAGAAGTGTGTATTTTTATCAACTAGAAATATTAAGCGTTAAGCACTTGAAATAAATAAATAACTTAGGGGTGTTTGGATGTCGATTTATGCAAAGAAAAGCTATTTAATATAAGAATAAGAAGAAGCTGATTAAACCTTAAAAGTATGTTATTTTACCGGGGAACCTTCATGTTCCCTTTTACCCAAAAAAAAACCTTAAAAATATGGTGAAATGTAAGGCATACGTCGTGGATCCAAGATGGTCTCTATTATATTTTCTCTTGCTTCGGGTAGGGGTAGAGACAACAAAAAATGGGTGCGAGGATCTATGCAATTTACTTTGTCGGAATAATATCCCGTAAGAATTGCAACAAGAGATAGATAGAAACTTTTCTCATAATCCGGATAACTCTACTTTCATTAAGTAGAATATATACTCTCTCACGCGTACTTGCCTGGTTCATACAGTGGGTGTCTAGTGGAACCAACTTGCAATTTCTTCTCACCTACTTTTTAGTCAAACACTGTTTTTTGTTCACCTCCTGATAAGCACCAAGTAGGGCAGCAAAAAGGTTTGTAGGATATTTGTCGTCGCATACAGTTGAGTCCCAACAACCAACCCTTAAGCAGTATTATGGTAAATCTTTGTTGTTGATCAGTTTAATCGAGTAACGAATGCCAAGATTAGGGTAAATATCTGTTGATCAGTTATTCTTGAAAGAACTTTGTTAAGCCGCAAATTAGTTTATGAACTTGAAAGAAGCTACCAATTATTCTCGACTTCAAGCATATTAGTATCTGCTCCACTCATTATATGTTTCTGATTTCATGTTGCTATAATCAAATTAAAATAAGCATTTAAACAATCCTTTCTTTCTGGTATATGGATACACATTTAGAATAACCAGTTAAAATGCAACTCTCTAGTCCTTTTATGTGAAAAGCAAATAAGGAATTGTAAGAGACAAATATAAAGTTGCTGATTGTCCTCAACTTTAGCATTCATTGTTTAACTATTTAAGCCTGATCCAAATACCATGTAAGTTACTTCAAATGAATGCAGTGAATCTTATGTTTGTTACATGTCTTGTGTTAAAACAGATTTAACGGGAAACGAATGTTGGAGAGACTGAGGGACAAACGGGTAGTCTTTGTTGGAGACTCAATTGGCAGAAACCAATGGGAATCCCTCCTCTGCATGTTATCTTCTGCAGTTACTTCTAATAAAAGCAATGATTCAATATATGAAGTAAATGGGAACCCGATCACCAAACACAAAGGGTTCTTGGTGTTCAAGTTTAGGGACTATAATTGCACCATTGAGTATTACAGGGCTCCATTTATTGTGCTGCAAAGCCGACCGCCTCCTAATTCGCCCTCAAATATAAAGACCACACTTAAGTTGGACCAAATGGATTGGACCTCGTTGAAATGGCGAGATGCTGATGTTCTTGTCTTTAACACGGGACATTGGTGGAACAATGAGAAGACCATCAAAGCGTATGTTATCTCTTTTATCTTATGATTATTCTCCATTTGATTTTTATTGTCAGATCTTTCACTTCAGAGAATAAAAAATGATGTGAGTTAAGTTTACAAAACTACCACCAAAATTTTCAAAGTTTGTTTCTCGTTGGCAACTTTTTGTAAAAGAATTTAGAAATATGGGTATGTTTGACTTCACAAAGAGTTGATTTTGTTTGAAAAAATTGAACACTAGTTATTTCTACTATGTTTCTCATTATTTTATATGTTTAATGTAGTTGGAAATTTCAAATGATATGTGTTGATTTGAGTTTTGAACTTGAAAAATATGGCATTGAATACAAAAGTCAAACGGTTATTTTTTCATTCGAACCGAGACTTTATCATTTCTTTTTCCTTATGAATTTAATCTGTTTCATCAAGTATGTTCTGTTTGCTCATTTACTCCGTATCTTTTAATTCAATAATTTTTTTTAAGCATTTATACATTTGATTATTTTAACTTCAACTAGTAGAATGACATCCAAACACTATTTGCTGTCGATTTTCTGATTTGTTTCAATTTTATTACTCACCAGAGATTGTTACTTTCAACAAGGAGCAGAAATCAAGATGGAAATGAAAGTCGAAACTGCATACAGAAAGGCATTAGAAACCATCATATCCTGGATCAATAGTGAAGTAAACAAAACTAAAACACAAGTGTTTTTTCGCACATACGCCCCTGTACATTTCAGGTTCGTCCACTCTTCTTTTTTTTCTTACATAACTAATTTTTAACTTACATTCCATCATGCGTAAAATGAAGAAAAAAAATCTTATCAGAGGCGGGAACTGGAGAGCCGGTGGAAATTGCCACTTGGAAAGACTACCTAATCTCGGCTCTACACCAAAGCAACCATCTTCAACTTGGCCAGAATATCAAATATTCAGCGAGATGATTGCAGATCACTCAAAAAACACATCAAACGATGATACAAAAGTGTTGAAGATACTCAACACGACTATTATGTCATCAAAAAGAAAAGACGGGCACCCTTCTTTATATTATCTTGGACCGAAACTGAGCCCAGCAGCTGCCCACAGGCAAGATTGCAGTCATTGGTGTCTTCCTGGTGTTCCCGATGCTTGGAACGAGATACTGTATGCTTTGATATTGAAACAGGCAGATGTATCTGGTACAAATACTTCAGCTAGCATTTTTTGACGAGCTTTGTGATGGGGGCGAGGGAATATATTTTATTTAGTTATTGGTGAGTGGCTGAAGGCGGAGTGTATATATGAGTTACGGTGGTTAGCCCAACACATTCTGCACATTTTGTGTTAGAACTTTGAGTTCTGACGTAGCGCGGAGATGCTAAAACATGCAACTGTATATTTAAGTTGCGTTTGTTTTCCACATAGAAGAAGCCTTATAGTCTATATAAACTCTTAAAAGGATACTAGATGATACCTGAATTTATTTTAATTTACTTTCTTGGTGCAGTGCTCATTATATAATACTGTACTATATAAAAAGTATGTTACTCGGTGCATTATGTTTGGCGTACGTTTAGGCACATTATTTCATCATAACTTGTACTAGTTTGGTTATGTTTGGTAACACGTAGCAGTAAGCAGTTTTATGAGCAGAAGCAAGAAGCAATAAGCAGCAAGCAGTAGCAGTTAGTAGGAGCAGTAAGCAGTAGCTGTTTGTTAAATAAAGTGTTTGGTAAACTTAGCACGATTTTTTTCTAAAGTTTTCAATAACTATTTTTTCTAAAGTTTTCAATAACTAATTTTTCCATTGTCATAAACATTTATGGACTGCATTGTAATGTAACAGGTGCTAGAAGTTTATCCTAAAAACTGCACACCAGAACAATGTGGCAAGAAAAACTGCGGGCTTTCATTTATTTGTTTAGCTATATATAGGTGTTAAAAAATTATGCATACAAAGATTAAGATGGTGTGACTAATTAAAAATTGGTCATTTTTAAATGTAATATTTTGAATATATGAAGGGTATCATTTGATATCCAGTTTCTTATTAAAAAGTTGTAACTTGTGTCGAAGATATAACCCGTCCGATGGGCGGGCGTGATTTGTTTTTTATGAATTGTTATTTGTGCAAAAATCAAATGCAAGACATATATTGCGATAAAAGGTCTTGTTTACATGAATTGCTGCTACTGAGTACTTATGTGAAATATAGTTAAAGAGGGCGAATTCATGAAATGTCTTATTAATATGACTTTTGCCAAATGTTTTAAAATAATAATTAGGCAATTAACCTTATTCGACCCTATTCGACTCTATTCGATCTTATTTGATTAATTCGACTCATTCGACTCGCACAAGAGCTTGACATGTGTCAAACATGTTTATTTTGTGTACACGTAAGACCCGCAAGTACAAACAAGTACACTTCTTGTAATTGTACTTGTTATTCGATCGTGTGTCAAATCTATTATTCGACTTATACTTTTTTATTAAAAAATATTTTTTAAAATTCTTCCCCTTAATCAACTTTGACTAAAAAATTATCTACAAACATTACCCATTTGTTTCTTTATTTATTTATTTTTTCTTTGATATATGTATTTATTTAAATTCTTTTCTAACTTTTACCAAGTCCATCACCAGATCCATGATAGAGAAAATCTGCACTCCCACTAGTGATCCTTAGATTATCATGATCTCCATCTCTTCTAATTTCAGACCCATCAGCAGATCCATCACCAAATTATCGTGATCCATCACTTCTAGTTTTAATCTACCACATCCATCACCAAATCCATTATAAATTCATAACTATCAATCATCATCACCACAATCATCATGATCCATAAAATCAAACCAACCTTAACCGCCACTTTACCCCACTACTGATCACCAACCGTTGCTATGCCCAACACCAACCACCACCAGCCGCTGCCACCGCCATTACCTCAACGACCATATTCACACCATCACTTCAATAACGTTTAGCCGTCACTTCCACACCTCCAAATGCGCCAACACAACCATCCAAAAGCTTAAATCTATAGAGATTAAACAAGTTTTTGGTGTAGATCAAATGTTGGTGATGGATCTGGTAGAAATTTAGGTTTATTATCGGATCTAGTCATTTATGGTGATTAAGGTTCAGATCTAGAAGTTTAGGGTCGTTGAGCGCCGGTACTTTGATCGTGATTTGACCGGAGTGGCCATAGGAACACCTCGATGGTTTATCCGGAGGTGGTTTTAGCAGGCGTTCTTGCATTCCTACAGTATTTTCCATTGGTGATGTAGGTGGTTGTGATGGTAGGGTGATAAATGGATCTTGAAGATGGTGTATTAGTGTGTGTGAAATAAAAAATCAAGTTTTTAATGATGATGATGATAGATCTTGAAGAAAATAATGATTTTTTTATGTATTTATATTTTTGTTTTTTATAATTATTTAGTAGTTCTATAATTTCTTGATATTAAAAGAAAACAAAATAGAAAAAAATTAAGACAAGGGTATATTGGTTATTTAAAAATACATTGGTCATTTAAAAATATAAGTCATATAGAAACAATATTTGCTGATTTTTTTTTAAAAAAAGGTACAAGTCGAATAAAAAATGTGAAGTACACTTACAAGAATTGTACTTCTGGGCCTCACATGTACAACCAAATGATTATCACATTTGACATGTGTTAAGTTATAGTGCTAGTCGAATGAGTCGAATAGGATCAAATAAGGTCTAATAGGGTCAAATAGGGGTGATTGCCCAATTGTTTTTATTTTGGGACATTTGGCAAAAGTCATATAGTTAATGGGACATTTCATGAATTAGCCCAGCTAAAAATATGTTTAATGATATAAAAATTTGTTTCACTTGTAGCAAATTTTGAAACTCTCTTACAGTTTCTTGTGTCTAAAGCTACGACCAACTGGCCTAGCACACACATCATCCTGTTATAACTAATAAGACAAGCTCATGCAAGCCCAAGAAGTTTATATAAATCTCAAACAACATGACCTCTGTATTTGAGAATGAATTAGAGAAAAATTGTATCGTAAAAAGCTATGTAATTAGACTGATAATTTGTCCTCTACATACGTCGGTTCACTGGTGGGTTCTCTTGTGGCTTGCCTCTTTCTTCTTTTCAATCTTTTCTTTCACCATTAACTGGTAACTGACGACTTTTGTTGTTGATTTATCATCAGCTAATATTTTTGATCCCCTAAACGAATGTTGATTCTACTTTGTTTCTCTTTGTATCACCATTATTTGAGCTTCTATTCGTAGCCATTCCACTCTCACGATCCTTTGAATCTTAGGGATCTACTATGTGTGTACTTGTGGTAACACCAATAGATACATGTTCCGTAACACGTATTAATCTGAATTCAATAATATTTGTCATTGTGATTCACGACCATATTCTTCTATACCATGTATGCATATTGCATGATGCTTTCAAATTGATTGATAGTACAAATACTTTATAAGCTTGCCCATTGTTGTAACACTATTAGAGACCCTAAAACGGGTAGAACTATTATAACTTGTGGACTCATAAGCTAGATAGATAATCATAGAGTATGTACTTTAGACCCCATTGGTAGCTCAAGAAGAAAGGTTCAACCGGATCACTAATGCATAGAGCCTTCAAATTCTACCCTATAGTTGGTTTTAGGCTTAATTTGAAACAAAATAGGCAATTTCTTACTATAGCCCACCCGTTTAACCTGTACGAACCCACCCGTTTTCCCACCACTTTTTTTGTGGACAAATATTTTAGCAAAATATGTGTCACACCCTCAAAATCAGAGTTTGGTAATAGTCGGGGCCATGTGACTTCATGAACATCATACACTCAGAATATAAAGAACGACCTCTACATGTGTCGTTTTGGAAAATTTCTCGTTGATTTAATTAACGTTAACATGATTACAAGATTTCATAATTTCAAATAAGAGATTACAGAAGCAATGGAGTTTTAAAATAACAACGAGATAACATTTTTAAATGGCATAAGTATCCGAAGACAAAATCATGATGCATGCAGACTCCAGATTACTTCATATAGCAAGCAGCTTAATCACCTGAGATAAAACATTGCTAAAAGTGTCAACACAAAGGCTGGTGAGTTCATAGGTTTATTTAAATTGATAAGTCGGAACATAAGAAGCTGAGTTATACATATGATCCATTATAAATGATATAATGACACATGTAAAAATAAACACTATTGATGCCCTAAGCTCATGACACCGAGACTTTAACATAAGTATGCCCTAGATTCATTGTTTCATAGTTTCCAGAATTTCAAATGCACCCGATGGCCATATGACCTGCCAATCCCGGATGTGGGCGTCACCCCAAAATAGATCTATCCACCTTCATTCACGCTTACTCTCAATAACTAATGGTTCATGATTAGGGGCACAGTTTACAGTTTCAGATTCAGCTACTTAGGCAACATCAATAGTTAAGTTTTCGTTTCATGTTCTGCTTATGTCCGACAGTTTAAAACGAGCAATGTATCTCACCCCAAGATTTCATAAAGCGATATAAATAAGTTAAAGTGGGGGCTATAAACTCACCTCAATTGATAGGCAAGTAAGTTCAACAGTATGAAGCACATAGAAAATACACGCAAATTATTCCAACTTTATCCGCAACCTAGCATAAGCAATAGCTATCTAAATAAGTAACTAAATAATTACGCCGTCGTTACATTATACTTGCCTTTTAAATTATTTATGTAAAACATTTGCTTTTTATTAAAAAGTCAAAGTCTATTAAAAAGGTCGAATCCATAGGTCAACGCACACAAAATAGTTTAGACGACTCAAAGACAAACTTTTAGAAAAAATAGACACAACATATAATTACAATTTAATTCGGTGAAATGGTAGTTGGTCACTAAATAAGTCCACTGATTTTCTAAGTCCAAGTCCATCACAGTCCAGAAATAATACGGTCCTAGACCTAGTTTTTGTCCAACAATGATATCAGTCCTCTAGGTTAAATTTATTTTATGTGTTCATTTAATAATATATTTATAGGTCAAAATATAGCAAAGATCCCTTTTGGGTCGTCTACGAATAAATCACGAGGCCGTTTTTCGGGACCCGCTTAATTGGGTCTTTTAGTTCGGTTAGAGCCAATGGGACTCGGCATATACGAATAACTCGAAGAATGCTTAATCCCACGCTCCACGCGCTAACTGTGACACCAATTTAGTCCGGGTTATATTATTAGAGTCAATGTGACCTGACATATACGAATAACTCGTAGAATGCCTAATCCTACGCTCCACGGGCGAACCGTGATACCAATTTAGTCCAAGTTAAATAATAATATTTACTTTTATTTTTTACATTCAAAGTATAAAGTCTAGAGTAACTAATACGAAGTACATATAATTTTGATAGGGTTATTTACGTTTTCTAATACTATATGGTATGATAATATGTTGTCTCCCTCAAATAGTACACTGGACCCCCTCTCTTTTCCCTTTCAGTCTGACAACAGCAGGGGCACTCAAAATATAAAGCGAAATTTACGCACAGGGCCATTAATGGCTGGTCTTTTCTTGCAGAGGCCATGAAAAAGTGGCTTTTCCAAAATGGCCTTGATGCTCGGGTGAAAGGTAATACGAGGAACTTTTTGGCCACTTGTCACGCTATCGTCCGTCTAAATAAAAAAACCAAGGCCTCGTTTTCATCGAAGGGACAAAGGCAGTGTTTGTGTCAGCCTTGGGGTGTTAATGGTGGGCCCCCGTCTGATTAATATTCTGACAATTTGATGCTCGGTGGTTTTGTAACCCGAGGTTCATTTGTATATAATTCATGCTCACCCGAGCTTCATTTGATACGTACTACTTTCAAATAATATCTCAAAACCTTTCACCCGAGTTTTATTAAAAATCAATTTTTTTAGCAGTTAGGTTATGCCAAATCCACAATCTCTCAATACCAAAAACCCGAGTTTTATTAAAAATGGAAGTTTTTAGCAACTCGGTTATGTTTAAATCATAATCTCTTTTATATACTCCCGAGCATATTTAAATATAGCGGAGCAGCTAGAGTCTAGTTGGTGGTTTTTTGTTCATTATACTTTATGGCGGTATGTTATTTAATGAATATTTAATTTCATTATTAAATTTTAATGTTTATTTGTTATACATTATTGATATGTTTTTATTGTAAAATTTTAGGATTATAGTGTTACGTTGACGTGTAGAAGCAAGTTATCCTTGTTACCGTTTTTCAGAGAAAGATTTACAAACACACCAAAAGAACGTTTGTTTAGGCAATCATGTTTTGGTTGGTTGTGGAATTTGCCAGAATGCGTAGAGACTGGTCTTTTAATACATTTCCTTGCTTGTTGTCAAACGGATTTTGTAGAAGAAGAGACAGAAAATGTTCCGTTATGTTATGATGTTGGTGGTCATATTATAAAATTTGGCAGGGAAGAATTTTGTTTAATGACCAGTTTAAAATTTGGTGTACAGTTTAATGGTAGTTATTTAAAGGGGCCAATGCCTTTTAGGAGACGTGTTTTTTCATCAGCTTATGATACTCGTCATATACTCGTTAGGGATTTATATAGATTTGTTAAAAGCGATGCATTTGAAAACCTAAATGACTATGATGCTGTACGGATTGCGTTGATAGCTGTGTTGGAGTTGGTGCTACTTGGGCATGAGTCTAGTTACGTTGTCCCAGAATGGTGCTTTAGGTTAGTTGAAAATTTAGATGCATGGAACTTGTATCCGTGGGGTTCGTATGTTTGGTCCACATTGTATAATCAGTTAAGGAATGTCGTATACGTACGTGCCGAACACCACCACGCGAATGTAGACAGAGACCAAGACGATGAACCACCCAAGTATCAATTAATGGGTTTTACATGGGCTTTCAAGGTATGTAATATGTTGTGTTTTTTGTAACTAAAATATACTACGTGTATAATTTGAAAACCATTTATTTTCAGGCTTGGATGTTGGAGAATTATAGCGTTAAAGCGGCGGAATATTTCACACGGCTTGATGGTTATCCCCGATCAATCCGGTGGTTTCGAGAAAAAAAGTTTTTTCGTAGACAAATTCCTACTTTAATTGAGGTGAGTTCTACGAAACTTAGACATTCCTATTTGGAAATAATGTATTTCATAAATTGTATATGTGTTTAATTAATCTTATAATATTTCGCAAGGGTGTTATACCAAACGAAAGGTTGTTTCCCGACGAAGTTGAGATGTCGACAGACTGGTGGATTGATAGCCTTAGATATTTCAATAATGAGATTCATCAACCGCCCCAAATACCTGAGTTTGATAACCGATATAGTCGGGATGATGTACCAGCAGATGTTTACTTAGTTATGATGGAAAAGGATCGAATTATCCAAGAATTGAATGCAAAAATTATGGTAAATGGTTAACATGATGTACGTAAATGTCTATCATCGAAAACTTGACGTATAATTATTCCAACTATTTTAATGCAGGCATTACAGGGTTGTGGCCAAGTCTCACCAAATAAAAATGTCGTTAATGAATCTGTTTTTGGTGGGTTCGGAAATGAGTTTAATGGTACTCAATATAGTGGTTTTGTTAACATTGAGGTAATTTGTATTTTTTAATATAAGTGTCATGTTACTTTTACTTTTATGTTAATTAAAAATTACTTCGAAAATATTCTATGTTAGGACCAACAACAAGATGGTTTAGGTAATTTTACCCCCGTTGGTAGCCACTTCTTTGACGATATTCGAATTCCGTCGCCATATACGCCGTCTAATAAAGTGACTCCAAACGTTTCGTTCGGGCAGCCTGCTAAGCCATCCTCAAGTCATAGTATGTATGAAATGAATAACCCGATGCCACACGAGGGTTTTGGTGGGTGGTCTAAGGTTGATCGAACATTTGAGGGTAGCTCTTCACAACATCGTGATATTCGTGACATACACCCAGTAAGTAAATCATTAGTATTATTATATTATTTATACAAGTTAATAATTTAAAATGTTTAATTTAAAAATTGTTAAATTGTTAATAATTGTCAGGAAATGATAAACCGTGAAAGAAGAGCACGTCGTCCAGGACCACAAAAAATGAGTCCATTTACATCTCTTCCGCCCACAACCAAATTAGGTCCTGGAAAACGTGGTGGAAAGTCAAAAAATAAGAGTGTGTTCGATAACATTACAACCTTTAATCTGGGTGATGAAGAGAACGGCGAATATTGTTTTCAGCTTCAAAATCAAAGTCAAGCCACAAAAGAATTTGTTTCGTTTGAGAATGTGGATCCCGCTAAGGTATTTATTTAGCTAAATATTTTTAAAACGTTATGTTAATGCATATTGATTCTTTATTTGTTTGCCATGTTTAGGTAACGCGAGGAATGTATGCAACATACGAGGATTTTATGGAGAACCCGGGAGATATATACTTGGATTGTCATGTCAAGGGTTTTCTTGTTATGGATACGTTCTGGTATGAACTGGTTCCTCACCTTGCCAATATAAGCATTTCAAAGCGTAGTTCTGTAATGGCTGGTTGGTTGTCAGATGATGTAAGTTTTTTTTTGTGTTCAAGTATTAACAATTTATTTACTAGCTATTTAAAAAAAAATTTATTTTTTGTTGAAACAGCAAATTAATTGTTGGATTGAGTTGATGGTTAGGCGTCGACCGCGTGGGGCTGATTGGACAGTTGCTAAAACTGGGACTGCAACGTATTACCCTGGATCAAATGTTTTTTATCTTTTATTTGATAGGTTCTTGATAGGAACTTTGAATGGTACGACGTGTCCATACCCAGCGTGGCATGAAGTACAAACTGTAAGTATTTCCATTTATATGTTATCATGGTAACATACATTTAATAGTATTTGATATAAATGATATGCGTTTTACTAATTATTTCTATATAAAAATGATTTACATTTGTAGGTGTTTATGCCAATCAATTGCGGTAGTAGTCACTGGGTAACCGCTATAATTAATTTAATTACTGACCAGGTGTTGATCTTAGACTCATTACATTGCGATAATCGAAAGGTTGCCCTGCAGAAGCAATTTTCAGAATGGTCAATTGTGGTGAACGACCTTTTGTATCGTCAAGGTTATTTTAGAAACCGCATACGTAGACCACATGATTTCAAAGTATCCTACAACGAGGTCAATTTTCCAGTACCACAACAAGGAAACTATATGGATTGTGGGGTAATAACATGTTGGTTGATATACAACCTTTCTCAAGGTAGAGTCCCTAAAGTTGTAGGTGAAACTAATGCATACTTTCGCCAAGTTAGAGAAGAAATGTCGAAGAATTTCTATACCCATCGTTGCGAGGATACAAGGGATTGTGGCTATACACAGAATTTGGTTGTTTGAATGTTAGCTTTCAATCTCTAAGTGTTAAAAATAAAATTATCTGGTTTTTATTTTATTTCGTTGAAATTGTATGTTTGTTGTTATTTAGTAATATTCATAAATCAAAGTTTTTAAGAAAAAAAGCTCCTGGCATAGATGTGACTTATAAATTAAAAAAAAGCTACTGACATTGATGTGACAGAACCCTGACATAGATGTGACTTATCAATTAAAAAAAAGCTACTGACATTGATGTGACACAACCCTGACATAGATGTGACTTATCAATTAAAAAAAAGCTACTGACATTGATGTGACACAACCCTGACATTTAAAGTTGTTAGTGTGACAATACAATGAATTTATGTTTGTCTTCTAAAAAAATTCCCGACCTTAATTTTTTTAACCACTATATATACATATGTTAAATGCCAACATATTTTGTTAAATAAGTCAATTAGTATGGCTGAAGATAACAATTCTCGTTACCCAAAGAATTTGTACAATTTTGTTGGTTCCGCCACACAACCTAATATGGCACGTACTTCCTCCCCAGGTCGTCTAATTGCTTCACAACCCAACCAGCCCCTTCCTTTGACCCCGGTTGTTTTTCCAACTAGTGTTGAAAAACCATTGAGGATCATACCAGGACCGGCTGGTATTCTTCAGCAAGCAAAGTATAAAAAAGCAACAGTGACAAAAGAAGTTGGTGATGTTGTTGGAACATCTACCCAAGATTATGTGAAGAAAATAGTTGAAGATGCAAGTGAGGATGATCATTTTACGCGTGGCCCATGGATATGCGCAATACAGTATTTAGCTGATGAAGGCAGTAGTGTGATCGGTTGTTTAGGTGACATAAAAAGTTTTATGACACCTAAAGGGAAACTTGAAAGAGTTGTTGCGGTAGTTAAAAGTTGTAACCTAAATTCAATTGGGGACCTAAGTGTAACACTTAAAGATACATCTGGTGTTGTTGCTGGTACAGTTCATCACAAAGTTATTGAAAAAGAGGCATACAAAAAGTCAATAGCAGTTGGAGCTGTGTTGATACTTAAAAACGTGTCCGTGTTTAACCCCAAACCAATGGAATATTATCTTAACATCACCTTGAAAAACATTGTTACGGTGTTTGACAACAATGTCATTTATGGTTATTTTTAGTTTATGTTTTACCTTGTGTTCTTTGATAAGGAGATGTTGTATATGTACTTTTAGTTTATGGCTGTATTTGTGTTGTTTTCTAGGGTTTCATTGCTGAATAAATTTAATAATTGTTACGGTGTTTGACAACAATCTAGTGTGTCATTGCAAACCATATATTACATTGATTAGAAAACATTGTACAGTACATAACATAGTAACTTGCACGAACACAAAACACAAAGACATATTGTAAACACTGAAATTATTTGAAAAACACATAACGTCTTAATAGAAACCTAATTGCCGTATATAACTTCATTTTGTGGTCGGTCAACCAGAATTAAGGATTCCTTGTATGGACCAACGATGAATGAGCCACGATTTCCTTGCATAGCTCCAAGGTTTTGAAATGCTTGCGAATTTTGGTTGTACACTTGCACAACATTAAGAAACATTACTCTGTTGACATCAGCATCAATTATTGGCTCTCCATCAATTGTAAAGCCTAATAATTTTGGCAGATCATAATAGGGCATCACACGAGTGAATAGTAATGTAGTTGAATTAATAAAACCAGCATCATCAATTCCTAATAGCCATGCACAAATAATCCTCACATCTTCATGAATGTAACTTCCAGAAATTACAAGTGAGGTTCCAAGATTAGTAACATAAAACGGTGGGGGAATCATTGAAGTAATAGTTTCAGGAATGTTTTGTACATGAAATCGTCTAGCAAGTAAATCAAACGAGACAATTAAGTAAACTTTATCTGAAAAAATACCATCAGGATTTAAATATTCAGAGCCCACCCAAAATTTTTTACCACCAACCACTGCTTGCCCTTTCCTTTTTATTCGAATGCTATCACGTGGTAAACGATCAATAGGAATACTGGTCCATCTATTTGACCTTAGTGTAAACACATGAACGTACCATGGTCCCTGTGAGTATAGGGGGTAGTTTATTTTCAAAAGGGTTGTGTCTAACGTTCTTGGATGAACACCAAAACCAAATATCATTTTTGGTGAATTTGGTTGAGACACGAAGTTTGGTAGAATAATAGAAACACACTTTTGTATTGAAGGGTTCCACAATACAAGAGCCATATCATCAGCATACGCGAAGCACCATATACCTTCTGAAGTCGCTATTGGCTTAAGAGCATTTAGATTTAATTGAGAATGAATACGTGTGCAAAATCGATCATTATGCACCGCATACAAGTATCCATCATTTCCTTGCTTATATGCCAAATATAAAAAAAAAGGATTTGTGGTGCGTGAACCATAACTACGTATGAAGTCCCTACCTTGGATCTCATAACGCCATCTCCTACAAACGTTGCGAAAACGAACTAAATCGTCAACACCAGACTTGAGCATTATTTCTCTTTGAACTTCAAACGGTATATAATCAGACATTGTTAAATTATAAATATTTCAGATATCACAATTTGGAAATAATCAAAAACTTCTAAGAATTTATATTTGTGAAGTTGATTATTTAAATTAAAAATATCATTGTTTATTCTGACGTTGATTAGACTATTCACTGACAGTTACATTGTCTCAGGGATTCTTTCCCGAGTATAAAAATATCATTGTTTATTCTGACGTTGATTAGACTATTCACTGACAGTTACATTGTCTCAGGGATTCTTTCCCGAGTATAAAAATATCATTGTTTATTCTGACGTTGATTAGACTATTCACTGAAAATTACATTGTCTCAGGGATTCTTTCCCGAGTATAAAAATATCATTGTTTATTCTGACGTTGATTAGACTATTCACTGACAGTTACATTGTCTCAGGGATTCTTTCCCGAGTATAAAAATATCATTGTTTATTCTGACGTTGATTAGACTAGTCACTGACAGTTACATTGTCTCAGGGATTCTTTCCCGAGTATAAAAATATCATTGTTTATTCTGACGTTGATTAGACTAGTCACTGACAGTTACATTGTCTCAGGGATTCTTTCCCGAGTATAAAAATATCATTGTTTATTCTGACTTCATTATATCAATTTAAATGGATCTATTTAAGTATCAACTTAAATTTCTTTTGTTAAACAAATACACATAATCTTTTTAGAAACTTAAAAAAATGTCTGACTACATTCCCTTTGACATTCAAAGAGAAATCATGGTTAGGTTGCCTGTAGAATCTTTGTGCAGGTTTCGTCTTGTATCTAAGCGATGGAAATCTTGCATTGATCGACGAAGTTTTATTCGTCGGTTTGGTTCGCGTGAAGTTGATTATTGTAGTTTCATCTTACAATTTAGGGAAACAGATGAAAGTCAAATGTACATGGTTGATGCTGACTTAACATTTACACTAACAAATTCTACAGTTAATGATCCTGCTCTGAAGGCACTTGCAACGTCAGAGGGGATTTGGTGTTTTTTAGTTACCAATGATGTTGCACTTCTGTTATGGAACCCGTGTATGTCAAAGTCGGTAACCATATTGACACCATTCCAACAACTTGAACCTCCTGCTACTAAAAGAATTTTTGGGTTTGGGGTGTATCAACCAACACAAGATCCAACTATTGTCAAAATTAATTATGCTATAAATGGTCAGGGTACATGGTCTGTATCAGTATTTCGAATGACTACCCGGTCATGGACCAATCTTGACTCTGTTGGTTTTCCTGATGCTACAATTAGAATTAAGAGGGGTAGTCAGGCAGTTGTTGATGGTAAAATATTTTGGTCAGCTTGTGAAAAATACGTTTGTGATCAAGGTTATCTTCACAGAAGGTACGTGATCGTGTCATTTGATTTGCTTACCAATCAAATCTTAGTCCAAGATGTTCCTCAAGAAATCATTAATCACATTCCACCGCCATTCACGGTTACCCAATCTGAAAACACTCTTGTCCTTGGTGGTAGTACAACTTGGGAATACGGTAGGAGTGCAATGGCATGGGATTTATTGTTGAACAGTGGAATTGTTAGTGTTGGTCCATTGCATTATTTTCTCCCTATGCCAATTGAACATAGACCCAAAATTTTGGGATTCACAAATGATGATACCCCAATTTTTGAGATGAGCATTGGTCCATACGGTCAACCACACATACTAGAAACATGGAATCATGAAATGGGAACCTTTAATAACAATGAAGCTATTGAAGGAATCCCGGGTTCGTTTATGGTTGGCCCGTACAAGGAATCTTTATTCCTTTTAAACCGTCCATTTAGTGATATAATTGCATAATGTATTTTACCTTTATGTATTGTTTAAAAAGTTGTATTTCTATGTAATAGGTTATCTTATTTCAATTCTGTCTTAATCAAAAACTTAAAATTTGATTTTAAATATTTATTTCGTAATGTAATGTTTAAAATGAAATTTTTTATTTATTAATGTTTACATGAAAAAAAAATTGTCTTTGTCATTTTTTGATGCTCTCTATAAAACACTCCCGACTATCTTTTTAATTATTACTGACAATGATTAGACAAGTCTCTGTCATTTTTTGATGCTCTCTATAAAACACTCCCGACTATCTTTTTAATTATTACTGACAATGATTAGACAAGTCTCTGACATTTTTTGATGCTCTCTATAAAACACTCCCGGCTATCTTTTTAATTATTACTGACAATGATTAGACAAGTCTCTGACATTTTTTGATGCTCTCTATAAAACACTCCCGACTATCTTTTTAATTATTACTGACAATGATTAGACAAGTCTCTGACATTTTTTGATGCTCTCTTTAAAACACTCCCGACTATCTTTTTAATTATTACTGACAATGATTAGACAAGTCTCTGACATTTTTTGATGCTCTCTTTAAAACACTCCCGACTATCTCTTTAAATGAGATATAAATGTTTATCCTAACAACGATTAAACCGTAACTTTTTAAAATGTATTCAAAGCAAAAATCATTCAAATGTATAATTCACTTTCTAGATCAGGAACGGGGTGCTATGTTGCGTGCAGATATGACGTACTCAATGTTACTTGAGATGATATACAACAAGTTCAATTTGAATCCCGGTGAAAAAATACAACTTTCGGTCAAACTATCTTCAATTGATAGTATGCTAGATATTACTGACGACAATGAGGTATCTTTTTTTGTTGAATGTGCTTGTTCGTCTCCTAACGAAATACCCAACTTGTATGTTCGTTTACAAAAAAAAATGTTTAATTTTTTCGATGATAACGATTTTCAAAACAAAGAAGAACAAACTGATGAAGATTCAGAAAATGATATTGTAGATTCTGGATATAAAAATGAGGCTGATTTTACAAAACGAGGATCTTCATTTGCTTTTTTATCGGACGAAGAAAATGACAACAACGTAGATATTAATAACGAAAAGGTTGATTCTGGATATAACAATTATGCAAATTTTACAAAACCAGGTTCATCAAGTGCGTTTTCTACACTTGAAGGAAATGAATATGATGATAATTCATCTACACATGATAATAATACTACTCAAAAACCGTTTTCAAATAAATGGAAAAATTTCATGTCAAACTTACCTAACCTCCCAGAAACCCCTTTTTATAAGTCAAAACCTACGATATCAAGGGATTACAATAAAGATACACAGGTTTACGTTGGAAAGGTGTTTTTAAGTTTGGAAGCCCTAGATTTGGCGGTTAGGTTGAAAGTTATAGAATCTGGTTATTAATTTAGATCTAAAAAATCAAACATCAATACTCGTGTTTATCATTGCTATAACTTTAAAGAATGCGACTGGATTATTCGGGCAAGACGTTGGCCAAAAACAGATGCTTTTGAGATTACAAGCATGACTGATATTCACACATGTCCAAAAACACAAACTTTTCCAAACCACAGAAACGCAAACAAAAAAGTTATTGGTCACATATTTAGAGAAGAGTTAAAAGACGATAAACGTGATTTTAAAAGTAAAGATATACAAAAGGCCATCATGTCAAAATATAAAATAAGTATATCGTATCAACAAGCGTGGAGAGGTAAGGATTATGGGTTACACATGATTAGGGGATCGCCTTATGATTCCTTTGAAATGTTACCATATTATTGTTACAATTTAACAAAAAAAAATCATGGAAGTGTCACACGTATCAAGACAAACGAAGAAGGAGTTTTTGAGATGCTGTTCATTGCCCTAGGTGCTCAGGTCAGTGTTTTATTTTATATATTATTCATTCATAATTATACTATTGATGCAATTTTTTATATGTTAATTTTTTTTTATTTTTTTACCTACAGATCCGAACGTTTCTTAACCAACTACGCCCTTTGCTTATAATCGACGCTGCACATTTGAAGGGTTTGTATAAGGGTGCAAATTTGTTAGCTGTGGGGATGGATGGAAACAACCAAATTGTGCCGATCGCTTTTGGTATATGTCGAGGTGAAACTGGCACAAACTGGTCGTGGTGGATGTCGGTACTTAAAGAATGTATTGGTGAAAACCCAAATATGATTTTCATATCCGACAGACATGCAGCTATAGCTTTGGCAGTACGAAACGTGTTTCCATTAGCGTTTCATGGTATATGTTGTCGACATCTAATGATGAACCTATCGTTGAAAAAGAAGAGGACCAAAAAAATTTACTGGAAGATTTGCAAGGCTTACACGGTGGAGGATTTTACATACAACATGAACATACTTCAAGCAGTTCAGCCTGATGCGTACCAGAAGTTAATTGAAGCAGGTCCTCAGAGATGGTCAAGAGCGTATTCTCCCCGCCCCCGCTACAATTATTGTACTTCTAACAGTGTCGAGTCTGTTAATAATTGTACAAGAAAGACAAGAAGGCTACCTATAACAATGCTGACAGAGTCGTACCGGCAAATGGTGCAAAATTGGTACTACGATCGGCGTGAAGCTGCAGGTAGTAATGTTCATAATTATAAATGTAAAACTCTAAAAAAATTATATATAATCAATAATCTGCCTTTTTTCTACCAGCAAATATGAAGTACGAAATCACAAATTGGGCGGCGGATAAGGTGGAGAAAAGGAAGATTAAAAGTGCAATATGGATCGTTCACGGCGTCAATCAATATCAGTACCAGGTTATGGATGGTCATTATACCCGATTGGTCGACTTTGGAAACCATACATGTGAATGTCGTAAATGGCAGATTTCAGGAATACCTTGTGGGCACGTGATAGCTGTAACTAGATTTTTGCATACAACAGATTGCGTACAATTTGTAGCAGATTGGTTTAGAAAGGAAAAATACCAAGCCACGTACGCAGAATCCATTCACTTTGTTGGAGATGTGCATGAATGGGAGTTTCCTTCAGATATACTCCCCATTATACCTCCTCAAATGTATAGCCCACAACCTGGCCGTCCTAAAAACACCAACAGAATATTGTCACAAGGTGAGTTACCAAAGGGTATACATTGCACCAGATGCAATGAAGGGGGACACAGGTGTGATCAGTGCAAAAAATCATACATCCCACAACCACCAGTAAAGACTCGCCGACAACAAGTTCCAACAACAAACAAAAATAATGCTAGTCCCGTCGACGAATTTAACGAGAACACTTTTAACGATTTCGGACAAAACGCTTCACATCCATTTCAACCTAGCTTTCATAACTCATACCCAACAGATCATTTCCAAACGCATAACCCTGAAGTACCACAACCATTTCAACCTAGCTTTCATAACTCATACCCAACATATCATTTCCAATCGCATAATCCTGAAGTACCACATACTGATAACGTTTATGGGGGACAAAGCTTTAATCACAACATATATCCCTCACAACAGTATGATCATACAGAGAGAAATGACTATCAGAACACATCTTTTGCGAACGAACAATACAATTCACAACAATACACCTCGCAACACCTAGATGATATAAAACCTAACAACTCTAGTTGGTTCAACAACTTTGGTTTTTAAGACACTAATTTGTTTTCCGTATTCTCAAATTGTATTTGGCCTTGTTTGGTGTATCTTGTAATATAGTTCCTTTAACGAATAAATTTATTTCATATAATCAAACAACCACAATGAATTATACCCTGCCATATCATTTATTATAGATTAAAAAGGTGACAAGACATTACATTCTGACATAAAAGGACTAAATGCGCACATCTATATAATGCACCTTCAAACAAACAGATATCACAATATCTAGTAACCCATTTTCATATTCCAAACATGAAATACACTATCCGCTTGCACCATTATGGAAGGTTCTCTTCACCCCCTGGAAGAAAATTTGTTGGTGGTCTCATTGCAACAATTGACCAAGTCGACCTTCAGACTTTTTCAACAAATAAAATAAAATTTATTTTGACCAACAATATAGGATACGATCCTACCTCCTCAACATTTTTATACATAAAAAAACCTAATTGTTCTCTAGATTCAGGCCTGCACTCATTCGACGATGCTTTACAAGACCGTGAATTTATCCAAACATATACGCATGTTCCTGGAACTGAACTACATGTATATGTGTCTCGTGTCAATTTATCACCTTTGGTTGTGGCGGAACAAAACATCGACAAGGGTAACAAGCAGAGAAAACAAGATAAGCCTTCATGTTCAAGAAAACTATTTGAGTAATTTGTAATAAGTGGGGACATCTTCATTATTATATGGAATGAATTTGTAACACACTACTTTGTAATGAATGCCCAACTTGTAGCTTTCAAAATGACTAGTCTTATCAATCCTACAACTGAAATAAATAAACTAGTGTTTGCATTTCATCTTCTTGTTATATATATGTACTTACATTTAGACTACAATCCATACTCATCTTTATTTCAATCTTCTCAAAATAAAAACATGTCTACCTCAAATCAAAATACATTCAAATTTCAAGTCAACCACAATGGCCAGTTCAAACTTAACCCCCTAAGATATGAACACGGTTCAGTAATAGATGTTAGTGTTCCACCAATGTTGTATGCAGATATGGTTAGTTACATAAAATCAAAGCTAACTGTTCTATATTACACCCATATAACAATTGACAACATATACTACACACTACCACAAATCAACAACTTACAAGGTCTGAAAAAACTCAAGAGCGATTACGATATCGATGTTATGTACGACATTGCTAAAGTTGTTGGAACACTCAAGATTTACGTTTCTCATCAACCGGTAGATTTAACCACGACGTTGATTCCAAATGACGGTTCACTGGAGGAATCGTTAACAGGTATCATTTCTGAAGAAACAAACCTAAAACTACAAGAATCACTCCGGTATCTACATCAAATGCAGAAACAGAAGAATAAAAGGATAGATCAAAATAGATCGTTCCAAATAGTTACAAACACAAAACCAGCTACACCATATACCCAACTCAACTACAATTTTCTAGTTCACAATAGTGGCCAATTGGTAATAGATGCAACTAATAACCCAACATATGTCAACGGTGGTACGATGATGATCAACATACCAAGAATGAAACTTAAAGATATTAAACAATATCTTTTCAACATTCTTTCTTACAAAATTCATGCTCTTTATTACAAAATAAATTATTACGAGAAATCTCACACAATCAAACTAAGAAACAACTATGACATGCATGTCATGTTCGACATCTCAGCAGCGCACGGCATGTTGGAGATATACATCGACCATGTAGGTGTGGATTTTATTATACCAAACTACATATGTTCAAATGCTGCCCTTGCAGAAATGATGGCCGATGTAATAACAAGTTACGAAGGTGAAAATGAAGATGAAAATAAGGAAGTAACACAAAATGATTTCACAAATGACCAAATGATTGAATGGGCAGAACAAGAACACCTGGAGAACGAGGAGATTAAGGAAATTGCCCGCCTCAGACCTAAAAGGTTCCTCTTATCTACTAACTACAACTAACATCATTTGTTAGTAGTACTACATCATCGGTTAGTAGTATTCAAACTTTCTTTGTAATATGCAAACTTTAATGTTTAATATATTATTTTTATTTTATTTATGTATCAAATGTCATGCGAATATTATTACATTACTCATCACATGTACTATGACATTTGTTTGATTCGAATATCTAAATTAGTACATCAAATCACTGACAATGTCGTTCATCTCATATGATTTTTCCCGAGTATATCATTGCCTTAGCTGGATGGGCACATGCTTTCACTGCTTTAAATGTCAAGGAATCTGTGGACCATTTTTCTCAAATTATTTGAAGCAATTCTGATATCATTATTATAAAGCTGTGATAGCAACTACACATATTCATAGTCTCTATATATATCTTCAAATTAATCTCTAACCCACACAATAAACATACAATATTTCTCCCACACTAACATAATATGGATGCTTCTTCAAATCAACTTAGAACAGATGTTATTCAGAGCATAGAAAGGGATCTACAGCATGATATCACACTTGCACACAATTTGGTGACAGAATTGAATTGTTACTTCCAACGAATGCGTGCACGTGAACCACGAATTAGGTTGGTGGAGTCTATGCAAATGACAACAGTTACCAGTTACGGGTTGCATACACTTCTTATGGCTCAAGAAGCAGATCAACGTATGTATGACAACTTGAATGAAGCAAGGAAAAATTTGATTATAACTATTGCTAAGAAGGAACGATTAATTCGTAACTACAGATCGATATAAATTATCCAATCCTGTAACAACATTAACTTCTTACTTTCATCTTTTGTGTGTTCCGTTGTTTTTAGTAATTCTAATAATATTATGTTTTAAAACAACCCTGAATGTATCGAGTAATTAATGTTTTATCATTTTGCAAATTATAGTATTTAACTACTAATTTGCAATTCTAAATATATCGTAACATATATCTCAACCATGCATGTACAGGAAATTAATATATATTCTTTTTTAAACATAATATTTTTTTCCTTTCTTTATTATTTTTTTTCTTTTTTAACGTTATACAATTTTTTTTTTATCAAAAAAATCACGAGTGTGATACTTTGCCCATTAATATAGTATTCAAAATGGCAATTATATTTTTTTGGCTTTATAACTACGTGAATAGCTCTTTAAAAACTACTCAAATTGCCAAAAAAATTTAGTTAAATATAATCGTAAATATAAACCAAACATGCGCAAAGTAGGGGATACACACGATTTTTACTAACTTTCTAAACATTTGTTAAACTTATTAATTTACAAAACTCAAAAAAAAAAAAAAAAAAAAACAAAAATGAAGCTCGGGAGCTAATAAAAACGACATACAAATTGTCAGTATTAAATAGTCACCCTGATAGCCGGGTCCCGCCACTAGCTGACACAAAAACTACCTTTGTCCCTTCGATGAAAACGAGGCTTTTTTTTTTAATTTAGACGAACGATAGCGTGACACGTGGCCAAAAGTAGCTCGTATTACCTTTCACCCGAGCATCAGGGCCATTTTGGAAATCCCACTTTTTCATGGCCTCTGCAAGAAAAGACAAGCCATTAATGGTCCTGTGCGTAAATTTCGCAAATATAAAACATATTACTAAAACATTTGGTCTCTTTCTCTCTCGTCAAGTTAATACTCATACACAACACCATTGATAATTTACTCAACTCGCGACTCATTTTCTACTTTACGACCTTGATACTCGACGGTTTTTTGAAATTAGACTTGCAAAACGACCCTTACAGCACGGACTACAAATCCCAGGACAAAACGACACGTTGTTACGTAGTTTGGGTCGTTATTTTACGAAAGAATGCCATGCGATTTGCTAAAACTCAAAACTCTTAACTTTTAGAAGTACACGACTCGCATGACACATGAATGGTTCGTTTAGGCTTGCATGTTAAGATTTAAAACAAGTCATGTAGAAACATTTGCACCCCAAAAACTATCCCACGTGAGATATGGTTCACCCATGCATGAACCCACATCACACGACCATATATTGTTCCACCTTGGATTCGAGTGTTTTCAAAATGTTTGTTAGAGGCAAGTACAAGTAAATGACGGAACGAAGAAATGAAAATGAGTTGTGTGCTTACAAAGTTTGTGCGAGCTAATGAGATGATAACGAGACCTATGAAAATAGTTACTAAACCCTAGATAGTACCCAAGCTTAACCACGAGTTTAACCCGAATGCAAACTAAAACCCGCTTCCTTTATAACCCAACAAGTCGATGCGCAACCTTAGCTCGGAATACCCATCACTTGCAAGTTTTCTATGTGGGTTTTTGTATGGTAAAGTTTTGAGTGATTATGGTGTAAGAAGTATGGATGAATGGAATTTGGGAGTTAGGGTTTTCTGTTTATATTGTTTGATCCGAGAGGAAGAGTGAGGAAATGAGAGGGTGTTGTGTTTCTGATGGTGTTGTGTTGTCTCGGCAGAAACAAAAGAAAGAGAGAGATGAGATGTGATGTTACTTTGTGAGGTTTTGGTGAAATAAATGGTAGGGGTATATTTATACTCGTAGGTTTGTAGAGAGAAGGAAAGATGGAGTGGATTTTGATAGTTTGAAAATAATAAAATATGTGTAAGTGATTTGATAAAAGAAATGAGGCAAAGTATTGATGGATTGAGGTGTTTGAATCGGCATGGGATGAAAAGGAAACAAAGAAAATGAGTGTTGACTAAAGTAGAATGAAAAGTAACTTGTAAGATTGCTTCTTATAGCTTTATTATTGTTTATGTTGGTGTAGTAGTGGAGGGTTTAAGTATTTATTTAGAATAGTGAAATTGTAGTCATGTTATAGGGATGGTGAGGTACAAGTAAGATGAAAATGGGTATAGTAGTGTAGTAAAACAAATGTAGGTAAATTGAGATGATGAAAAGTTTATGGTGAAGTTTTATATGGCTTTTTAGTTTAATTTGTTAACGTGAAGCGATAATGTTTACTTGTTCAAGTGATGAATGACACGAATCTCCTACTGACTCGATATGATGCTAAGCTAAAACTAAATGACGCATGGAAAACTTTAAGTCATAAAGCATGTCATAAAGATGAGACAACTTCTCAACTGCTAAATCTATGGGTTCACAGCTTGAATTTAATAATAACGAGGGAAAATACAGAAGAAAAATTCACGATTGTCACATTCTCCCAAGGTTAGAGAATTTTGTCCGCAAAATTAATTCGTTAATATTCGTAATAAGTATTTAGAATAGATATAATAGTATAATAATATATCGGCCTATATTCGTTTCTTTGTCGGTTCACACGATGGCGTTCTTAGCAATAAGGGTAGTGACGGAAAATATCACGTAAAAATATCATAAATATTTAGTGGTCGTTAATAGGGACGTACCCTTAGTTATGCTCAGTCTCTGAGATTCCTGACCTTCCACGCAACTGGTATACCCACGGGCGGGTTTCTTCAGTTTCAACATGAATTATAACTCCGAGATTCTTCCCCTTGGGGCACTCACTCTTATAGTGTCCCTTTTCCCCGTATCCAAAGCAAGTGACATTAGCCTTATCAGTCTTGCGACACTCCTCAGTTTTGTGGCCAACACGTCCACACTTTCCACACTTCTGACCACATGCTCCAAAATGATGAAGTCTACATTTGGCACAATAGGATGCCTTTCCATTGTACCCACTCTTGTTCTCAGCTCCTGCTGTATAAACCCTAACAATTTCTTGTCGTTTGTTCTGCTGGTTAGGCTGGTTATGATTATTGCTTTGATGGTTGTTGGTTCCTTCCCACTTCCTCTTGTTTTCAACAGCCTTAGTAGCTCGTGCTCTTACTTTCTTGTTGTTCAGCTCTTGAGCCATACGGATGGCTTCTCCAATCTTAGCAGGTTTTGAGGCAATGACATTCCCTTGAATGTCATCAGTCAATCCCCATATGTACCTTTCAATTTTCTTCTTTTCCGTAGGCACCACACTAGGACATAGTAACGCCAAATCCTGAAACCTTCGGGTATAAGACCCTACATCTGATCCCTGCACCGTCAAATTCTAAAGTTCCACTTCCATGTTCTGAATCTCATGGCTCGGGTAGTACTCCTCGATCATCATTTCCTTCAGTTCTTTCCATCTTATAGCGTAAGCAGTCTCCAGACCTTCGGTCTTCACAAAAGAGTTCCACCAAGTCAATGCCTCACCTTGAAGGGTACAAGTGGCATACTTAACTTGGAAGGCTTCAGCACAGTTACTGATATTAAAGACAGACTCTATCTTCTCGAACCAACAAGTCAGTCCGATTGCACCCTCAGTTCCTTTGAAGTCATGTGGGTTACAGTTCCGAAAATCTTTGTAGGAGCACTGTCGGGTTGGGGGATTTTCTCCTCCAGAGGTGTTGCTTGATTCACGTGGAGTTCTATTTCCACTGTCACTAGCTCGGTTAGCCTCATAAGCAATCAAGGCTACAGCCACTCGGTCGGCAATCAACTGCTCCAGTTCGGGAAGGTTTGTTCCACTTCTTGTAGCGGGAGGCATGATCTTCAAAAGCAAAGCATACGATTAGTCTTCTTATAGGAGCGATAATTTTCATGATTAAGGAGGAGGAATTTATATATACACACTCGTGAGATAATAGATGTAACGTATGCAAATACTTATAAGGCGTGGTCGTAACAATAATTACATACACATAAGCAATTTGTTACATTTAGAAAGTTAATATGCAACTTACCCAAATCATATGATTCTTACCCGCCTTTGAGGAAATTAATCAAAAACCTTAAGCTGAGTAACATTTAGAACTTAACTCCACCTCGCAACCTAATCAAACAAGAACAGTCTTGAGGTCTTATTAAGTTCTATTACTCATCTCAACCTTTTTGATGAATTTTGTCATCGTCGGGGACTACTCATAAATATATAAGTCATGTAATCACGAAATCCTATCAAGCAATAAACAAAAACTAGCATAAAATATGTATGATGAAATGAATACATGTGAATGAGAATAAGTTATAGCCTAGAGTTACTAATACAACCTAGTTCTCTATAACTAAGGCTCTGATACCAATCTGTCACACCCCCAAAATCAGAGTTTGGTAATAGTCGGGGCCATGTGACTTCATGAACATCATACACTCAGAATATAAAGAACGACCTCTACATGTGTCGTTTTGGAAAATTTCTCGTTGATTTAATTAACGTTAACATGATTACAAGATTTCATAATTTCAAATAAGAGATTACAGAAGCAATGAAGTTTTAAAATAACAACGAGATAATAGTTTTAAATGGCATAAGTATCCGAAGACAAAATCATGATGCATGTAGACTCCAGATTACTTCATATAGCAAGCAGCTTAATCACCTGAGATAAAACATTGTTAAAAGTGTCAACACAAAGGCTGGTGAGTTCATAGGTTTATTTAAATTGATAAGTCGGAACATAAGAAGCTGAGTTATACATATGATCCATTATAAATGATATAATGACACATGTAAAAATAAACACTATTGATGCCCTAAGCTCATGACACCGAGACTTTAACATAAGTATGCCCTAGATTCATTGTTTTATAGTTTCCAGAATTTCAAATGTACCCGATGGCCATATGACCTGCCAATTCCGGATGTGGGCGTCACCCCAAAATAGATCTATCCACCTTCATTCATGCTTACTCTCAGTAACTAACGGTTCATGATTAGGGGCACAGTTTACAGTTTCAAATTCAGCTACTTAGGCAACATCAATAGTTAAGTTTTCGTTTCCTGTTCTGCTTATGTCCGACAGTTTAAAACGAGCAATGTATCTCACCCCAAGATTTCATAAAGCGATATAAATAAGTTAAAGTGGGGCTATAAACTCACCTCAATTGATAGGCAAGTAAGTTCAACAGTATGAAGCACAGAGAAAATACACGCAAATTATTCCAACTTTATCCGCAACCTAGCATAAGCAATAGCTATCTAAATAAGTAATGCAACTAAATAATTACGCCGTCGTTACATTATACTTGCCTTTTTAAATATTTATGTAAAACATTTGCTTTTTATTAAAAAGTCAAAGTCTATTAAAAAGGTCGAATCCATGGGTCAACGCACACAAAATAGTTTAGACGACTCAAAGAAAAACTTTTAGAAAAAATAGACAAAACAAATAATTACAATTTAATTCGGTGAAACGACAGTTGGTCACTAAATAAGTCCACTAATTCTCTAAGTCCAAGTCCATCACAGTCCAGAAATAATACGGTCCTAGACCTATTTTTTGTCCAACAATGATATCAGTCCTCTAGGTTTTATTTATTTTATGTGTTCATTTAATAATATATTTATAGGTCAAAATATAGCAAAGATCCCTTTTGGGTCGTCTACGAATAAATCGTGAGGCCCTTGTTCGAGACCCGCTTAATTGGGTCTTTTAGTTCGGTTAGAGCCAATGGGACTCGGCATATACGAATAACTCGAAGAATACTTAATCCCATGCTCCACGCGCTAACTGTGACACCAATTTAGTCCAGGTTATATTATTAGAGTCAATGTGACCCGACATATACGAATAACTCGAAGAATGCCTAATCCCACGCTCCACGGGCGAACCGTGATACCAATTTAGTCCAAGTTAAATAATAATAATTACTTTTATTTATTACATTCAAAGTATAAAGTCTAGAGTAACTAATAAGGAGTACATATAATTTTGATAGGGTTATTTACGTTTTCTAATACTATATGGTATGATAATATGTTGTCTCCCTCAAATAGTACACTGGACCCCTTCTCTTTTCCCTTTCAGTCTAACAACAGCAGGGGTACTCAAAATATAGAACATATTACTAAAACATTTGGTCTCTTTCTCTCTCGTCAAGTTAATACTCATACACAACACCATTGATAATTTACTCAACTCGCGACTCATTTTCTACTTTACGACCTCGATACTCGACGGTTTTTGGAAATTAGGCTTGCAAAACGACCCTTACAGCACGGACTACAAATCCCAGGACAAAACGAAACGTTGTTACGTAGTTTGGGTCGTTATTTTACGAAATAATGCCATGCGATTTGCTAAAACTCAAAACTCTTAACTTTTGGAAGTACACGACTCGCATGACACATGAATGGTTCGTTTAGGCTTGCATGTTAAGATTTAAAACAAGTCATGTAGAAACATTTGCACCCCAAAAACTATCCCACGTGAGATATGGTTCACCCATGCATGAACCCACATCACACGACCATATATTGTTCCACCTTGGATTCGAGTGTCTTCAAAATGTTTGTTAGAGGCAAGTACAAGTAAATGACGGAACAAAGAAATGAAAAAGAGTTGTGTGCTTACAAAGTTTGTGCGAGCTAATTAGATGATAACGAGACCTATGAAAATAGTTACTAAACCCTAGATAGTACCCAAGCTTAACCACGAGTTTAACCCGAATGCAAACTAAAACCCGCTTCCTTTATAACCCAACAAGTCGATGCGCAACCTTAGCTCGGAATACCCATCACTTGCAAGTTTTCTATGTAGGTTTTTGTATGGTAAAGTTTTGAGTGATTATGGTGTAAGAAGTATGGATGAATGGAATTTGGGAGTTAGGGTTTTATGTTTATATTGTTTGATCCGAGAGGAAGAGTGAGGAAATGAGAGGGTGTTGTGTTTCTGATGGTGTTGTGTTGTCTCGGCAGAAACAAAAGAAAGAGAGAGATGAGATGTGATGTTACTTTGTGAGGTTTTGGTGAAATAAATGGTAGGGGTATATTTATACTCGTAGGTTTGTAGAGAGAAGGAAAGATGGAGTGGATTTTGATAGTTTGAAAATAATAAAATATGTGTAAGTGATTTGATAAAAGAAATGAGGCAAAGTATTGATGGATTGAGGTGTTTGAATCGGCATGGGATGAAAAGGAAACAAAGAAAATGAGTGTTGACTAAAGTAGAATGAAAAGTAACTTGTAAGATTGCTTCTTATAGCTTTATTATTGTTTATGTTGGTGTAGTAGTGGAGGGTTTAAGTATTTATTTAGAATAGTGAAATTGTAGTCATGTTATAGGGATGGTGAGGTACAAGTAAGATGAAAATGGGTATAGTAGTGTAGTAAAACAAATGTAGGTAAATTGAGATGATGAAAAGTTTATGGTGAAGTTTTATATGGCTTTTTAGTTTAATTTGTTAACGTGAAGCGATAATGTTTACTTGTTCAAGTGATGAATGACACGAATCTCCTACTGACTCGATATGATGCTAAGCTAAAACTAAATGACACATGGAAAACTTTAAGTCATAAAGCATGTCATAAAGATGAGACAACTTCTCAACTGCTAAATCTATGGGTTCACAGCTTGAATTTAATAATAACGAGGGAAAATACAGAAGAAAAATTCACGATTGTCACAATATGGTTGCCCCGGACAAGCCCTGCTCTTTTTAGTCGTTTACAGAAGAAATAATCGATTGACGAATCTCCGGGACTTGGAAACGCACCAGCAAAACCGTAAGCTTTCTTATTGAGTTTATCAACTGGTAACGAAGTTCTCCTTATGATTGCAAAGCAAGGATTGTATAACAAATAAATGAACTAAGGTGGACTTATAGAATTAGAACATACTTGTGGTTATCTTAACAATCACTCCAAGGATTAAAGCTCTTGTCATGAGTGAATCATATTCCAAAAGTTGGAACCTAATCTTCAGAAACTTGTGTGGAAAACAGATAGATCATTAGCTCATTCTGCTGGATCTTCTGAACTTTCTGAGGTTGTGACATGCACTAAGGATGCCTCAACAAATTAATGAAACATGTCCTTTAAGAATCATTTTAGAATTCTTTCCTTTGACCATGTTGTGTTGGGTCAAAAGTTGATGAGTTAAATAACCATAGAAACAAGAAGAACCAAATAGGACATTATGTGAAACTTCAAGCTGGTGGACAAAATATGAATTGGTTCCCCTGCTAGTGAAACTTTCCACTGTTGTGAAGTTTCCCTTGCCATATTTTGAAGGACGAAGATTTGATCAAAATATGTGATAAGTATGAATAAGTCAGTTTTGATTGAGTCATTATTACTTTATTTAGTTTTCATGTATTTCTGGTTTCCTTAAGTTATAAAAGAAACCAGACCGTAGGTTTGTTTTTCATATCTTCCATTCACAAATGTAACCTACAGTGTCTTTGATCTCTAGGTATGGGCAGTGGCGGATCCAGAGATTTTATGTATGTGTGGCACAAATTGTTTTTTTCCTCAAATTCTAAGTTACACTAAATTAGAAGCAAAATTAACACATACTAATGATACTACTTAATAACAGTAGTTCAACTACATATATTTTTCTTGCCAAATTTTGTGGGCTTTGGTTCCCTTAACAGGCTTTAAAACTCTCATTTTTAAATTTAGAAATGCAACATTTTATCAAACCAAAAAGAACAAGCTTACGAAATACTTTCAAGAGGATAGAGCCAAAAATAAAAAAAACAACCACACTAACACCTATGAGATGTAAAAAAAGGACCACTCACTAGTCCCATGTACACAAACTATGATCACTCAAGAACACTAACAAGTACACAGTACCCATTTGCAGACTAAAATACAAATTACACAGAATAAAACTACTTCTCTTGGCCAAATTATGTGTGGCACATGCCACAGGTAGTCAGGCTATAGCTCCACCCCTGTGTATGGGATTCATTGTATACATGCCTAGAGTGGTTTGTGTTAATGATCAATACAAACCCTTTGAGAAAATTTATCTTATGTTAAACATCTTGTTTGTATTAGTGGTGTAAACCATTTAGTCTAATGATCCAATAGATTCCACAATTGGTATCAGAGCATGTGGCTCTTGATATGTAGGAGAATCAAGGTGTTTTTCATGTTTTTGTTCGTTGTTGTGAGGATCTAGGGTTTATGTCGAAACCCTAGGTAATTAATTGCTGTCCGGTGAGATGTTTGTGGCTGCTGTTGTACTCGAATGGTACACAGTAAATAAAAGTAATATGGCGTCACATTATGTTGGAGGTGTTCACATGAGTTTTATTATTGGGCAAACTTATTGAAAGAAAAGTCTTCGTCGCTGGTTTACTTTGTTTTAATTGGTCTCTACCTTTCATGTCAGAGAGTGATTGAATTATGTGCTAGTATTAATTTAGCATGGAATTCAAAGAAGCACAAGGACATAACGTTGGTTAAATAAAGGGAAATATTAAAATAGCCGATTGTGATGTTTTTGTTTAAAGTAATATGGCCGAAAGGGATGTTCATTGACTAAGTGACGTGAGATTGATGATTGCCAAAGAAATCACGTGGGTATGGTCATTGAATGTGATTATTTTGCTCCATGGATATTAATAAAGAAAAGATGCGTGTTGATGCTTTCATGGGGGTTTTGGACTAAGGACAAATTGCTATGGGACAACTCATACTCGGTCAAAAACTCACATTCAATTTGACTGTAGAAAGTGGGAAACAACACACGCCAATAACATAATTTAATTCTTGATATCACGTGTTGAACAAGAGTTAAGTTTGTGGGACAAATGATTGTTCAAAGATTGGTATCGGGGGAATTATAAGTGGACGTGTAAATTTGCAAGGACTTCGCTGGAGCAAAAAGACAGGTTGGGACGTGTTAAACTGTAAGGAAAAAAAACAGGTTTTGTAACAGTAGAGTAATTTTTTAGTTGCCCCTGTTTTTTTTATTTTCCCCTGTTGCAAATACAAACCCACTGTTTGGGTTTGTCACATGTCAATAGCTAAACAGTGGCATTAAAAGTTCCCCCTGCTGTTTGAAAAAGTTCCCACTGTTTTCATTAAAAAGTCCCCCTGCCTTCAATAAATCCCACTGCTGTAAGAAAGTTCCCCCTGCTGTCATTACTGGTTTTTGGGACAGCAATGTTTTGGAGTATGGTTTATTCACATCAACTGGTATTAAAGGTATAAAGGCTCGTTTTATTTTCATTGATTATAAAGAAAAGTTTTTTTTATCATTTGTTTGAAGATGAAGGAGATTTTCGCTTTATGCTTAAACGCTTAGTGACAAACTGGTACAAGATTTAGGAATGTGTGATTTTTCTTATGGTACTCTATGCACATATTATCTATCACTTGAAGGAGTTACATTATCGTGCTCAGTGTCTCATTTCAAAGGAAAATGAGGATTTTGTGTAAAGAATCTCTTTGTCACGTGGTTAATGCAAGATATAAACACAAGTTCGGTTATTCTACTTCATCATTAAGTAAGTTATAATTAGATTTCTTCATATGTGATCATTACATAAAGCCTACAGAATTGAAGATTCATAAATGATTAGCATAATTTTAGGGGAAGCTAAATTGTTAAAGTGCTAGTCATTCACATATGACATTGAAGTGAAGATTTTTGCTACTGCTCATTAATATTACTACAACTAATGTGAGTATCTACTGCTCAAAATCATTTTTTATTAGGAGGTTGCCCAATGTGCGTCATCGAGGGTTGGGTTTGATGTATGATATTGGTTAGTAGTGGTTGACATCAAGGTTGCTCACTTATTAGACCCCTATTTGATCATGTCAAAAAGGGGAAGATGTTTATAAAGAATGTGCAGCTTGTTGATCTTTGATGTTGTATGCTTAAGGGGAAGTGTTTTGACATCATCAACTAGGGGAAGATTGTTGGGTCAAAAGTTGATGAGTCAAATCACCATGGAAACAAGAAGGACCAAATAGGACATTATGTGAAACTTCAAGCTGGTGGACAAAATATGGATTGGTTCCCCCTGCTATTGAAACTTTCCACAGTTGGGAAGTTTCCCTTGCCATATATTGAAGGATGAAGATTTGGTAAGAATATTTCTGGTTTCCTTAAGTTATAAAAGGAACCAGACCGTAGGATGAAGATTGTTGGATCAAAAGTTGATGAGTCGAATCACCATGGAAACAAGAAGGACCAAATAGGACATTATGTGAAACTTCAAGCTGGAGGACAAAATATGAATTGGTTCCCCCTGCTATTGAAACTTTCCATTGTTGTGAAGTTTTCCCTGCCATATATTGAAGGATGAAGATTTGGCCAGAATATGTGATAAGTATGAATAAGTCAGTTTTGATTTAGTCATTATTACTTTATTTAGTTTCCATGTATTTCTTGTTTCCTTAAGTTATAAAAGGAACCACACCATAGGTTTGTTTTTCATATCTTCCATTCACAAATGTAACCTACCGTGTCTTTGATCACTAGGTATGGGATTCAATGTATACATGCCTAGAGTGGTCTGTGTTAATGATCAATACAAACCCTTTGGGAAAATTCATCTTATGTTAAACATCTTGTTCGTATTAATTGTACTATTCTGTTGTGATTCATCACATGTGTGATTGATAACCTAGATAAATGGTGTAAACCATTGAGTCTAACGATCCAATGGATTCCACATGTTGATCCACGACAACCCCATTTTACATATCCAACATGCGGTGTCATTTAACACGCGGGAAGTGCAGCACTCGAACCACACTCATTTTCATTTGACTTTTGAACCCACAGTGATCGTTCTGCCATCCTTTCTTATAATCCTTATGTCAATTCAACTGGGCTGATATGATTTTCTTGGTCGTTTGTTATAATATCAACATGGTAATTCTTACAAATAGTCACGAGATGAATTAAGAATTCATTTTTCTTTTCAATTAAGAACTCACTTATACTTAAAGGTAATCTATTGAGTTAATCGATTCAATGATCCATGTTGGCATCACGTCAACCAAATATAGGTCAAAACTTTTGAAGCATAGTAGCTTATTATTCAACCATATAGAAGTAGTAACAATTATAAGCAACAACGCAAGTAAAAAACATATATCATATAAATAACCATTTAAACTCGTTATTGTAATTATTTATAGATTTGCACATATATACGAAGGACATACCCATAGGCACAGAAAGCAATTGCTTGACGTACCATAGAGGCATTGAGACCAATTACTTAACATGATTGATTGATCTATTTTGGACATTCATATCTCTGCAAAGACACCCTCATCATTGATATGTTTGAAACTGTTGGAAATACGTTTTTACGTATTTAGAAAGGATCGGTCACTCCAACGATATATTCAAGTATTGGGCTCGTGATCCAATACATTAACATATAGCCCCTATAGCCCACATGTAGGGTGGGCTATATATACCCCCTCCTAGCATGTTAGGAGGGGTTGAGCACTTAGTCATTTTATTCATTCCATCTTTCTTCCATTCTCTCTCTACCTTTCTCTCTCTAGTTCTTCCATCTCCTTCCATTCATTAGATAAATCAAACACTTGCTAAATCCTAAGAATATATGATTCTACAATTAGTATCAAGAGCTTTGGTTGGTTCTTCGAATTTGCGTGTTTTTATCTATTGATTTGGTGGTCAAAATTTTTTATAAAGTGACAATCTTGGATTGTTTTATAAATTTTTTTTATCCTACTGTTTGTTACCCTACTGCTTTTATCATAGTGTTATTATCACAATTTTTGTCTTTCAACTTTTATTGTGATAGTTTTTTTAGGATATCAAATTTCTTTTATTATTAACTTTTATCAAATTTTCTTGTCTCTTATCTTGTCTCGATCTACTTTTGGATTTTTTAGTAAACTTTTGTCTTATTTGAGTATCTGTTTCGTCAACTTGATCTAGTATATCTGTTTTATCGTCTTCATCAAGAATCCAGGTCTGTTTTTGCGATTTACACTCCATCGGAAGCACAAGGTTTGTTCATTACGATCGCATAAACCCTTGGGTTTGTAAACTACCATAGACATCTTACGATCGATTGTTACGATCCAAAGTTACGATCAGTAACTGCGATCGGTGACTACGATCCAGACTTACGATCAGTGACTACGATCGACTGTTACGATCCATCGTTACGATCAAAGACTGCGATCGGTGACTACGATCCAAACTTACGATCTGTGACTACGATCGAATGTTAAGATCAATCGTTACGATCCAAGACTACGATCGTGTCACTGCGATCGTGTCGTTGCGATGGAAGTTTACTAGACTGCGATGACTTTATTTTTTGGATATTGCGATGACTGTTTTTTAAATATTGCGATAGAATTATTTCTTTCAAAGTCAACAAACTAACACACTCGACTCAAATCAGATTTTCTTGACTCGAACTCAACTGACCAACCCATCAGACTCTCTCACTCGACTCTCGACTGACAAGGATAGAGTCACAACACAGACTCACAACCAGACACATTCAAGACTCAACCTCAACCTCGACACCCTCGACAACCTCAACCAACTGACCCCCACCTCTCACGACTCATTCACCCAACAGCCTCGACTTTCAACACCCTCGCAAAAAACAACAGACTTGATCGAACACCCTCGAACACCACACCCACAGACTCTTTCTCGAACAACCAACAAACCCACACCCAACTCGACACGACACGCTAGACTCGAACCATAAAAAATCAACCTCGAATCAAAGAAAAGATCTCAGTCTCATTCAAACTATCATTGATCTCAAAAACCAAAAACAGAATATTAAAATAACTACCCGAGACCAATTGTTTGATCTAGAAGCCACATATTTCTTGGTTCACCATTGTTTGATGATATAAAAACAAAGCATCCGGGTTTTATTGGCCACAATGGATTTACATGGCCCGTGATTCGTGATATTTTACTGTATTGAGATGAGTGTTGGTTGCTGAATAGTTTTTCAGAAGAAAGAGGATTAGTTTTTAGGTTGTTTGACTGTTTTGGGAGAATAGAGAAAAAGTGGCGGAGGTTACAATGTGTGTGATTAGGTTAAGATTGTGACCTAATAGTTAGGTTTAGCTATTTATCACAAAAAGGTGGACCGGGTTTTCAAGATAGTATATCTTTATAAAAAACATTTAGGCCACGTGGTTAGATGATAGTGACAATTTTAGCAGTGGATATCACGAAATTTGTGCCACGTAGTTTAATATTGTCGTGTCTCTAATATTTGGCATTGAGCTCAACGAAATATTAAAATTTGGTTGTAGTATGTGTGTGGGCCGTGTACCTCATACTTCAAAAATACAATATTGCTTAAAATGTTAGTGCACATTGTCATCATAAAATTTGACTTAAAAGTGGTATATGGATTGTTCACACATGCATAAATGGGCCTTGAGAAATCTTGGATGTGATATGGTGATTATGGTTTATACTAGTAGTATAAATGTATAAAATTTGTTATGTTGGTTAAATTTTATATTACTTCTTGGATAATGGTTGCATTCGTGGTTATCGTAACAAAGTGACGAGACAAAAAGACGTGACAAAGTGACAAGATTCCTTTTTACGAGACCGAGAAAAATGGCTCAATGAGATTTTTAGTGGCTACGGATTTTTGATCGGGTATTATTATTTGTTAGTGAAGACGAATTTTTCATCGATAAATAATCCTTACCTTATTTTTTATCGAGCTTCAATGGAATCGTTGAATTTGATGTTTCAAGAGGGAGAATTGCATCCAATGCAAGACAAAGTTAGATACAATGGCATCACTTCATTTCGACTACTTCAGTCTCATCTTGTGAATATTTCATGGCTTCAAGGCGGGAGCGAATTTGTGACACTCTTTGGTCACGATCGTCCTATATTCATGGAATCGATGTTCATCATCTTGAACTAATTAGCTGAGCAATTTCATAAAGAAGAATTTAATCACTCTGCATCGGCACTTGCATATAAGGATCTTGTGACACAACTCACGCCTTTCCTCCATTTTGATATTGTCACGTCTGAAAATTCAGTGATTTGCCAGTCATTTCTTCGAGACACACATACCGAGCTTCAAGTTTTCCGTGGTACACTATTGAAACTCATGACATCGGTCTCGTCTTCGATTTATGAAAGATCCCGACTTCAGCAAGCGTGTGATAATGGAGTGCAAGATTCTATGGTGCACGAGCAAAATCGTCATACGACTAACGAATTGGAGGCTGCTAAAGATTGCAAGGACATGGAATCAACAGTTAAGCATGACATCAGCAACACGTCAGGGAATGTTACAGACATCTCTTATGATGACACCATACCCGTTTATGACGAAGAGCCTACAAATATGGTACAATGTAATGTTGTATATGATGTCTATGCCGATGAACTACCGCATGTTGAGCATTTCGAACCTAATCATGACAAACATGGGATGGAAAAGGGTGATAGTTTTACCACTTTAGATTCATCCGATGTGCGTCATAATGGGGGAGAGATTGTTCAGAATGCTATTGTACATCATGATAAATACTTTATGACTGCTTCGTTAACTGATTCCGATTCCAAGATTAAAGCTCGAAACGATCGTAGCTCAGCAATCAAAAGATCTTGAGGATGCCAAAATTGAATTTTCAAAGAAAACGAGAAATTTGAAACATATTTTGAAAAACTTGAAAAGTCAAACGTTGTTCTTGAACGAAAATTGGATCAAACATGTTAATTCAATAATGCCTAAAAACGTTACTTGCATTTTTCGGTCTCGCTTAGTTTTGATTACGACAATATGTAAAAACAAGCATTTACGAAAACAACGAACAACGAATTTTTGAGTTCAAGTATTTTTCATTTTACCCATTTTCACTTAAGGTATGAATAAACAAGTACTAACCTTAATCAAGTGATCAAGTGATTTAATCTTTTCTTAAAACTCACTTTTTATTAAGTGTGACAAGTTTTTTTATTAAACTTTCTTTTTAAGAAAATGTTTTATTAAATCAAATATTTGAAAATTTGAAAATGGCATATTCTTTTTTGATTTGGAATATTCTTTCAGGATATTTTATAATCAGATAAGACCTCCACCACTAAAGGACAAAAAGGGAGCGGAGTCTACTCCGGCGGTTTCCTAGTGCCTATGCGGTTCCTTATCGATAAGGAACCGCCGGCTGAGATAAGGAACCGCGGGCAGATATAGCCGTTGGCCCTTTGTCCTATAAATAGTGGACCATTCTTAGATTTTCTCTTCACCTCTTTTGCACATAAATTTCCAGATTCAAACATACTTCTTAAATCACTCAAATCCTTGATCATTTGATTGATTACTACTTGTTTAGAAGTGAATCTATTCCATCCATCTCTTCCTCTCCAAGTGCAAAGAGAAGAACACTATCCTAGTGAAGTGTTGAGTCCACCACCAAAGATCCTTTGAAGATCAAATCTTATACATTTGCTGTTATGTCATAGTTGTGAAGATCCAAGTAGTTGTGTCTATTTGGAAGTTGTGTATGTACTATGTATAGTTGTGTAGATTGGTCCTAGCTACGATTTAGGCTCGAATTTTAGCTTAGAGTCGGAAATTGGTTAAGCAACGTGTACGGTTTTCTCCACCATAAGGAGCTTGTTGTGTAGTGAACTCTCGAGTAAGGAGTACTCGAGGAGTGGAGTAGGAACGAGGAGTGAGCTTCGTTGCTGAACCACTATAAATCCTTGGTGTTTGGTTTGATCTTTCTTTACCCTTAACTCTTTACATTCTTTATTCTTTGTGCATATACATTAGTTAGTATTAGTTTAGTTACACTATCATTGTTCATATTGTGCATAAAAAGATTTCACATATTTCCTCAAGCCTAACTTTTTGAAAAAGGATTTTTTTTGAAAACCATCCTTTAACAAGTAAATATAAGAAACTATTCAACCCCCCTTCTAGTTTCTACAATTGGTATCAGAGGGAGGTTGCTCAAGAATTTTTAAATTATATTGTTTTTTAAAACTTGAATCGATCTATGGATTCCAACAAGTACCTAGAAGGGAAATCTATGCAAAGACCACCACTTTTTGAAACCGATAGTTTTATTTATTGGAAAAATAGATTTGAGACTTATGTGAAATCAAAAGATTTAGATCTTTGACATGTTATTACCAATTGTTAGCCCTATATTTTATATAGTCGAACAAGAATGTAATAGGTCATCTTAGTCATTAAATGTCTTGTATTGTAATAGGTTAGTCGGGTTAACCAGGCTTGGACTTTAAGCTAATATTGTATAAGTTAGGGGCGTAAGCCCAAAACAAAGCCAAGCCTGGCCCATGTCACTTAAACCCACGGCCCAAATGCCAAGGGTATATATACCCTCTTCCATGTGTGGAAGAGGGTGTTGGTTCATTTTACTTTCTCTCTCTAGTAAACATTAACCTTCCAAATTCTCTCTTGTTTCTCTCTCTACTTTCTTCTCTTTCTCTCTCTAAATATCATCTAAATCTTGTGTTATGGATTGATATGGGAATAACACCACTGGTGATTTTTTACCTTATCAATTTAATGAAGTTTCTAAAACAAAAGAATTGGTCACTTTTGACAAAGCTAATGACGATACTAAAAAGAAACTTTCGAAAAATAATGAGGCTAAAATGGTGATTTATAATGCTTTACCTAAGAAAGAGTTTGAAAGGATTTTTATGTGTGAAACCGCTAAAGATATTTGGAACACTCTTTTAGTAACCCACCAAGGTAATAGCCAAGTCAAAGAAAGCAAAATCGATCTTCTTGTCCAACAATATGAACAATTTTTCATCTTAGAAGATGAAACTATTGATAGTGCTTTTGCTAGATTTAACACTATTATTACTAGTCTAAAAGCACTTGATGAAGGTTTTTATAGCAAGAACAATGTTAGGAAGTTTCTAAGGGCCTTACATCCGAAGTGGAGAGCAAAAGTCACGGCGATTGAAGAACCGAAAGATCTCTCAACTTTATCACTCGATGAACTCATAGGCAACTTGAAGGTTCATGAGATGATAATTTTGAAGGACTCGGAATTGGTGAAAACCAAGAGTGAAAGGAAGTCTCTTGCACTCAAAGCCAAGAAGGCACAAAGCGATCATGATAGTTCCTCGGATAGCAATGACGAGGAGTATGCATTTGCGGTTAGAGATTTCAAGAAGTTCTTCAAAAGACGAGGTCAACACGTGAGGCAACCCAACAATGACAAGAAACCATTCTCAAAGAATCGGTTTGCCAAGAACGAAAAAGGTGATAGGAATTGATTTAGATGTGGTGATCCAAATCATTTCATTATTGATTGTCCAAAGCCTTCACGCGATAAGAATCACACGGCGTTCGTTAGTGGTTCTTGGAGCGATAGCGGTGAAGATGTTGATGACAATCCCAAAGAGGAGAAATGTCTTATGGCTCATACTTCTAAAGAGGTGCATTCCGAAACCGAATATTATAGCAATGATAGCTCCACCTTAGATGATATTGAATTAGAAGGCCAATATGATAATTTACACAAACTTAGCCTTAAATTCATAGAAAAGAACAAAACCTTAAAATCAACCAAAACTAAGCTTGAAAATGAGATCAATGAACTTAGGGAGAAATTAACAAAGCTTGAGAAAAATAAAGAAGTTGATTTAGGTTGCTTAAGTTGTGAGAAACTTAGATTAGAAAATGAAGATCTCAAGAGCACCTCCATTAAATTGGAAAAGTTCATGAAAGGTACTAGTGCTCTTGATGATATGTTAAACAAACAAATTCATTCTAAGAAAAGACTTGGTATAAGTTTTAACTCAAATGAAGCATCAACTAGTGAACCTAAACAAGTCAGATTTTCAGAAAAATCATCTACTGTACGCGGTCCCAGATTGTATAGGGCGGTTCCTTATCACTATGGAACCGCCACCCTAGATAAGGAACCGCGACCAGAAAGAGTTTTTGCTAAAAATCATGAACTTTCTGAAAAGGCAAATTTAGGTGAACAACCAAAGCATCTTATTGTTAACAAGGTCAAATTACCCATACTTGAAGACAATGCCGTTGATAAGTTCTATAAGCCCTCGAGTAAACCTCTAATGTGGAATAGAAATTTATCAAGACCATCCACTACTCCACCAAGAGTACGAAATGAGTCTAGGCATAGAAGTAGAACGACAACACCTAGAAGAGATAGTCAAAACAATTCACGACCTAGAAGTAAAACTCCAACACCTAGAAGGAATGACCACAACTCTAAACCAAGATCAAATACACCTAGGAGAAATAATGAACAACAAAATGGTTATATGAATTATTATCCTCCTCCATTTTGTTCCCCATGGGGAACCTTCCTCCATTCATGCATCCCAACCAAATGCAAGGGATGTTTGGAACTAACAATTTTGGACCCATGAGATATTGGGGACCAAATGTTTGATCGTGTGTTGTTACCTTACTATGAAAATAGCGGGCCGCGAACCCGACAAACAATTTGCCCATCTAAGTTAGCGTGTCGTCACAAAAATCACGCTATGGAATTTTCTCATACATAAATTCGCTTACCAATCAATGTGGTACGACGGGGATCAACCGTCAAGGCGCGAACTGGGGTGATCGTCCCCAAATAGTACTATCAAATGCATAAGCGTATACCAAATCCCGGTAGTTCACAATTCATGCTAATGGGACTTTAAGTGACATAACCTAACTACTAATAATCCTTTTAGTCTCGTTTATAGGGTAATAACATCATTCGGGTCCATATCATTAAGCATACCATCGGGACTACTTGTGTTCTATTTTTATCAAAATCTAGCATGTTATCTCCCTCGCGGGTTTACAAATCATTTTATAAAATATTTAAAAGAGTGCGAGGCTATGAACTCACGTTGATAATGAAAGGCGGATTATCGGCTACGGGCGTGCTTCGGTCACGGAAACCTATATAAATAATAATCGATCTTAGACTCTTGTCCAATGACTTTTATCAAAATAACAATATACATATGATGATTTTGTACATATGATGATGATCAAGTGGGTTTATATATCATTGTTTACTCATTTTAGCGTTTACGTTTTGGTAACTTTTTACTAGTTTGCTAGTTTTACCTATTTACCTATTTTAAGTCCAATAAGCTTAGTATAAGTTCTTTAACTTGTTTTAATCCATTTTATACCTATATTATCAGTATATATACTTTCCATGTTGGGCCCAAATGGTTAAGCCCAATAAGTTCTTTTTATAAGTATTTATCTTATTTAGTCCAATTATTAGTCCAATATGCTTAGTTAGCTCGTTAATGTCCGTATGTCCTATAGTTCGGGTTTTATCGGTTTTTATTTGTATTAGTTACTTATATATCAGTATATGACTTTTAAAAACTTTACATTAGACGGGTTTGATCGTCTAAGTTTTATTTGGCGAAAAACGTTAATTTTACGGTAATAGCCGAAAAAGTCGTAAAAATCAAGTTTATAGTTTTTATTACTTGTAAGTATTATTCCACTACCATTTTTATAAGTTATTCATTTATTTAACCTTTTACATATTTATATAAATAAGTTTCATAAGTTAGTGAGTTTTTATTTTACATTTTATACAATAAAATTTGAGTGCTTATATAATAATAATAAACATTAATTCTCAAAATCTGATTTTTATTTTCATTTTCACCATTTTTATCATATCTAGAGTTCTAAAATAAATTAGAAGCTCATTTTTGGATGGCATGATCTTCATATTATGTGCTACATTTAACTTAGTTATAGCTACTGCTCATTTTAAGTTTATCTATGCTTAACAGTTCCTACAAAACAGCTTATTCAGATTTGCATACTCATCTTGTTTTGATCATATCTCACTCATTATAATGATTCCATTGCATGGCCAACTCTCACATGTGTATAACATCTTGTACTTACTGAAAATTGATCATACCATGCAAGTTTATCAGTTCAAGTTTTAGTTATATACTGTTTTTATACAGCCAACTAAATTAGCATGATTTTAGCCTTATTTCTTATAGTTATTAACCTTTTTAAGCATATTTATCAACACTTGATCCCCACACAACATTTTTATCATCATATATTCATCATATACATATACAATAAGAAAGAAAATACATTTGTTCTTTACAAAAATAAAATGAGAAAATGGAGAGGATGATCTTCTTTACCAACCAAGTGTATTTCTTGTTTTTGGAAGACAAGAACTTGATGAACACCAAAAGTAACTCCAAGATCATCAAACACCAAGAACAATAGTTGAGAAATCAGCCCTAGGACACAAGCAAATCACCTCCAATGTTGTTAATATGGCCACCAAATAATCAAGGCTTCAAGATAACTCCATGATAGAGCTAGTTAACATGTATTTTGTGGCTAGAAAAGATCAAAAGGGGTGTTTGTGCTTCAAAGTGGACGGCAAGGTGAAGGTTTTTGAGGTTGTTTGCATGTATGGAAATGGTTTGTGTGAGAAGTGGTGGAAGGTTTGATGGTTTTAGCAAGTAGTGGCTTAAAGTGTAATCTTAGTCTTACACTTGTAGCTAACAAGTTAACAAGATGCCACATATTGATGTGGTGTCTTGTTTGTGCCGTCCCATGGTGCTAGTGGGGTGGGACAATGTATTTTGTCCCATCTCACTAGTTTAAGGGTATTACTCGATTCTAGTTTTCTCGATTTGCGTGCCCTCGGGTCGTTTCACGAAAAACGTTTTTATAAATTATGAATCAACGTCACAAAACGAATCCAATAAAAATTGTCTCATCAAAAACGAAGTTCAAAAACATAAATAGTAATCCTAAGGTTTCCGGTTTAGTCGTAAAAGACGCTAAATTATGCACGTAAGCCCAAATTTAAATCCGTAAATTGTGAGTTCGTCAACCAACACAAAAATAAGTTTCAAAATATTATACGAGAAAATATTTCACTACCTGAAAATGTTAGATTGTCACAGCTTTTCCTCCTAAAAGGGATCAACGTCCTCGTGATCCATTTCATTTGGATGTCCGTTTCTTATTGAAATCGAAGAGGTGCGGATATTTCTTCCACATTTCATCCTCTCGTTCCTAAGTATACTCCGGTCCATGCTTTGAATTCCATCGGATCTTAACAATAGATATCCGACTTTGTTTCAGTTGCTTTACCTCACGATCCATAACCTCTATGGGCTCTTCGATAAAATGCAACTTCCCATCTACTCGAACCTTACCTAACGGAATTTTCTCATCACTCACTGCTAGACATTTCTTCAGATTAGATACATGGAATGTGTTGTGAACACCATGAAGTTCTGGGGGTAACTCTAGTTTGTAATCCACCGGACCTACTCTAGATAGAATCTTAAAGGGTCCAATATAACGGGGATTCAATTTCCCTCGCTTTCCAAATCTGATAACGCCTTTCCATGGCGATACTTTCAACATTACTCGGTCACCCACTTTAAACTCCATTGGCTTCCGCCGCACATCCGCGTAACTTTTCTGTCTACTACGGGCAGTCAACAACCTATTCTTAATCTGAACTATCATCTCCGTAGTCTCCCGGATCAATTCCGGTCCCGTGAGCTGGGTATCCCCAACTTCACTCCAACATACAGGAGATCTACACTTCCTACCATACAAAGCTTCAAACGATGCAGCCTTAATACTAGAATGGTAACTATTGTTATACGAAAACTCTGCTAACGGCAAATGTTTATCCCAATTCTTACCAAAGTCTAACACACAATCTCTCAACATATCTTCCAGTGTTTGTATCGTCCTTTCACTCTGCCCATCAGTCTGGGGGTGATAAGCAGTGCTCATGTCGATATTCGTTCCCAAAGATCTTTGGAGAGATTTCCAAAAATTCGATGCGAATCTAGGATCTCGATCTGAAATGATCGATACAGGCACTCCATGCTTGCATACAACATTCTCAAGGTATATACGAGTCAGCTTCTCTAGTGGGAACTGCTCTTTAACCGGAATGAAGTGTGCTGATTTGGTTAGTCTGTCGACAATGACCCAAATCGAGTTGTTTCCAGATGATGTTCTAGGAAGCTTGGTGATAAAGTCCATCGTAATTCGCTCCACTTCCATTCAGGAATCTTAGGCTGTTGAAGTAGTCCTGATGGCTTTTGATGTTCAGCTTTAACTCTAGCACAAGTCAAGCATTGAAGAACATACATAGCTATGTCAGCTTTCATATTCGGCCACCAGTACAACTTCTTCAAATCATGGTACATCTTATCAGATCCCGGATGAATGGAATACTTAGATTTATGGGATTCTAACATAATCAAGTCTCTTAAGCCTCCAAACTTAGGTATCCACATACGACCTCTTAAGCATTTCACTCCATCAGCTCTAACCTCTAAAGGATCTCCTTCTCCTCGGAACCCTTTATTAACAAAATTTTCCTTCTTACAAGCTTCTATTTGCGCATTTCTAATTTGCTCAGGAAAATTGTGCACGGTCAAGACTAGAGAACGTACCCTGATAGGCTCTCCATCTTTCCTACTTAACGCATCGGCAACAACATTGGCTTTTCATGGGTAATATTTTATATCACAATCATAATCACTTAACAACTCTATCCATCTTCGTTGCCTCATGTTCAATTCCTTCTGGTCGAGAATATACTGTTGGCTTTTGTGATCGGTGAATACCGTACACTTGGTGCCATACAGATAATGTCTCCACAACCTAAGAGCAAAGACTACAGCTCCTAACTCAAGATCGTGAGTAGTATAATTCTCCTCACTCTTCCTTAATTGCCTAGAAGCATAAGCTATCACTTTCTCTCGCTGCATCAAAACAGCTCCATAGCCTCTAAGAGATGCATCAAAATACACTACAAAATCTTCACTCCCGTCGGGTAATGATAAGATTGGTGCACTACATAATTTTTTCTTCAATGTCTGAAATGCTCCATCTTCATCACTTCCCCAAACGAAAGGTTTATTCTTCTGGGTAAGCTTAGTCAAGGGTTTAGCTATCAAAGAAAATTCTTTAATGAATCGCCTATAATAGCCAGCCAGTCCTAAGAATTGTCGCACTTCCGTTGGCGTTGTCGGTGCAGACCAATTCTTAATAGCTTCAACCTTTGCAGGATCAACATGAATTCCATCTTTGTTAATCACATGACCAAGAAATTGCACAGAATCCAACCAGAAATCACATTTCGAAAACTTAGCATACAACCTTTCATCCTTCAACAAATTCAAAACAATCCTTAAATGTTCTATATGTTCATCTTCATTCTTAGAATAGATCAGAATATCTTCAATAAACACAATCACAAATTTATCCAAGTAGGGCTTGCACACTCGATTCATTAAATCTATGAAAACCGCAGGTGCGTTAGTTAACCCAAATGGCATTACTTGAAATTCATAGTGTCCATAACGAGTTCTAAATGCAGTTATAGGAATATCTTCTTCACGGACGCGAAGTTGGTGATATCCTGACCGCAAATCTATCTTAGAATACACACTAGATCCTTGTAGTTGATCAAACAAATCATCAATCCTAGGTAAAGGATATCGATTTTTAATTGTTAACTTATTCAGTTCCCTATAATCAATGCACATACGGAAAGATCCATCCTTCTTCTTAACGAACAAGACTGAAGCTCCCCAAGGCGACGAGCTCGGTCGAATAAAACCTTTATCAGACAACTCCTTAAGTTGCTCAGATAACTCCTTTAATTCAGAAGGAGCTAATCGGTAAGGCGCACGTGCCACCGGTGCAGCACCAGGAATTAAATCGATTCGAAACTCTACTTGCCTTATCGGTGGAAGTCTGGGTAAATCTTTAGGAAATACCTCAGGAAATTCACAAATAATAGGTACATCTTCCAATCGTTTCTCCCTAGACTCATTCCCGGTCACTTGAGCTAAGAATAACTCACAACCGTTCCTGATGTACTTTTGGACTTTAATACATGAAACGATTTTCAAACGAGATTCACCTCGATTACCATCAATTACTAACGTCCTATTCCTAAGAGGAATCTTAACTTTCTTTTTTCCACATAAAATAGTAGCATTATTCAACGACAACCAATCCATACCAATAATGATATCAAAACTACCTAATTTTATCAACATCAAATCAATCAGAAAGGAATGGTTTAAGAGATTTAGAGAGCATCCTTCTAATAGCTTATTAGTTTTCACTAATTTGCCATTAGCCAATTCCACCTCGTAACTGGTACTTATCTCAACAGGTTTAATGTCAATAAGGGCACTAAATTTAGTGGATACAAAGCTCCTATCAGCACCCGAATCAAATAAAGCAACAGCATAATGATTGTTGAGTAGAAACGTACCGGTAACGACATTCGGATCCTCTTTCTTCACCTCAATTGTTCCAAGTTGATAGATACCACCCTGGGGGTTTCTTCCAGGTACAATCGCTTTCAACTTGGGGCATTCCGATTTCCTATGACCTTCTTCATTACAGTTGAAGCAAATGGTTCCCTTCTTACACCTTTCAACCTTGTGTCCAAGCTTTCCGCAATTTCGGCACTTCCAGCAGTCGCCAGCATGCCTCTTGTTGCCACACTTAGGACATCTATCATCGTTGCGCGGTGTGTTGTAGGTAAGAGCATTTGCATTCCCCTTTCTCTGGTTCTGACGGCGATTAAAATTCTTCCTATTATCACCTCTATCTACACGATCACCGTCTCCCTTTCTTTTCTCACCAACACGGGCTTCATCTTCCCTATCCTGAATTATCTGTCCAATGAGTTGGTAAGCCATACGAACAACATCATCAATGGTCAGTGGTTTAGATGATGTCACGTCCCCCCGGATATTCCTGGTCAACCCTTTAATATATTGCTCAATTCGGATCTCTTCGGGTTCAACCAATCGAGGACATAGCAAGGCCAACTCATGGAATCGGTTTGTGTAACTATCAATGTCCACACCTTTCATTCTCAAATGAATCAACTCTTGTTCTAACCTAATGATCACACTACGAGGACAAAACTCCAAAGTCATCCACTTCTTAATTTCAGCCCAAGGAGTAGCATCAGCAGCATCAAGACCCATGAAAGCAATTCTCCCATTCCACCAAGTCAACGCACGACCTTTAAGAGTAGCCATAGCAAAAGTCACCTTATCTTCCTCCTTACACTTACTAATCCGAAACACCGACTCAATCTTCTCAATCCACTGGCTTAATCCTACAACACCTTCAGTTCCATTAAAAGGTAGAGGTTCACACTTCATGAACGTCACATAAGTACATCCACCAACTTCAGGTGCATTATTTCCAAGTCCTCCTACATTTCCTCCGGCATTAGCATTCACATTATTAGCATTCACATTCACATTAGTACCGCCAATTCCACTACCGCCAGCTCCACTACCGCCAGCTCCACTACCGCCAGCTCCACTACCGCCAGCTCCACTACCGCCAGCTCCACTACCGCCTACCGCCAGCTCCACTACCGCCAGCTCCACTACTGCCAGCTTCATTTCTAGCATTTGCCATAAATTCAGTCATAGATGCGGTAACTTGCTTCGTAATAATCCTACGTACATCATCCTCAGTCACAGCCTTCTTGGGCGGCATAGTTCTATAATTTAACAATTTCAAAGTATTAAGCATTCACCCAACAAGGATTCATATAATATGGATTGAATTCATAATCATGATACAAATAAGGCACAATATGGAATTCAAGACAAGATACATATTTCATTCGATTTGAAACAAAAGCATTGTCTTAGTTACATCCCATATCAAAGTTCTAGCACTATATACACTCAAAATTCGTGCCAAGTCTACTACTAACAAGTCGGTTCAGTCAAAGCTACAAAAGCACAAAAGATACAAAGGTCACTACTAGATACAGACTGGTCTACTGAGAACGGCCAGATGGTCCATCATCCATCGTCTTCTGAATCTTCGTCGGACGATCACTAGACACATCTTCAGCTGGGCGCTTACGGATCACTCCTATTTCAACCATGTCAGCATAAAATCTACTATTCCAACCCACGGATATATTCAACTCCTTTTCAGCTTTCTCACGCATCGCACGAGCTACACTCAACTGAATCTCCATAGAATTCACCTTTTTCTTCATTTCAGCAAACTCACCACTTTCCAACACCAATAACCTCCTAAAAGCCTCATTCAAACCACGTTCTACATCAGTCAAATCCAAACTAAGCAATTCTCGCTCTTTCTCGCCAATCTTAGTCTTCGACTCCAAATAAGCAACCTGAGTCTAAACAACACCTAATCCGACCTCTGTCATACAACTCTTAACACGTGAAGCATCTAGATCACGTCTCAAGGCCCATGGTGCAAGACCATCAATATGAGTAGCCTCTCGAGTACTAGACGACTCTCCTATCTCACGTCTACGAGTAGCAATACCATCAGTACCGTCAGGTGCATTGTCATCCTCATCCTCCTCTGATTCAGAATCAGATTCAGACGATTCAAACATTTCATCCCTAGGTAACTCAACCTCAGAATCAGACAAATCAACTGATGGGGGAAAAGGCTCGCCCTCTGGAACATCATAAGGATAAATAAGCTCGGTTTCCTCATCATCATCGACCTCAACATCTATACCTACATCCTCCTCGACATCCTCGTCGTCAATCTCATCATCTAAATTATCTAACCCAATCTCCTCATCATTTTCTATATCAACATTCTCAATCTCATTCTCTACCAAGTCAACCTGAGGGGCAATCTGATCTCCTAGTCCTAATTCGGGCTCGGGATCCTCAAATTGTTCCTCCTCATCATCCATATCATAATCTACTAAGTCTAAATAAGGATCATCATCTACATTAGGTTCGGGAATAGCATGGTTTTCTACAAGAATATTAGGGTCAGCCATGACAATCTGCATTTATATATATATATCTCGTATTAGGATAACATACTAGTTAAACAATTACATAATGAAATCACGATATATACATATATATAAATTAAATTATATGTATTAAAATATATATCTTATCAATAGGGCTTGTTGGTAACGTCGGAGATCTCTGGCACCGTTATAGTCAAAAGATTTTTCAAATATTTTCTTAAATGTTCATTGTCAAAAGATTTCGAAAAGTTTTGTTCAAAACCTTGGTTTTTAAAATCTTTTGTTCTCTATAACGAGAGCTCTGGTACCAAACTGTAACACTCTCAATTTTCGTATCGGTACAGCGGAAGGGTCTTTCAGAGTGTTACGGGATAGCACAATAACTCCAATCATAGACAACACATAAAAATGGTTGTACAAGGTTTAACATACATTCATTCGATAAAAAGTTTTAAAGTGTACAACAGGTCCCAAATTATACAGGTCATTTAGTTTACAAAACATAGATCGAATGAACATTTTTAATATTATGTGGGCCATCAGAGTCGATCTCCATCCGGATTACCTTCAAGCACCTGAGATAAAAACATGCAAAAATCATATCAGCGAATGCCGAGTGAATTCATAGAGTTTAATAAAAACCGTTATATAAAACAATCGTTAAAATCAGAACACAAGTATAATATCGGAAGTAAGTCCACGTATTGCTAGTCAGGCAATATATGAATCAAGCATACATCTTAAACCGTCCATGAGACCGTAGCCTCAATATTACCATAATAGGTAATATATTCATCGTTATTAGCGTCGTATTGTATCGGATATGTAGATTATATAGGATACATTTTATTTGGATTAGGATTATTACTAGCCGCATGACATTGTTACCTTACTATGAAAGCAGCGGGCCGCGAACCCGACAAACAATTTGCCCATCTAAGTTAGCGTGTCGTCACAAAAATCACGCTATGGAATCTTCTCATACATAAATTCGCTTACCAATCAATGTGGTACGACGGGGATCAACCGTCAAGGCGCGAACTGGGGTGATCGTCACCAAATAGTACTATCAAATGCATAAGCGTCTACCAAATACCGGTAGTTCACAATTCATGCTAATGGGACTTTAAGTGACATAACCTAACTACTAATAATCCTTTTAGTCTCGTTTATAGGGTCATAGCATCATTCAGGTCCATATCATTAAGCATACCATCGGGACTACTTGTGTTCTATTTTTATCAAAATATAGCATGTTATCTCCCTCGCGGGTTTACAAATCATTTTATAAAACATTTAAAAGAGTGCGAGGCTATGAACTCACGTTGATAATGAAAGGCGGATTATCGGCTACGGGCGTGCTTCGGTCACGAAAACCTATATAAATAATAATCGGTCTTAGACTCTTGTCCAATGACTTTTATCAAAATAACAATATACATATGATGATTTTGTACATATGATGATGATCAAATGGGTTTATATATCCTTGTTTACTCATTTTAGCGTTTACGTTTTGGTAACTTTTTACTAGTTTGCTAGTTTTACCTATTTACCTATTTTAAGTCCAATAAGCTTAGTATAAGTTCTTTAACTTGTTTTAATCCATTTTATACCTATATTATCAGTATATATATTTTCCATGTTGGGCCCAAATGGGTTAAGCCCAATAAGTTCTTTTTATAAGTATTTATCTTATTTAGTCCAATTATTAGTCCAATATGCTTAGTTAGCTCGTTAATGTCCGTATGTCCTATAGTTCGGGTTTTATCGGTTTTTACTTGTATTAGTTACTTATATATCAGTATATGACTTTTAAAAACTTTACATTAGACGGGTTTGATCGTCTAAGTTTTATTTGGCGAAAAACGTTAATTTTACGGTAATAGCCGAAAAAATCGTAAAAATCAAGTTTATAGTTTTTATTACTTATAAGTATTATTCCACTACCATTTTTATAAGTTATTCATTTATTTAACCTTTTAAATATTTATATAAATAAGTTTCATAAGTTAGTGGGTTTTTATTTTATATTTTATACAATAAAATTTGAGTGCTTATATAATAATAATAAACATTAATTCTCAAAATCTGATTTTTATTTTCATGTTCACTATTTTTATCATATCTAGAGTTCTATAATGAATTAGAAGCTCATTTTTGGATGGCATGATCTTCATATTATTTTCTACATTTAACTTAGTTATAGCTACTGCTCATTTTAAGTTTATCTATGCTTAACAGTCCCTACAAAACAGCTTATTCAGATTTGCATACTCATCTTGTTTTGATCATATCACACTCATTATAATGATTCCATTGCATGGCCAACTCTCACATGTGTATAACATCTTGTACTTACTGTAAATGGATCATACCATGCAAGTTTATCAGTTCAAGTTTTAGTTATATACTATTTTTATGAAACTTATTTATATAAATATGTAAAAGTTTATCAGTGCAAGTTTATCAGTTCAAATGTAGAAATGCTAAAATGGATCCGGTGGTCTAATGTGGTGGTAGATGGTGGTGGAAGCCATTGTTGGCTTAGAGAGAGAGAAAGAGAGGTTGAGAGTAAAAGTGTGTGTGTTCCCAAATGAACAAAATACAATCAACACCCCTCCTTGGAAGCTAAGGAGGGGTATATATAGTCACACACACAACCTAAACTTTACAACGAGCCTAGTCTAGTCTAAATGTGCGTGACTATAATAACTAATGGGAATTCTTAAATGTCGTCACATAAAGTGAGTTTCCAACAGTTTTTATACAGCCAACTAAATAAGCATGATTTTAGCCTTATTTCTTATAGTTATTAACCTTTTTAAGCATATTTATCAACACTTGATCCCCACACAACATTTTTATCATCATATATTCATCATATACATATACAATAAGAAAGAAAATACATTTGTTCTTTACAAAAATAACAAGAGAAAATGGAGAGGATGATCTTCTTTACCAACCAAGTGTATTTCTTGTTTTTGGAAGACAAGAACTTGATGAACACCAAAAGTAACTCCAAGATCATCAAACACCAAGAACAATAGTTGAGAAATCAGCCCTAGGACACAAGCAAATCACCTCCAATGTTGTTAATATGGCCACCAAATGATCAAGTCTTCAAGATAACTCCATGATAGAGCTAGTTAACATGTATTTTGTGGCTAGAAAAGATCAAAAGGGGTGTTTTGTGCTTCAAAGTGGACGACAAGGTGAAGGTTTTTGAGAGAGTTTTGAGGTTGTTTGCATGTATGGAAATGGTTTGTGTGAGAAGTGGTGGAAGGTTTGATGGTTTTAGCAAGTAGTGGCTTAAAGTGTAAGCTTAGTCTTACACTTGTAGCTAACAAGTTAACAAGATGCCACATATTGATGTGGTGTCTTGTTTGTGCCGTCCCATGGTGCTAGTGGGGTGGGACAATGTATTTTGTCCCATCTCACTAGTTTACAGGTATTCCTCGATTCTAGTTTTCTCGATTTGCGTGCCCTCGGGTCGTTTCACGAAAAACGTTTTTATAAATTATGAATCAACGTCACAAAACGATTCCAATAAAAATTGTCTCATAAAAAACGGAGTTCAAAAACGTAAATACGTAATCCTAAGGTTTCCGGTTTAGTCGTAAAAGACGCTAAATTATGCACGTAAGCCCAAATTTAAATCCGTAAATTGTGAGTTCGTCAACCAACACAAAAATAAGTTTCAAAATATTATACGAGAAAATATTTCACTACCTGAAAATGTTAGATTGTCACAAAAGGTGTTAGAAAGCATGGGCTTTATGTCATGAAGGTCAATAAGAAGTTAAAAGACAACATATGTCTTGCGACTATAGATGATAGTTCTACTATTTGGCATAGGAGATTAGGTGACGCTAATATGCGTTTAATTCAATCTTTAGTCTCTAAGGAGTTGGTAAGACACCTCCCCAAGATGAAGTTTGATAGTCACTTTTTTGATGCTTGGAAAGTTGGAAAGCAAGTTCACTCAAGTCACAAAGCCAAGAATTTGGTTTCAACCTCTTGGTGCTTAGAGCTCCTACATATGGATCTCTTTGGACCTTCCGCCATACGGAGTTATGGAGGTAACCTTTATACCCTAGTTATAGCTGACGACTATTCTAGATTCACTTGGACTAGATTTTTGGCATCTAAGAATGAATCTTTCGATAATTTCGAAATATTTAGTCGAAAAATTCGAAATCAACTAGGATGTCCAATTGTCTCTATTAGGACGGATCATGGTAGGGAATGTGATAATGAAGTGCAATTTGGTGCCTTTTGTGAAGCTCATGGTATTACCCATAACTTCTCGGCTCCTCGTACTCCAAAATCAAATAGGTTAGTTGAAAGGAAGAATAGGACCATCCAAGAGATGAGTAGGACGATGTTAAACGAGCAATCTTTGCCTCAAAAGTTTTGGTGCAATGCCGTGGACACATCGACTTATATTCTCAACCGAATTCTTATTTGACCTTTCCTTGGAAAGACCCCCTATGAGATTCTTAAAGGTAAGAAACCCTCATTGGAATACTTTAGGGTGTTTGGAAGCAAGTGCTTTATCCTAAACACCAAAGACTACCTTACCAAGTTCGACCCAAAGTCATACGAAGGTATCTTTTTAGGTTATTCCCAAACTAGCAAAGCCTACATAGTCCTCAATAGAACCTCGGGCGTAATTGAAGAATCACTTAACGTGACTTTTGATGAAACCCCTCCTTTATCCAAGACACCACCATTGGTTGAGGATGACTTGGATGAAATAGAAGTAGTTAAAGCCAAAGAGGTTAGAAAAATAGGAGTTGAAGACCTTAGTGTTGAAAATGAAGTAAACATTAAGGAGTCTAAGGATCATACTCTCAATAATATCATTGGTGAATTAAATCAAAGGACCCTAAGATCTCAAGTCCAAAACCAAAGAAACTTCTTTTGTTTCGTCTCCTTGATTGAACCAAAGAATGTTAAAGAAGCTTTGACGGATGAGAGTTGGGTCATTGCGATGCAAAAAGAATTGAATCAATTCGTTGCTAATGATGTTTGGGAACTTGTTCCTCCACCTAGAAGTTCTACCATTATAGGAAGCAAATGGGTCTATAGGAATAAGTTAGATAAAGAATGGTGTTGTGTCTCGTACAAGGCTAGGCTTGTAGCTCAAGGCTATAATCAACAAGAAGGGATTGATTATGACGAGACATATGCACCGGTAGCAAGATTAGAATCTATTAGAATCCTTTTATCCTACGCTTGTGCCTTAGACTTTAAGCTTCATATAATGGATGTAAAGAGTGCATTTCTTAACGGTTTGATCAATGAGGAGGTATATGTGGCTCAACCTCCCGGCTTCATTGATTTTGAGAAACCGGATCATGTTTACAAGCTTAAGAAGGCACTTTATGGTCTTAAACAAGCACCTAAAACTTGGTATGATAGACTTAAAGCATTTCTTTTGTAACATGAGTATACCATGGGGATGGTAGACAACACGTTCTTTACAAAGAATAAAGGTTCTCACCTCATAATCGTGCAAATATATGTTGATGACATTATATTTGGCTCAACTTGTCAAGAATTATGTGATGACTTTGCCAAAATCATGCATGATGAGTTCGAAATGAGTATGATGGGAGAACTTAACTTCTTTTTAGGACTCCAAATTAAACAAATGGATGATGATATTTTCTTTAGTCAATCTAAGTATGCTAAAGAAATGCTAAAGAAATTTGGATTAGAAGAATCTAGACCAATGAAGACCCCAATGGCCTCGGATACTAAACTCACCGTAGATGATGATTGTGAGTCGGTAGACAACACCAAATATAGAGGTATGATTGGTAGTTTGTTGTACCTAACGACAAGTCGACCGTATATCATGTTTAGTGTTTGCCTTTGTGCTCGCTTCCAAGAGGCTCCCAAAACCTCTCACCTTGAAGCGGTTAAGCGTATCTTCTGATACATAAAGGGCACTATACATTTAGGATTATGGTATCCTAAAGGGACCGGCGTAGAAACCATTGTCTACGCGGACTCGGATCATGCGGGAGACTATGTGGACCGGAAAAGCACTAGTGGAGTTTGTACCTTCATGGGTTGTTGTTTAACTTCTTGGTTCTCCAAGAAACAAACCACTCTTGCGATATCCACCACGGAAGCCGAGTATGTGAGTACCGGAAATGCATGCCAATAAGCTCTATGGATGAAGCAAGCGCTTGTTGATTACGGGATTTCTCTTGATGATGTTCCCATCATGTGCGACAATAAAGGTGCTATAGACCTTAGCAAGAATCCCGTGCAAACATTCGCGAACCAAGCACATAGAAATTCGCCACCATTTCCTTAGGGATAATGTTCAAAAGGGGAACATTTCGATTGAGAAGGTACCCTCCGAGGATAACTTAGCCGACATCTTCACTAAGCCACTTAGGAGGGAACCTTTTAATTACTTGCGTCTAGGTCTAGGATTAATGGAACATATTCCTTAATTGCTTTCCTTTTATTGAGTCTCTTATTTTATTTTGAGTCTTTTATCACTTTGAGTCATTGAGTCTCCTAAACTCTTCTTGAAAATCTTCTCTTCTCCTTTTCAAATTCTCAAAGTCTCTTTTGAAAATGGTCGAGAGATGTTTTGACATTGTTAATTCAATCTAAAAACGTTTTTTCATAGATTCTTGCTATTAATCTCGAGCTTACATAATTCATATGTATGATTCTCTCAAACATAGTAAGAACAAGATAGAATCATGGAGGATCATTGTGTCGTGACTTAAGGTCTTGTCTTACACACCTCCTACATCAATTTTTATTTTAAAATCCATGTATTTTGGTCAAATCTATATTTGGTGAGTTCGTATGTGTTTTCTTTGTCTATCTTTGCTTTTAAACATATCCCTATGATTAGTTAGACTAGAAAAATAAGATTTTCTGCATTGAAAAATCTTCCTTCACCACCAAAACACAACCTCTGTAGGCGGTTCCATATATGAACCGCGGTCCCTTAGCGATAAGGAACCGCCAGAAGTGATAAGGAACCACGTACAGTGCTTCCTTTTTCGGGTATTTCTGAAATTCCAAATTTGTTCCAACACTTTTAGGAATCTTTGTTTCAACCCTTTGACCACCCTAAAAATACCTTGAGCCTTCCCTATTTAACCATAAGCATTTTTCCATACTTCACATCCCAAAATGTCTTATTCTCCTAATGAAAGCCTTGATTCTCCTCCATTTTCCCCAATTGCTTTCAATCCCAACTCACCCAAGAGCACTTTCAATCCCAACTCACCCAATAACACTTTCAATCCAAATTCACCCAAGAACACTCTTAATCACATTTCTCCTACCAAGAATGTTGATTGTGGAACATCTTTTCTTCCACCACCACCCTTTAGTGTTCTTCCTCCTTCTCATGATAATGTCATGCACCATGGGACATATTGTCATTGTTGTCAATATCAACATCTTGCTATGTCACACATCTATGAAGAGTTGAGCTACATCAAGAGTCTCTTAATCAAGCCTCCTCTTCACTTTGATTATGAGATCTCCACCAAGCCACCACCACCACCTTCCGCCACTACCTTGTCTTTCATATAAGCATTGGTTGCTTATCCACAAGACACCTAATTCAAGCAAATCTTAGAATTCTCGATTAACTAGGATTAGATTTATGCTTTTGGCTTGTTTCCTTTTTCATACATCTTTGTATGATTTTTATTTACATGACTTCACTTGGATCTTAGTCTTTGTGTTTTCTTCTCTTTTTATTTTATTTTTGTTGTGACCTATAGCTATCTCTTGTTGGTTGTCTCTTTTGTTCAACTAACCCTTCTATGTAGCTTGTCACCATATCTCGATTCCTCGGTGCCCCAAGCAAGGGGAAGTAAGCACCAATGTGGAGTCTTTACAAAGTCCGTCCCTTCAACACCGACTTGTGCAGCCTTTTTGCTTCGACAAAGGGGGAGAAATGAATAAACTCGTCTTCGAAAATCTTGTTTTTGTGTGATTGAGTTTATGTATTGTCGGAATCAAAAAGGGGGAGATTGTTAATGCAATAATGCCTAAAAACGTTACTTGAATTTTTCAGTCTCGCTTAGTTTTAATTACGACAATATGTAAAAACAAGCATTTACGAAAACAACGAAAAACGAATTCTTGAGTTCAAGTATTTTTCATTTTACCCATTTTCACTTAAGGTATGAATAAACAAGTACTAACCTTAATCAAGTGATCAAGTGATTTAATCTTTTCTTAAAACTCACTTTTTATTAAGTGTGACAAGTTTTTTTTATTATACTTTCTTTTTAAGAAAATGTTTTATTAAATCAAATATTTAAAAATTTGAAAATGGCATATTCTTTTTTGATTTGGAATATTCTTTCAGGATATTTTATAATCAGATAAGACCTTCACCACTAAAAGACAAAGAGGGAGCGGAGTCTACTCTGACGGTTCTCTAGTGCCTATGCGGTTCCTTATCGATAAGGAACCGCCGGCTGAGATATGGAACCGCGGGCAGATATAGCCGTTGTCCCTTTGTCTTATAAATAGTGGAGCATTCTCAGATTTTCTCTTCACCTCTTTTGCACATAAATTTCTAGATTCAAACATACTTCTTAAATCACTCAAATCCTTGATCATTTGATTGATTACTACTTGTTTAGAAGTGAATCTATTCCATCCATCTCTTCCTCTCCAAGTGCAAAGAGAAGAAAACTATCCTAGTGAAGTGTTGAGTCCACCACCAAAGATCCTTTGAAGATCAAATCTTATACATTTGTTGTTGTGTCATAGTTGTGAAGATCCAAGTAGTTGTGTCTATTTGTAAGTTGTGTATGTACTAAGTATAGTTGTGTAGATTGGTCCTAGCTATGATTAGGGCTCGACTTTTAGCTTAGAGTCAGAAATTGGTTAAGCAACGTGTACGATTTTCTCCACCATAAGGAGCTTGTTGTGTAGTGAACTCTTGAGTAAGGAGTACTCGAGGAGTGGAGTAGGAACGAGGAGTGAGCTTCGTTTCCGAACCACTATAAATCTTTGGTGTTTGGTTTGATATTTCTTTACCCTTAACTCTTTACATTCTTTATTCTTTGTGCATATACATTAGTTAGTATTAGTTTAGTTACACTATCATTTTTCATATTGTGCATAAAAATATTTCACATATTTCCTCAAGCCTAAGTTTTTGAAAAAGAATTTTTTTGAAAACCATCCTTTAACAAGTAAATATAAGAAACTATTCAACCCCCCTTCTAGTTTCTACAAAACAGTTCTAAATTATAAAGTTGAAAAGGATAATCTTTTGAAACAAATTAAGTTGCTTGAATCTAAGTTGGCATCCCAAGATGAATTGCTCAAAGAGAATCAGACTTTAAAGGCTCAAGTTTAGGAAAAGGTTTTTGCAATAGCGGCTCTGAAAAACGAGTTGAGGAAAACTAAAGGAACTAGTGTGGACACTAAGCTTGAAAAACCATCAATCTTGGGGAAACCGCCTCAAATTCAGTCCGTTAGACAACCGACTGCATTTAGATCCGAGCGACCACAATCCTCGAGACCACGGTTTTCCTCCCAAGTTGATATGGTTCATATTTCTAGAACAGTCACTCCACCAACTAGGCCTAATGTGACTAAATCAGCTTTTGCAAGACCTAATCACATGATTGCCTCTAGTCTCCCTAGACATAGTCCAAAGAAAACGTCTCGAACTAGTTCAAATGACGTTTACTACAAGTTTGGCCTAAGGGAAACTATTCAAAAGACACAAGTAAGAGATAGGAATTTCAAACCTAGCCAGATGCCTTCTAGATTATCCAATACTGCTAACTGTAGCATGTCATATTTTAGGAGCATCAATCAATCATCTAGGAATTCTCGATCTTACTCGAACATCAAATATGCTACTTGTAAAACATGTAGGAAATGTTTCTTTAAGGAAAATCATGACTCTTGTGTCAAGAAACTCCTTAATGAGGTGAACTCCCGTGCTAGAGTTAAATCTCAGTGGGTTGCTAAAATCAAACCCATTGGTAAAATGTGGCGCCCCACTGGTAGAACTTTCACTCTTGTAGGAAACGAGTGCCCTTTAACTAGGATAGTCTCCGATTCTACTAAGACTACTAGGGAGGAAATTGAAAAGGATGATACTTCACTTAAGCCTGAACTTAAGGTTTTCTATAAAAGGAAACGTTTGCCAACTAAGACAAGTGAACTATCGCCTTAGGTCACCTCTGGAACAAGTAAGGCCAACTGTGAACCCTCACATGGTTCTAAAATAGATATCGCTAACCTATATCACAGCATGCAAATTCCTAATGAGAATGCAGGTACCAAAGAGGATGTTCCAAAAGAACGAAGCGGTCAAATCATTGTATACCATTCAATTAAGGACACTCTCAGAGTTTGGTTGCTGAAGAAGCTAATATCTAAGAAACAAGTGTCTCAGGGGACTCGCAGTTAAGTTATACTGAAGGCTTATAGACAAATCACAGTCTGTGACCCGTTCATCAAAGAAAGGAAAGTTTATCACCGATGATAAACTTGTCCTTACAACGAGAAATTAATATTTCTCGGGCATGAGATTATATAAAAAACATTTCAAGTTTTTAAGCTCATGCACATTGGCTCCTCGTTAAATGACAGACGATGACCCGAACTTCAGAGAAAAGGAAGTTTATCTACGCAACGATAACTTACCCTCAAAACGAGAAATTATGTTTTCTCGGGCACGAGCTTATCCTAAAACCATTCAAAGGTTTTAAGCTCGTGTATATGTCTCACATTCAAATCACAGTATGTGACCTGAACTTCAGAGAAAGGGAAGTTTATCTCGTCAACGATAACTTACCCTCAAAACGAGAAATTAAATTTTCTCGGACATGAGCTTACATTAAGACCATTCAATGGTTTTAAGCTCGTGTATAATGGTTCATTGTTAAATGTCAGACATTGACCCGTTCTTCAAATAAAGGAAAGTTTATCGCTGATGATAAACTTATCCTCACAACGAGAATTTAATTTTTCTTGGGCATGAGCTTTTATTAAAAATATTCGAAGTTTTAAGCTCATGCACAATGACTTACAGTTAAATATCAGACTGTAACTCGGACTTCATTTTTAGGAAAGCTTATCTTTAAAGATAGCTTATCCTCGTAACGAGAAATTCAATTTTCTCGGTCATGAGCTTGTATCAAAACATTCCAAGTTTTAAGCTCATAAAGTAAAGTGTATCTTTTAAATAAGAGAACTTTTCTTCTTAACAAGAAATTCATCTTTCTCGGTCATGAGCTTTACGTTAAAATATTCAAAAGTATTTCAAGCTCATGAAAACGACTTCTAAGTAAATGTCAACTTAGGACTCGTTCTTCAGCTAAAAGGAAAGTTTATCGCCGATGATAAACTTATCTTCACAACGGGAAGTTTACAACTTCTCGGACTTGAGCTCGTTTTGTACGATATTCAACATCTTAAGCTCAAGTAATTGGTTTTCAAAACGTTGAACACAATTTTTCGAGAATTTCTCAAAAGGTTTTTTCCAAATCTTTCAAAATTGTGTGTTCAAAAATGTTTTGATAAAAAGAACATGTCTTCTGCAATTGATAATATTTACGAACCTAGAAATGTCGTTCAATAATGACACGGGGTTGTAAATAAAGTTTGAGCAGAAGTTTAAATGATTTAAAACATGTTCAAAATGGTTTTCTATTATTTCATATAGTAACCCGTTTTTCATACTCAAGTCAAGCATTTCACCGGAAAGATTTGACTCAACAACGGGAATTAATTTTCTCGGGCATGGTTTACTTTATAAGCATGTAAGGGATTGTGTTTACGTAATAGCACAATCTAACACGAATTTATGTACGTGTCAGTGCTTTTATTTGTTAAAACAAGAGAAATCTTGTTTTTATGAAGTTATCATCTCCACCAACCGTAGAAATTTACAATTGATATCTACATACTCGACGATGCGACTACTCAAACGGTGACTACAACTCTTTCAATAGAACACGGGTCAACAATTGAGGGGGAGCAATTGTCCAGCATTCACAATCTTTGACGCCGAAAGTGCCAAGTTCACATATTGGTGTCAAGACAACGATATCAATCGTACACATGGAGTCAAGAGATAACTTCAGACGCGACGAGGCGACCAACATTTGTGAACAAGAACCATGTAATTCTATCATATGATGTTCTCCATCATTCAGGTCCAACCTCGTCTATTGCTAATCTTGTGAATACATTATCATATATGATCTTTGCACGTGATAAGTACCTTACACTTGTGTTTAAAAGGTATTTAATTTACGTTTCAAGTACACCCTCATTAATTTAAGGGGGAGATTGTGTAAATCATGAAGATAATTGGATTTGCATTTTTCTTCCCAACTTTTCTTAAAATACTATTAAATCAATTGATATTAAAAACATCGATTGGGTTAATATTTTTAATATGGGGGAGAAAATGTGATTTAATATGGGAAATGATTAATCACAAATGGTTTGACTTAACGTGCTGGCTCATCCCGACATGTGCGAAATGTTTTCGAATATCGTGGCATATGTTAAGGGGGAGCAAAATGGATTTGCACTTCAAAATGGATTTCATGGTGACTTATACTTACCCACAATTGTGGCGACATAAGGATGGTAGGATAGGTTAAGTCTAATGATTCTTCCAAAACCGGAGGAATCTTCCCAAGGACATCCCATAGCTAGAAATAGTAGTCCTTAGGAAAGATGGAGAAAGATTGTGAACGTAGCTGAATGCCGACCAAGTACTTAAGTTAGCACTGGAACAATCACAACAAGGTGCTAGTTATGACATATTGGTAAGCATTGAAGGGGTTGAAGAATGAAAAAGAATTGTAAAGATAAAGGGTCTAAAGAAAGAAGCCCTCCTTACAACCTTAGGCAGAAACCGGGTCAATACATATGCTATTGAGATCATTTTTAATGATTCTTGATATTAAATACCGACATCATAGACCCAGTGATGCAATGCACAACCCATCCCAGCTAACTCAGATATCTCTTAAAAGATATTTGTTTTAATCACACGGAGACAACGCATTATCTATTGATTTATTCACTCCGAATAAATTAGTATTGAAATGGTGGCACTCCTCTCCAGCCTATGATTACTATAATCCAAAATGCACGATCGAGTCTAGAGCCATTTGAGATCATCAAATATCTCATTAGGACACACTTTCATAATTCCTTGCTTCTTCACACACTGTGAAAAGTAAGAAAGATTTTAAGAGTCCTACGCAAAATCTTCATGATCTTGCCTGAACATCCGAGTAACACGAAAGTATTTACAATGAAGATGTAAATCCTTCTTGAGCGAATATCAAAAAGCTTATGGTAGGTGACTTGTGCGATTCTTTATGAATCAAGCTTGTGATAACTGGAAAGCAACAATGGTTTAATTCTTAACTGAATTTAAACACGTTCCAGGCCTCTATGCAATATCTTAGTAATCTTGCCAGAACACTCAGAGTGATACTTTAGTGCTCACAGTGATGAGTGGAAATCCTTCTAGTGTTAACCTCAAACAGCACTTGGTAGCTAACTTGCAAGATTCTATACGAATCAAACTCGTGACAACTGGAAAGCAACGATGGTGCGATTCTTAATTGAATTTCACTTGTTCCAGGAATCGGATTTGACGGCTTAAAATCATGCGGATAATATTATCCAGATGATTCACTCTTTATGTTCGCTGTCAACTTTGGACGGTTGAATAAAGAGAACGGGTTACCCGCGAAATCTTGTCAAGGAGGTTCTTAATTGAAACTACCTGCCACAAGTACGATATTTTATATCGTCCAACGGTCTTCACTGACCGGAGGTAAAATGTTACCGAATTAGAATGAAATGTTCAAGGCCATTTCATCCGTGTATATGTTTTGTTGCTAAATGTCTTATGCAGCGTAACAAGAAGGTGACATTGCGGTGTACAATCCAGAAGAAGTCGTAAACACATGCTTATGCTTTCTGCACTTAATACTTCAACAAATTCAAGAAAGCCTGAAAGTCAAGTCTTCCGCTGCATCAAACTCTGAAGCTTTAAAGAATTTATAAAGGTGTAAGTATGTGGAAAATGAAGTCACGAAGAGGCAAATATCACAAGTGATGAATGCACAAGGTTAAGGCAAGGAAACATGCTCAAGATTAAAGTCAAAGATCACATCAAGCATATTCACAAGAACAAGATCGAAGACTCAAGCATAGTATGCTAGGTTTAAGATTTTGTAAAATGGTGTGACCTCCCTTAGGGAGAGATTGTTGGAAATACGTTTTTCCAAAGAAAGTCTCCGTGACATCATTGTTAGCATAGATCACGAGCTATAGACTATTTAGGACATTGTATCTTGGAGTGACCTCCCTTAGGGGGAGATTGTTGGAAATACGTTGTTACGTATTTAGAAAGGATCAGTCACTCAAACGATATATTCAAGTATTGGGCTCGTGATCCAATATATTAACATATAGCCCATAAAGCCCATATGTAGGGTGGGCTATATATACCCCCTCCTAGCATGTTAAGAGGGGTTGAGCACTTAGTCATTTTATTCATTCCATCTTTCTTCCATTCTCTCTCTACCTTTCTCTCTCTAGTTCTTCCATCTCCTTCCATTCATTAGATAAATCAAACACTTGCTAAATCCTAAGAATATATGATTCTATAGAAACACATTCACATCACATATAAAAAGAATCTGATATAATGTTGAAAGTATATATGTCAAGTGTACAAGCTTATAAACTCAAGGGGCTTGATAACAATTATCTTTGCTAGCTAAATTTGTACAAGTGTTGATACTTCAAGGGCTAAAGTTGGCATGTGATAAAAGTTCGATACTGGAGCTATATAAGCTGGAAAAGAGTCATTCATCTCATAACTTATATCATATTTTCACACATATTGCTTTCTAGGGTTTGTTGGGTTTTGTTCCACAGTTCTTGGTTTGATATTAGTCATTCACAACTTGTGATTGGTCTGATTTATGGTTTGGTTAGGTTGTATTGTTTGATATGTATTTCTTGTGTAGCATCCATTTGTGTACACCTTTTATTTTGTATATGTTGAATAGCATCCGTTTTGGGGACTATTCTTATTAATCGTTTGAGATAAGATCTGGTGTTGTGGCTGTTTTACATTTGGGTAATAACTTTCACATGGTATCAGAGCTTTTTTGCTCTGTTCTTTGGATAAAAACTCTTTAATCGATGTTTAATTAGGTGGATCTATTAGATCTGCATGTTAATCAGATTTTACAAAAATTAGGGTTTTCAATTTTTTTGGGGGATTTTCAGTTTTTCAACTTGGGTTGAGTTCTTGATAGTGCTAATCGTTAATTAACACTAGGAATTGGTTTAATTTTGATTTTTTCTTGAAAAACCCTAAAATCATAAATTTAGGGTTTTCTTTCAAGCTCTGGTAAGTTTGGTTTGTTGTTTATCTAACGGTGCAGGTTGTTTCTTGGTTATCCGCTGTTGTTTTTTTTGGCGTGGTTTGGTTTGATTGATCGTCTTGATAAATTTTTCGGAAGCTATTGCGTGCTCTATAAGACCTCTCGCACTCTCTTTCTTTTATTCTTGTTTAGATAGTTTAGGTGTCCGATGGATGGTTTGCGTACTTCTCGGCTTCGCTGGTAGGTGTATCAACTTCGATCAACTGATCCTTGAGTGGCGACAAAATGGGAGCAACAGCATGGGCTGCATCCAACCCAAATATTTTAATTATAAAATGTATCTTCGTACACCTGTTTCCAGTCTCTTGCAGGGGTTTAAGCACCTCCTCGGCTGCTGCATATTTTTCAATGATGGGTTGAAACCCTTGGGATATATCAAACATCAAATAAAGTGTTCTCATCTATTGAATTGGTTCAGATAGAGCTTCTTGTTCCTTGTTTGAGACTCAATTTCTTTAGCATCTGCCTCTGCCTGCCGATGCAATGCCTCTGCCTGCCGTTCAAAGGCATCAGCGTTACCTGAAACACATGCCGCGACTGATAAGCGACACGAATTAAGGGTTGCATGGATAACGTTTATGAAATTGCGCGAACTTATTTAGAAGAAAGTCTTATTAGGTTATAATTGTACCCAAACAAAATCATAGTAGTAACTCAGATAGAGCTCTTTGTATGTGAGATAAACGACTAAAGTGGGAAATACCTGGGAATTTCATGTTCGTACAAAATGATTGAGTTTATAACTCGTACGTACATATCAAGTTTGCGGGCTAGTGGCTGGTTCAAAGAATGAATATCTATATGTAAGTTTCTATAATACTTTTAAACTCAAAGGGAAGCACAATTTACATTTTGTATACGAATACGAAACGTGTTTTTTTCAAATGATCAAGTTCCTATATCGCATTCAATTAAGAGATGAAGATTTGACTTAAACGTACAACAGGTTAACCCCAATTCATTCAGAATTATAATAGTATCTATTATACAAAATATAAAAGTGACAACTTCTAATCCATGATTTTGTTTCCTATATCTAGCCGCGACACTTGATTTGTTATCAATTATGCAAACACTACACTGTTAAATAGTGCTTTGTTTATTGACTGAATAAACACAACACTCGTAAATAAACAAAAAATGCCAGACACTAAAAGAGCATTTGATCGTCTCATTCCTACAATACCTAATTCCCGCTATTCTCACTTCACGTAGCTGCTTAGCATAAGGGTCAGAACAAGGTTAAAAAATAACTCCCTCATTCCGTTTATGTAAACTAATGAGAAGGCATGATATTAAATCTTCGAGCCACTTGCCTGAACTGTAGTGGAAGGTACTCGTTGACGTTGAGGTTATAGGGGACTTAATATCATCTTTCCTTGCTGCAAGCATCTCAACAAACTCACCGCCTATGTTGTTTGCCTTTATTAATGACTGTCGACTATTTATTTTAGGAACATTTGATAAGCCATCAACACAACCAACAGTTGCTCCCCCGATGAATTGAAACCCGAATACATTTTATTTCACTATTAAAACATATACAAAAAGTGAAATAAGATTTCAAATAGCATGTGCAAAAATATGTGTTTGTAGAAGGTTTAGACTTTACTAAACTAAGAAATATTATCTCTGCAAGTAGATACATGATGAAGAACAATGTATAAGCACACCCTTAGAAAATTAGTAACTATCAAAAAGGGAAATGTTTACGTAGACAATTGCAACTACATATGTAATAGTTAATGTGATAATTCATAGCAGTTTGGTACCACATTATCAATTTCACAATGCGTCGATTTTAAATTCCAAACAGTCTAGTTGAAAATATGAGTTTTTGGAAGAACATTATCAAACACGTAATAGGCAACACAACGAATTAACAAATTTATTACATTAAAACAACACATGTAAACAAACAACGGAATTTAAAAAAGAAGTTTAAAATAAAAGAATGAAACAAACCTGAGTTTTTGGAAGAACAATATCATCATCAGTCGCAAACTACCATAAAAGGTGCAGCCTTCGCTATCACCACCGCAGCCGCAACAACCACATCATTAACATCGAACACCATCTATGTGACCCAAAATAAAGTAAAAACCAAGTCAATCAATTTTATTAAAGAACTAAAATAAAAAAAAAATAAAATCTAATTTACAGAATCATTTTTGTCAGCATACCTTTTTTCATAAAGTTTGAATCTTGAAGCAAGAATCTTGAAAATCAAGCAAATCAGATCTAAAAAAACAAAAGGTGGAATTGTTGTTGTTGAACAATATATGTTTAAGTAGTATGTGTGACTATGTGTATTTTTTAGATGGGGAGAAGATTCAGGAAGGGTGCAACTTTATATTAATTTTCCCCTCACACACACACTTTTTTCTTTTCACTTTTTCTTTCGGCAAAAAAATTATGAATGTGAGAGGAGAGCATCGTCTCGAAAATATATTATATGCAGTTTGTGAGGCACACACTGTTCCTAGGGAGGCACATCATCTGTGTTCAAAAGGCTGTTCCTATTGTGTTGCTAGTATTTGTCGGTGGGGTTAGAATTACCAAATGTCCTCTTCAAACATATTCTTCTTTTTTAGGTACGCCTTGCTGCAGTTGGGGCCTTCCAGACCAAAGCCATGAATCCCGCCTCGTCCCAACTAGAGCCTGCACAGGCTGCTACCCAATTAGAACTCCTAGAATACCAAAACAATCTGACTGACTTTGCGAATGGAAACATAAACTAACCTTTTTGACGGCGTCCGTTTTGGTTTGTTGTGATCAAATATTTTAGCGTTGGAAAATAGAGTTCATCTTGAGGTAATTACCACATGACGGCTCTGTACTTCAAGCTGCCCTCGACAAAAGCACGCCAACAAAAATATCCTGTTAAAAATTCTAACGTCTTAGTCAAGGCTACAATAAAAGGCGAAACCCAGTTGTACATGCATCTGTGCGTACAGTGATCTAAATAAATTGTGTTGTAAATTTTACTAAGATATGACATACTGCTTTGGGCTTCAGACATACTAAATTTTTGGCACACCTTTGCCCTTCATACATACTAAAATATGGCATACTGCTATAAATGCCCGCTATAAATTCTCTCAAGTGATCCTAAATAAAACATACTAAAATATGAACTGCTGCAATAAAAACAAAAAATTTGAAATCCAATACCCTTTTCTGTTGTAAAAGGGGTGTTTGGCTCATTTTTTAACAGCATCCAAACAACCTTTTGTGGCAGAAGGTGTATTTGGTTCCTATTCTAGCAGCAACCAAACAACCTTTTTGGAAGCAGAATGGGTATTTTAGAGATCGGATACAACGCAAAGGTGTGGAGAAAATGTCAAACCAAGTTGTACATCCATGTGTACCTACAATATCATAACACAATATGTGCACTAAAGAGACAAAAAAACCAAAAGTTGCAAACAAACCAATTCAACGCATAACCTATATTGTGAATAAACATATCGCTGACCAGATCAAACCTACTATCATAGAATTCAAATATCCTGTTTATAAAACTGTAGGGGTTCAAATTTGTAAGAGAACTCTTTTAAAATTATAATTTTATTCAAAACTTCATATCTAAAAAGAAACTAGAGTTAGTACTACTAAATCATCTCGAGTTTAAGGTGTCGCTAAAAGTATATGCATATAACATATATACATGCTTCCGGAAGCTTTAAAAGATTTTTAAAGGCGAAATCAACCGTATAATAATCAAACCGAAAGCAACGGCTTTTTTCCCTAGCTGACAGTAATTAAAACACACAACTAATTAACTTTTATACAAATTGAACTGCTTATCCACTTAGATTGAACATAATTATAAGTTTAACACTATAATCATGAATAAGAAGAGCTATAAGTATTTGCAAGTAGACAAACGTATAGTATGACGTCTTCTTTTCAGTTCTGTTTAACAGATTATCATAATGGTAAAAAAATGGGCACTTAATTTTCGTGACTATCTAACTTGTGAAATTTTATGTTTGGTATCACACATTTTCTAAACTATGAATAACGAAAACTTTTTGGTATCACACATTTTCTATACTATGATTATTAAATTTTCGTGACTATCTAACTTGTGAAATCTTATGTTTGGTATCACACATTTTAAGATAAGCTATCAGTGGTTCTCTTTTTCCAATAATCAAGCGAATGACTAAAGACACACATAATATTAATTAGGAAAAGAGAAAAAAGTAACTAACGGACACATTAAGGGCATTAAAAATAGTTCAGGTCACAACTTACCCAAGGCGCAGAGATTGGCTAACACCAAAAAGCCAAAACCAGGTTGGTGTCGTCTTTCTATCGAAATTCCTAAAACATCATGTGAAAACTTTAGTAGAGCTACATCAGCAACTAAATGGTAGAGAAGCAACATAATACAAAGTTAACAAAAAAGAGCAAATACGGTACCCATATTGTGTCACACATATCGCATACATATATAAATCTCGGGAGACAAAACAGAACCTCACCAGAATCAGATGTAAACCATTTAGATTAAGACGCGGTCAAACGTTATGTCAAATGTAAACCATTTGACCACAACCTCACCAGAATCAGAAACATATTCAAATCGTGTCCGCCAATCGAGATGATTACTCAGAAGGCAAAGTAGTTGGAGGTTAACTAAAGTTTCAAATGGTCCCAACTTTAGTATTCATCACAGGCTCTTAATTGACTGTACCGATATTCATCATAGCCCCCTAAAATCCCCGGCATGGCTGTGACCAAATGGTCACCCAGCCGGTGGAAAGTAATCATCATGACAGAATAGGATTGGCTCAGATTAGCGAGCCTAATAAAAAAGAACATGAATGTATTTTTATTAAAATGGTCACCCCGGCATGGCTGTGACCAAATGGTCACCCCGCCCGTGGCTGCAAAGACGATGCGTGGTGCCTCGCCAAAGCACGACTGGGCGGTACCCAACGCAGTCCCAGAGCCAACGTCAATCAAGAATATCATCATCGCCTGCGATAAATCTAAAATAACATGATAGGCCACACATTCAGAAGCTAGAGATACCCATACTTTCATGAAGCTAATCCTATTCAAAGATACCGCACTGATAAGAGCAAGCTGATCGACAACTTATATCAATGGTATGCAACAATCAAAAGGCCAAATAATAGCCATAATAATTGGCTATTCCAAATGTGCATAGTGACGTTACATCATTGTAATTCCAAACTTGCCAAAGTAAGGTCACTAACGTCACCGACAGGCCACCAACGCCACGCACCATGATTGGTGGCAACGAAGGGGTCGACAACATCGGATAAAGCTACAACATGCTATCTAAAACCAAGCGCCCACATCATGGGTGCTTTTGCCCTGCCAAGATACGTGATTTTGTAAAGTAGGGTCCGACAAACATAAATGTAGAAAAGTATCACCCTCGGGCGTTATACAACCCATACACTCGGGCGTTATACAATCCGCAACTAATAACTGTTTGTGTTTATTTTTATGTTGCCAAAATACAGGCACACAATGTAATCAATCACAATTACTCTATTAATAATAGAGTTCCAATCGACCATCAAGAAAGGAGACTAACATCCATGATACAAACCATAGGGGAAAATCCCTACGAATTTGAAATAATAAAACATGCGTAACAATTAAAGTTTTCTGATTTGCAATAATTTTAGGTTAACCTAACCTTAAGCTCATCGAATCAATAGTTTTAAGGAAAGCAAAACCCTATATTGCAATAACCCATGAAATCGTAAACAGCCTTACCAAAGGCCTCAATTAACATTCAAACATCAATAAAGTCAAAAGAATACCTCAAAAAGGGACAACAACCGGTATCAAGATTGACATCGGTCAACGACAATCTGCGCCGCCACTGTCACCCCCATGCAACATCTAGACTCACTATCGCCACACACCGACCCACATCGCCGCACACCATCGACGACGGCAACAAAGAGATCAGCGACATCGAAAAGAGTAACGGGTGGGCATCGTATATCTAAGATCGAAAGTAAACCCCAATATTTAGGACAACCAAATCTTAGATCAACCCAATCATGGATTAGTTTTTGAGTTAGGTGAGAGCAAACAGAGATGAGAGAGATGAACTACACACAACACACACAGGGTTATCAAAAATTTGTTATTTTTGAAAGCGAAAATTCCTGTAGCCACAATCAATGAAGGGGCAAAGGGACTACCCACAATCAAGGGGAAAATTCATGAGCCAAGCACTTATTTAATGGGTAAGCGGCAACCACACAAACGGCCAAACTACCATTAATGACAAAAGGGAAACGGAACGATGGAGAGAACGGTCCGTTTAGCAAACGATGTGTTTTGTGTGTGTAATTTCTGTGAGACAAAAGACGTTACGTGAGGGGGAGATATATGCTTTGTTTATTTGTCATGTGAGATGAATCACTGTTTATAGGGTACCGTGATTCCCTTATCTATCTATACTATTATATAAAGGGTGTATGCTCAATTCTTGAAAGTGAAAAATGTGATAATTAAGAAAATAGTGAAAAACTTAAATTCCTTATATAGATTAGAATGCAATAATTATAAAGTCAAACATTTAATACATGGTCACGGGCTGAACCACCGGGTTAATCCGGTTGTTATATCGGGTCATAAGTTCGACCATCGGGTCAACCTGGTCAAGTCATCGGGTCAGGGTTCGACCATCGGGTCACGGGTTCGACCATCGGTTCAATCCGGTCGAGTCATCGGCCCACGGGTTTGACCACCGGTCAATCCGGTTGAGTCATCGAGTTACGGTTTCGACCACCGGGTCAATCCGGTTGAGTCACGGGTTCGACCACTGGGTCAACCCGGTCGAGTCACCGGGCACGGGCTCGACCACCGACTCAATCCGGCCAAATCACCGATTTACCGATTTGACCACCTGGTCAATTAGAATATCGTTAATTATAAGTCGCTAGGTAATTCCGCCGCTGTGCGCGGGTAATCGTCTAGTATTAATAATATAGTAATTATAACATTTGGGAAAGAATACGACGTCATTTTTACTAGGGCCAATACCAGCAATTCACCTAGGCTTATTGAGCGAGGCCCATGGAACCTTTTTTTAGAGGCCCAACTCTTTACGTATATCTGAAAGTCTGATCTTTTATCTGACTCTTTACTTAATCTCAAGGCCTGAATACCACAAATGTTGCCTAGTCGGACGATTTGTTTTGAGGTTACCTCACGAATATCCAGAATACATTAAACAAGTATACAGAAACGCGCATTTCATGGAGAATATACGGGGTATAATCAGATGTTAAGCATGGAGTCATTAGGGGATAACATCGATAACTCAATTAATAAAGGCAGAGGGCCATATGTCTTGAAGGTTTCAGGCCAAATCTACCACTGTATTGGATCACTATGTCCGGCCGAGGGTCACCCGCCAAGATTTATACAACGTTACATATATGATACGCACAAAGAAGTTGCCAATCGAATGAATTACCTTACGGGATGCCTCCAACAGCAGACTCTGCTGCAACATCATCTGCTTCACACGATACTAAACATGCTACCATAATCACCACAGCCAAGAACAACACCTGTGTATCAACATCACCTACCAAAAACCAAGTACATAGGCTAAAAAAAACGTTGATGACAACACAAGCGCAAATACATTGGCAAAGAAAGAACTCTTCAAATAACTGTATGCGCTATTGTGTACTTGAAAACGAAGTTCTAGGCACAACGACTTCAAATGTGAATGGAGTTCGGAGATCTAATACGTACAAAATATAGTAGAGCTGTTATCCACCATTTTTTAGGTATTGCTTATTTTCGGGTTGCACCTATTAGATATTAGCACAATCAGAATAACCAGCGGATAAAAATTGGCAACATTAGCCACTACTTGCAGTTGCAACAAGTTATTAATAACAAGAGTTTGTAGGTATAACTTCTGTGATCTAATGCGTACAAAATATGGTTAGACCCGCTTTCCACCATTTTTAGTTTGTAGGTCTGACGTGCTACAAAAAATGGAACGGTGAAAAACATAGGATATTAAGCAGCCATTTGGTTTTGGATAACAATTCTTGGTAGTTTAAAAAATAAACAGCATCTTTCTTAAGTTAAAATTATCTGCTACAACTTATAAATTTAGAACGATAGGTTACATAGTCTATTTCGTCATTATGCAACAGATAAGCATTTTCAAATGTCTTCGGGGTTGCCTATTCGGACAGTAAAGGCAAAAATTCATTTCAAACTGAAAAAGAAGACATGTTTGCTTGCTATATGATTCCCATTAGTGAATTTGATACAAGCAAATGAATAATGCAAAATGATTGAAAGTAAACACACGCGCAAAGCTATAAAGAAAGAATGTGCGTCGCCACAACGCGTGGGCACCTTATGGCTTTTTGCTTATATTTATAAAGTACACTTTATGATAACCACATATATGTTGTTAAAAGTAAATATAATAGACTGTAAAACTTAGGGTCCATTTGGTTTAAAATCTAGTTTATTTCGGTTGTGGGTGTAATAAGAGAAAAAAATAAAACAAGTTAAAATAATATATTATGTATAATAAGTATATTTTATATGTTTTAAAATGTAAAAATAATTTATAAAAATAGAAAAATAAAAAAAATGGTGGAGAGAGAAAACCATCGATATGTTTAAAGATTTTCGAATCTCCGTCAAAGGCATAAGCTTAACATTAAATGCTATATTTTATACCAAACATGCTAGTTTTGATTTCATCCTAAACCCTGGTACAAAAACCTGATACCAAATGAGCCCTTAACTATTATAGATTCCAAAACCAACGACATATTATCTAAGGGTGGTGATTTGCACACTTCACTTATTTATTTGCACTCTTAAATTATATATGGAGTTAATTGCATAAATCATTCTTGTGGTTTGTCGGGTTTAACGGATTTTGTCCCTCTAAAGAATATTTAATGGGTCTTCTCCCATTGGTTTTGACCCGTAACACATTTGTTCCTTTGACCACTAGTTTCGTTAGGGACTAAACCCGATATGGAACTAATGTCAATGGACTAAAATCGATAAAAACTTAATGGTCAAAGGACCAAACCCGATACGGGTGAAAAACCATAGAGAGAGGATCCGTTAAATTTTCTTTAGAGGGACGAAATCAATTAAATCCGACAAATCACAAGGACGATTTATATAATTAATTCTTATACGGAGTATATGTCTTTACATTTATACCCCCTACGTCATCTAATGATGTGTGCATATTAAGGGTATAGTAGTCATGACACCCATATTTTGAAGTACACTAATAGATTTATTGAATGTGTAAATCATCACTCATCATTTTACGTAAAGGTGGCAAAATATGTGAGGTCGGAACGGATTCGAAGAACGAGTCCTAACGAGCTCGAGCAAATGAATCACTTGAAGAAACCCAAAAGGACAAATTTTTTCACAAACCAAATAAATCCATTTCTATTTTAATGAGACTATACTCTAATTTTAAGTTTGAACAAAAATCATTTGTCATGTTATCTAATTACTCCCTCAGTCTCATATTATATCTCATTGTTGTTTTTTTGCAATTCTTGTTTTGCAACTTTAACTTTAATTATTACTTTTTGTGTTATATAAAACTTGATGTAAAATATATGAATAAATTAGATTTGAAATGTATTTTCACTTATATTTATTTTTAGCAAGTATTATATAATACAAACAAGGATAGTGAAAGTTAAAGTTGAGAAATCAAGACTTCAAAAATTAATACCGTGAGACACATAGTATACTATGGTTGTGTTTGGTAACAATTTTTTAAGAGTATTTTTATCAATTAGCATTAATATTTAGTATAATTGTTAAAAAAAATTGTTTGATTAGAGCAATGAGCATTAACATTTATCATAAAAACGCTACTTATCATATGCTATTTTACAGAGTATTTTTAAATGAACATTATTAATAAAAGAACATTAAACTTAATAAATTACTTGTATACCCTCATGGCCTCATTCATAAATACATTAGAATTTAAAGAGTTTTTTATTTACATATTGTTAGCCTCAAAATATTGAGTCAAACAAGAATGTTCGGTCATAGGTTTATTATGTACTGATTCTTATAACGTTGTAATAAGTAGTAAGATAGTCGGGATTCACGGGCTTGAACTTAAGCTATTTAAATCCCAAAGACAAGCCCGACCCATTATTATATAGCCCATAAGCCACATGTAGGATTGACTATAAATACTACCCTCCTAGCATGTTAGGAGGGTGTTGGTTACCATTTCATTTTTCTCTCTCAATCTGATATTCCCCAAGTTTCTAACCATTCTCTCTCTTTTCTCTCTCTACTTTCTCTATCTAGAATTCATCTACTTTAATCTATTATTCTTCTTTAATTCGTGTATAATCTAACGGTGATGCTCTAAGGCAATGCATTTTTGATGGACCCTATGTGTTTTCAAAGGTCATAGTTCCTACTGTACCAGCCACAGACACAAATGAAGAAGTACCCGCATATGAACGTGATGAAAAGAGATCCGACCTCACACCAGAGAACCGTGCTTGGTTTGATGCAGAGAAAGAAGCAATCTACTTAAGTCTCAGTGGCATTAGAGATGACATTTACTCCACAGTTGATGCATGCCCTACTGCTAAAGAAATGTGGACGACTATTAACAAATAAGATGTGAAACAAACCTATTTTGGAACTTTGGCGAGTTTACATCAAAGGATGGGGAATCAATTGATTCATATTACTCCCGTTTCTACAAAATGATGAATGACATGACACGGAACAACTTGCAAGTCTCCACCATGCAAGTCAATGTTCAATTTCTACAACAACTTCAACTAGAGTGGACACGGTTTGCCACCTTGGTGAAACAACAACAAAAGTTAGACGAATTTACCTATCACACACTCTTTGACATCTTGAAACAATTTCAGAACGAGGCAAACAAACTTCGAGCTGAACGAGTAGCAAAGGTTGCAAGTCCACTTGCTTTGGTGTCTACTACTCAACATTACCTATATTATCATTCTCGTGCTCCAAAGACCTACTCTACTTAATCATTATCACCACGATCATCCATTGTCTATAAGTCACATGCTTCACCAAGATCTCGAGGCAAAGAAGTTGCAAGAGCACCATCACCACCACTTGAGCAATCATCTAAATAAGACACTGATGAAGAACAAGCTCAAAAGGATAGGGAATTTAAGCAACAAATGGCTTTCATTATGAAGCAATACAAGAAAATCTACAAACCCACCAACAACAACCTTAGAACATCATCAAACATGAGGAACAACTATGCTCAGAAGCCTCCTAGGTATGACACACGAAGGCGTGCTGAGAGTCCTCTAGAATATGATCGACAAACCGCTAAATATGATAATCAGAGGGTTGCTACTGTTGTTGGAAGTAGGGAAATTGTTGGTACTCAAGTTGTGCAACAAAGTGGGATTCAATGTTTTAACTGCAGAGGTTTTGGGCATATGGCTAACAAATGTAGGCAGCCAAAAAGAGTTAGGATTATAGTTATCATAAGGAAAATATGTTGCTATGCAAGAAGATGGAAGCTGGGATCAAGTTATCCGCTAAGGAAGGAGAAATGCTTGATGACACAGATGATGAACTCTCCGACCAAGAACTCAAAACATATTATTCATACATGGCAAAGATTCATGAGGTCCTCAACGTCACTAAAGATGACAATGGTCATATCTTTGATACCGAGCCAATTGATAAGGTACAACATGATGATGTTTATAATGTGTTTGGTGATACACATGAGCATAGTGATCTACCAACAATAATTACTGACACATGTATGATGGAAACAGTTGATAGCAATACCACACCTGATTCATCAGACATATGCAATAATGAGTTTGAGGATGATCAACATGCAAATAAGTATGATGAAGAGGAGCGTGTCGCGCTTGCTAATTTAATTGCTAGTTTACAAAAAGATGTCAATGAAACTAGAAAGAGTCAAAAGCAATTAAAAAGGCAAACACAACGATCACTCAAAACTTTGAAGACAACAAAGCCACTCTTATAAAATCTAGTGAGACCATTGATAGTTATAGGGCTCGGCTTCTTCAAAGAGACAAAGAGCTTGAGGGGTACAAAGGTCGTTTAATTAACGTTAAAAAGTACGATTTTGAAAATAAATACAACGAAGCTCTTGCTTTGTTAGCTAAAGAAAAACGTCAATATAATGTTTTCTTAAGTGATGAACGTCAAAAACGTACCTTGTCACAACAAAAGTAACCGAACTTGAACAAAGGCTTTCTATGAATACCACTGATTATGCTAAAATTCTTGAGGAAAAGAAACAAGAGGTTGAAAAGTTAAAACAAGATTTCAAAAATAGACAAGGCAAAGATACTGAAAAAGTAACGGAACTAGAAGAACAAGTTGAATTTTAGAAGAAAATTGTTTATAAAACGCATGACTCTATTAAAACCATAAGAATGATAGCACCTCGGTCGTTTTTTAAGGGTAAAGCTAGTTTTGAAAGTCCTAAGTAATTTGACCAAGCTCAAGCTGTGAACCCCTACTTATATCTTGATGAGGTTGAATGGACCGATCATGATTGCCCAGTAATTAGGCTCGATAGTGAAGAGACATCCATTTGGGATGAAGAGAGTAGATCACCGGTCAATAAAGATTTTATGAAACCATATGATTATGCTTATGAAAACAGTCTTTATCGCCTTTTCACTCCACAAAAACAGAAGTCTCGTGAGGAATTGTTTCTTGAAAGCAAACAAAAAAGAATTCAATGGAAGAAAATTTTTGCCACTAAGACAACTAACGTTTCTAAATTTACTAACTATATGCCTCTAAAAGCAAGAGTAGGAAGACACTTGGTATTCTTAAATATCACATTGACAATATTCAATCAATCGTTGAAAGAGATTGGCAAAAACGTGAAAATGACAAATGGAAAAAAGAGATCCCTCTTGATATAACTGTGCTTGTGAAAGAACTTGTAATACCGAATACGAAGATAATAAAAGAAAATGTTCTTGAATTTGAAAGATTAATTCGGTTAGAAATGTTTGATGGTTTGAAATATGTTGAGTCTCTTGAAAAAGAAATTGATGAACTTCAAACTGACAAATCAGAGTTTTCAAATGAATATGATATACTCTTAGAAGAATGTCTCTCCAAAGATATTTTATGTGTTACTGTTACATCGTGTGCTGCTATAAATGAATATTCTGATGTTGCATGTAAATATATTGCTAAGACCAAAGAGTGTGAACGTCTTGAAACTGAGCTATGAAAACACAAAAATATGTTGATAAAAAGGCTTTTGAGTTACTTCAACAAAGAACTGATTTTCTTCAAAAACATTGTCATTCTCTTGAACTTGCTTTGCAAAAAGACATCGGAAGTTTCCGCCATGATAATAAATTGCAAGAAAAACTTTCCTAAATATTTTGAGAAATGAATGAAAAGAGTATGGAAATTACAGATTTGAAAGATCAGTTACAAGACAGGGAGATAGCGATTGCAGAGTTGAAGAAACTCGTTGCTAAGATGGGTGGGAAAATTGTGGAACCTAGCGTTAAGAAACCTGTTGTAAGACAACCCAGTGCGTATAAAGTGACTAAACCCTCTGTCTTGGGAAAACAATTTGTTTTCTCAAATTCTGCATTTGCAAAACCTAGGTTTGCCCCCAAGACGGATGGGAAGGATATGTTACCATAGATTACTCCCAATACAGATATTCGACCACAAAGCATTAAGAACATAAATGAGATCAAACCAAGAATGTATAGATTGGCAACTAAACCCACACACAACAAAGAAAGTCAATCGCCTCAGACTTCTAGGATCACTAATAGACGTGCGTCTTTTACTACAAGAGTAGTCCCCACTGCTAGTGTTAGCTGGCCTCAGCTTAAGACCACTCGAACGAATGAAAAGGTTTGGCAAAACAAGAGTCAAGGAAAGATGAAGAAAGTAGAAGACCACCCTAGGAATTTGAATGTTTCTAAGAATAAAACGACTGTAATCGCATGCAATGACGATTTGAATGATTCGAATTTGAATGCTTTGAATGTTAAGTTTGTTTGTGTGAAATGTGGAAAATGTGCTAATGCTAATCATGCTATGTGTGTTTCAAATAATGTCAAAGGCGTAAACACTAGAACTAAGAAGAAAATTACGATGCCTATTAGTGCTAGTAAACCCAAACACAAAGTGAACCATTCAGGTGCAACCCACCCTAAGAACAGTATTGCATCAGACTCCACCACTAAGAACCCTAGAAGCAGACTTAGGGAATTATATGAGTCTGCTAGCAAGTCTTGGAAATGGTGGTTTGCGAATCAATGTCCTCCAGGATATAAATGGATGCCTAAGGTTAGGACAAAAAATGTGACTACATGTGTCAGCATGCCTTTAAGTGTTAAAACTAGGGAAACTAATGATTCACACATCACTACTAACATGGAATCCAATTTAGCAAATGCTTCATCGTGTTCTAATTCTTCTGCAGGTGATCGAAATAATTCTCTTCATACTGGACTCCGGGTGCACTAAGCACATGACGAGGAATCTCAAGTTTCTAATTAACTTCATGGAGAAGTTCCTGGGTACGGTTCGATTCAGAAATGATCAATTTGCACCATTCCTAGGATATGGAGATTTGGTTCAGGGGAATATCACAATCAAAAGGGTATACTACGTCGAAGGGCTTAATCACAATCTTTTCTCGGTTGGTCAATTATGTGATGCAAATTTGGAGGTTGCATTTAGAAAGAAGACATGTTTTGTTCGTGATTATGATAGGAATGATTTACTCACCGGTTCACGGGGTACAGATCTTTACAAAATTTCACTTCAAGACACAAATTCCACAACTCCAATTTGTTTCATGGCTAAAGCTTCAACGACTCAAGCATGGTTATGGAATCAACGTCTATCTCATCTCAACATTGATACCATCAACTTTCTTTCCAAGAAAGATATTGTAAGAGGCCTTCCAAGCTTGAATTCATCAAAGATCATCTTTGTTCTTCTTGTGAGCTTTGTAAAGCAAAACAAAGTAGTTTCAAGACAAAGACTACACCAAGGTCTAAAGGATGGTTAGATCTTCTTCATATGGATTTGTGTGGCGCTATGCGTGTTCAAACTATCAATGGGAAGAAATACATTATGGTTATTGTCGATGACTACTCAAGGTACACATGTACTTTCTTCTTGAGATCCAAGGATGAAACACCCGAAGTTCTCATCAACTTCCTTAAACTTACACAACGTGGTCTTCAATCTCAAGTAAAAGTGGTACGTACTGACAGAGGCACGTAATTCATGAATTCAACTCTGAAGAATTATCTTGAAGCCGAAGGGATTGAACAAGAAACATCAATTGCAAGAACACCTGAACAAAACGGTGTTGTTGAAAGACGAAATCGTACTTTGGTTGAGGCTGCTCAAACATTATTATCCGCTTCAAAACTACCACTATTCTTCTAGGCCGAAGCCGTGTCAACCGCATGCTACACACAAAACCGCTCCTTAATTATTCCAAGACACGAAAAGACACCATACCACATAATTCATGATCGCAAACCTTCACTCAAACACCTTCATGTTTTTGGTTGTATGTGTTACATAATCCGAGATGGTGAAAATCTGGATAAGATGAAAGAGTAAGTTGATGCATGTATTCTAGTGTGATATGCAACTTAGTCTAAGGGATATAGAGTTTACAACAAGAGAACAAAATTGATAGTCGAAACTATTCATGTCAGATTCGATGAATTGCAAGAAATGACACTTGAACAAAGTGGTTTAAGTCCCGATCCACAACGACAAAAGACTTTTGTGCACAACCGCACGGAACTCGGAACTCAAGACCACAACAATGAACCGTCAAGTTCAAAGCTGGTTCACCAAAATGTTCCTAGAGCAGATATGACAGTGGATACGACAATTGAAGAGTTTGAAATGTTATATGGACCAATGTTTGATGAATATTTCACGGGGGAGAAACTTGTTGTATCAAAGTCTTCCGCTGTCACTCATGATAAGAAGGATGATACCGATCATCGTCAACAAAAAGATACAACCTCATCTACTTCAACATGAGTTGTTGCAGATTTACCTCCTCAAAATATTTCATCAACAACCGCTCCTACAACATCCACAACTACTGTCATTGCTCCAGAGAACACAAATCAAACAGACAATGCATTATCTGACGATGACGATTTTCACAATCCATTCGGTACATCGGTACATGAAACTGGAGAGTCTTCTACTCTCCATGTTGATCCGTCAAATATGCATACGTTTTACCAACGCCACCCCTCAACACATCATTGGACACGAGATCACCCTTTGGTTCAAGTAATTGGAAACCCTTCACAGCCCGTTCATACAAGAAGACAACTAGAAACCGATGGTGATGTTTGTATTTTCGCACTCGCCGTGAGTACAACCGAACCGAAAAACATCAGAGAAGCCATGGGTGATCATGCTTGGATTGAATCGATGCAAGATGAACTTCTTAAATTTGAAAGACTTTAAGTCTGGGAACTTATTGACAGACCATACGATGTTATTACGTTAAATCTTCCTTGGATATGGAAAAAGAAGATGGATGAAGAAAACACAATCATCAAGAACAAAGCTAGGCTAGTGGCTAAGGGGTATGGCCAGAAAGAGGGTATTGATTTTGAAGAGTCATTTGCACAAGTAGCTCGTATGGAAGCGGTCACGATTTTCTTTGCTTATGCTACACATAAGGGATTCACTGTTTATCAAATGGACGTAAAGACGACGTTTCTTAACGGTCCTTTGAAGAAGAAGTCTATGTCACACAGCCGGAAGGATCTATTAATCCACATTATCCTTACAAGGTTTATCGTCTCCACAAAGCACTATATGGAATAAAGCAAGCTCCAAGGGCTTGGTACGATGAGCTCTCGGAATTTCTGGTATCCAAAGGTTTCTCAAAAGGTTTCATTGATCTTACCTTGTTCATTTATAAAAATGGGGATGACATTTTTCTTGTGCAGATTTATGTTGATGACATTATTTTCGAGTCTACAAACCCAAAACTTTCAAAATTGTTTGAAAAAGTAATGCACAACAAATTTAAAATGTCTATGATGGGCGAACTAAAATTCTTTCTAGGAATTCAAGTTCACCAATCTCCACGTGGTATGTTTATAAACCAAGCTAAGTATTGTCCAGAGATAATCAGAAAGCATGGTATGACCTCATGTGACCCAGTTAGGACACCATTATCAACCACATCCCTAGATGCTGACTTGGAGGGAAATGCCATAGATCAAACGAGATATCATTCCATGATCGGCTCGCTCATGTACTTGAAAACAAGCAGACCAGATATTTCACATGCTACATGCTATTGTGCACGATATCAAGCCAGACCTACTGATAAGCACCTCAAAGAGGTTAAACGGATCTTTCGGTACCTCAAGAATACCATTCATTTGGGACTTTGGTATCCGAAGGAAACCGGTTTCTTTCTAACGGCCTATTCAGATTCTGATCATGCAGGGTGTCTTGATACTCGAAAAAGTACTTCTGGTGGTGCACAATTTCTAGGACAAGATAAGCTCGTGGGATGGTCTTCCAAGAAGCAGGATTGCACGTCACTTTCATCAGCTGAAGCGGAGTATGTGTCTCTATCTGCGTGTTGTGCTCAAGTTCTTTGGATGAGAACACAACTCGCGGATTATGGCTTCCTCTTTGATAAATTACCTATGTATTGTGACTCAAAGTCAGCCATAGCCATCTCCTGCAATCCGGTACAGTATTCCCGCATGAAGCACATTGATGTAAGATATCACTTCATAAAGGAACAAGTTGAACGCGATATCGTTGAATTATACTTTGTTGGAACGGATTACCAATTAGCCGACTTGTTTACGAAAGCTCTGTCGAAAGATAGGTTTGAGTACCTCGTTAGGAAAATTGGTATGAGATGTTTGATTCCAGCTGACTTGGAGATTCTGGCAAAGTTACCTGCTTGATTCATTTTTCAAATATCTACTTGTAAATATCATTGAAAAAGAAAAATAAAAAATAAAAAACATATAAAAACAAAACACAAAATAAAAAATGTTTTAAATCCAAAAATATTCTTCTCGACATGTCTTTCATTATTTGATAATATGGACGTGCGTAGAAATGTCGCTCAATAACGACACGGTTGTGTACATAAAGCTCGAATGAAAGTTGTAAATAATTTTCAAAACATGTCATTTCTATTTTTAATAAAGGACAATGTCTATTTTGGACAATTTTTCCAACAACGGGTAGAGCAATCTATCTTAGGTTGAGCTTGTCACAAAGCATTCCCTGTTTTGAGCTCAACATAATGGCTTGTAATCACTTTCAGATTGCAACCCGGATCTATATTCACGGGGGAGTGTACGATTTAGTGCCCTTACCCTTAGCAAAAGAAGAGAAATCTTTATACACTTGAGTGGATTTTTCAAGACATTCAAATTCTATGAACTCAAGTTTATGCTTTAGAAAAACCTCTTCGCCAAAAAGAAATGGAGTTTTTCAAAAAACGTTGAACATAAAAATTTTTTTCAAGAATTTTTCAATGATTATTCAAAATCTTTCAAAAATTTTGTGTTCAACAACTCCTACCCTCAAAAAGAGAAATGTGGATCACATCCTCACAATGACAATTTAATTGGATCAATTTTTGACGAGGAGCGTTCCAAATTATTTCATGCTATGAAATACACATTTTTCTCCCGAAAAGTTTTCAAAACTATTTTTCGTGATATATTTTAATCAAATTTGGTATCTCTAATATCCAAGATTTTACATATTAGAGATAGAGGGAGAAATTGTGATTAAAATGTGATCTATTTTGCAAGACTCAAGCACTTTTAACTCTTACCCACATGTGCGAAACACTTTCGATTATCGATGCACATGTGAAGGGGGAGCATATCTTGAAACCACTTGAAAGTTTATGGTTTTATGGTTACGATCTCTTACCCACAACATCTTTAATTCACTACGTTATTGGTGTCAAAAGGGTGGTTAAGCATAAGTCCTATGATCCAACCAGAACCGGAGAGGTCTTCCCGGGGACAATCCAATAGATTATTAGAAGTCCTTAGGAAAGATGGAGTAGAATGTGAACGTAGCTGAATGCCGACTAAGTACTGATGCTAGCACTGGAACAATCACAAAAAGGTGCTAGTGATGATGTCTTGGTAAGCATTAAAGGGGTTGAAGAATGAAAAAGAAATGTAAGGATAAAGGGTGAAAAAAAAGAAGCCTTTCATACAACTTAGGCAGAAACCGGGTCAACACATCATGAAGACAAAACATCATGGACCCAGTGATGTAATGCACAACCCTTCCCCAGCTGACTCAGGCTTCTCTCAAAAGAAGTTTGTTTTATTGTCACGGAGATCAACATGACTTCTATTGACTTTCTCACTCCGAGATAGTTGATATTGAATAGGTGGCATCTGCTCTAGCCTCCCACCACTAAAAGTGCACAAATCGAGTCTAGAGCCTAGAGATCAATCAAATCTTGTTAAGACACGCGGAATGACAAAGAAGAGAGTCCTACGCTATATCCTTGCGATATTGCTAGAACACTAAGAGTGATACTACCTAGTATTCACAATGATGAGTGGAAATCCTTCCAGTGTTAACATCAACAGCACTGCGGTAGGTCATGTGTAAGATTCTTTATGAATTGAACATGTGTAAAACTGAAAAGCAACAGTGGTTTGATTCTGAATTGATTCAAACTCGTTTTAGGTTTCTATGCAATACCTTTATGGTTTTTTCAGAACATTCAGAATGATATTCAGTAATATTCAGTAATATTCACAGTGACGAATGGAAATCCTTCTAGTGTTAACCTCAAACAGTGCTACGGTAGGTGACTTGCGAGATTATTTATGGATCAAGCTTGTGTCAACTAGAAAGCAACAATGGTAAGATTCTTTATGAATCAAACTTGTTTCAAGAACTTGAACTGACGACTTTAATCAAGCGGATATTCATCAAATTGATTCATTCTTTATGTTCGTAGTCTTGCTTTGAGACGGTCCAGTAAAGAGAACAACTAGTACCATTACGAAACCCTGTCTAGGAGGTTCTTAATTGAATCTACCTGATCACATGTACGATATTTAATATCGTATAACGGTCTTCATCGACCGGAGGTAAAACACTACCAATTTAGGACGAATGTTAAAGCCATTCAGTCTCTGTCTATGTTTTGTCTCGAGAAGGTGGCGTTATGGTGTACTCAGCAAAGTCACAGACTCAAAACCACATTATCATGCCCAAAGATATATATTCAAGATGATGTATAGTGTGAGCATGTGGATGAAGACACAAGATCGTAAAGACAAGTCAAGGATGGTGACCAGCAAGAATGAAGCATTCATTTTAAAGATCGTAATACTAAAGATTAATTATCTCCATAAATACTCGCATGTCGTAGAGGATTGACCTCTCAGTGAGTGAGATGTTAGTCTCAAAATATTGTGTCATCAAGAATGATTCGGTCATGGATTTGAAGATCTCAAGATTAAAGACAAAGTCGAAAGACAACGACAAAGGCTCAAAAGATCACAGCATGAAGGAACAAGACTACTATTACACGTTCCAACTCATTTATGGTGAGATTAGTAATCTCTATAAATCTACTAATGTCGTAGAGGAATGACCTATCATTGGGGGAGATTGTTAGGCTCAAAATATTGAGTCAAACAAGAATGTTCGGTCATAGGTTTATTATGTATTAATTCTTAGAACGTTGTAATAAGTAGTAAGATAGTCGGGATTCACGGCTTGTACTTAGCTATTTAAAGCCCAAAGACAAGCCCGACCCGTTATCATATAGCCCATAAGCCACATGTAGGCGTGGCTATAAGTACTACCCTCCTAGCATGTTAGGAGGGTGTTGGTTACCATTTCATTTTTCTCTCTCAATCTAATATTCCTCTAGTTTCCAACCATTCTCTCTCTTTTCTCTCTAGAATTCATCTAATTTCATCTATTTTTCTTCTTTAATTTGTGTATAATCATCAAAAATCATGGGACAACACATATGTATGTCCTTTTATGTCTTTTCACACATTTAAATTACAACTACTATTAATCCACAAAATATTGTTTTAAATTATCTGCTACTACTAACTGCTACTATTAACTGACTGATACTGCTACTGCTAACTGCTAGTTTAACCAAACACACTCTATATATGTATTATATGGGGAGGGGACAACACTTTCTCTTTTTATAAAAAAAGGTCAACACTTGTTCTTTTTTATAGTTTGGCATGTATAGCGGGTGTGTTTGTTAAAACGAGAAGTAATAGTGAGTGATGACAGTGAGTAGTAGCAGTGAGTAATATTAGTGAGATGTATCACAATGAATTGTGATTAGTAGCAACGAGGAGTAGTTGTTACAGCTCACCGCTCATTTGTTAAAGCTTTTAAAACAAGCATTGAAGAAATACCTTTCCTAAAAAATTATGTCGTTCGCTGCTTATTTGCCAAACAACCAATAAAAAATACTCTTGCCCACCACTCTAAAAGGCTCCATTAATGTTTCGTGCCATATATAACCAACATTGTTTGCATATTCTTGGATACTCAAAGTAAAAAAACCTATAAGGCCATACTAGTTTAAAAAAAAGGTAGAGTTTTTAAGATGGGGGAGTAGAGAGAAAAATCCTCTTGTAGGATACATGTGGCAAAAGTCACGCATGACTTTACGAGGAACCTCATCATCACCCCACACATAGGGTTGATTTCTCAATCAAATTAAATCCAAATAAATGTGAGTTTCCCACATTTGAGAATCATAACTCATGTGGCCCCCTCTATTTATCTAGTTACAAAAAAACGGCTGGGAATAAAGAAGAAAAATACATATATGTTGTTTAAATGAAAAAGACGGACGAGAAAAAGGTAGATTGTTTCTGGATTGAGTTTGTACAATTTTTTGGGGCGAGTGTTTGTGGGCTTTTATAAAAAAAGTTATAAATTAAATATAGCTCATTACATTTACATTATGTAAGTTTTTTATATTTTTATATATTTATTTAGTTTAAAAATGATTATAAAAAAGTTAAAAATGATTGTAGAAAGGTGAGGTGAAGGTGAGTTTTATTCCTTGGTATCTTTAAAAGATGAGTTTTTGCTGAGTTAATGAGAGGAGAAAAAGCTGACGTGACGGTAATTTTTTTCTCCTCACTCCCCCGACCTTAGGCTTGATTTTTATAATGTTATTGTGGTTTATTGTGCTACTCATATGCGTTGTGGTAGACATTTATTTTAATTCAAGCTTTACATTTATATTTTGTCCATTTAATCTTATTAACCAAATAAAATGCTTGTAACATGTAGTACACTCAATTGGTCATGGATTAATTTGGTTGGTGAGTAGATCGTCGAGCGATCACTAAGAACGAGATTAAATTTTATTAATAGTTTATTTTATCTAATCTATTAGTTTATATTATACTTATGCTAAAGCCTAACTAATTTTGGGCCACAATGTGCAACTTTTTTTAGAAAAGTATCGTTTTTTATACGTGTCACGTGCAAACTAACAATATGTGTATTACATACCTTTTATTGTATTTACTTTAGCTAAATTTTTTTGTGTGAATTTTAATAATTATTAAAATAGAAAGTTCTTGCATAATTTTGTTCTTTTTTTGCAAATTATATCCTCTTAAAATAATTTCACGCGTTATTATTGAAAATAGAGGTGAAATCGAGTCAAGCTTTTATCAAGCAACTCGAGTTCGAGTTTAAGCTCAACTTTATGGATCCGAGCTTTGATCGAACTCAAGCCCAATAACATGGCTCGAAACATATAATGAGCCGAGCTCGAGCTTTTGATAGCTCGGCTTGAACGCTTATCGAGCTTTCAAGCCTTAGTATAAATATATTTTTGTATAAGTAAACAAACATTAATTTGAATATTAGTCTTATTATAAAGAATAACTGAATAAAAATTAAACAATTTATTGATTACCGTTACATTAATTTACTACAAATATAAAATTTATGGAGGTGTGTAATTCATATATATAATTTCGAGCTTTTCAAGCTAAGCTTAAACTTTCTCGAATCCTACTCAAGCGAGCTTAAGCCTTAATGGTTAAAGCTCGACGAGCTATCAAGCCGAGCTTGAGTCCACCATTTATGTTTAAAGCCGAGCTCGAGCTTTGTGAAGCTTAGGCTCGACTCGGTTCGATTACACCCCTAATTGGAGATATAACCATTAATAATGAATATCAAGTGGTAACATAATGGTAATTAGAGATGTCAAATCATATCCATATATATAAACTTAAGTTATTTGGATCTTTGTTTTACATCATGGGCTACATGGGTATTATGCTTTAGTTTAGTTGGACTATTTTAACCAAAAAAACATTAAGCTGAATAAAATGAGTATTATAGATAACATGTAATGAGTATTTTTATACCCATTAGTTAAGCTAAAAAGATACTCCGAACTTATATGTATTATTACAAATAAAATATATATTTCGTTTTGAGAAAAAGTTATTCTGCATCCTTGTTTTTTGGTGGAAACTAAGGGACAAATCTCCACCTTTCATCTATTTTTGATCTAATGGTAGAGATTAACCTAAGATTTAAATAAAAACACAGAGGGGTCATTTTTGCCAAAATGTCCAAAAGTTGAAAAAATGGGCGGAGGTACCAAAGTTGTAAATATGACGGAGTAATGAATTATCACTAGTGATATTTCACTAGCGAAAATCAATCAAATATTACTACTGACAAAACAATGAAATATCACTGAGATATTACACAGTAACTATATGTTAATGAAATATCACTAGTGATGTTTCATGATTTATCTCTAGTGATATTTCATTGTTTTTATCAGTAACGAAATATCACTTGTGATAACCGATTTTCGTCATATTTACCATTTAGTCCTTCCGCCTTTTTTTACAAATTTTGGACATTTCGGCAAAAATGGTCCCTACGTGTTTTTTTAATCTTATGTAATGGATGGCTAGGATTTTTCCCTTAGATTTCAACAAAAAACAAGTTTTCAAAATAACCGGACTCATTTGGTTTTATATAAAAACGTCACTCTTAAGTGAAAAAAACACCGAATTTTAAAAATATAATTATTATTGATTTACTTTATGTGGAATGATATTTTAACATTAATGAATCAGTTAATGTATATTTATATATTATTATATTTATCTCGAAATTATTGTCCACATAAAAAAATACACAGTTTAATAAAAATAAATTAGTTAATGCTTTGATTCTAACAAAGCATATTAAAGACAATTTTATTATTTAATAATTAATTAGTGTTTCTTTTATTTTTATAAATATCAATTTAAATTAAAGGTAATTTAGTAAACTTAAATAAACTCAACTATTATTTTAGGACAAAAATAGTGGAGTAATAATTTTTGGAAAAATTGTGTATGTATTAATGTAAACTTCACTTCATCAAACTTCATTAATTGCATCATGTATTCGATTTAACATTTTTAATTACGTGTACCTCATTAAATATTCCCATTCAACTTATTTAAAAACTTGCAAATTAACCCATGTAAGCAATAAACCCATAACCCTAACAAAAAAAAAAGAAAAGAAATCACAACAACGCGGCGCAAATTTAAGAACCAACATAGTGAAATTGGTTATAAATAGTCGAAGCTTAACATATCTAATCTTCATAACAATCACAAGAAAGCTGCAAATTTAAGCAGCAAATCCAAAACCCTAAAACCAACAACAAATAAGAATTGGAGTCAAAAGATGTTGGATGAATTAACTGATGCTATGTTCACTGCATTTGGAGACGATGGCCCTGAGTCTTCAACAAAAACCTTTTCTGTTCTACTAATCTATATACAAGGTAGCTGATTTGATAGCTTGTAGTTGCTAGCTTGTATTTTCTAGCTTGTGCTCTGAATGATTTGTGTAGCTTATATGTGCTAGTTATCTATTGTACTTATTATGTTTTAGCTTGTTTAGCCTATTCTAGCTTATTAGTTCACTTTTAGTGTAATCTGTTAGTGTAAAGTGCAATATTATGAGTGTTTGTTTCATATAGTGTGACTCATTAAAGTCAACTCTTAGATGCTAGAAGTTTGGACTGTTAGATCATAATTTGCTATAAAATTTGGATAATATTTGAAATTAGAGGTCTGATGGCTACATTTAGTTTCTGTGCTTTCATTAGTGGAGTAATATTTGTCTAGCTTAATCTGTTGAGTAATATTTGTTTAGCTTAATCTGTTGTAATATTTGTCATTTACCTGCACCCAGAATTGTACTCTTAATCATGTCATTTTCATTAGCCAATGCCCCAAGCTTTTAGTTGTTGTTAGAGTGTAAGTTTTTGCATACTAATAGACTAGCTAGGTAAATATTTTGAAAAGCCAAAAATATATGAGTTAGAGCTTATGGAATTCATTTTATCATATTAGACATTTTCATAAAAAGCTGCAGTTAGAGCTTATGGAATTCATTTTTTCTTGTTAGACATTTTAATAATCTGGTAACAGTTGTAACAGTTTAGTCCAAGAAGCTTTAAGAAGCCAGAAATAAGCTTTTCAGTTGAAACATTAGTCAAAAAGCTCTCTAGAGTACACAATTATGATTTTTAAGTTAAATATCATATGAAAAGGACTAACTATTATATTTTGGTTTTGTAGAACCTGTTCCTGGATCGGAAAAACTCAGAGATGAAGTTTGGGATTACATTAAAGACAAGTACGGGTGGTCAGAACAACTTTTTTGGCCATTTTCAAAGTGGATACAAATAGATGATGATGTTTCAATTAAATATAATATTCCAAAAATATTCAATTCTAAAGGTTCCTTTAAACCAGGTATGTAATCATCAAATTTTCCGACCTTCTTTCATAAAATACTAAATCTGTTTCAACTTAGTTTTCAATATATGTTTATTAGATAGCTTAATTTATGTATCCAAGTAGGGCTGTCAAACGGGTCGACCAGATACTTGTACATGTGGTAGCGTGTTATCAGAACATTTATTTCATCTTATAATACTATGTATCACACATTTCAAGAAAAAAACATCCTATCTTTTCTTTCTTATCTTATGTTTTATTACACATTTCAAAAAATTTCAAAATCCAAATATTATCTGTATATAAATACATACATCTCTTTTAAACTTTCAATCACATAGTTTATGTTTATAGCTTGAAAGCTTTCCAAAGGAAGGGACGTGGTTATTTTGAATTATTTTGACTATAATAAATCATTTCAGACACACAAACTTTCCCGAAAACCATTGTAATAAAAGTTAATTCACTTTGCACATCATATTGTTCTCGGCAAATTTTGTGTATTTGAAATTGTTTGTTAGATTCAAAATGTATTCAAAATTACCATTTCTTCTTCTTTTGGAAAGAATTCATTCTATAAACACTAACATTCTTAAAACTGGTTAGTACAACTTTGTTTTCATGGAGAAATAGGTCCAAGTAAGTTTTCTATTAAATCATCATAATCTTTGATTTAATTGCTGTTTGCAGAAATCATTTACTTTGAGTTTTAGATTTGATTATCAGGAAATTAAAAGAGTCTTTGGATATGTTGTGTTTGACTTGAAAAAGTCAAGTAGAGTTGTTATATGTTTGTTTTGTTCTGATATTGATTGTGCTAAGATTCTTAGTTGATTGTGATCTTAATAGTGGTGTTTAGTTTTATGAACTTTGACTGTCTAAGTCAAAGGATAGGTGTTCTTGGCATTTGATGAATTTTGGTTGATCATACGTTGTGATTTGGAAGCAAAGTTTGTGGTTTTAATTGTTAAATAACATAGTTTTTTGTGTAGCTATTCAGTTTGTCTAGATAAGCTTTAGATTCACTTTTCATAGTGATAAGTACGAAACAGGTTAGTGTAAATTTTGTTTGATTAGTTTGACTTGTTTAAGTCAACAACTCAAGAGTTCTTGCAACTTTGCCAACTTTGATTCACTATTCTTAGATTTGTAGTTTGAATTGGTAGATGTTGATCATAGATATTAGTTAAACATACCAATTTGTATCTGCTGTTGTAATCTCTAGTGATAAACCTGCATACTTTTGACATTGTGATTGGAATTGTAATTTGGCTCTTTGGTTGTTGTTATTAGGTGTTTTCTAGTTAAATTAGACCATTTTGTAATTGAAATTTAGTGCATACCTTTAGTCAATAAGTTTGTACTTTGTTACTAATTGAAATCAAATTGACATTGTAGGAAATTGTGAGGTTGAGGTTCCAGAGTGTTCAGGCATTGAAGAGATGAAGAAACATAAGGAACAAACAGAGGATGATGGATTTGAGGTGGAAAAAGATGATGACCAAGATGAATATGAACAAGACGAGGACGATGATTCTGATGATCAAGCATGGACTCTTAAAAAAAACAAGAAGAACAGGCAGTTCAAGTCGATCAAAAAAGAAAAACGTTGTCAACAGACCTCCACCAGTCAGGCATTGAATTCTTGGGTTACATTGTATCAAACCCAACGTTGTCAACAAAAAAGAAAAACGTTGTCAGCAGACCTCCACCTAGACATGTTATTCGGTCTTTTGCAAAACATGTACTCTATATATTAGTTAGGTGCACCTACTTGCAACATAGGTAGATGCAACCTAATCTCTTTTGACACCCTTTATAAATGGTTTAGATATCTTACTTAGGTGCAGGTAATTGCAACATATGTAGTTGCAAATTTTGACACCCTTTATAAAGGGATTAGACTAAACGTTTATATTATGTATATATACATAAATTATGAATGAAGAATATCTTGGTAAAAGATATTCAATTTTGAAACAAAGTACAATAACAGAGAAGAACAAAGACTTACGGGAACAAAAGACTTGCAGGTTTTTGATCCGTATGATCGGCTTGTTATTATGTTTTTCGTAGGTTTTGATCCGTAGATATGTGTTAAAAAGATAAATAATCCCGGCTCATATTATATAACAAATAAGTTTTACACAAGTTATGATTCTTAAATTTTTATTTATTTAATGGTCCTTATAATTTAATCACATATAAAGTTAATAAAGACTAAAAACGTAATATGTTATGAAAACAAGTATATACCGTTGAGTCCTTCTGATTGTAAGTTAAAAAAAATTAAGCACAAAATTTATTTATATAAAAAAGACTGGTTGTTAAAAAAACCAGTGTTTTTAAATGTCTAAAAACACTAGTTTTTTTGATATAAAACGGTGTCTTTAACATTAACACATAAAGAAAGGTTGTTACGTAAAAACCAGTGTCTTGAAGTGTATAAAAGGAGTGGTTGCAGCCTACAAAACTAGTCTCTTTAGAATTCACCTTATAGAGACTGGTTTATTTAAGAAAATAAGTTTCTATTTATTCCCTTCCCATCATTTTTAGGTCATAGACACTTTTTTTCACATAACCAGTCTCTTTAGGGGGGTCTCTAAGGGCTTTTTTGTAGTAGTGGCTATTCGTCTGATCCATTTATTCTAGCCAAACAAGCTACCCAAATATTCAATGTTGAGGACCCAAGCGATACGAGATGGAACATTGCCATGCATAGCGAACGGAGTATAGTTGGTGTTGAGGAATGTCGTGGATGAGGACGAGTTTAGAAAGTTTCACGAGATACCTCCGATCTCTATTGATATTCAATCTATAGATGAAGTTCTAGATGATACCACTTACCTAAGATCCGATCACCAAGAAGGACACGAGGCCAAGGATTGACAAACTTCGCACATCTCAGAGGTAACAAAACATCATTCGTAACATTAATTTATACACTTTATAAAATATTCAAAAGTTTAGTTTAATAAACATTGTTTTTGTTTACCTCGGCCGAAATAACATGGAAACTTCAATAACAATCCAAAAGACATATGAGACTTATTTAGTCATTTTGTACTAGATATTTATTTGTTCGGTTTGATGTGTAAAACAGTTGCTAATTTAACTTTATGTGATTTACACATATGAGACTCTATTTTGTATTAGATATTTAATTTGTTCGATTTCAAGTGTTGTAAAACCTTTGCTCATTTTTATAAATGCTAAGTGATTTACACATTTAAAACTTTATTATTTTGTATTAGATATTTAATTTGGTTGGATTCCAGGGGTTTATATGCCTAATAACCAATATTTTGAAACCTGGGTCAATCGGTTGACCCGGTTCCGGCCGAAAAAATGGGTTATAGTGACCCGGTTTCACATATTTGAAACCCGGCTCGGCCCACCAGGTTTGAGGTGATCCGGGTCAACCCGGCTCTCAAGATCCGGCCGTGTTTTGATTTTTTCTAGTTTTTTTAAAAAGAATTTGTAAATTTGCCTATTTTGCGACAATATTTTATTTTTACATATTATATAATGGTTGTTAAACATATATATCTTTAATATACGAGAACCATTTTCGCTTTTACATACAATTTTTGTTAGTTATTAAAAATATACGTATATATTTTTTTAGAAAATCGGGTTAACTCGTGTTGACCCGGGGCGATCCGGAACCGATTCTAAAAAACATTTTCCTTTGCAAAAAAAACATTTTCGTAAATCTAAATAAATCGAGTATTGATAAATAACCCGATGTATTTAACTCGAAACATTTATAATAATTTTAGCGGGAAAACACATTTCCATTTGCCGTTTAACTAAATTTTTTAGAAAAAAACATTTTCATAAATATGAATAAGTCGGGTATCGATAAATAACCCGATGTATTTAACTCGAAAAATCTAGAATAATTTTAGCAGGCAACACATTTCCATTTGCCGTTTCATCAAATTTTTCACACAAAACCCAATGCCTAAAATCACACAATACACCAGCCCCTCATCACTCACCAAACAAACCCTAAGGTTCTAATCTAGATCTATTTACCCAAAATATCTTATCTCTGTAAATCAAAACCTTAATATCAAAATGGTGCTAAATCCAATAAACAACAATCTTAACAAGTGAATAATACCATCCAAGATGATGAAGAAGAAGACCTTCTTAACATCCCAGATGATGAAGAAGACCTTCTTGATGAAGAAGACCTTCTTGATGAAGAAGACATTGTTGATGAAGAAGAAGATGGTCTTAATATCCCAAATGACGTTACTCAGGTTGCTATTCATTCGTTATAACTTGCTTCATATATCAATTGTCTTATTTTCAAAAATTTAATTTATTGCTTAGCTATTAGGATATTAACAAGATGGTGTTAATATCCTTTTTTTAACTGCATTTCATTCATAGATTTCAAAAATTTAATTTATTTCTTAGCTATTAGGATTTTTTTTGAGTAATGGGTCTTGTTAAATACCTTTTGGGATTGCTTATCTTTAAGTAGAGGGGTGTTTGTTTCGGCTTATGCATTATTTGCGTTTTCGCTAATGTTTCATAACCTGACTTTTTTTTTGGCTTATTATCAAACTTTATAAGTTTATTTTGACATAATTGATAACGATTGGTCAAAAATTACTCGCAAATTGAACCACTAACTCCTATGTAACAGTTTGCTGCTATTCTTTTTCCTTTCTAACTTGGGAATGTTTGTTTTTGTTTATATAGCATGCTTATTACATATTTGGTTTCTGCTTATTGTTCATAACCCACTTTTTGGGGCTTCTTTTGAAACTTTTTGGCTTATATAAGTTCATTTACTTTTCTAAGACATTGTGCAAGGCTACCCCATGAGCCTAGGAAGTCCCCCCATACCAGCAAAGGGAGACATACATGTCACATCCAAACATGCGTCTTTACCTTAGAACCAATTAAATAGTTGAAGGTCTGCATATCGTAATTCCTTCTCGTCTTTCGAGAGGAACCCATTAATATTATTAAAATAATTATTATTATTTAAGTATTTATGTAAATATTACTATTAATATAATTAAAAATAAAAATAGTAACAATAATAATATTATACAAAAAGAAATAATTTTAAAATATATAAAAATTAAAATAATAAGAAAAATAGTAAAATAATAATAATAAATATTTAAATATTTATTATTTTAAAAATAATAATAAAACAATAATAATAATTTTTTTAACATTTATAGAATAATATTATAACTAATAACATTACTAACAGTAATAGTAATAATTATAATGAATAATAAGGTACAAACTTTAAATTACAACGTAATTCATAACTTTACATAAACTTTCTTATGTAATCTAAAGTTCATCCTTTACGCTGTGTTTTCGAGATATTTCATTAAAGAAAAAAAATGAAAGTAAAGTGAATAAAAAGTTATGTTCTCTAGTCTTTCATTGGAGAAAAGAAAATGAAATTGAAGTAAAATCAAGTATTATTTGATTGAATTTGAAAGTAAATTGTTTCACCCCAATATTGGATAAAAGGCTTTACTTCCATATCCTTTCAGTTTTTTAATGAAATATCTCGAGAACAAAGTGTTAATGTAATTGTAATGTGTGACTTACAATTACAATGACCACTGGTGACGTATAGTCCCTAGTCGGGTCATGAGCCCTACCCACGAGTAACACCCGTATTCATTTCATTACGTATGGGTTATAGATAGTGTCTTAGGCCCACGAGGCCCAATATGTGATAATCACACATGGTTTCACGAAGATCGCACTCTGACCGTACGCGGTCGGTGTCAAATAGAATCATAGTCTAATTCGGAGCATGATTCATCTAAGTAAAGAGGATATACACTCTCTCCATTTAATTTAAATGATAAGGAACACGATGTATATGGAAATTATCCCTTACTTAGATCGCACGATTCAGTTAGCCCAACCAGGGTTTCACCGATTATAAAAGGAACACCCTAGGTTCCACAAGGTACGATTCACTTGCAATCATAATACCCTAACTATCAACTAAATCAATTACTTACTCTCGCGCTGGAGTCTAATCTAAGAGAGACTATCTCCCAGCATGCCTAACAGTGTCTTTTCTTTAGTGTGCAGGGTCTTCATCACAAGTTCACTTGGTGCAAGATCCGGAGTTCCGATACCCGAATTACACCTAATTCGGGTCAGACGTGCAATGGTCTATCCAACTTTCGTATCAACAACCACCAGACGATCTACATAATGTGGACCAAACACACTACGTAATGTAATTTGAATTCAATTACATCGAGTTACGACGAATTACAACAAACCAAACAAACAGCTCCTTACTTTTTTATTATCGATACCATCAATTTATGTTAACTTTTTTTCTTCCAAATTGAATCCAACGTCTATATGTTGTGACATTGTTAGTCTATTTAGCTAAAGACCGTTTGCAAAATTAATCTTTTATATTAACGGGCATTTTTAATTAACTAGAAACAAAACAAAAAAATACTTTTAATTCAATTTTTAATTTATTTCGCAATTTCAAACATCTTTATTCTTTTCTAAATATTTAAGTTTTTTCATACGGTTTAAGTTTTTAAAAAAAAATAAGTTTTTTTGAAAAATGTAAAGTTTTACTAAAAAAATAGTTAAGTGCCATTTAATTTTTTATTTCTATAAGTTAAAGAAAGAAAAAAGCATTCATAAAAAAGGTTATTTTAAAGTTTTCGTAAGAAAAATAATTTTTGATTTTAAGTTTTTTCAATTTATAATGTACGAAAAAATTAATATTAAAAAAATATGAAATAAAACAAAAAATAAATTATAAGTAACAATAATCTTTAAATTTTTCAATTTAAAATGTATGAAAAAATCATTATTTTTTTAAAAAGTACGAAATAAAAGAAAGATTAAATTGAATGTAAAAATAATTTTTGATTTTAAATATTTTCAGTTTTAAAATGTGACCAAAAAATTATTATTTTTGCAAGAAAACATAACCCTAACGAACAAAAAAAAAGAAATCAGAACAACGCGGTCGGCAAAGCTAAGAACCGACATTAAGAAGTATATTTGGTTATATATAGTCGAAGATTAACATACCTAATCTTCATAACAATCACAACAAAGCTGCAAATTTAAGCAACAAATCCAAAACCCTAAAACCAACAAAAAAAAATCATATTCTGATTGTGAGTTTTAATGGCGGTCTTGAAGAGAAGAAGATTAACAGTCCAAAACCCTAAACCACAATCAGTGATGATGAAGATGATGTCGAGTCTCCTCCAATCAGTGATGATGAAGATGAAGTCGAGTCTCCGATTAGCCAAGATGATGAATTGCTTAATGCTATAGATGCTCTTTGGGAGTATCATGAGCAGCAGCTAGCTGAAAAGCAAGTTAGCAGCCGAGAAGACGAACATGAAGAGGCTATGTTAGATTTATTAGAAATTGAAGAAGATGATAGATAGGAAAAGGGAATATTACTAGCACGGATACAACGACACAGACAACAAGCGTAGCCACAGCGAAAGATGAATAATTTTTTTGACGAAACTTGGCACAATGAATAATGTATTTCATCAGAATGTATAGAACTTAGCATTGTTGTTCTTTATCGTATGATTTGTAATAATTTTTTAGTCTCCCATTTGTATGCATCTTATTCGATTTATAATGAGTTTATAGTATTCAAATTCCTTTATCTTATATGCAATGATGTTATAGCAAAGCAGATTTTATAAGAGAGTAACTAACAGGGGGGAATGCAGAAACAAAAAAGTATAAACATTTATGTCACAGGAGCAATATGTAATCATATCATTAACAAAAACTAAAAAAGGTTACACGGGTGCTCAATAGTCTAAATAGATTTACCCATAAAAGGCTGTCATCGCCAAGAAGAAGCAACTAAAGAAAGTTCCAAGAAAGATTCGGGTGTGAGTCGAGATTATGATCCAAACTGACATAAAAAACAAGATGTTGGACCTTGAGCCTAAAAATCTTTATGTCAACTAGATTGTGGCCTTAGACCCACAATTCCATAATCAGTAATAAAATGATCACCCTGCGATTTGCCCAGTTCCATTAGTATTTAATAGTTACCCTTGCAACTTTTGACCTGTTTTAAACTTGTTTTTCTTTTTACTGGTTTGACCCATAAAAGATACTGCAATACACTAGATATTGATACACAAAAGATAAACAGGAAGGCTAAAAGAAGAGTTAATTGTTAAAAGTATGTATGACTCGAGTTTTGAGATATGTTTAACAAACTTTTCTGAGCAAAATTCTTTTCTCAGAGCATCCTCCAATTCCAGGAATATCGATGAAAGTAACACTGCAAAGAAATGACACACATAAGATTCAGTTACAAATTTTATCAACCAAAACCATCTGATACAAAATTTACACAATTTTCACTCTTATAGTCTTTATTATGATTTTATTCCAATTTCATTTTAATCACAACTTCAATTTTGAAAAATCATACTCTTGCTCTTTAACACTTGGACATTATTGAACTGCACATTTGTAAAAACCCAATCACGTACAAGTTGATGATACTCTGCTTATTCACTTATAGATTACGTAAATATGCACATACTTGTTGATCTTACATATTCTTAGCAAAAAGATGATGTATATGAATAGAATCACTAAGTATCCACATGATGATACAATCGAATGATGCAACAAAACATCCCATATTACGACATGATAACAAACACGAAACTGCTACATGCAACATTGAAATTCAAAACAATTGCTATTGACGACACTACATGAACCAGCAACTAAAACTAAGATTTCAAGACAACTTGAATTCTTAAACACTATTCTTGATCTTGAGAGCTAATTTGATGCTTAAACCTTGATATAACTGTACTAGAAAGTTGAAAGTTGTGCACTTGGAACACTTTTTGAAACTTGTTGCTGTTATTTTAGAAGTGCCAACTTCGACCCATAAATATGAGACCGTAAGTGAACGAGTACGTTGATTTACCCCCATGGATAGTCGTTCAAGATTTTTAAAAAACGCCGATAAATATAAGACCGATTTCTTACAGAGGTAAGTCGCCGTTAAAAGAAAAAAACAAAAAAAAAATATTCATGTTATAGAATTCAATCTACACACAAAAACAATTTTCACTTTGTTAGGAGATAAAGAGGCATATAAGGAGAATTATTCCATACTTTAGAGTGCAATTTCAAAATTTCCCTAGCTTTCTTCTTCAAGTGAGGAGCATAGTCCACTTGAAGCACCAGACACAGTTTTGAAACGGCCCCAATTCTCATCATCTCACCTACAACTTCGAAGTCAGTAGAGTTTCCCTGGCGACATGTCGCCAGGGAAACTCTGACACAACGTTGACTTGTCAACGCGAGGCATTGACTTGTCAACGTAACCAATAGTTTCCCTGGCGATATGTCGCCAGGGAAAAGTGAGGATTAAGCAGCAAATTTAGTTAAGTTTGTTAATCACCCAAAGTTTCCCTGGCGACATATGTCGACAAGGAAACTTTCCCGCACCAAATCCAGCGTGACACTAGTTTTTGAACCCAAGGGCTGCGGGGCCCACTAAGTCGCCAGGGAAAATCGAAAATGTCGCCAGGGATAGTTTCCCGCACCAGCTTTCTTTGGCGATTTTTCCCTGGCGACATGTCGCCAGGGATTCAGTTTCCCTGGCGACATGTCGCCAGGGAAACCTGGAAAATTAGCCGGGGAAGGCTTGCATTTTTGTAGTGCTCATCTGTAGCTGAAAACCTTCCGATCAAGGATAGAATGTGAACAGCCCAATCAACGAACCATGGTGAAACCCTAAACATTCTCTTAGACACCATTGCAATCCCCCCCCTGCATGACTTATAAATTGTGATCTCCCATCAGCGCATGAGAACAACTGAGCCAAGAGACTAAATACTAACTCAGACACATTCTTTTCGAGCCCATTCATCTATAGCTCGACTAGTTCAAAAACCGCACCAGTTTCTACTATTTTCATACGATTTCTTCCCCATGGACAAACGTCGATTAAGTTGTAGGGTTGCTTTCAGTTCTTGTGTTGATGTTCTTTTTCTCAACATGTTGACCGTTTGTTTAAAGAACTCAAACTTTAATCTCTATAAAACACTTGTCGCAGAAACTTCTGTAACCTTACTGAGCACCAAAATGGCTAGGGTCTGGACTTCACTAATTTTGTCAACTTTTATGAGAATGTTATCCGATCCTAAAACCAATAATAAAGAATCAATGAACTCATGATCGTCTTTTTATCTAGCTATATTTTTCTTCTCCGGAACGGTGAGCCATATAAGGTAGAGAATCCTGAGTGCCAGACCGAGGCCAGCAGGATTCCTAGTGCAATTTTCCTTAGATAAATTTGTTATCAAAGAAATCATCACACCCGTACACTACAAGAAAACTGAGAATAGGTGACCCGGAGTTTCTCTGGCGACAAAATGTCGCCAGGGATAACTCCTTTTCCCTGGCGACAACGCTGACATGGCAATAAAGCTGATTTCTTTTTGGTCAAAGTTTGACTAGGGTATCCTTGGCGACATGTCGCCAGGGATAATTCGTCCAAAATCAGATACCAAATGAAAGAGCGTGAAATTTTCCCTCCAACTTATCCCTGGCGACATGTCGTCAGGGAAACATTGTCCAAAATTATCCCCGGCGACATGTCTCTAGGGAAACTTCGTCCATTGTATTTAACAATAATTATTTTTTGATAATAACCTGCCAAATTTATCCCTGGCGACATGTCGCAAGGGAAACTTTGTCATACATAATTAGCTTCAAAGTTAAGCTGAAAATGTGTGGCGGACTTTTACCCGCCAAATCTCAAAAGTTTCCCTGGCGACATGTCGCCAGGGAAACTCCCTGTCATATATATAATTAGTTTTTACTTGTTATGAAATTTTTTTAATTATTCCATATAATTATTATTTTAACTATCGATCCGATGCTATTTTATTTTTGCGGCGTTTATATAATAAAAATGAGACATTTATAAAACAAATATTTATTTATTCCAAATAATTATTATTATAACTATCGATCCGATATTATTTTATTTTTGCGACGTTTATATAATAAAAATGAGACATTTATAAAACAAGTATTTATTTATTCCAAATAATTATTATTTTAACTATCGATCCGATGTTATTTTATTTTTGCGACGTTTATATAATAAAAATGAGACATTTATAAAACAAATATTTATTTATTCCAAATATTACATAAAACCTTTTGTAATATCACATGGGAGACTTACAGACAAACACTCCTAAAAATAATTTTATTCGTCATAGACGCATAAACACGCACTTAATTAAACATGGATATTACAACGATATTTGACTCGTAAACACGGAAAAAACACATCACAAACTAGTTCAAACTAAGGTTCCCTATGTCATCGTAAAGGTCGTGAAGTAGTGCATCTGAATCCATTATCGCAATTTTTGTACAACTCTACTATACTCTCAAGTACCTTTATCATTCCATTTAAGCGCACACAGTTTGCACACGTTGAAGAGCTTGGAGAAGAAATTGGAGTTCTTGAAGGTCTCGAAGAAGAGCTTGGAGGAGAAAAGCTCGTTGAAGGTCTTGAAGAAGAGCTTAGAGGAGAAAAGCTCATTGAACCTCCAAGAGAATTGACAAGTAGTCTGACTCGTTCGTCTTTCCATAAAAAAATCCGCATCCATATGAAACTGAAGGTTCCACCTTTGAACGTGGACAAGCATAGTACTGTCTACCAAATGTATCATCTTGCCACGATTGTCGAAGAACTACATCTCCACGTCCACACGTACACGGAAAAGCTTCATGATTCAACATCTTCAAAATAACAATGTGTTTGTGATGATAAGTGTGTATGATCTGCTGGTGGTTGTGATGATAAGGAGTGTGTGTGGTTCTCCTTTTATGCTAAAAAAGTGAGGGAAATTGTTAACATTTTCCCTCCAATATTTTCCCGCCAATGTTTTCCCGCCAATGTTTTTCCGCCAATGGATGAGTCGGTATGCATTTGTTAAACGTTAGATGTTCAATGGATGAGTCGGTTGTGTTGGTTACACGTTAGATGTTCAATGGATGAGTAGACATGTCTTGGTTACACGCTAGATGTTCAATAGATGAGTCGGCATGTCTTGGCTACACGTTAGATGTTCAATGGATGAGTCGGTATATGTTGGTTACACGTTAGATGTTCAATGGATGAGTAGACATGTCTTGGTTACACGCTAGATGTTCAATGGATGAGTCGGCATGTCTTGGTTACACGTTAGATGTTCAATGGATGAGTCGGTATGCATTTGTTAAACGTTAGATGTTCAATGGATGAGTCGGTATGTGTTGGTTACATGTTAGATGTTCAATAGATGAGTCGACATGTCTTGGTTACATGCTAGATGTTCAATGCATGAGTCAACATGTCTTGGTTACACGTTAGATGTTCAATGGATGAGTCGGTATGCATTTGTTAAACGTTAGATGTTCAATGGATGAGTCGGTATGTGTTGGTCACACGTTAGATGTTTAATGGATGAGTCGACATGTCTTGGTTACACGTTAGGTGTTCAATGGATGAGTCGGTATGCATTTGTTAAACGTTAGATGTTCAATGGATGAGTCGGTATGTGGTGGTTACACGTTAGATGTTCAATGAATGAGTAGACATGTCTTGGTTACACGCTAGATGTTCAATGCATGAGCCGGCATGTCTTGGTTACACATTAGATGTTCAATGGATGACTCGACATGTCTTGGTTACACGTTAGATGTTCAATGGATGAGTCGGTATGTGTTGGTTACACGTTAGATGTTCAATAGATGAGTTGACATGTCTTGGTTACACGCTAGATGTTCAATGCATGAGTCGGCATGTCTTGGTTACACGTTAGATGTTCAATCGATGAGTATACATGTCTTGGTTACACGCTATATGTTCAATGGATGAGTCGGCATGTCTAGGTTACACGTTAGATGTTCAATGGATGAGTCGGTATGCATTTGTTAAATGTTAGATGTTCAATGGATGAGTCGGTATGTGTTGGTTACACATTAGATGTTCAATGGATGAGTCGACATGTCTTGGTTACACGCTAGATGTTCAATGCATGAGTCGGTATGTCTTGGTTACACGTTAGATGTTCAATGGATGAGTCGGTATGCATTTGTTAAACGTTAGATGTTTAATGGATGAGTCGGTATGCGTTGGTTACACGTTAGATGTTTAATGGATGAGTCGGCATGTCTTGGTTACATGATAGATGTTCAATGGATGAGTCGGTATGCATTTGTTAAACGTTATATGTTCAATGGATGAGTCGGTATTTGTTGGTTAAACGTTAGATGTTCAATGGATGAGTAGACATGTCTTGGTTACATGCTAGATGTTCAATGGATGAGTCGGCATGTCTAGGTTACACGTTAGATGTTCAATGGATGAGTCGGTATGTGTTGGTTACACGATAGATGTTCAATGGATGAGTCGACATGTCTTGGTTACACGTTAGATGTTCAATGGATGAGTCGGTATGCATTTGTTAAACGTTAGATGTTCAATGGATGAGTCGGTATGTGTTGGTTACACGTTAGATGTTCAATGTATGAGTAGACATGTCTTGGTTACACGCTAGATGTTCAATGGATGAGTCGGCATGTCTAGGTTACACGTTAGATGTTCAATGGATGAGTCGGCATGTCTTGGTTACACGTTAGATGTTCAATGGATGAGTCGGTATGCATTTGTTAAACGTTAGATGTTCAATGGATGAGTAGGTATCACGTTAGATGTTCAATGGATGAGTCGACATGTCTAGGTGTAACACCAGTGAAAGTGCCGTATGATGCTAAGTTATTGTCTCAAGAGCTGTTCAGTATGAGCATCTCTCTTAAGTTGTGGCTCACTTGTGGATGTGATATCCCGAGCCCAACATTATTTATTTAATCCTATTTTACGTATATTTTTGAAATTTTTAAGAATTTTTATCGTGGAATTATTTGACGGTTTAAGTTGAAACCAACGTTTACGGTCGTAATTTAACGTTTGATGATTTAAGAAGAACCGATGACGACTACGATACCGACGGATGCCCAAAATTTACCTTTTATTATCGATTGATCGATATTTGAGTTTTTCGAGATTTTATTTTTATTACGTGTTAAGTCGAGTCGGAACCATATGAATATTCGTTTTGTGTGCGTTTGAGTCATTTAAAAGTATTTTCGAGTGTTCGGGACGACCCCCGACTTCCGTAAAGTTTTTAAACCGACTACTAGTCAATCCCGCAAACATTTGAGGTCGTTTTCACTTAAGGCGAAAAGAATACCAAAATTGCACCCAAGGACCTCCCAAAAATTAAAAAGGGACAAACTAAACACACACATTTCATTTTACAAAAAAAAAAGACAAACACTCTCTCCTTTCTCTCCCATGGCCGACGGCCACCACCACTAAACCACCTCCACCACCATTTTTTTTGGGTTTTTGGAAAAAGCAATCAAAGACCCATCCTCCTTTCATCTTTGTAAGTCTTTTCATCCATTAAAAACACACATGCAACAACTTGATTTTTCCAAGAATCAATGGTTTTTCAAAAATACGTTTTGATCTAATTAAATCATGAATTTGTTTAATTGGTGTATTGATAATGCTAGATAATTAATTAAACAAGATGGTTTTTATGTTAGGGTTCTCCACAGCCCCTAAAAGCCACGAATTTTTGGGGTGTGTTCAAAGTGTTTGATGAAATGTCATGGGTTTGTGTTTATAATGATGTTTTGGGTGTGTTTGAATGGGTTAAACACATTGCATGTTTGTTTTATGATTTTGGTTTTATGAGGTTGATGATCAATAGGGGTTTAGGACTGAAAATGTTGTTTGGTTGTGATTAGGGATGCTTAGGATGATGTCTAGTGATGACAAATGGGTTTGAAAACGAGCGTTAGCGTGATTTTGGTATGGTTGATTTTAGGCAGAAGGTTTAAGGCATTTTCGTAAAAATTATTTTGAAAACAGGTCTTGTGGGTAGGATAGATTTGTAGAGCATATTCTTAGCTTCGATTTGGTATAAGGTAGAGCTTACGACTCCTAACGAGTCAAAAGTTACGACGTTTTGAAATTCGTGTACCGGGAGATGAAAATCGTCATAATCCGAAATTATGCTTGGTTTAGGTCAAATCCTGGGGACTATAAGTCTAGTTTGGTAAATGGTCAAGGGCTGAATTTTGGTGTCAAACCTGCACATTTGAGTCTATTATAGGACTTAGGTGTCAAATGGGTCAATGGAGTATTTTAAACGGGTCAAATGAGTTCGACTTGGTCAAAGTACAATTTCAGTCCGAAAAACGTAGTTTTTGGAAAAGTGTTGAGTAATGAGTCGTAGAAGTCAAAACTTTTATTGGGATTAAATATGTGTTTTCTACAGGTCTTATAGTATTTTTGAGAATTTTGTCAAATTTTATAAAAATGGTTAAGTATAGTAAAACAGCCCATACTTTTGGTAAGTATCGGCGAAACCGTAAAATGGATAGTAACTTTAATAACATTGATAAATGGTATAAGTCTAGCAACAACTACTTGTTTGACTTTGGCGTGAGTTTTCATAAGCATTGAGTGTGTTTGCATTTGCGTGTGTTTAGTACAATAATATACGCGGAGTATTGATTTGGTTTACGTACCTTGATTTTTAGGTCAAGTGTTTGATTTTCCCGGGCATCCACGTCGTCGGTGACATTTCTCGTTACGTCTTCGCTAGAACTACTACTACTACTACGCAAGGTGAGTCTATAGCCTCGCTCTTTACTTATTTCAAATGATTTTACCCGCGAGGGGGATACATGCTAATTTAAATGAAAATGAACATAAGTCTTGAATGATTGTTGGACCCGAATGTTGCCTTGAAATTGTGTTGAGTACCTAGTTGCAAAAGACCCTAATTTCATGAACTATTAACTATTGTATTGCCCTTGCGAAGGGGGAAATAGCCGCTTATACAAAGTGATAGTACTATGGGGTTGACTACCCTATCCGAGACGAGGGCTAGTACGTTGATACCCCCTGCGGACGGATAATTTGTGATAAGAGATAAGGTATAATTGCAACTGATGCCTTATTAGGGGCCATGGTTTCATCTGAATCACGCCGGTAATTATTACGCGGGTGATTGAGTTAACGGTTTAGTGTCATGAGCTTAAACACAATTGTCATATCCTTGAATAATAGATTGTATGGCCACAATGCTATTGAATGATCATGATTGGTTTTTAACACTTATGTTCAACTGATGTTTTGATAAACCTATAGATTCGCTCAACCTTTGTGTTGACGATTTTAAGCATGTGTTTCAGGTAATCAAGGTTGATAGCAGTGGAGCATGCGAGGATGGAAGTTGTTGTGTCTTGGCGGTCTACTTTGTTTTTCCTCCCTTTTTGCACTTAAAACTCTTTTATATTATGTCATGTGAACGAAAATGTACTTTTGGGTTGAGATTCAGTGGGGACCTAAACGCAAACTCTATTTTGTATTACCTTGGGATTTGGAAAACTGTAGACTTTGATGTTTTAATCAATCTTTAATTTATGTTTAAACTTTTATGTCTCTTTGAGTCGTTTAATATAGCTTATGTGTGATGATAACTACGTAGCACCCAAATGTTGTAGTTCCGCTGCGCATAGCATTTGTGGGGGTGTTACAGATTGGTAATCAGAGCCATGAGTTATAGAGAACTAGGTCATTTTGAAAAATCCTAAACTATAACTTTTGGTGTCGTAAGAAATTGTCCAAGCACACAACTATCCTGCATGGCTCCGGTAAGAATTCTTTAGCATTGCTTTATATTTTAGATGTATCCCTCGAAATTGATATGAATTCCCTAGTATTTAGTAAGTAAATACTTTGATATATATTGAGATATATTGTTTTGTACGTTGAGTACTTATCATCGTAATTTACAAATTCTTGTAACGATTATCGTATGTGTTGCATGTAATTGGCATAACGGGCTACATTGCATTACATGGCAACACCGCGTTATAATCCTACGTGTATGTAGGAATGATTTTTATGTAAAAGTATGTATATACTATGGTGTTTAAAGGCATTGCACGTGAAACAATGGTCCTTGAGTGATTATCGTACAAGTTATAATGCGGTTTTGTTGAGAATTCGGCCTCACCGCAAATTATCAATCTTGATAATTAATTTATTGATCGAATAACCGAGTGTGAACCTCGTTTGATACTATATATACGTAAATGACGCCTCGTAACACATTGTATATTGACTAGATCGATCTCGATTGTCGTTATCGCACCGGGATGTGTCATTTTGGACATTTTCTTTTGAAACGTAATTTACTTACGTATTACTTTATTTCCTTTATTCCTTATGGGTTTGATATGTTAGTTGGCGTAACTATAACATAGAGGAAGTATAATCAACGATGCGTACATCGTAGCGACGAATCACATTGGTGTGTGTTATAAAACGTGGTTGAGGCGTGTTGCCATTTAATCGTTGTTTACTATTCTACTTGAATTTAAATATGCATTTTAAAAATAGACTAGCGTTGTGATCAATCGCGATAACTTGGAATTTGGTTGGTTTTTGTGTTAATCTTGTGGTGTACGATTTCGAGACTCATCCGAGACCGATAACAACATTTAGTTGACATACGTATTCTCGTTCCGTTTATTTCACTTGGTTTTGTTGTTTCATTATTTTGAATTCGATATTATACATGACGAGGTCCGACATTTGTGTGAGTTAAATAAAGCATTAAACTTTGTTGATCGAATGACTTAAAGATAAAGTGTTTTACATATTAAATAAATGGTGAATGAAACTTTTGGACAAAAATGACTTATGATGTGTCTTGTAAAAAGTAAAACTCTTATAGAGAGTAAAGTGATAAAGTGAAACTATTTTTCCTTCAACCTTGGTTGGTATATCATAATAAGTAATTTATACTACTCGTAAATTCCTTGTTTTTATATATTAATAATTTAATACTAGAAGCTTGTGATGAAATTGTTAAGATTTTGTTTAATATAATTTGAAAAAGGAGTTTATAATAAAATTTACGATATGACTGTTGAGTATATATAACTTGGATTTAGTATGAATTAATTTTCGGGTCAATGTAGCAAACTTTTGACGTATCTTATAATATAAAACATGAGTAGAAGATGTGGACATGTGTTTTGGAGCTAGAGATTCTGTAAAATTTGTTTTATTTTAAACATAAGGTTATGTTTACGTATGCATTGGTGTAAACTAGAACGCGTTACTTGTTGTAGTGAATAAACTGGGATAAAATCGGAATATACACCTTAAGTAAGAAATTATAATGCTTGGAATAAATTTTTAAACATTGATGGAACGTCATTGGAAATCATTTGTTTATTTAATTGTCGTTATAGAGAATCACTATGCATTATTCGATGATGCTTGTTTAAAATCGTTTGAAAAATCTTTTGTTTTATTCCGTTGCGAGATGTGTTAATTTTAAAATCACTTGATAATGGGCTAATGATTAAAAGTTGAATTTTATATATCTTTGAATTATTGAAATAAGCATCTTAATTGTTTATTATATTGTTATTATTTTTGAGATTCAAGTATCGACTAAAATCAGTAAATTATCTGAGATAAAACTACGTGAAACCTCTCTATCATTTGAGTCGAATCGCGCGAATATGAGTTAACAAAACAGTTTTAAGGAAAACATGTGTGTAATAAAAAAAAATAAAAAATTCAAGGTTAATTTTAAGAGTCAATTGGACTAATTTGAGTTGTGTTGGTTACTTGTATATATGTGATAAGATAAGTCATAGCAATAATAACGTAAAACTTGGAAAATTCTTACTATGTACGTTTTTGGTACTTAAGATATGAAGATTAATGAGATTTTGACGCGAGTATGGAGATTTTCAAACCTAATGATTTGTCGATTATGATAACCGAGTCACCGCATCTACTAATGTTAATAATTCCCGAAAGATTGAAATTTTTCAGAAATGAAAACTTTGTAAAGATTGGAAAATGAAAGGTATAAATTCTTTAATGGTGTAACACAAATTAAAAATGTGTAAATGTTCGGTTTTACAATGTACAAGGTAACACTAATTATTATACGCAACTGGATTATACAACACACGCCTACTTGTATATTATTTAATAAAGATGTATATATAATGTTTTGAGTCACGATGGTTCGATCGTCCGACATCAGTTCTTTGATTTTGCGAGTCTATATCTGAGCTCGAGTAGTCATGTAATTGTTTATTATAATATTGTCTATGGTATGAAACCATTATTATTATATTTATTTTAATACTACTATTTCGCTAGTACTCGATGATGAGGGTATGTTACCCGGTATATTTTGTCCTGTTCATGGACGTTGTGACTTTTCTTCTTACGGTTAATGGAACCTAAAATTCTGTAATTAATTGAACGACGCTATAAGTCTTCATTAAATTGGTTGTTTATTTATATCGAACAAAAGCGAGGAGGCGAAGCCGCTTTGCCGAATTGTAGAGGTGAAAGAAATCGATATTCCTGGTGAAATTGATTCTATTCGACCAAGTGATTATTTTCCTCTTCCCGTATGCCCTTGGTGGAATGTGTGTGCAACTCGAGACGATGGGAATTATGAGCGTTGTTTTATTTTTGACGCTTGTGTGATATTCAATTTTTACTCCATGTATTCGTAGATCGCTGTTGTTATCCCGAGACTTTTGTCATATATTTGAAGCATTTTCGTTTCTGATGTAGTAATTTTAGTTGGCAATTATATTGCTCGTTTACCTCGTTCGATCTCATTGATTATTGACTTTATTACTTGTTGTGCTTGCAATGATCTCTAATCTTGAACCACCTTACCGTTATTTTGTGAATAGTCTATTTTGAAAATGTGTATGAGTGTGTCAAATGGTTCGTTCAACCAAATGTAAAGGGTGTCGATTTCTTTATTTAATTATTTAATTATTTTCTCATAAAAAGGCAAAGCAAAAATATGTTTTCAAAGTGTATGAAAAATGTTTAATGTGTTTCTTAAAACGATGGTAACAATATTTTCCCATTTCAAATTTCATTTCAAATGGTTTAATTATTTTGAAGATTAGGTCGAGAACTTTCGTAGTCATATTTGGTGTGTAATAATAATGTTTGTGTCTTCACTCGATCCTCAATTATGCACAGCTTAGCTAACTAGGCATAATTCGGGAAGAGTCCTGTTTTGTTGGTTATCGTTGCTTGATCCTTAAGTATGCATGATCTAGCTAATTATGCATAGTTTAGGAAGGGCACTATCGTGTCAAACAAATTGGTCATCTTGAAACTTGTAGTGTTTTGATAAACGTTTGGATGAGAACGTTTCTTTTTAAAATGGTGGATCATTTTTGCAAGTAGTTGTAATTTCTTTGATTCTTAAAGAAAATTTTTGAATTTTCTTGTTCTTTGAAATCTTTTCTTTTTGTTTGGCGTTGACATAGTAAGTCACTGTGGCCGAGTAATTTAGGAAAATATTTTCATGTGTGCGTGTAACGTGCGAATTTCATCGGAATCACGAGGGTGTTGATGAAATACCAAAGTGGCTCGTATCGACACTGAGAAGAGTTTTTAACAAAAATAGAAGACTTCCGAAGTAGAGGAAATCCGAGTTCGAATAACTCTGAGGGGAATGACGAAGACTTCTCCTACATCAAACGTATCGTACCTTATTTATTTTCTTTTCTTGTTCTTTTAACATGTTTAACGACACGCGATAAATTGTTGAAGTTTACCAACTGTGCATTGGTAGTTGCAAGACAATTCCACTGCCGTCTTCGTTTATTTAAGTGAGGAATCCTCTTTGCTTGACTCAACCATCCTTGATTATCGATGGTTAAACGATAGATAGCCATAGTTGATGTTTTTATGGTGAACCCTTGTCTTTTATGTGTTTATGTTGTATGTGATCTAGTCGAGTGATCGTAAGTTGTGAGAACTTGAGACGACATTGTCCAATGAAGTCCGATAATGGAGAACATGTGCCATGTAATATATTTCTTTTTATATTTAACTGTGAACGGCGATGTTTATTGAGATTTTGACCACGTTTGGACGGAAGTGAGATGGTGTTCCTGTAATATCTTTTGTGTGAGGATCCGTGTGTGAGCACCCTGCGATGACATATGTATCTATTTTATTTTATTTTATTTTCTTTTTGGATATGCATCCTTAGCTAGCAAGCTCGTGAACCTTCTTTAACTTGCAATTTTCATTTGACTGGACTCACCCGAGAAATATGTCAACATTTCTTATTCGTTAACTTGATTGAACTTGTTTTACTTGGCATGGTTTGGCTATTTTGCAAACATGTCGTAATTTGGTGGTATGTGTTTCATAATGGATTTTGTATTTGGTTGGATTGTGACGTTTTCGAGAGAGTTATGTATGCGTCGGATGATTTCCGTATCAATGAATTCGTTTTTGACGAACTAGGGTTGTATGTATGTAATATTGCGATAAGGTGATTTTGTACGACTAGTATTAATTACTTCGTCTTTTATATTTTGAACGTTTTTCGATGGGGTTATGTGTGACCCGTGCGATTTTCATTTATGAATAATTGTTTTTATGAGACGACGAACCAAGTGAAAGGACGATTCGAACGTTGGAAGACGTGCTCCGAGCGTGTGTGATTGATTTTGGTAGTTGTTGAGATCGACCATTGCCGTTGGTAATACCTTTGTACAACGACATTTATCATGTTAGCCGTGAAGCTGCAACATTTGAAGCATTATGTTGATGAAAATGTAGATCACCAGTTGAGTGGAATGAAGTAGGAAAAAGTCAGTTGAATGGACTTGAAATGATTCGAGAGGCTACGGAAGAGATGGTGTAGATTAAGAATTATATGCTAACCGCGAGAAGCTGTGGAAAGAGATGTGTTGATACCCGTGGGAAGAATTTAGGGAAATTGAAGTGGAGATCATGGATCAAGATGGTAAGAGATTGAAGCAAGGCATAATACCCATGGTGAAGGTGTGATAGAACCCGAGACGTGAACCGAAGTCCACGTCGGAATGTGGAGACCTCTTTAGGAAGTAGTACCATTATCTTCCTAGTAGTACAAAATGCGAATATAAGAACCGGAGAGCGCCGGGACGTCGCTCCCTTAAGGGGGGAAGGATGTAACACCAGTGAAAGTGCCGTATGATGCTAAGTTATTGTCTCAAGAGCTGTTCAGTATGAGCATCTCTCTTAAGTTGTGGCTCACTTGTGGATGTGATATCCCGAGCCCAACATTATTTATTTAATCCTATTTTACGTATATTTTTGAAATTTTTAAGAATTTTTATCGTGGAATTATTTGACGGTTTAAGTTGAAACCAACGTTTACGGTCGTAATTTAACGTTTGATGATTTAAGAAGAACCGATGACGACTACGATACCGACGGATGCCCAAAATTTACCTTTTATTATCAATTGATCGATATTTGAGTTTTTCGAGATTTTATTTTTATTACGTGTTAAGTCGAGTCGGAACCATATGAATATTCATTTTGTGTGCGTTTGAGTCATTTAAAAGTATTTTCGAGTGTTCGGGACGACCCCCGACTTCCGTAAAGTTTTTAAACCGACTACTAGTCAATCCCGCAAACATTTGAGGTCGTTTTCACTTAAGGCCAAAAGAATACCAAAATTGCACCCAAGGACCTCCCAAAAATTAAAAAGGGACAAACTAAACACACACATTTCATTTTACAAAAAAAAGACAAACACTCTCTCCTTTCTCTCCCATGGCCGACGGCCACCACCACTAAACCACCTCCACCACCATTTTTTTTGGGTTTTTGGAAAAAGCAATCAAAGACCCATCCTCCTTTCATCTTTGTAAGTCTTTTCATCCATTAAAAACACACATGCAACAACTTGATTTTTCCAAGAATCAATGGTTTTTCAAAAATACGTTTTGATCTAATTAAATCATGAATTTGTTTAATTGGTGTATTGATAATGCTAGATAATTAATTAAACAAGATGGTTTTTATGTTATGGGTTCTCCACAGCCCCTAAAAGCCACGAATTTTTGGGGTGTGTTCAAAGTGTTTGATGAAATGTCATGGGTTTGTGTTTATAATGATGTTTTGGGTGTGTTTGAATGGGTTAAACACATTGCATGTTTGTTTTATGATTTTGGTTTTATGAGGTTGATGATCAATAGGGGTTTAGGACTGAAAATGTTGTTTGGTTGTGATTAGGGATGCTTAGGATGATGTCTAGTGATGACAAATGGGTTTGAAAACGAGCGTTAGCGTGATTTTGGTATGGTTGATTTTAGGCAGAAAGTTTAAGGCATTTTCGTAAAAATTATTTTGAAAACAGGTCTTGTGGGTAGGATAGATTTGTAGAGCATCTTCTTAGCTTCGATTTGGTATAAGGTAGAGCTTACGACTCCTAACGAGTCAAAAGTTACGACGTTTTGAAATTCGTGTACCGGGAGATGAAAACCGTCATAATCCGAAATTATGCTTGGTTTAGGTCAAATCCCGGGGACTATAAGTCTAGTTTGGTAAATGGTCAAGGGCTGAATTTTGGTGTCAAACCTGCACATTTGAGTCTATTATAGGACTTAGGTGTCAAATGGGTCAATGGAGTATCTTAAACGGGTCAAATGAGTTCGACTTGGTCAAAGTACAATTTCAGTCCGAAAAACGTAGTTTTTGGAAAAGTGTTGAGTAATGAGTCGTAGAAGTCAAAACTTTTATTGGGATTAAATATGTGTTTTCTACAGGTCTTATAGTATTTTTGAGAATTTTGTCAAATTTTATAAAAATGGTTAAGTATAGTAAAACAGCCCATACTTTTGGTAAGTATCGGCGAAACCGTAAAATGGATAGTAACTTTAATAACATTGATAAATGGTATATGTCTAGCAACAACTACTTGTTTGACTTTGGCGTGAGTTTTCATAAGCATTGAGTGTGTTTGCATTTGCGTGTGTTTAGTACAATAATGTACGCGGAGTATTGATTTGGTTTACGTACCTTGATTTTTAGGTCAAGTGTTTGATTTTCCCGGGCATCCACGTCGTCGGTGACATTTCTCGTTACGTCTTCGCTAGAACTACTACTACTACTACGCAAGGTGAGTCTATAGCCTCGCTCTTTACTTATTTCAAATGATTTTACCCGCGAGGGGGATACATGCTAATTTAAATGAAAATGAACATAAGTCTTGAATGATTGTTGGACCCGAATGTTGCCTTGAAATTGTGTTGAGTACCTAGTTGCAAAAGACCCTAATTTCATGAACTATTAACTATTGTCTTGCCCTTGCGAAGGGGGAAATAGCCGCTTATACAAAGTGATAGTACTATGGGGTTGACTACCCTATCCGAGACGAGGGCTAGTACGTTGATACCCCCTGCGGACGGATAATTTGTGATAAGAGATAAGGTATAATTGCAACTGATGCCTTATTAGGGGCCATGGTTTCATCTGAATCACGCCGGTAATTATTACGCGGGTGATTGAGTTAACGGTTTATTGTCATGAGCTTAAACACAATTGTCATATCCTTGAATAATAGATTGTATGGCCACAATGCTATTGAATGATCATGATTGGTTTTTAACACTTATGTTCAACTGATGTTTTGATAAACCTATAGATTCGCTCAACCTTTGTGTTGACGATTTTAAGCATGTGTTTCAGGTAATCAAGGTTGATAGCAGTGGAGCATGCGAGGATGGAAGTTGTTGTGGCTTGGCGGTCTACTTTGTTTTTCCTCCCTTTTTGCACTTAAAACTCTTTTATATTATGTCATGTGAACGAAAATGTACTTTTGGGTTGAGATTCAGTGGGGACCTAAACGCAAACTCTATTTTGTATTACCTTGGGATTTGGAAAACTGTAGACTTTGATGTTTTAATCAATCTTTAATTTATGTTTAAACTTTTATGTCTCTTTGAGTCGTTTAATATAGCTTATGTGTGATGATAACTACGTAGCACCCAAATGTTGTAGTTCCGCTGCGCATAGCATTTGTGGGGGTGTTACACTAGGTTACACGCTAGATGTTCAATGCATGAGTCGGCATGTCTTGGTTACACGTTAAATGTTCAATGGATGAGTCGGTATGCATTTGATGAACGTTAGATGTTCAATGGATGAGTCGGTATGTGTTGGTTACACGTTAGATGTTCAATGGATGAGTCGACATGTCTTGGTTACACGATAGATGTTCAATGGATGAGTCGGTATGCATTTGTTAAACGTTAGATGTTCAACGGATAAGTCGGTATGTGTTGGTTACACGTTAGATGTTCAATGGATGAGTAGACATGTCTTGGTTACACGCTAGATGTTCAATGGATGAGTCGGCGTGTCTAGGTTACACGTTAGATGTTCAATGGATGATTCGGTATGTGTTGGTTACACGTTAGATGTTTAATGGATGAGTCGACATGTCTTGGTTACACGTTAGATGTTCAATGGATGAGTCGGTATGCATTTGTTAAACGTTAGATGTTCAATGGATGAGTCGGTATGTGTTGGTTACACGTTAGATGTTCAATGGATGAGTAGACATGTCTTGGTTACACACTAGATATTCAATGGATGAGTAGGCATGTCTAGGTTACACGTTAGATGTTCAATGGATGAGTCGGCATGTCTTGGTTACACGTTAGATGTTCAATGGATGAGTCGGTATGCATTTGTTAAACGTTAGATGTTCAATGGATGAGTCGGTATGTGTTGGTTACACGTTAGATGTTCAATGGATGAGTTGACATGTCTTGGTTACACGCTAGATGTTCAATGCATGAATCGGCATGTCTTGGTTACACATTAGATGTTCAATGGATGAGTCGGTATGCATTTGTTAAACGTTAGATGTCTAATGGATGAGTCGGTATGTGTTGGTTACACGTTAGATGTTCAATGGATGAGTCGACATGTCTTGGTTACATGTTAGATGTTCAATGGATGAGTCGGTATGCATTTGTTAAACGTTAGATGTTCAATGGATGAGTCGGTATGTGTTGGTTACACGTTAGATGCTCAATGGATGAGTAGACATGTCTTGGTTACACGCTAGATGTTCAATGGATGAGTCGGCATGTCTAGGTTACACGTTAGATGTTCAATGGTTACCGAATTAGAATAAATCGAGAAACTAAACGGACTAAATCGGCATGAATTTAGAAATTAAACTGACCGGGATGATATTATTATTTTATAAATAATAATATCTATTTTATAAATAATAATAAAAGTAATAATAATTTTATAAATAATAATAATAATAATTATTTTATTACTAATTATAATAATATATAAGTAATAATAAATTTTATTTTGACAAAAATTATCCCCAGCGACAATTGGGACTTTCCCTGGCGACGTGAACGACAAAAGAAATTAGGTACGTATATATGCGTTGGAAAGTCCAATGTATCCCTGGCGACATGTCGCCAGGGAAACTTGGTCACAACCCTCCAAAAAATTTAAATCACGCGCGCTTTTGGCTAAACGACAAAAGTCGAAAGTATCCCTGGCGACATGTCGCCAGGGATTGTCGTCGGGGAAAAAATAGACCTTTTTTGACCAGATCCTCACTTTTCTCATAACACTTAGCTTTTTCTTATCCTAAAAAATAAAACCCACGCAGCACCACCATCTATCACCACCTGCTATCACCACCTGTTATCACCACCACCTTCTTTATCGTCACCACCTCATTATCATCTCCACCACCACTCACCACCACTCTTCTCCACACCTCCACACGTGCACTACCCCGCCATCTCCATCCACCAGCAACACCACCACCGCCATCTACGTTCACCGGCACCACGACCACTCCATCTCTGTCCTCTATTAAGGGTTTTTATATAATGTATATTTTAATTGATTTTTAATTTATATTGTAATTGATTTTTTTGTATAATTTTTTTAATTTATATTGTAATTGATGTTTTTAATATAACTTATTTTATAATTGATAGTATTTTTGGTTATGTTTTTACATATCCGGTCACCGCTGCCGAGTTCCGACCGTAGCCGAGCCTGACCACAGCCGAGACCCGACCACAGCCGAGCCCAGACCACAGCCGTGCCTCGACCACAGCCGAGACCCGGCCATTCTTTAACGGTATGTTTTTTTAACTTTTAATTGTAATTGATAATACATATTGTTTTTTGCTTAGTTTTTTTTAGATTCCCCGACGACATGTCGTCCGAGATTTTTAAACTTGTTATTTTTTGTTAAACGTAAATCCAAACACTCCTTATGTTACCTATTTAATGAGAATAAATTATAATAAGCTTTTTTGGATAAGCTAATTTCAAACAGGTTAACCTGGCTTATCAGAATAAGCTGTTTGATAACAGCTTATCCTAATAAGCTTATCAGGATAAGCTGTTTGACAACAGCTTATCCTAATAAGCTTATCAGAATAAGTTGTTTGAAAACAGCTTATCCTGATAAGCTTATCAGAATAAGCTGTTATCAAACAGCTTATTCTGATAAGATTATCGAGATAAGCTGATTTCAAATAGCTTATTCTGATATATCAGAATAAGCTGTTTGAAAACAGCTTATCCTGATAAGCTTATCAGAATAAACTGTTATCAAACAGCTTATTCTGATAAGATTATCGGGATAAGTTGTTTGAAAACAGCTTATCCTGATAAGCTTATCAGAATAAGCTGTTATCAAACAGCTTATTCTGATAAGATTATGGGGATAAGCTTTTTTCAAATAGCTTATTTTGATAAGTTTATCAGGATAAGCTGTTTGAAAGTAGCTTATTCTGATAAGCTTATCAAGATAAGCTGTTTTCAAACAGTTTATTCTGATAAGCTTATCATGATAAGCTGTTTTTATTATATGGTATAAATGTTTTATTTGTCTATGTTATGCTAATTGTACTTGTACAGATATCAGCAGATGTTGCACGATCACACGGTGGTGACGGTGGTGGTGAGGATGAACCTCCTACGCCAAACATCCGCAGCGGTTGTTTTGCCTTATTTAGAAATAAAGGTAAGAGTATTTGGATTATTGTAACACAATCATAAATTTGGTGCATATATATGTTTAAATGTGTATATTTTATTACTTTGTCACTCACTTGATTTTTGCAGGCAAAGGCAAAAGAAAAGAAAATTTAGGCGGTAGAGAGGCCGATAGAAAGACTCGGGGCATTACCCGATGTCTCGATTTGTTGGACGAAGTTGAAGCGCATGGCGCTGTCCCGATAGATTTTGAAGAAGTCTCTTTTCGGCCTCGTGGCACGCATGCTCAACATTTAGCTAATTATGTCGGGGATTGTATCAGGATGCTCGTGCCACTATACTACCCAAGTTGGAATGATGTCCCTGATGAGATCACGGCGATGGTTTGGGCGAACCTAGAGGTTAGTTATCATTTTTATGTTCATAACATTATTGTGTTTATTTATTTAATGGTGTATATATTTAAATAAATTTGTTTATTTATTTATATCATATAAATAAATAACAAATTTAAATAAATATACAAATTTTATCTTATTTATTTATATCATATAAATTTTTTTAATAAATATAAAAAAATTTAAATATATATAATTTTTTTTTGAATAAATATATATTTGATGAGAATAAGGTAATAAGCTTTTTCGGATTAGCTGCTTTCAAACAGCTTGTTCTAATAAGCTTATCAGAACAAGCTATTTGAAAACAGCTTATCCTGATAAGCTTATTAGAACAAGCTGTGTGAAAACAACTTATTCTGATATGCTTATCCGGATAAGCTGTTTTCAAACAGCTTGTTCTGATAAGCTTATCAGGATAAGCTGTTTTCAAACAGCTTGTCCTGATAAGCTTATCAGAACAAGCTGTTTTCAAAAAGCTTATGCTTATCAGGATAAGTTATTTTTATTATAAAAATTTAAATAAATATATAAGCCATTAAATAAATAAACAAAATAATGTATAAATTATATCTCTAACTCTAACACTGTGTTTGTTTTATTTGTTGCATATGAATGTAGTCTAAGTTTAATTTGACGCCACACAAGAGTGATCCTGAGAGATGGAGGGGTATACGTGAGGGCATCAATCACATGCTTCAAAAGAGTTACAATTCTCGAAAAAATACGTTCAAGACGAAGCATTGGCGCAGAGACATCGATACCGGCACGGTAGACATCGGCAGAGTCTGCAGCGAGCGTCCTCAGGAAATTACTTCTGAGGACTGGGAAAAACATATCGCACTCTGGAGTAATCCGGATTACGAGAAAATATGCCTGACGAAATCCCAAAATCGGTCTAAGCAGAAGACATCGAGTCGGCAGGGATCTCGATCATTAGCACTCCTTAGAGACAAAGTGGTGAGAAATTCTATAATTAATTTACATACATATATGTCTTTGATTATATGTTTTGGTGTTGTGATTTTTTGTTTTGAATTTGCTTTATTCTATATATGCGTGTCTATGTATGTACATACCCAAGCTGCAATTCAAGCTGATGTGCCACCCCCGACTGTCATTGACCAATTCTTCATTACGCACACCGATGAGCATGGGAATTTTCCTTGCGATGCGGACCGCGTTATGTATGTAAGTATTTTTTTTATTTTATAAATTAATTAATTAATTTTTTTTGGATATACCTTGGTTTTTTACTATTCTCTGCCGATAAATAATGTACCAACCCGACTAATAAATAATATACTAACTGTCGTTTGTTTTTGTCACTTCATTAGGAGGAGATGCTTGCGATGAAGGCTGGAGGCAAACATACGGACGACGAGATCAACCGTATCGTCCGAGGCGGAAAGCAGCGAGGCCACATGTCCGGTGTCGGTCAGATAGTGCCGAGAAGGACTGCTCGATATATTCCTCCCCCTGCCGTCGACCCACGATTGGAACAAGCGGATCAAGTGTTTGACTTTATGACAAGTGACTTTAGGTTTTCCGATGCGTTCTCAGCATTCCTATCGGGTGGTGCTAGCGGGAGTGGCACGGGAGGCAGCGGTAGTGGCGCCGACGGGAGTGGTACGAGAGGCAGCGGTAGTGGCACCGATGGGAGTGGCGGTAGTGGCAATAATGGTTAGTATGTCTTGTTTTTCCTACCTTAGCATGCAAGTTTAATAATTGTAAACCCCGAATTGCAAGTTTAATAAGTGTAACTAGGAACTTTGTACTCAAGTTGTGACATATGTATTTGTATTGATCGAGTTAATCGATCGAGAGGTTACATGTTATTGTGTTTTGGTACTAGATTCGTGGTAGATTTTTAGTATTTGTATCCCCAGGTTTTGGATTTGTATTCCCAGGTTTTGGTAAATTTTTTTCAGAAAAATTACAGAAAAAATCTGGAAATAGCCTGCTGTGCAGGCTGCAAAAAAATGTCAAAGTTTCCCTGGCGTCATGTCGCCAGGGAAACCTGGGGCTCGCTTGACTTTCAGAAAAGTCAGCAAAGTGTCCTTGGCGACATGTCGCCAGGGAAACTCTGGCACAATGTTGACTTGTCAACGCGAGGTATTGACTTGTCAACGTAACGAATAGTTTCCCAGGCGACATGTCGCCAGGGAAACTCTGGCACAACGTTGACTTGTCAACGCGAGTGTAGAAACTAGAAGGGGGGGGGGTTGAATAGTTTCTCTTCAATTGGCAACCAAATTAAAATTACTTTCAATTTGGTTTGTATCAAAACTATCTTTTGCTTGAAGCTAAGTTGTATAATGATTAGGTTCAATTCAAATGCACTAGTAAAGATAATAGGTAAGTGTAATGATAATGAAATAAGTAAAGAGTAAGGAAGGAGACAACCTAGTGGGAAGACACCAAGATTTATAGTGGTTCGACAACGAGGCTCTATCCTCGTTTCTACTCCACTCCTCGAGTACACCTACTCGAGATTTCCACTATATCCACAAGCTCCCTTCTTGGCGGAGAAAACCTTACATCGTCGCTTACATTATTTTCTGACACTAAGCGAAATGTCGAGACCTAATCTTTAGCTAGGACCAATCTACACAACGTTGCCTACTTCACAATTTAACGACACAAGGCTAGATGTCGAGTTCTAATCTTAAGGTAGAACCAATCTTCACGACGTTGCCTACTTCACCATTTTACGACACAAGGCTAGATGTCGAGTTTTAATCCAAATCTAGAACCAATCTTCACGACTCTTCACTTTGAAGCTAAGTGAGAACTTCACACAACACAACTACTAATCACTTTCAAGTTTAGTGAGAACTCACAAGACACAACCACATCACTTTATAGTTTAGTGAGAACTACTAATCAAATCTATTACAACTCAACTAGACATATCCAAGTACACACATGTAGCTTGGATCTACACAACACAAATCCAAGCAAACACATATGCAATGGATGTACACAACAAATCCAAGTATTCAAAAATAACTTGGATGAACACAACTAGTCCAAGTATTCATAAATACAATGGATTGACATAAAACAAAAAGGATATCATGATGAATATGACTAGATCATAGATTCATCTTTATCACAACACTAGTGAGTGAGTGATCTTCTCATTGGACAAGGTAAAGGAGGGGATCAAGAGGATAATCATATGTAAACATCCTTAACACTTTAAGTGATCATTTACTAATGATTATGCTATAGAAAAGAGAAAGGGGGCTAAGAAAAACGTCCAAGAGGCTTGTTGTAAAATGAGATTTGACCCACTATTTAAAGGAGACAAAGTATAACGGATATATAACGGCTATCTGGGAGCGGTACCTTATCTAGCCCGGCGGTTCCTTATCGCTAGGGAACCGCCTAGCTACTTAAGGTTCCGCCCCTAGAGTACGCTCCGTTTTTTATCTTTTAGTGGGGGTAGGAATATCTGAGGTATTTGAAGCCTTCAAAGGATATTCTAATGGCATATGGAATATGCTATTTTCAAATTTTCATTTTCCATTTTAATAAAACATTTTCTAAAAAAGAAAGTTTATTAAAAAGTCTTCTATCATATTAACAAAAGTGAGTTTTAAGGATAATCATTTTGATGATCACTAAGTATGATTAAGAAAGGTTAGTGATATGATTATTACCTTGTTGATAGTGTTAGTTAAACAATTCGTTTTGTGTTTTATACTAAATGTGTTGTATAGTTTGTTGTGATCAAAACTAAGAAAGATTAGTTAACACTAATAATGTTTTTAGGCATCAATTGCATTAACAATCTCCCCCTTTTTTATTACAACAAACGATAAACTCATTTCCGTAGAAACACAAAATATCGAATTATTAACGAGTTTATCACTATCATTTATCCCCCTTTGTCGTAGCAAAAAGGTTAGCACAAGTCTTTTGAAGAAAATCGGACTTTGCTAGTAGCTCCCCCTTGGTGGTTGCTCCCCCTTGCTTGGGGCACCAAGTATGTGAGCTAAGGTGACATGCTACACAAAGGTTAGTAGAAAGAAAAGAAACACCAATGTATATATGATCACTACCTACTAAGTAACTTGAGAGGGAGAGAGAGAAGAAATCTCAAATTAGAAGCAAGTATTTTGCTAAGTATGTCCAAAAAGGTAACTGACAAAATCAAGCTTCAATCCAATGAAGATGATAAACTTGTCAATGGGTTAAAGTTTAGAACTGATGGAATCACCCATAAGCAATTATAAAAATTAACCATGACCAACTCAAAAGAGAACTAAGGAAATAACACACACACAACACAAAGGTTACATAAAAGAAAAGACATAACAAGGTAGATAGTCATACACACAATATGAGTATCTAAAGCAAAAAATATGGAAAATAAACCACTAAGCATAAGCTATTCTAATAGTGATAATTTTCCAAGATTGCTAAAAAAATAAAAGACTCTAAAACAACTAAAGTAATAAAGACTCTAAGAGTAGTTAGTCCTTTAGTTGGAAAAATAAGACGACGATGCATCATTCGAAGTTTTGTCCACCGGAACGAAAACTTGGATAGGAGGTCGAGTGAGGAGGAATTCAAGGAAATTTAACTTCTCATATACATGAGCAAGTTCAATTTGTTGAAATCAACAACAAGCACACGAGGATCCATGATGCAACACAAAATCATTTGATGAGGGTAGGGCATCAAACCTAGGGTTTGGTGGAGGTGGGGTAATAGGGTAGGAAATGTTTTCATAATGCCTTGTGAGGTTTGGGAAGGTTGAAAGGTCATTGAGTTGAGGGGTGTTGAAGGATTGAGGTGGTGGGGGAACATTTTCTTTTGCTCCGGTGATGGGGTTAATGGTATAAATCTTATTCCAATACTTAATTGGAGAGAAGGTAGGGTTTTTGGGTGGTTTGGAAGAAGATGGTTCATTCTTCTTAACCCAAATAGGTCGAACCGAGATTTTCGGTTTCTTTGAAAGCTTGGATGCGGAAGCTTTGGGTGAGTGGGGTTGTGACAAAGAAATGTCAAGGTTAGGAATGGAGGAGTTAGGCATTGTGAAGGTGTGAGAATGAAATCTCAAGGTTGGGAAGGTGTGAGAATAAAATCTCAAGGTTGGAGATGTGTGAGAATGAATTCTCAAGGTTGGGAAGGTGTGAGAATGAGATCTCAAGGTTGGGGTATAAGTAAAATGTAATCAAGGTAAGAATTTGAATACAAAATGTGAAGTGTCAAGGAATTTTTAGCCAAATTAAGCAAACAAGGAATCTTGACAGGGTATAGGGTTTAAAGAATTTTGACCAAAAACGAGTCAAAAGTCAGTTTCTGCCCGCGGTACCTTATAGGGACCGGCGGTGCCTTATCACTTAAGGAACCGCGGGACTTTAAGGATCCGTGTGCAGTGGACTTGAAACCAAGTTTTTTCAGGGTTTTGAGAAAAACTAAGACTTTTTCAAAAAATTGCAAATCTTGGAATTTTACCTCTATTAACATTAAATTATGCTAGGGTTGCATAAAAGCAACACATTCACAAAGAATGTCTTGACAAAGGGTGACAAAGTATTTAGATATCATTTTGAACCAATTATAGTCAAGTTTTTAGAGGTTGTGATAGATTTAGGTTCAATTTTAATTTCAAATTAAAGTTGATTAATGTGCACATAAGAGCAGAAACACATAAAGCTAAATCCATTAACTAACTTCATGAAAAACTCATGAAGGAAGAAAGTACAATGACAAAAGAAATAAAAAAACAACTAGCTAATACAAAGTTAGCTTAATACTAGATCTAGATGAGTAGTCTTCTTTGGCTTGGTTTTGTTAAAAAAACACTTATTAAGAAAACTCATCATTCATCTCCTAGGAGGAGGCATGGAGAACAAGGTAAGCAAGAACTCTTGCAACCTCCTATGTAGTCCAAACATCTCCATCCTAAGGTTATGGATGATGTAGTGGTTGTAGAGGCAACATGGACAATTAGGACCATGAGTCTCTTGAAACCCATGGTAAGGATCACCCAAGAGGAGGGAAAGTGGGACACCCAAAATTGGAGTGATTGAGTGTGGAGGAGGTGGAGGAGGCATGTTCTCCAAGGGTGATGTGGGTGAGAGTGGAGGCATGTTCCCCAAAGGAGAAATGGGTGAGTGTGGAGGTATGTTCTCCAAGGTTGGTGAAATGAGTGAGTTAGGAGGGGTAAATGGTGAAGTCACCAAGGTGTCATCAAAGTCATTCACAAAAGGAATGCTTTGGATTGGTTAGGGTTGTGTGGTCACATCCAAGGGTGCACTTGGAGTGAAGGGTGAAGAGAGCTCATTCATTCTTGAGTTGAATGAAGAGGAGGTAGAACCAATGGAGTGGTTAGTACCATGGGTGGATGTTGTCTTGCATGGTACAAGGGGTGGTGAAGGTGATGAGGAAATGAGGATTGGAACCATCTCATTTTTGGGTGTGTGAAAGGGTGAGGAGTTAGGCTTGGGTACCTTAATCCTAATCTTAAGTGTTTTCCTTGGGGTGTTTGAGGTTTTTGTAGAAACCATGGTTGACAAGGGTGGTTTAAGGGTTAGGGAAGGATGTTTTGATGTGTGAAGAACATGACAAACAAGGTGGGTTTAAATGGGTGAGGGGATGATCCAAACTAGTAATGGGTTAAAATCATTTTAGGTGAATAATGAATTTAGGTAACCTAGTTTAGGAAATATGCAGGTTTTTGCAAAGAATCATGCAAAGTTTACACAGATTGAAGAAAATAGTGTAAAGCAAACGATTCTGTCGGACACAGTGGCGGCGGTTCCTTATCTAGGACCGGCGGTTCCTTATCGATAAGGAGTCGCGGGTTGATATGGAACCGCGACCAGAGGTCTTTCAAAAGTTTCACATCCCAAATTTTGTTAACCCAGATTTTTACCAAAGGATTCACAAGCCAAAGTTAACTACTGATCAAAATCTAAGAAGCTAACTATCATAAGGAATGCACAAAGCTATGTAAATCACAAACATGATGGCATAACACAATATTTAGTATCAAATAGTAATCCAAACATGTAGCATAAGTTGATACACAATCAAACTAAAGTAATAATAAGCAAATGTTTTAAACATCACAAGACAAGTAAACTTTGACATAATTCAAAGTCTTCACCTCCTTTTCTTGCCTAATCCCTTGATCATATTCCCCAAATACTTGAATCCCTTCCTTGACTCAACCCGATGATCATGCAATTCACCTCTAGTCCTAAGATTTTCACGGTAGAGATGCTCCATGTTGAGATCTTCTGGTACTTCACTAGAGGAGTAATGAGGTGGGGGAGCTAAGTCTTCAAGTCCATCCACGAATGAGTTTGAGGATGGGTGGGAATTACTCGAAGAGTTGAAGTGAGAACTAGTACCTATGCCATCACCATCACTTGTTGGCATATAGGTGTCCTCATCATCCATCTCTTGATGATCGGATTTTCGCGAACCTCGATCACTTCTTGTCTTTCTTGCATATGCCTCTTGAATAGCCAACATAACCCGATGAACCGGGTGGAAGCGAGAAAGATCGAGGTGGGGAAAATCATGAGCAACCCTTTTGAAAAGGCGAGTAAGAAGCATAGCATAGGGAAGGTTTGTTTTGGGCTTTGAAAGGGCATAATTTATTCGTCGAGCGATATAGAATGCCAAATTGTACTTAGTGGATGTAAAGATGCAACTCAACATATGCACCATACAAGCCAGGATATGATCTCGGTTTCCACCAAGACAAAAGACATTCTCCCTAAGGATATTTGCCCATTGGACCATAAAATCCTTAAGGTCGCTAGAGAGCACTTCATATCGATTCACATTTCGCACATTTGAATGAAGGCTTCTCACAACGTTTCCATCACGCTCTTTCGAAATGATGTCAAGGATAAACTCTAGATCAATTTCGGTGAGGTCATTTGGAGGTTTATCGTAGGATTCCAAGAGAGCATCAAGTCTCCATTTATCCGTAAAACGACAAGTGCCTTCATATGGCACACCGATAATTTCACCAAAGTTTTCGAGGGAGTATTGAATCAATTGATCATTCAACACGAAACGAATGAAGATTTCTCCATTGTATTCAAGCATGGAGTAGGTGCTAAAGAATTCAAGAAGGAATAAAGGGTAAATATCTTCTTCTATGTTGAGCAAGCAATCAAACTCCGAAAGCTCAAACATAGATTGGATATAGTCATAACCCGTTATTCCCTCGTCAACGACTCTACCCTCATGGAAACAACGAGTAGAAAGGGATGGAAATGAGTTTCAAAGTTGAGGGGAAGCATAGGTTTGGGAAAGGTTTGGCATGTATTGTCTAGTAAGTTGATGATCCTTTTGATATTGAGAAGGCATGATTAGTACCTAATATAAACATAAGACAATATTTTTCCAATCACTCATATGAAAAGTAAAATAAAAAATAAAAAATATGAGAATGTGTTATATCAATTTCTTGACAAACAAAGGATTAAATCCATATCATTCTCATGTTCACAATGTAGCTATTCCATTATTTACCAAGAACATATGAACTATGTTGGATCAACAATGTACTTAGAACATTGGTTTTTCAAAACAAGGTTTTTAGGTAAGCATTAACAATGTCATTACCTATTTGTTCATGGGTTCATCTCAAATCCATCTTTTAACCAAAATCATTTAGCCAAAATTCGGATTTGTTCTACAAGTGGGTTTTAGTGAAATCTTAATGAATATGAACCTAAGGAATCATAGTAAAATAACCATGTCAACCCACATTCCTATAAAGGTTTTAATTCAATTTCAATTTTAAAAACCCCCAATTATGAAAGAATGAACCCTAGAGCAAAATAGATGAAATTGAAAGAAAATACTTACAATTTATTGATGTTAGATGAAGGATGAGTGAAACCCACAACTTGGAATCAATTAATTTGAGTGATTGAAGGTTTTGGAAGCTTCAATAATGGTGGAAAAAGGGTAAACCGTCGGCTGTGTGCTTTTGGGAGAGAGAGGGTTTGGTTTGAAAAAGATTATTTAATTAAAACTGGCGCTCTTACAAACTTTACTGCCCGCGGTACCTTATCGATAAGGAACCGCGGGTTTGAGCCGCCAAGATAAAGAACCGCCTACAGAGGTAGGTTTTTATCAATGAAAAACGCCAAATTTTAAAAACCAAGTTTTTCTAATATACTTAAAAATATATCATAAACCTTTTAGAATAACATTGGATCATCAACACACTAGGCAATATGTTTTAATGAAGGATTACGAGTTGAATCAAGATCGAAAAGAACCGAAACGGACAAACGACTACTCGTAGCAAAACAGCAAAGTGGAGAGAAGTCAAGGGAAGTGAATCAAGACTAGGACCAATGCTCAAGGGATTAATGACAATCTTCAAATAGTGGTAACGAAGAGCTTGTGTCATATATAGTGGTTTAAGACGTGCCTTTCCGGCGAAACGTTAAACGACTTTGGTAATGAATAAACACAGAGCAATTATTCATGTATAGTCTAAGATCACTTTCAATAATAGTCTTAGTCTAAACCAAAATATGAGAAAGGTATTAATTCACTTTCTCTCCCACAAGGGGCCTACTAACCGTATGGGTGCAAACCATGGAAATCATGCTTGATACTTTAAGCTACTACTAACTCACTCTACATCACCATAGTGAGTCAAGTATCCAAGCAATGAAGGTTTGAGAGGATAAAAGAAAAGAATCACAAACCACAAACAAATGTCAAGGCAAGGATGCCAAGAACAAGCACATAGTCAAGTAATGATCAAAAGAATGATCAAAGGGCGTGTGGAAGAACGAAAGCGTACCTTGGCCACAAAAAGCAATCCATCAAGGAATCAATGCTATGCCCAACAATGACTATGATGAGTACTAAGTCTTCAAGGACTAGTATCATTCCCAATCATCTTGGTATCATCATTCAAAGATGTTAAAGATCAATGAAGATGAGTCTTCTACAAGTGCAAGTAACTCAATCCACAACCAATTAAGTGATTGATCTTCATGATTACCTACACAAAGCAAGATGCAAACTAGTAGATACATTTCAAGAGTAGATCTAAAATGCATAAAGACTACTAATCTTAAGAGGGATGCAATATTATCAATTAAAAGACCTATTTTTCAAAAAACAAAATAGTTTTGACCAAATAGAAACTTTAGTACAACTTGATCTTCTAATTTGAGGAGACAATGGATCGATCCAAGTTTCAAAGTACAATATACTTCAAAGATCTTGTGTGACCATCGCTCTGATACCAATTGTAGAAATTATAAGGGGGGGTTGAATAGTTTCTCTTTGATTGGCAACCAAATTAAAATTACTTTCAATTTGGTTTGTATCAAAACTATCTTTTGCTTGAAGCTAAGTTGCATAATGATTAGGTTCAATTCAAATTCACTAGTAAAGATAATAGGTAAGTGTAATGATAATGAAATAAGTAAAGAGTAAGGAAGGAGACAACCTAGTGGGAAGACACCAAGATTTATAGTGGTTCGACAACGAGGCTCTATCCTCGTTTCTACTCCACTCATCGAGTACACCTACTCGAGATTTCCACTATATCCACAAGTTCCCTTCTTGGCGGAGAAAACCTTACATCGTCGCTTACATTATTTTCCGACACTAAGCGAAATGTCGAGACCTAATCTTTAGCTAGGACCAATCTACACAACGTTGCCTACTTCACAATTTAACGATACAAGGCTAGATGTCGAATTCTAATCTTAAGGTAGAACCAATCTTCACGACGTTGCCTACTTCACCATTTTACGACACAAGGCTAGATGTCAAGTTCTAATCCAAAGCTAGAACCAATCTTCACGACTCTTCACGACTCTTCACTTTGAAGCTAAGTGAGAACTTCACACAACACAACTACTAATCACTTTCAAGTTTAGTGAGAACTCACAAGACACAACCACATCACTTTATAGTTTAGTGAGAACTACTAATCAAATCTATTACAACTCAACTAGACATATCCAAGTACACACATGTATCTTGGATCTACACAACACAAATCCAAGCAAACACATATGCAATGGATGTACACAACAAATCCAAGTATTCACAAATAACTTGGATGAACACAACTAGTCCAAGTATTCATAAATACAATGGATTGACATAAAACAAAAAAGGGTATCATGATGAATATGACTAGCTCATAGATTCATCTTTATCATAACACTAGTGAGTGAGTGATCTTCTCATTGGACAAGGTAAAGGAGGGGATCAAGAGGATAATCATATGTAAACATCCTTAACACTTTAAGTGATCATTTACTAATGATTATGCTATAGAAAAGAGAAAGGGGGCCGAGAAAAACGTCCAAGAGGCTTGTTGGAAATTAAGATTTGACCCACTATTTAAAGGAGACAAAGTATAACGGATATATAACGGCTATCTGGGCGCGGTACCTTATCTAGCCCGGCGGTTCCTTATCGCTAGGGAACCGCCTAGCTACTTAAGGTTCCGCCCCTAGAGTACGCTCCATTTTTTGTCTTTTAGTGGGGTAGGAATATCTGAGGTATTTGAAGCCTTCAAAGGATATTCTAATAGCATATGGAATATGCTATTTTCAAATTTTCATTTTGCATTTTAATAAAACATTTTCTAAAAAAGAAAGTTTATTAAAAAGTCTTTTGTCATATTAACAAAAGTGAGTTTTAAGGATAATCATTTTGATGATCACTAAGTATGATTAAGAAAGGTTAGTGATATTATTATTACCTTGATGATAGTGTTAGTTAAATAATTCGTTTTGTGTTTTACACTAAACGTGTTGTATAGTTTGTTGTGATCAAAACTAAAAAAGATTAGTTAACACAAATAATGTTTTTAGGCATCACTTGCATTAACAGCGAGGCATTGACTTGTCAACGTAACGAATAGTTTCCTTGGTGATATGTCGCCAGGGAAAAGTGAGGATTAAGTAGCATGCTTACTTAAGTTTGTTAATCACCCAAAGTTTCCCTTGCGACATGTGTCGCCAGGGAAACTTTCCCGCACCAAATCCAGCGTGGCACTAGTTTTTAAACCCAAGAGCTGAGGGGCCCATTTTGTCGCCAGGGAAATCCAAAAATGTCGCCAGGGATAATTTCCCGCAACAGCTTTCTTTGGCGAATTTTCCTTGGCGACATGTCGCCAGGGAAACTCTCGAAATTTTGTTAGGGAAGGACTGGAGTTTTGTAGTGGTAGTGCCTGCTTCGGTTAGGCACATTCTATTCTTTTCAGTCTCATTTGCAATAATATGCAATGCGTCTAGCGAGACTGAATAAAGCTCGCTTGACTTCAAGTCACGAAGAAGTTTCATGATATGGGATTTGCTTAAAAGCGGTTTTGGTGTCGGGGTATGATCCACACCATAATTATCATTTGCTACACACCATGCTTGTATGAGACGTCGAAGCGTGGTGTTTGGGGTCAAGCCGGAATCTTTTGACAATGGTTGTTTGTTATTTCTTGATAGGTATGTCATGTGCTCTTGTATGTATGGTTCAGTACATGTCATGTTTTGCAATACTGTAATTGTGCTTGATTAAAATCGACATTGTTGGTAACATCTTTGCGACCAATAGTTCTCACCCCTGCAATTCTACCTTGATGTCGAGGTTGCGGAAGTCCAATATCAGGGACATCAGCCATATAGTTTGTACATAACTGAACCACTTCTTCGGCAACATATCCTTGAACGATACTACCCTCTGGGCGAAATCGGTTCCTTACGAATCCTTTTAAAAACCCCATGTACCTCTCAAATGGATACATATACCGTAGGAAAACAGGACCAACTATCTGTATTTCTTCAATTATATGAGATACAAGGTGAACCATGACATCAAAGAAAGATGGAGGAAAGTACATCTCGAGTTAACAAAGAATAAGAATAATATCACGTTGCAACTCTTCTAACTTTGTATGATCCAAAACTTTAGAATGAATCATGTTAAAAAACATACACAGCTTTGTGATTGTCTGTCGAACCGCATGTGGAATCAATCCTCGAATAGCGATCGGAATCATTTACGTCAGTAATACATGACAATCATGGGATTTCATACCAAGCAATTTCAAATCTTCCATTGAAACCAAACTCTTAATGTTAGCAGAATAGCCAGACGGAACCTTAATACCAAGTAAGCATTGACAAAATGAGGTTTTCTCCGCCTTTGACATGGTGTAACAAGCTGGCAACAAATATTTTTTTTTCCATTCATCTTTTGTGGTGCAAGCTCACTTCTAATTCCCATTTCGAGCTTGTCGTTTCGAGCATTGATCCCATCTTTTGTTTTCCCAACAATGTTCAATAATAACCCTAAAAAGGTTTCACAAACATTATTCTCGATATGCATAACATCAAGGCAATGCCGGACACGCAAATTGGTCCAATACTTTAATTCCCAAAATATAGACCTTTTTTTCTAGATACATTTAGCAGCTGCTTTATTTTTTTTCCAAAAATGATGTTTAAATCAACAACTTTAGAAAATGAAGCATATACATCCATAGGTGCGGGCATGGATCTATCCTCTCTTGTACCATCGAAAAATTTTTCCTTATTACAGTAAGGGTGATATATGTCAAGCGCCCTTCGATGCCCCATATATATTGTCTTCCTAGAGTTAGGCAACCATCGGGAGTGGGTGTCATTTTCACAAACAGGACATGCCTTCTCCCGTTTCGTACCATACACAGACAAGTTACCATACGCTGGAAAATCATTTATGGTACAATAAATCATGGCAAATAGCCGAAACCTCTCTTTTTTGTATGCGTCATAGATTTTAACGCCTGTTTCCTATAGATCTATTATGTCATCAATTAGTGGGCGCAAGTACACATTTATGTCATTCCCTGGTTGTCTAGGACCTGCAATTAATAACGACATCATGATGTATTTCCGTTTCATGCACAACCAAGGTGGAAGATTGTATATAGATAGAAGATCAGGCCAAGTGCTATGACGACTACTTAAGCTTCTAAATGGATTAATTCCATCTGAACAAAGTCCAAAGGGCATGTTTCTGATCTCAGAGCCAAATTTTTTGAAATCACGGTCGAAAATTTTCCACTGAGGAGGGTCAGCAACATGTCTCAGTTTCCCATCATTTTTATGTTCTTCAGCATACCAACGCAACAATTTGGCATCGTTTGGATTTGCGTATAACTTCTTCAATCTATGTTTGACGGGAAAATACCACAACATCTTCATAGGCGGACCATTCTTTGTCACATCACTATTAAGTTCAGTAAGATTCTTATTCTTGTATCTCGATTCCTTACACACAGGACACTCGTGTAGGTCTTTGTACTCTTTTCTGTACAATATACAATCGTTTCGACAAGCATGTATTCTTCCAATCTCCAATCCCAGCGGACATGTTAGTTTTTTCGCTTCATACGTCAAAATAGGCAGGTCATTATCTTTCGGGAACGCTTCTTGCAACAACTTTAATAGTGAAGTAAAACTTCTGTCACTCCAATTATTTTTGGCTTTTAAGTCCAACAACTTGACCACTAAACAAAGTTTGGTGAACTTACAACATTCGAACAATGGTTTTTCTGCCTCGACGTACAATTTCTGTATTTTTTAACAGTCTTCTCCCCAGCATCATTTATCGCGTCGTGTAGCATCGCATCCAGATTTTCGTTATCATAATTATCGTCATTAATATTATTCTCATCATGATTAGCGTCTAAAACAATTGTGTCACTATCAACCCGCGGCTCTTGTGTCTCACCATGAAGATGCCAACAAGTATAGTTTGGGCCAAAGCCGTTTTCAATCAAACGGCGTCTAATAATGTTAGGCGCATCAATGGACACATTATTTCTGCACACTTTACACGGATAAGAAATATTTGTTTCTCTCTTACATTCTCGATGATCCTCAACGCATTTCATAAATTAAGCCAATCCTTTCAAATATTCTGAGGAATACCGCTCTACATTATACATCCATTCGTCACGATCCATCTGAAAATAAATAATGAAGGTAGATGTGTTATATATATAAATAATAATAATAATAATAATAATAATAATAATAGTTGGGATTAAGCATCGTCACAATTTGGTCCGTGATACTCTTGCTGACATATGTTAACGTTCAGGGATATCTGTCGGAAAGGAAGTTAATATTGGATTAGATGGTGGACCTGATAATGTCCTACGTCCGGCAGATATTTTGTTTTATTCCTGGGATAGAGGTAAAGATGTGTGTGTTGATCTGACTGGTTCTTCTCCTTTGACTCGTACGGGGATGAATGACTTTGTACCTGGCCGAGCTGTGATTGATGCTGCACAACGTAAACGATGCAAGTATTTGGCTAAGTGTGCAGCTCTCGGATATAGGTTTCTTCCTTTCTCCTTTTCTTCTTTAGGGGAGTTACAGGAAGATGCAGTTGCGTTGCTGAAGCGGATTCAGAGATTTTCCAAGGCTCAAGACATTGGAGCGCACGCTGCTGTACATATTTTTCATAGAATAGGTTTTACCATTGCTAAAGGGGTGGGAGCGCAGATAGTATCTCGACTCCCATCCAATTTGTTTTAAATCCCTTTTTGTTTCTAATAAAAGTGATGGTTTAATAATAGTAATAATAATAATAATAATTTCTTGTAAATTCTATTATTTTAATGAAGTGATGGTTATTATTATTATTATTATTATTATTATTATTATTATTATTATCATTATTATTATTATTATTTTAATGAAGTGATGGTTATAATATTATATATATATATATATATATATATATATATATATATATATATATATATATATATATATATATATATAGGGGGACTTTATTTACAGAACCCATCTTAGTGACAGAACTTGCAGAACTCTTATTTTTGAAGGCAAACATGTATGTTTGAAGGCTTACATGTATGTTTATGAAAGCGAACATGTATGTTTTTATATCGGTGCACATACATGCATGCACGCTTTCAAAAATATATGTTTTTGAATGCGTGCACATACATGCGTGCACGCCCTCAAACATGTATGTTTTTGGATATCTTTTTTTAATTTTATTTAATTTTGACAAAAATAACTCCAAATATGCTTTGTGAATACATATATTCTCTAAAAACATACATGTACTCCTTCAAACATACATGTTTGCCTTCAAAAACAAGAGTTTTGCAAGTTCTGTCACTAAGATGGGTTCTGTAAATAAAGTTACACTATATATATATATATATATATATATATATATATATATATATATATATATATATATATATATATATATATATATATATATATATATATATATATATATATATATATATATATATATATATATATATATATATATATACATATATATATATATATATATATATATATATATATATATATATATATATATATATATATATATATATATATATATATATATATATATATATATATATATATATATATATATATATATATATATATATATTAAACTTCGGATGAATATATTATAATAATAGGATTTACCAAAAGTTAGTGGGAAGCCGAGATACTATCTGAGCTCCCACTCCTTTATCAATAGCGAAACTGATCCTATTAAATATATGAGCAGCAGCACATGCTCCAATGTCTTGAACCATGGGAACTTTCGAATCCGCTTTAGCAAGGCAACCACATCCTCCTCTAATTCCCCAAAGGAAGAAAAAGAAAATGGTAAAAACCCATAGCCAATAGCCGCACACTTGGCCATATACTTAACACGTTTGTGTTTTGCAGCATCAGCCACCGCACGACCAGACACAAAATCATTCTTCCTGGTTTGTGTCAAAGGAGAAGATGCAGTTAGATCCACACATACATCAAGCCCTCCATCCCACGAGTAAAGTAATATATCTGTTGGACGTAATGATTTATCAGACCCCTATCCAACCCGATATCAACTTCCTTACCAATTGGAATCCCTGAACGATAGTAGATGTCGATAAGGGTATCGCGTACAACGTTATGTCGATGTTTAATACCAATAATACCAACACACGATACCGCATGGTCTCCATAAATATCCCCAGCAAAAACCCTTGAGCAAGCTGAACACGGCTTCGACATAGAAAATCAAGGGATGCCTAACCGATAACACAAAACACAACGATAAGTCTTACCATTCATAGTCTATTCCAACCCAGAAATAGGAACCGTCCTAAGCCAGTCGGAGGTGTGATCCTCCCTTTTAGATTTCCATAAGGCCATCTGTCGAGGAGATAAGGAAAATGTCGATTCTGCAATTTTGGTAACCCGTGTAAAATACATATCTGCCATTTTCTTCATGAGTTTGGGGGCAGCGATCTCACTTGGATTACTCAAAAGATCAGTCTCCATAGATGTATTAAACACACACAAGGCATCATCAAAATTAGGTTCGGAAGCTACAATACCAATATGTCGAAGAAGCTTAGTCTGTAAGTCAGCAGACTGTAATCGTGATGCAATAAAGGCATAATGTAAAACATCCCCTGCAGAATATACACCAAACCCTCCAAATGAAAAGGGTAAGGTGGAAAGCCTCCATTGCCAGTCGCCAAATCCCGGTCCAGAAGCAGTTACAATACGCTCTAGAGAAGAATGCAGAGTCATATCAAAGGACCGTTGGGCGGACTCAAAGACACGGGGTGGACATGTGTGCATAGTAAAGTATATCTTCGAAATACCCATACAAGCACGAAGAAGCAACAACTCACGTTGAGGATCATTAATTTTAGCAACGGCGTCCATAAGCATAATGGTTTTGCCCACTCTTTTCGTCATAAGCTCATTACAAAAATCAAAATCCACACTGGCAGGCCAACCAAGTAATTTAACACCATGCATGGGTCGAGCAATATTAGGCGGGAAAACACCAGCAAGCCTGCTTCTAGGGTCTTCTTTTGGCCAAAAAACTTCAATTTTATCGACGTTAAGATGTAAGCCACACGCAGGTCCATCATTTATAATTAACTCTAAGACCTTCCCCACGACCAATGTATCTCCAATAATAGTACCATCATCCAAATACCAAGCATGAAGAGAAAGGCTAAAAGAGTCTCTAATCTTACATATCAATGGATGTAACACTAGGGCAAAAAGCAAAGGGCCAAGCGGGTCACCCTGCTACACCCTTTGGCACGACCATAACGTGTGTTCCCCGTAATACAACCTAGCTGGGTTATTATTATTATTATTATTATTATTATTATTTTTTAATTATTTTTTAATAAAATTTCACTTCATTCGAATAATATGATTTACAAAAAGTTAGTGGGGAGCCGAGATACTATCTGAGCCGAGATATTATTATTATTATTATTATTATTATTATTATTTTAATAATGAAATTCCAATTTTATTAATCACACAAAATTGGAAGGGAGCCGCGAAACAAGCTGCGCGCTCACCCCTTTTTGAATACAAAAACTAAGTCTAGACATCAAAAAACCACCACTCCTCGCGTCATTAGAATGACAACCAGCTAACCGCTTAAGACGCGAGAGAGTACCCATCGCCTCCTCCTCAAACTCCCTGAAAGTCGAGAAGGCGAATGGAATAAACGAGTAACCATGCTCAGCACAATTAGAAGAATACTTCCTCTTCTTCTTCTGAACAGCCGACTGCAAAGCACTCCCAGGAACCCACGAATCCAACCCCGCCCCTGCAAACGGAGAAACCCTTGTAACATCTAAACACGCATCTTTGCCCTGGGACCAATTGTGTAGCAATAAATCTGCTGGCCGAAGATCACGCCCACCATCAGAAACAAATCCCATATCAGCTTCTTTCCTCACCGACACACCAACCTTAGAACAAATATCAAACAACACATCACGAACAAGATTGTGCCGAAACTTAACCCCCAAATCACTAGCGCAATGAACAACATGATCACCCCACAGATCCATCCGATGTACATGGCAACCCGAGCACAAAGAACCATCAGGAAATAAAGGAATCGACAAACGATAACACAATACCGCACGAAACTGTCTTCGGTTCATCCGCTGTCCCAACCCATCAATCGGAATAGCGAAGAGGTAATCTTGCGCATGAGGAGCACGTACACAGCTGAGAAGTGCCTCCTGACGACGACTCAACCCGAAACGCGACGTCAAACAACCATCAATGAAACCAAAGTAACTCTTTGCCAAAGACTTCATAAACTAGGGGACAGGAGAGCTAGTGGTGACAGAGAGAGGATCGACACCACAATAGGCCGAGAAAGTATTATTATTATTATTATTATTATTATTATTAATTAACGGATTACCACTCCTTCACCCACACAAAACACACACACATCTACCAAACACTCGATCATTTCATAACACATCTATCATTTCATCACAAACTCACAACACAATCGATCAACACCAGCTAAAGATCTAATTATTTTAGTAATTATTATTATTAAAATTAATAATTATTAATAATAATAATATTAATAATATTATTATTATTATTATTAAAATTAATAATTAATGATAATAATAATAATAATATATGTGGGGTTATTAGGTGGTGTTAAACTAAGAAAAATGCAAATAAGACAAAATTGAAAACCAAATTGTCCAAAAACTTTTTAAAATTTTTATAATATTTTTTAAAGTTAATAAAAAACTCCAAAATTAAATAAAATTAGAAATAAGCCAAAATGGAAATTTTTTCAATTGTGAACCTAAAAAATATTAAATGAAACCCAAAAATAATTTTTATAAAATTTAAACTAATTTTAAAACTATTTTATAAAAAACAGGAATTTAAATAATAATAAAAAATTAATAAAAATGTAAAAAATAAAATTTTTAAACCAAAAAGTCCTAAAGTACTTGAATAACAAAGGGAAAATGAAAAGCTAAATAAAATCAAACTTAATAAGCTAAAATCAGCTTATTAAGCTTCAAATTGAATTAATAAGCAAGACCACAACACCCCTTAAATAATAAATTGTGCAAATGTCTACCAGTCAAAGACGCTAGGGCAGTTGGTTGAGGTGTTGGTGTGTGATGTAAACGGCGCAGGTTCGAGTCTTGGCCAAATACTTTTTGTAAATATATATATATATATATATATATATATATATATATATATATATATATATATATATATATATATATATATATATATATATATATATATATATATATATATATATATATATATATATATATATATATATATATATATATATATATATATATATATATATATATATATATATATATATATATATATATATATATATATATATATATATATCTTATACACCACTCACTCACTCAGTCAAACACAAACAAACAAAACACACCTAACACAGATCATTTCACACACACAAAACACACACTAACACCGATTATTTCAATCAAACACACACTATATCATTTCACACACACATCAACCTAATTCGATCTTTCACAAATTGGCACTAATGTTTGGTAAGTTTTACCCCATTTTCCAGCTTATTTTGGGATTTATGATTATATAAAGGGTTGTTTGTTTCGACTTATATGTGGGGTTATTAGGTGGTGTTAATTTCGGCTTATATTTGGGCTTATTAGGGGGTGTTTTTTTAGGCTTATATGAGGGCTTATGAGTGTATTTGATTTTGGCTTATAAAACATAAACGCCAATTTTATGTCTTATTTTTAGAATTAGACTTTTATAAGTTTATTATAAACTTATATAAGCCGAAAACTCTTGATATCAACCACAAAACTGGGGCCTATGTTATATAAGCCGAAATGAAATAAGCTCATCAGCCCACATAGTGCTAACTGTTCTGAGTGTTTTATTTTACATGAACTTGTTTGATTTATTCTATATATCATACTGCTAACTCTCTAGATCTTGTTATTAGCTGGTAATAAGTGAAATTAGATATAAGGTTTAGCTTATTTTGATCTGCATTAGATAGTTAATGTATAAATGTAGCTGTTACACTAGTAAAACTAGTGTTGTATTTTTATAAGCTTATATAACATCAATTAACAGCCTATCCAAACACTATTTTAACATCAATACCAGAATTTTATAACACTATTTTGAGTATTAAACCTATTCTAGCAAAAGTGAAACCTCAGAATCATTGAATGAAAGCTCACTTTCACTTAATTTGTTACTAACTGGATTGATGTTGAAACTGTAGAAAAAGTAAAAAAAAATTGGGATTACATTGTAACAAATTACCAGGAAATGGATTACAGTCCATAAACTTGGAGAGTTATGGATGTTGACGTTTCGAATACATTTTCTTTTCCACGATTCTATAAGCAAGGTATGTAATCATCAAATTATATTTTCATTTTTAGCCTTTTTTGTAGTTTACATATTTTAGTATCTTTATTAAGCGAGTGTTTTTTATAGTGTAGTAACCACACACTATGACAAAAAAGTGTGACTAGTGATTGATCAAATGTAGAAGTGGGGTGTCGCCAAGTATAGTTAACCAAATAAGAATTGGAGTCAAAAGATGTTGGATGAATTAACTGATGCTATGTTCACTGCATTTGGAGACGATGGCCCTGAGTCTTTAACAAAAACCTTTTCTGTTCTACTAATCTATATCCAAGGTAGCTGATTTGATAGCTTGTGGTTGCTAGCTTGTAGTTGCTAGCTTGTATTTGCTAGCTTGTGCTCTGAATGATTTGTGTAGCTTATGTGCTAGTTATCTATTGTAGTTATTATGTTTTAGCTTGTTTAGCCTATCTAGCTTATTAGTTCACTTTTAGTGTAATATGTTTGTGTAAAGTGCAGTATTAGGAGTGTTCGTTTCATATAGTTCGACTCATTATAGTCAACTCTTAGATGCTAGAAGTTTGTCCTGTTAGATCATAGTTTGCCATAAAATTTGGATAATATTTGAAATTAGATGTCTGATGGCTACATTTAGTTTTAGTGCTTTCATTAGTGGAGTAATATTTGTCTAGCTTAATGTGTTAAGTAATATTTGTTTAGCTTAATTTGTTGAGTAATATTTGTCATTTACCTTCACTCAGAATTGTACTCTTAATCATGTCATTTTCATTAGCCAATGCCCCAAGCTTTTAGTTGTTGTTAGAGTGTAAGTTTTTGCATACTAATAGACTAGCTAGGTAAAGATTTTGAAAAGCCGAAAATATATGAGTTAGAGCTTATGGAATTCATTTTATCATATTAGACATTTTGATAAAAAGCTGTAGTTAGAGCTTATGGAATTCATTTTTTCTTATTAGACATTTTAATAATCTAGTTATAGTTGTAACAGTTTAGTCTAAGAAGCTTTAGTAAGCCAGAAATAAGCTTTTCAGTTGAAACATTTGTCAAAAAGCTCACTAGAGTACGTAGTTATGATTTTTAAGTTGAATATCATATGAAAAGGACTAACTATTATATTTTGGTTTTGTAGAACCTGTTCCTGGATCGGAAAAACTCAGGGATGAAGTTTGGGATTACATTAAGGACAAGTACGGGTGGTCAGAACAACTTTTTTGGCCACTTTCAAAGTGGATACAAATAGATGATGATGTTTCAATTAAATTCAATATTCCAAAAAGATTCAATTCTAAAGGTTCCTTTAAACAAGGTATGTAATCATCAACTTTTCCGACCTTATTTTATAAAATACTAAATCTGTTTCAACTTAGTTTTCAATATATGTTTATTAGATAGCTTAATTTATGTATGCAAGTAGGGCTGTCAAACGGGTCGACCCGAAACTTGTACATGTGGTAGTGTGTTATCAGATCAGAACATTTATCTCATCATATAATATTATGTATCACACATTTCAAGAAAAAGCATCCTATATTTTCTTTTCTTATCTTATGTTTTATTACACATTTCAAAAAAATTCAAAATCCAATGTATATTATCTGTATATAAATGCATACATCTCTCTTTAACTTTCAATCACATATTGTTTATGTTTATAGCTTGAAAGCATTCCAAAGGAAGGGAAGTGGTTATTTTGAATTATTTTTTACTCTAATAAATCATTTCAGACACACAAACTTTCCAGAAACAACATGATGTCCATTATAATAAAATATAATTCACTTTGCACATCATATTGTTCTCAACAAAGTTTGTGTATTTGAATAGTTTATTAGATTTAAAATGTATTCAAAATTTCCATTTCTTCTTCTTTTGGAAAGAATTCATTCTATAAACACTAACATTCTTAAAACTGGTTAGTACAACTTTGTTTTCATGGAGAAATAGGTCCAAGTAAGTTTTCTATTAAATCATCATAATCTTTGATTTAATAGTTGTTTGCAGAAATCATTTACTTTGAGTTTTAGATTTGATTATCAGGAAATTAAAAGAGTCTTTGGATATGTTGATTTTGACTTGAAAAAGTCAAGTAGAGTTATTATATGTTGGTTTTGTTCTGATATTGATTGTGCTAAGATTTTTAGTTGATTGTGATCTTAATAGTGGTGTTTAGTTTTATGAACTTTGACTGTCTAAGTCAAAGGATAGGTGTTCTTGGCATTTGATGAATTTTGGTTGATCATACGTTGTGATTTGGAAGCAAAGTTTGCGGTTCTAATTGTTAAATAACATAGTTTTAGTGTAGCTATTCAGTTTGTCTAGATAAGCTTTAGATTTACTTTTCATAGTGATAAGTATGAAATAGGTTACTATAAATTTGGTTTGATTAGTTTGACTTGTGTAAGTCAACAGCTCAAGAGTTCTTGGAACTTTTCCAACTTTGATTCACTAGACTTAGATTTGTAGTTTGAATTGGTAGTTGATTATCATAGATATTAGTCAAACATACCAATTTGTATCTACTGTTGTAATATCTAGTGCTAAGCCTGCATACTTTTGACATTGTGATTGGAATTGTGATTTGGCTCTTTGGTTGTTGTTATTAGGTGTTTTCTAGTTAAATTAGACCATTTTGTAATTGAAATTTAGTGCATACCTTTAGTCAATAAGTTTGTACTTTGTTACTAATTGAAATCAAATTGACATTGTAGGAAATCGTAAGGTTGATGTTCCAGAGTGTTCAGGCATTGAAGAGATGAAGAAACAGAAGGAACAAACAGAGGACGATGGATTTGAGATGGAAAAAGATGATGACCAAGATGAAGATGAACAAGATGAGGACGATGATTCTAATGATCAGGCATGGACTCCCAAAAAAAACAAGAAGAACATGCAGTTCAAGTCGATCAAAAAAGAAAAACGTTGTCAACAGACCTCCACCAGTCAGGCATTGCATTCTCGGGTTACCATGTATCAAACCCAACGTTGTCAACAAAAAAGAAAAATGTTGTCAACAGACCTCCACCTAGACATGTTTTTCGGGCTTTTGCAAAACATGTACTCTATATATTAGTTAGGTGCACCTACTTGCAACATAGGTAGTTGCAACCTAATCTCTTTTGACATCCTTTATAAAGGGTTTAGATATCTTACTTAGGTCCAGGTAATTGCAACATATGTAGTTGCAAATTTTTACACCCTTTATAAAGGGTTTAGACTAAACGTTTATATTATGTATATAAACATAAATTATGAATGAAGAATATCTTGGTAAAAGATATTCAATTTTGAGAACAAAGTACAATAACAGAGAAGAACAAAGACTTACAGGAACAAAAGACTTACAGGTTTTTGATCCGTATGATCGGCTTTTTATTATGTGTTTCGTAGGTTTTTGATCCGTAGCTATGTTTTAAAAAGATAAATAATACCGGTTCATATTATATAACAAATAAGTTTTACACAAGTTATGATTCTTAATTTTTTATTTTTTAATGGTCCTTAGAATTTAATCACATATAAAGTTTATAAAGACTAAAAACGTAATATGTTATAAAAACAAGTATATACCGTTGAGTCCTTCTGATTGTAAGTTAAAAAAATTAAGCACAAAATTTATTTACATAAAAAAGATTGGTTGTTAAAGAAACCGGTGTTTTTAAATGTCTAAAAACACTAGTTTTTTTTGATATAAAACGGTGTCCAAACATTAACACATAAAAACAGGTTGTTACGTAAAAACCAATGTCTTTAAATGTATAAAAGGAGTGGTTGCAGCCTACAAAACTAGTCTCTTTAGAATTCACCTTATAGAGACTGGTTTATTTAAGAAAACAAGTTTCAATTTATTCCCTTCCCACCATTTTTAGGTCATAGACACTTGTTTTCACATAACAGGTCTCTTTAGGGGGGTCTCTAAGGGCTTTTTTTTTTGTAGTAGTGGCTATTCGTCTGATCCATTTATTCTAGCCAAACAAGCTACCCAAATATTCAACGTTGAGGACCCAAGCGATACGAGATGGAACATTGCCATGCATAGCAAACGGAGTATAGTTGGTGTTGAGAATGTCGTGGACGAGGACGAGTTTAATAAGTTTCATGAGATACCTCTGATCTCTATTGGTATTCAATCTGTAGATAAAGTTCTAGATGATACCACCTACCTAAGGTCCGACCACCAAGAAGGACATGAGGCCGAGGATTGACAAACTTCGCACATCTCAGAGGTAACAAAAATCATTCGTAACATTAATTTATACAATTTATAAAATATTCAAAAGTTTAGTATAATAAACATTGTTTTTGTTTACTTTGGCAGAAATAACATGGAAACTTCAATAACAATCCGGAAGACATATGAGACTTATTTAGTCATTTTGTACTGGATATTGATTTGTTCGGTTTGACGTGTAAAACATTTGCTAATTTAACTTTATGTGATTTACATATATGAGACTCTATTTTGTATTAGATATTTAATTTGTTCGGTTTCAAGTGTTGTAAAACCTTTGCTCATTTTTATAAATGCTATGTGATTTACACATTTAAAACTTTATTATTTTGTATTAGATATTTAATTTGGTTGGATTCGAGGGGTTTATATGCCTAATAACCAATATTTTGAAACATGGGTCAATCGGTTGACCCGGTTCCGGCAAAAAAAAACAGGTTATAGTGACCCGGGTTTCACATATTTGAAACCCGGCTCGGCCCGCCGGGTTTGAGGTGATCCGGGTCAACCCGACTCTCAAGATCGGTCGTGTTTTGATTTTTTCGAGTTTTTTTTGAAATTTGTAAATTTGCCTATTTGCGACAATATTTTATTTTTACATATTATATATTGGTTGTTAAACATATATATCTTTAATATATGAGAACCTTTTTCGCTTTTACATACAATTTTTGTCAGTTATTAAAAATATACGTATATATTTCTTTAGAAAATCGGGTTAACTCGTGTTGACCCGGGGCGATCCAAAACCGATTCTAAAAAACATTCTCCTTTCCAAAAAAACATTTTTGTAAATCTAAATAAATCGGGTATTGATAAATAACCCGATGTATTTAACTCGAAACATTTAAAATAGTTTTAGCGGGACAACAAATTTCCATTTGCCATTTAACTAAATTTTTTAGAAAAAGACATTTTCATAAATCAGTGTAAGTCGGGTATCGATAAATAACCCGATGTATTTAAACCGAAAAATCTAGAATAATTTTAGCGGGGCAACACATTTTCATTTGCCGGTTCATCAAATTTTTCACACAAAACCCAATGCCCAAAATCACACAATACACCAGCCCCTCATCACTCACCAAACAAACCCTAAGGTTCTAATCTAGATCTATTTACCCAAAATATCTTATCTCTGTAAATCAAAACCTTAATATTAAAATGGTGCTAAAGCTATTTCCAATAAACAACAATCTCGACAAGTGAATAATACCATACTAGATGATGAAGAAGAAGACTTCTTAACATCCCAAATGATGAAGAAGAAGACCTGCTTGATGAAGAAGAAGACATTGTTGATGAAGAAGAAGATGGTCTTAATATCCCAAATGACGTTACTCAAGTTGTTATTCATTCGTTATAACTTGCTTCATATATCAATTGTCTTATTTTCAAAAAAGTAATTTATTGCTTAGCTATTAGGATATTAACAAGATGATCTTAATATCCTTTTTTTAACTGCATTTCATTCTTAGATTTCAAAAATTTAATTTATTGCTTCGCTATTAGGATTTTTTTGAGTAATGGGTCTTGTTAAATACCTTTTGGGATTCCTTATCTTTAAGAGAGGGGTGTTTGTTTCGGCTTACGCATTATTTGTGTTTTCGCTAATGTTTCATAACCTCGGTTTTTTTGCCTTATTATCAAACTTTATAAGTTTATTTTGTTATAAATGATATAACGATTGGTCAAAAATTACTCGCAAATTGAACCACTAACTCCTATGTAACAGTTTGCTGCTATTCTTTTTCCTTTCTAACTTGGGAGTGTTTGTTTTTGTTTATATAGCAAGCTTATTGCATATTTGGTTTCTGCTTATTGTTCATAACTCACTTTTTGGGCTTATTTTGAAACTTTTTGTCTTATATAAGTTCATTTTCTTTTCTAAGACATTATGCAAGGCTACCCCATGAGCCAGCCTAGGAAGTCCCCCATACCAGCAAAGGGAGAGATACATGTCACATCCAAACATGCGTCTTTACCTTAGAACCAATTAAATAGTTGAAGGTCTGCATATCGTAATTCCTTCTCGTCTTTCGAGAGGAACCCATTAATATTATTAAAATAATTATTATTATTTAAGTATTTATGTAAATATTAATATTAATATGATTAAAAATAAAAATATTAACAATAATAATATTATACAAAAAGAAATAATTTAAAAAAATAAATAATTTTAAAATATATAAAAATTAAAATAATAAGAAAAAAATAGTAAAATAATAATAATAAATATTTAAATATTTATTATTTTAAATATAATAACTAAACAATAATAATTATTATTTTAATATTTATAGAATAATAATATAACTAATAACATTACTAACAGTAATAGTAATAATTATAATGAATAATAAGGTACATACTTTAAATTACAACGTAATTCATAACTTTACATCAACTTTCTTATGTAATCTAAAGTTCATCCTTTACGCTGTATTTTCGAGATATTTCATTAAAGAAAAAAAAAGTAAAGTGAATAAAAAGTGATGTTCTATAGTCTAATATTAGAGAAAAGAAAATGAAATTGAAGTAAAATCAAGTATTATTTGATTGAATGTGAAAGTAAATTGTTTCACCCGAATATTAGATAAAAGGCTTTACTTCCATATCGTTTCAATTTTTTAATGAAATATCTCGAGAACAAAGTGTTAATGTAATTGTAATGTGTGACTTACAATTACAATGACCACTGGTGACGTATAGTCCTTAGTTGAGTCATGAGCCCGACCCACGAGTACCACCCGTATTCATTTCATTACGTATGGGTTATAGATAATGTCTTAGGCCCACGAGGCGCAATAGGTGAAAATCGCACATGGTTTCACGAAGATCGCACTCTGACCGTACGTGGTCGGTGTCAAATAGAATCATAGTCTAATTAGGATCATGATTCATCTAAGTAAAGAGGATATACACTCTCTCTATTTAATTTAAATGATAAGGATCACGATGTATATGGAAATTATCCCTTACTTAGATCGCACGATTCAGTTAGCCCAACCAGGGTTTCACCGACTATAAAAGGAACCCCCTATGTTCCACAAGGTACGATTCACTTGCAATCATAATACCCTAACTATCAACTAAATCAATTACTTACTCTCGCGCTGGAGTCTAATCTGACAGAGACAATCTCACAGCATGCCTAACAGTGTCTTTTCTTTAGTGTTCAGGGTCATCATCACAAGTTCACTTGGTGCAAGAACCGGAGTTCCGATACCCGACTTACACCTAATTCGGGTCAGACGTGCAGTGGTCTATCCAACTTTTGTATCAACAACCACCAAACGATGTCCATAATGTGGACCAAACACACTACGTAATGTAACTTGTATTTAATTACATCGAGTTACGACGAATTACAGCAAATCAAACAGCCCCTTACTTCTTTTATTATCGATTTAAAATAAGTTTAGCGGGACAACACATTTCCATTTGCCGCTTAACTAAATTTTTTTGAAAGAAAAACATTTTCATAAATCTGAATAAATCGGGTATCGATAAACCCGATGTATTTAACTCGAAAAATCTAGAATAATTTTAGCGGGGCAACACATTTCCATTTGCCGCTTCATCAAATTTTTCACACAAAACCCAATGCCGAAAATCACACAATACACCAGCCCCTCACCACTCACCAAACAAATCACAAGGTTCTAATCTAGATCTATTCACCCAAAATATCTTATCTTTGTAAATCAAAACCTTAATATCAAAATGGTGCTAAATCTATTTTCAATAAACAACAATCTGAACAAGTGAATAATACAGATGAAGAAGAAGACCTTCTTAACATCCCAGATGATGAAGAGGAAGACCTTCTTAATGAAGAAGAAGACATTGTTGATGAAGAAGAAGATGGTATTAATATCCCAAATGACGTTACTCAGGTTGTTATTCATTCTCTATAACTTGCTTCATATATCAACGGTCTTATTTACAAAAATTTAATTTATTGCTTAGCTATTAGGATATTAACAAGATGGTCTTAATATCATTTTTTAACTGCATTTCATTCTTAGATTTCGAAAATTTAATTTATTGCTTAGCTATTAGGATTTTTTGAGTAATAGGTCTTGTTAAATACCTTTTGGGATTGCTTATCTTTATGTAGAGGGGTGTTTGTTTCGGCTTATGCATTATTTGGGTTTTCGTTAATGTTTCATAACCTTGCCTTTTTTGGCTTATTATCAAACTCTATAAGTTTATTTTGTCATAATTGATATAAGGATTGGTAAAAAATTACTAGCAAATTGAACCACTAACTCCTATGTAACAGTTTACTGCTATTCTTTTTCCTTTCTAACTTGGGAGTGTTTGTTTTTGTTTATATAGCAGGCTTTTTGCATATTTGGTTTCTGCTTATTGTTCATAACTCACTTTTTTGGGGCTTATTTTGAAACTTTTTGGCTTATATAAGTTCATTTTCTTTTCTAAGACATTGTGCAAGGCTACCCCATGAGCCTATGAAGTCCCCCCATACCACCAAAGGGAGAGATACATGTCACATCCAAACATGCGTCTTTACCTTAGAACCAATTAAATAGTTGAAGGTCGGCATATCGTAATTCCTTCTCGTCTTTCGAGAGGAACCCATTAATATTATTAAAATAATTATTATTATTTAAGTATTTATGTAAATATTACTATTAATATAATTAAAAATAAAAATAGTAACAATAATAATATTATACAAATGGAAATAATTTAAAAAATAAAAAATTTTAAAATATATAAAAATTAAAATAATAAGAAAAAATAGTAAAATAATAATAATAAATATTTAAATATTTATTATTTTAAAATAATAATAAAACAATAATAATTATTATTTTAATATTTATAGAATAATATTATAACTAATAACATTACTAACAGTAATAGTAATAATTATAATTAATAATAAGGTACAAATTTAAATTACAACGTAATTCATAACTTTACATCAACTTTCTTAAGTAATCTAAAGTTCATCCTTTACGCTGTGTTTTCGAGATATTTCATTAAAGAAAAAAATGAAAGTAATGTGAATAAAAAGTTATGTTCTCTAGTGTTTCATTAGAGAAAAGAAAATGAAATTGAAGTAAAATCAAGTATTATTTCATTGAATTTGAAAGTAAATTGTTTCACCCCAATATTAGGATAAAAGGCTTTACTTCCATATCCTTTCATTTTTTAATGATATATCTCGAGAACAAAGTGTTAATGTAATTGTAATGTGTGACTTACAATTACAATGACCACTGGTGACGTATAGTCCCTAGTCGGGTCATGAGCCCTACCCACGAGTACCACCCGTATTCATTTCATTACGTATGGGTTAAGTAGATAGTGTCTTAGGCCCACGAGGCCCAATAGGTTATAATCGCACATGGTTTCACGAAGAACGCACTCAAACTGTACCCGGTCGGGGTCAAATAGAATCATAGTCTAATTAGGAGCATGATTCATCTAAGTAAAGAGGATATACACTCTCTCCATTTAAATGATAAGGATCACGATGTTTATGGTAATTATCCCTTACTTAGATCGCACAATTCAGTTAGGCCAACCAGGGTTTCACCGACTATAAAAGGAACCCCTAGGTTCCACAAGGTATGATTAACTTGCAATCATAATACCCTAACTATCAACTAAATCAATTACTTACTCTCACGCCAGAGTCTAATCTGAGAGAGACAATCCCACAGCATGCCTAATAGTTTCTTTTCTTTAGTGTGCAGGGTCTTCATCACAAGTTCACTTGGTGCAAGAACAGGAGTCCCGATAACCGAATTACACCTAATTCGGGTCAGACGTGCAGTGGTCTATCCGACTTTTGTATCAACAACCACCAAACGATCTCCATAATGTGGACCAAACACACTACGTAATGTAATTTGAATTCAATTACATCGAGTTACGACGAATAACAGCAAATCAAACAACCCCTTACTTTTTTATTATCGATACCATCAATTTACGTTAACTTTTTTCCTTCAATTGAATCCAACGTCTATATGTTGTGACATTGTTAGTCTATTTAGCCAAAGATCGTTTGCAAAATTAATCTTTTATATTAACGGGCATTTTTTATTAACTAAAAACAAAACAAAAAAAATACTTTTAATTCAATTTTTAATTTATTTCGCAATTTCAAACATCTTTATTCTTTTCTAGAAATTTAATTTTTTTTCATACGGTTTTAGTTTAAAAAAAATAAGTTTTTTGAAAAATGTAAATTTTTCTGAAATATGTTCTTTCAAAGTCAGAAAAATGTTTGTTTAGGAAAATTATGAAGTACTAAAAAATTTTAAAAAAGTTTAATTTCTTACAAAAGTTTTACTAAAAAAATTGTTAAGTGCAATTTAATTTTTTATTTCTATAAGTTAAAAAAAGATAAAAACATTCATAAAAAAGGTTATTTTCAAGTTTTCGTAAGAAAAATAATTTTTTGATTTAATGTTTTTTCAATTTATAATGTACGAAAAAATCAATATTTAAAAAAATATGAAATAAAACAAAAAATAAATTATAAGTAACAATAATCTTTAGATATTTTCAATTTAAAATGTATGAAAAAATCATTATTTTTTTAGAAATTGAGAAATAAAAGAAAGATTAAATTGAATGTAAAAATAATGTTTGATTTTAAATATTTTCAATTTAAAATGTGACCAAAAAATTATTATTTTTGCAAGAAAACCACCATAACCCTAACGAACAAAAAAAAGAAATCAGAACAACGCGGTCGGCAAAGCTAAGAACCGACATTAAGAAGTATATTTGGTTATATATAGTCGAAGATTAACATACCTAATCTTCATAACAATCACAACAAAGCTGCAAATTTAAGCAACAAATCCAAAACCCTAAAACCAACAAAAAAAAATCATATTCTGATTGTGAGTTTTAATGGCGGTCTTGAAGAGAAGAAGATTAACAGTCCAAAACCCTAAACCACAACAACAACAACAATACCCAATCCCGCCAAAGCAGGGTATAACGGGATTTGGGAATAGAAGAAGATTAACAGTCCAAGATTATCCTTGGCTACGATTAATCAAGAGGCGTACTTCACTATGCGCTTTCAGGAGTGTTTGTGTCCCTGACAACAATGAAGATCTTGATGTCCAGAGCGAAACTGGATCCAATGATCCAGTATACAACATTGATTATTATGACCTCGAAGAAGATGAAGTCGAGTCTCCGATTAGCCAAGAAGATGAGTTGTTTGATGCTACAGATGCTCTATGGGAGTATCATGAGCAGCTGCTTGCTGAAAAACAAGCTAGGCAAGAAGAAGATGAAGTCGAGTCTCCTCCAATCAGTGATGATGAAGATGAAGTCGAGTCTCCGATTAGCCAAGAAGATGAGTTGTTTGATGCTACAGATGCTCTATGGGAGTATCATGAGCAGCTGCTTGCTGAAAAACAAGCTAGGCAAGAAGAAGATGAAGTCGAGTCTCCTCCAATCAGTGATGATGAAGATGAAGTCGAGTCTCCGATTAGCCAAGAAGATGAGTTGTTTGATGCTACAGATGCTCTATGGGAGTATCATGAGCAGCTGCTTGCTGAAAAACAAGCTAGGCAAGAAGAAGATGAAGTCGAGTCTCCTCCAATCAGTGATGATGAAGATGAAGTCGAGTCTCCGATTAGCCAAGATGATGAATTACTTAATGCTACAGATGCTCTTTGGGAGTATCATGAGCAGCAGCTAGCTGAAAAACAAGCTAGGCAAGAAGAAGATGAAGTCGAGTCTCCTCCAATCAGTCAACCATTTAACTATGAGTGCGCAGCGGAATGCATCTAGTTTGATGTTTATAATTAACACATAAATAAAACAATAAATACTAACCTTTTGTTTAATTGATTAAATCAAATAAACGGGTCTTGATCTTGATCTTGAAAACTAACGACTAAGTTGTCGTCTCTATGGTTGCTCACACAACACGTCAACGGAGTACGTTACGATGCTAGTGGTTGTTTCACGATTACTAACAACAAGTGTTCTTGATGCTTGTTCAATATCAATCAAATATTAAAAACTATTATGAAATATATATATAACAAGCTCCAATATAATAACCAATATGGTTTCTTCCGTTAGCTAGTAAAGAGAACCAAAACTCTATTATTCAAAACAAGTTTCTTTTATTTAAAACCCTTTTTTTTTCACACCCCGAGTGAGATCATTATCTCACCTTTTATAGTATTTCCAATTCACCACAAATCAGAAAATATATTGTATATGATATCTTTTTGACAAAGAAACCACAACATATTTTCTAAAATAAAAGTTGGTCGTGTGAAACCATGAAAAGAAGGAAATGAGAATCCATTTTACTTTTAAAATATCTCATGTGTCAACCTTCACTTTGGGTTATATCTGTATCACGTATATATTACTTAGACAATGAATATATACGTATATAAGCTTAAACTTGTTTTAACTAATTAATTTATTTAACATTAATTAGTTTATAACGTCTAACGGTAAAACTAATAATCGTTAAATATATATCGTGAAACATATTATATATTTAATAAATATAAACGAGTTATATATATTTAATATATAATAAACGTACTCTTCGTGTTTAAGTGTGTGCCCCCGATAGGCTCACTCATTTCCGATGGCTAAACGATCGCATATCCCAACAGCTCCCACTTGTGAGAGTTTAAGACACAGTACGTCTATAATAAAGTATCTAGCAACACTTTATTATAACCGGAAATGATTAAGGTATAGTTTCAAGAAGAATATCTCAAAAGTATAAATGGTATATGATTACGTGACTTGCTAATAATCATCCCTTTGTTACTAGTACCGTTAAACCATGGATATGGATCATAACTCATTCCATATAGTTCAACTTTTAGTTTCTCGTTATAGAAGTTAATTCAGATATACCAAATGTAAACAAGTATCATCTTGATTTACTCTTTGGGTGCGGCCACACAATTATCTGATTAATTCTAGAGAGGGCCCAGTAGTACTAATCTGCACTATATCAAGTGGAGGAACAAATTCTATATTGACTGCAAGTGTCTGTGGATGCTGCTTCACAACACTTCCAACTATAGCCTTTATAACTACCGCTTGCGAGATAGCGTTTAACTTATAATCAAGAAGTAATATTCACACATGCACAAACTTGTTTGCATCTCAAGTCTAAGGACGACTTAATCACCATTTTTAAAATCTTACTCATGACAAGGATCCAAAAGTAACGATTCGAAAGTTCGGGGTGTCCAATATGCATCCCTTATGAATAACACGTGAGTTTGGCGGGAACCGTCCATATATTCAAAGAATATAACCAACACTCACATTTGTCTTAATGTAGACAATATTCCCATATTGCTAACCGACAATGGACATATTTAGAATAATCAAATATTCAAGGATTTAAACATACAAATATAGGACAACAATAATTATATGAATGAATTAACAAATACCAACTATCTTTATTCATCAGAAAATAATAATTGTCTTACCATCCCAAATATCCAAATACTAAAATAGATATGCATGAAACTAATTTAGCAAGTTGAAGTCAAATGTTTCCAACATTCTCAACTATTCTTTAACAAGAAAGCTAAATAGTTATCTAAGTAAAGTTTCCGAATACTTGTTTCAAATTTCACAATTATGAAAGACTTGGAAAACAAGATGAGTGTCTTTTCGTACATGCTCATACTATTGCAAGTTTCATAGTAGGGGATATCGTCAATCCCTGTATAAGGTATTTAACATCAACGATATACTGACAGTCATCTTTACAGTTTCTTAAAATGTAAAGTATTCTTATTCCTTAATGTGTAATGCAACAATGCTCATTGTGAGCACATCTAGTTTAGCAGATTTATCATAAATGATAGCATCTCACTTTACTAGATTGATTATCCTCTAGCATCAGTGTACACATACATCACTATGCTTTATAATTCGTAAACATTTGTTTTAACAATAATCTAAGTACTCTCAATTAGATATTGTTTTTGTCATCTCACTTTGCTCTTGTACAAAAATGACAACAAGTCATATACATAATATAATATTTATACATAATGAATCCTTAGTTAAAAACGTAAGATTTCCATTCATGTACAACATTATGTCTAGTGAAATATATCATTCAAGACTTGCTTCAATGATGTATTACATTGTGTTGGACTCAATTACCGCATATGCTTATATCAATAAACATTTATTCCAAATTCATTAGATTAATTCCATAAATTATCAAATGAAGTGTCATTCCAATCTTAAGGATTATCATCTAGCTAAAATGGAATGATCTCTTCACTATGTTATACAACATATGAATTTAAAGAAAAAACATAGTGCTCCCACTCAATGTCAAATGTACTCCAACCTATCTAAATTTAAACAAAATCATATTGAATTAAATTCCAGATTTGGTTTCTAGATGCATGATTTAATCCATACTTGAATTAATCATCTTGTATACTCAATAAAGATTTTATAGACTCATAAACCTTTTGATTACATACCATTCTTGCAAAAGGTAATCATAAAGGAGAACTATAAAGCTTAATTTACATATTCCATATACATAGAAACATATATGACAATCAATTATCTTTATTTAATCAATGCGTGTATGGAAGAATGATTCAATCATAGTCAATTGCTTGAGTATAATTAAAAGCTTCCTATTATTAGCCATGCATTAATTATGTATACAATTTTGTCCTTGTGAGTCTTTCTTCAAAAGAAACTCCAACCAACCTCACAGGTTTATAATTAGAATAAACATCAATCAAAGAGATTGATTTTTCCTTTAAGGACTGCATCTTATCATTCATTGTTCTAAGACATTTATCAGATTCAAAATATGATAATATTCATTAGCAGTTAGTAGATTACAAATATCTCCTAACTTATATTCCTCAGCATTGATATTAAAATATCAATCAAGTGATGAGGTATCTTTCCAGATTTATGAATGAGAGTAACATTTACTTTGGTTTGACATTTCCATGCTTAACCAAAATATGACATCAACAAGTGGATTTTGAAGGTTGTGTATTTTGCTCTTGAATATCTTCAAGATTTGTTATAACTCCCACTTACTTTTGTAAGTAGAGATAATTCTCTAAATACTAAGTATTTAAGTAACAATAAATTGTTCTTAATAGAAAGACTACAAAACACATTTTAAATTCTTATCTCAAGTTTGTTAATAGTATGCTTCATAAGATATTAACAAACTAAAGAATTTAATCAAGACATATTGGGATTTCTCCCAAGAACCCTAATTAGGGTTTCTAGTAAGAACCCTAATTCTTGTATCACTCTTTTAACCAATAACCTTCAGAAATGTTTGTGTTACGTCAAGCTAGGAGGAACACCAACACTACAATCGTCAAGCACGAAAGTGTAGGAAATCAAAAAACCCCAAGAGATTTTAAGATTAGATTGGTTTGAGTGGAACAACCAAAAGTCCCTAATAAATTAGGGGTTTTCAATTTGTGGGTTGTCTTGAATACCTTCTAGGTTTGAACTATATTGAGTGTATCAATGACACACGCAATTTTCTAACCTTGATAGATCATGGAGGTAGAATAATTAAAGCTATCATAAATCAAACTATATGAATATAGTTTGTTTCAACTCTTTAGACATACCATAATAATTTGGTATTCTATGAGTATTAGAATTGTGAGACTACATCAGAATTCCATAGATAACTTAATACTCTTTGGATTAAATACTTGTCAATTGGGTCATGCCAAATTACAATATTCGTATTTTAAATCCAGGTGCATGCTATAATGTATATTTTTTTTGAACAATGCGAGAACCATGTGTTTACAAGAAGACATAACAGTTCAAGAATTATATGTTCATGCGTTTACAAGAAAACATAACATATCAAGTATACATTATAAGTCTTTGAATAATTCAAAGATCTTATGTTTATGTGTTAACAAGAAGACATAACTATTTTACTACATACTTTATGTTATAAGTCGGTGAGTAATTCAAGGACTTCATAATTACGTGTTATCAAGGAAAAACATAATTATACTAACTAAAGCAATCATGAACGCAAACTCTTGAGTTCAATAGTAATTTCAAGTTAATTTTGTACTTCAAATTTATGATTATTATATCTTAACCATAATTGTATTTACTATAACATGTAGTAAATTACCGAAGTAGCTTTCCACTATATCATGACATTGAATGTAGTAGGACAACAAACATCTTGTATGTTCAAGTCCTAGTAGAATTATTAGCTTTCTTACCTTTTGGGCAAATGAAACTAATAATATGTTGTTCCTTGCACACACTTTGCAATTTCTCCCACTTGTGTAAGGCACAACATCATATCATGTAGACAAGCAATACAACATGTGGTTGATTGTGTAAACAATATGATGATGTCATTGATATTATAAGTAGATTTAGAACCATAACTTTAGACAAGGAATTATGGATTATTATTCTATAGATAACGTTTCAGAAGGCGACATCAGAAAGGCAGCGTGTTATCTTATAAAATAAAATGCAATTTCCTTGAAGCAAGGTTGTTCATATTTGGAAGGGATAAATTATTTCAACACAAGTTCGAAATAATATGGATGACTAAGCAAGAAAATAAATCTTGTAGCTCCCACTGAAATTGACAATATTACATGGATATTATTTCAGTAATAAACTGCAACGCTCCCACTGGATTTGTCAACATAAGAGATGTTACATCACCAGTAAAAAGTGAATAGCAATTTATTGACTTCCTTATCTCTGAAAAAAATGCCTACAAGTATGCATGTACTTAGGTATTTGAACAAAGTATATGAAATTCTACTTGTGTAGATGAGGGACTAGCCATTCATGCTTTCAATTAACTTGACTATTTAGCATGCAATTCCTCCTTTATCGTCTACATAGCCACAAGGGTATTTAGCACTTTAAGGAATAACAAGAGTCCAAGAAAGATACCTAGCGAAGTGCTAGTAAATTCTTTACTCTTTGCGGTTTAAACTCATACATCGTGACAAGTGCAAGATGTCATATATTTTGGTAGCTATAGACATTAGATACACAAAATACGTTATCTTTCAATGATTTCAGAACCGGATTAGGATAATGAAATATTAAAAGTGAGTTTAAATACAATCGATCATTATTCGATTATGATCCTATTTTATTCTTGTCAACTAATGAGAAGAGATATGAGTAAGTCTCGCTTTTCTTACCAGGAAAAGAGACTATGTTTGTTTTCTATAAGAAAACAACTTTAGTTTACGAATTATGTTGCAATAACACAATTAATCGGAACATTAGAAAGTTCAATTTAGAATTTTCGATAATTAAATTCTTAATAGAATTAACTACCCAATTAATTACTAATAAGACTCAGATCCTTACTTGCACTCCAACTTAATATTAGAGGTCCGACCGTCTAATATCAAGTAGGGCAAGGGGTAAGCGTCGAGCGTTAATTGCATTACAAGTGAAACTCTTAGAATTATGAGACGATTCATGAATTTTATTGTTGCAGAGTGTTTGGATGGGACGTTCTCTCATCTCTTTCGAGTACCATTGAACATCTCAAACAAACTTGTTCTACATGTAATAAATCATGAGTATGTTTCATCTCATCTTATGCCTCGGGTTCCGAATCTGACCGAGAACTCGACTTAAGTCATACCAATCTAAAGCATGCAATAATTGGCAAAGGTCTGACCAATGACAAAGATCGCCTTGGGTGCATGATTCGCCCTAGGTCTGACCAGATGGCGAAAAAAGACTACAAGTGCTATTAAATTGGATGGCATAGACTTAAAGATTCAAGTAGGTATCACATAAGTTTTGAAAACAAATGTCAAAAGCGTGTAAATAGATGCATGCAATCATCTTTTTAGCACAAGTTAAGAAAAACATTTTATTAACTTTTAGTTTAGGCGTGTTTACCGCGGGAAATCATTAAAGAATGATCAAACCCTATATCCTACTCTTCATGCGCCCGAAGGCGCAAGTGCTTGGGATAATTATCATATAGATGCCGAAACATGTATATGACACGGGGGGACATTAAAGATCGTTCAAACCCTAGATAGCTTGACTAGAGCACGTAGTGCAATAGCAAGTCATCATTAGCAAAGCACAAAAAAGTTGTTTTTAAGTATTATAAACCAATTAATTTTGCAAATCACGTCGTTGAGAAGATAGTTTATAAGCCATCATTACGGTATGTAAGCCCAACTCGAGTAACAGTATGATTTCGCAAAACAATTAGATTATAAGAAAAACAAGTTTCATAGATCTTATGTCCATATTAATATTTGTTCCAAAAAACAATTTTCAACAAAAAACACATAGCCGATTCGCAAGGAAAAAGTGTATTAATATGACATAATTTTAAAGCTAGTTTTGATATAAGTAGAGATCCATTTTTATGATTCCTAGAATCTTGAATTATTACGTTTCGCAATTCATAATGGAAAACAAATAAGCACATAAAAACAGACAAGAAGGGGTAGAAGCAGAAGACAGACTCTATATGAAAGCAGTAAATCATATAAGATCCAAGATCTCAAGTGAGTCTTCCCCAATTTGAGGATCAAAGACCCTCACCAAGTTGCTAGGTACTTGGTGACGAGCATGCATCACAAATGTGATTGCTAAAGTCTTTGACGGATAAAAATAAAATTTTATTTATTAACCAATTTAATAAACCTACCCAATTTTATTAGATCTAGATCAAGATTAAAAATTCATGGCAAGAATGCATGTAGTTGCCATAGAAAAAAATAAAGCGAGTATTTAAGCGGATCTAGCGTGTTTATTCTATGTGTAACCCATAAACACCAAACGATTTGACTCGTGATGCCACTGTTGAGATTTTACAACTAGTTAACCATTTAACTATGAGTGCGCAGCGGAATGGATCTAGTTTGATGTTTATAATTAACACATAAATAAAACAATAAATACTAACCTTTTGTTTAATTGATTAAATCAAATAAACGGGTCTTGATCTTGATCTTGAAAACTAACGACTAAGTTGTCGTCTCTATGGTTGCTCACACAACACGTCAACGGAGTACGTTACGATGCTAGTGGTTGTTTCACGATTACTAACAACAAGTGTTCTTGATGCTTGTTCAATATCAATCAAATATTAAAAACTATTATGAAAGATATATATAACAAGCTCCAATATAATAACCAATATGGTTTCTTCCGTTAGCTAGTAAAGAGAACCAAAACTCCATTATTCAAAACAAGTTTCTTTTATTTAAAACCCTTTTTTTTTCACACCCCGAGTGAGATCATTATCTCACCTTTTATAGTATTTCCAATTCACCACAAATCAGAAAATATATTGTATATGATATCTTTTTGACAAAGAAACCACAACATATTTTCTAAAATAAAAGTTGGTCGTGTGAAACCATGAAAAGAAGGAAATGAGAATCCATTTTACTTTTAAAATATCTCATGTGTCAACCTTCACTTTGGGTTATATCTGTATCACGTATATATTACTTAGACAATGAATATATACGTATATAAGCTTAAACTTGTTTTAACTAATTAATTTATTTAACATTAATTAGTTTATAACGTCTAACGGTAAAACTAATAATCGTTAAATATATATCGTGAAACATATTATATATTTAATAAATATAAACGAGTTATATATATTTAATATATAATAAACGTACTCTTCGTGTTTAAGTGTGTGCCCCCGATAGGCTCACTCATTTCCGATGGCTAAACGATCGCATATCCCAACAACACGGGTGCTCAATAGTCTAAATAGATTTACCCATAAAAGGCTGTCATCGCCAAGAAGAAGCAACTAAAGAAAGTTCCAAGAAAGATTCGGGCGTGAGTCGAGATTATCATCCAAACTGACATAAAAACAAGATGTTGGACCTTGACCCTAAAAAACTTCATGTCAACTAGATTGTGGCCTTAGACCCACAATTCCAGAATCAGTAATAAAATGATCACCCGGCGATTTGCCCAGTTCCATTAATATTTAATAGTTACCCTTGCAACTTTTGGCCTGTTTTAAACTTGTTTTTATTTTTACTGGTTTGACCCATAAAAGATATTGCAATACACTAGATATTGATACATAAAAGATAAACAGGAAGGCTAAATGAAGAGTTAATTGTTAAAAGTATGTATGACTCGAGTTTTGAGATATGTTTAACAAACTTTTCTGAGCAAAATTCTTTTCTCAGAGCATCCTCCAATTGCAGGAATATCGAAGAAAGTAACACTGCAAAGAAATGACACACATAAGGTTCAGTTACAAATTTTATCAACCAAAACCATCTGAGACAAAATTTACACAATTTTCACTCTTTATAGTCTTTAGTACCTATGTTTTTATTCTGATTTCATTTTCATCACAGCCTCGATATATTGAAAAATAAGACTCTTGCTCTTTAACACTTGGACATTATTGAACTGCACATTTGTAAAAACCTAATCACGTACAAGTTGATTATACTCTGCTTATTCACTTATAGATTACGTAAATATGCACATACTTGTTGATCTTACCTTTTTTGGCAAAAGATGATGCATATGAAAAGAAACACCAAGTATACACATGATGATACAATCGAAGAATGCAACAAAACATCCCATATTACGACATGATAACAAACATGAAACTGCTACATGCAACATTGAAATTCAAAACAGTTGCGATCGACGACACTACATGAACCAGCAACTAAAACTAAGATTTCAAGACAACTTGGATTCTTACAAACTCGAGAGCAAAATTGATGCTTAAACCTTGATATAACTGTACTATAAAGTTGAAAGTGGTGCACTTGGAACACTTTTTGAATCTTGTTGCTCTTATTTTAGAAGTGGCAACTTCAACCCATAAATAACTTGCATGCGTATAGTTATTTTTTCTGAAAAGCAACTGTTTCAGTAGCTGGAAAAAGAAAAGATTTGGAAATGTTAGTTTGTGTTAGTTCGTAAACTTGATTTAGTCACTAAAGACCTCGCTAAAGGTTGAGCTCATCTGCGGAAGATTCTAGAAATTCGAAGAAAGAACCATAGAAAATATCTATGGAAATGTCTAGATGTATATGGATAAGTATGGATAAAATATCCTTATGAAATATCTAGTTAAACTTATCTAGATTAAGACTAGTATTATGGAGAAGTTGTAAGAATGATCCATGGAAATATCTTGTATCTAGAATGTTCCATGGACTAGTATAAATAGGATGTGTTGTAAACATTTTATAACTTGAACTAAGAAGTACCAAGAAAAGTTCAAGCAAAACCTACATTCCTAAAACTTATCGCTTCCTCTAGTATTAGCCTAAAAGACCCCGTGTGTTTCCCAACAAACTGGTATCAGAGCTACGCTGAAGATCAAGATGTCGAGTTCAATGAACTTGTTCCAGTTTCCTCGTCTCACCAAAGATAACTATGGTAGTTGGTGTATTAGAATGAAGGCGTTACTTGGCTCACATGATGTGTGGGAGATAGTCGAGAAAGGGATTGAGAAGGTTGAAGATGAAAACTCTTTGAGTGTTGCCCAAAGGGTAGATCTGCAGAAGGCGAGAAAGAAGGATCAAAGTGCTCTTACTCTCATCTATCAATGTCTTGATGATGCGATGTTCGAGAAAGTTGCAAATGCAACCACTTCTAAGGAAGCGTGGGAGATTCTTCAAAATGCTTTCAAAGGAATCGATAAAGTAAAGAAGGTACATCTTCAAACTCTTAGAGGAGAGTTCGAAAAAATCCAAATGGAGGAATCCGAATCCATTTCGGATTATTTCACTCGTGTCTTGACCATTTCAAATGAGATGAAGAGAAATGGTGAAAGCTTGACTGACACAAGGGTGATAGAAAAGATTCTTCGCTCTTTGCCACCAAGCTTTGATTATATTGTTGTGGCCATAGAGGAGTCAAAAGACATCGACTCTATGACCGTCGATCAACTCATGGGATCTTTACAAGCCCATGAAGAGAAGTTGAAGAAAAGAAGGGGGAAAGAACCCTTGGAGCAAGCTCTATACTCAAAGGTCTCTTTCAAAGAAAGAGAAAAAAGTTTTTTACATGGACGCGAACCAGGACGAGGACGCGGTAATTTTCGAGGTCGTGGTGGTTTCCAAGGTCGAGGACGAGGACGAGGAAGAGAGGATGTTATTAAAGAAGAAGAGAACCAATGGTCTCCTAGTAGGAGAGGTCGTGGAAGAGGCTACCAATCTCAAAGAGGAGGTAAGTCTCAAATACAATGTTATAACTGTCGAAAATTTGGTCATTATGCTAGCGAGTGTAGTAGCTCAAGACAAGTGGAAGAAAAGGCCAATCTTGTGGAGGTAGATGACGAAGACGAGCTTACTTTGCTAATGGCGAGACATGGCGAACAAGAAGAAAGGACAGAGCCATGGCATATAGATTCCGCTGCTAGTAACCATATGACTGGTGAAGAAGACTTGTTTGTGGAGATGGAGCAACGTAAAGGAAATGTCACCTTCGGAGATGAATCAAAGGCACCGGTGAAAGGAAAAGGTAAAATACTTATCCGAGCTAAAGATGGAAGTCACCAGTATATTTCGGATGTATACAATGTGCCCAACCTTAAAAGTAACATTTTAAGTGTGGGACAACTATTGGAGAAAAACTACGATATTCATTTCAAAGATCGTAGTGTCACGATAAGAAATCATGAAGGAAAGCTCATAGCAAAAGTGCCTATGACTAAAAACCGGATGTTCATCTTGAACATTCAACATGATGAAGCTAAATGCTTAAAGAGCTGCTTGAAGGACCAGTCGTGGCTTTGGCACATGAGGTACGGACATTTAAACTTTGGTGACTTAAAGTTGTTATCTTCTAAAGGAATGGTGAAAGGGTTAGATCAAATTGATCATCCCAATCAAGTATGTGAAGGATGTCTTCTTGGGAAGCATGCAAGAAGTCCGTTTCCAAAGGAAGCGACGTCAAGAGCTAAGGAGCCTCTACAACTAATTCACACGGATTTGTGCGGTCCCATTACTCCACCTTCTCATGGTATGAATCTCTACTTTATGCTTTTTATTGATGATTATTCTAGAAAGACTTGGGTCTATTTTCTAAAAGAAAAATCCCAAGCCTTTGATGCTTTTAAGAAATTTAAAGCTATGGTTGAAAAGGAGAAGGGTCTAAAAATTAAATCCATGAGATCGGATAGAGGTGGAGAATTTTTGTCAAAGGATTTTAATAAATTCTGTGAGGATAACGGGATCCGGAGATTTCTAACGGCTCCTTACTCCCCACAACAAAATGGAGTGGTGGAGAGAAAGAATAGAACCATTATCAACATGGTCCGAAGCATGTTGAAAAGTAAGAAGATGCCAAAGGAGTTTTGGGCTGAAGCAGTTGATTGCGCGGTGTATATATTGAACCAGTGTCCGTCAAAGAGTTTGGACAACAAGACCCCACAAGAAGCATGGAATGGGATGAAGCCTACCGTCTCTCATCTAAGGATATTCGGGAGCATAGCGTATGTTCACGTTCCGAGCCAAAGGCGAATCAAGCTTGATGATAGAAGTGAGAAGCATGTGTTCGTGGGTTATGATAAGCAGTCCAAAGGATACAAGCTCTATAACCCGATCACAAGGAAGGTAGTAGTGAGCAGAGACGTGGAGTTTGATGAAGAAGGATCATGGGATTGGAGCGTCAAGGAAAATGAAAGGTACGACTTTCTTCCCATGACTAATGAAGAAGAGACAGGTGAATTAAGAGATGAAGTTCAGAAACCTGAAAGTCCAGCTCCAAGTCCAACCCAAGGCTCGCCAGCAAGTTCAAGTGAAGGAGAGCCAAAGACAAGAAGCTTACAGGAGCTCTATGAGGTAACTGAAGAGATACCCCTTCTCTGTTTATATGCTGATTGTGAACCTTTATGTTTTGAAGAGGCCATGAAAAGCAAGAAATGGAGACAAGCTATGGACGAGGAGATAAAGTCCATAGAAAAGAATGACACGTGGGAGTTGACAATCCTTCCAAAAGGCCAAAAGGTTATTCCACTCAAGTGGGTATACAAGGCCAAGAAGAACGCCAAAGGTGAAGTGGAGAAGTACAAGGCAAGAGTTGTGGTCAAAGGCTACAAGCAGAAGCATGGGATAGACTATGAAGAGGTATTTGCCCCTGTTGCTCGCTTAGAAACTATAAGAATGATTATTGCTATTGCTGCTCAGTATAGGTGGAAAATTCACCAAATGGACGTGAAGTCAGCATTCCTAAATGGAGTTCTAGAAGAAGAAGTTTATGTGGAGCAACCGGAAGGATATGTTGCCAAAGGGCAAGAAGGTAAAGTTTTAAGGTTGAAGAAGGCCTTATATGGACTAAAGCAGGCACCCCGAGCTTGGAATACTAGAATCGACAAGTATTTCCAAGGGCATGGTTTTACAAAGTGCTTAAGTGAATACGCACTTTACGTGAAGTTTGAAAATGGAGGTATATTGCTAGCCTGCTTGTATGTGGATGATTTGATATTCACAGGAAATTCCCAAAGGATGATGGACGAGCTCAAGAAGTCAATGACGAGAGAGTTCGAGATGACAGACATAGGACTTATGTCTTATTATCTTGGCATCGAAGTGAAGCAAACTGATGAAGGAATATTCATATGTCAAGAAAGATATGCCAAGGAGATACTGAAGAGGTTCGGGATGGAAAAATGCAATCCCGTTGGCACCCCCATTGAACACAAGGCAAAGCCTTCGAAGCATGACGGAGGAGAAGCGGTAAACCCAACTCTGTTCAAGAGTCTAGTTGGAAGTTTACGCTACTTAACATGTACAAGACCCGACATACTCTATGCAGTCGGATTGATTAGTCGGTTCATGGAAGAGCCTACGACAAAGCATGTGGAGATTGCGAAGAGGGTCCTCCGTTACATCAAAGGTACTCTAGACTACGGTATGTTTTATTCAGCAAGTGCAGACTTCAAGCTGGTTGGATATAGCGATAGTGACTGGGCTGGAAACAAAGACGATGGAAGAAGTACATCAGGATTCGTGTTCTTCTTAGGTAACAATGCGTTTACATGGTCTTCAAAGAATCAACCTATTGTTACCTTGTCTAGCTGTGAAGCAGAGTACGTTGCTGCAACATCATGTGTATGTCACGTAATTTGGCTTAGAAGTATGCTGAAGGAGCTACACATGGAGCAAGAAGATGCAACCGAGATCTACGTGGACAACAAGTCAGCAATTGACTTAGCAAAGAATCCAGTCTATCATGATCGAAGTAAGCATATAAACACTCGGTATCACTTTATTCGAGAGTGCGTTGCAAGGAAGGATGCTCAAGTGATACATACGAGGTCCGAAAATCAAGTTGTAAATATCTTCACCAAGCCGCTCAACGAGCGAGATTTCTCAAGACAAAGGATGATGCTTGGAGTCGGAAAATCAAGTTTAAAGGGGGGTGTTAGTTCGTAAACTTGATTTAGTCACTAAAGACCTCGCTAAAGGTTGAGCTCATCTGCGGAAGATTCTAGAAATTCAAAGAAAGAACCATAGAAAATATCTATGGAAATGTCTAGATGTATATGGATAAGTATGGATAAAATATCCTTATGAAATATCTAGTTAAACTTATCTAGATTAAGACTAGTATTATGGAGAAGTTGTAAGAATGATCCATGGAAATATCTTGTATCTAGAATGTTCCATGGACTAGTATAAATAGGATGTGTTGTAAACATTTTATAACTTGAACTAAGAAGTACCAAGAAAAGTTCAAGCAAAACCTACATTCCTAAAACTTATCGCTTCCTCTAGTATTAGCCTAAAAGACCCCGTGTGTTTCCCAACAGTTTGTTTCTCTCATGATCTATGTTTCATGTTTGTTAGGTAAACATAGGTGTTCTTTCTGCATGTTATTAGTTTGGGGTGTCTGTGATTATTTTTTCTGCATATCTTCGTATCTCCTTAAAATTCAAAGTGCTTATTTGAGATGAAACTAATATCATTTTTTGTAGTTTATAATTTGACCTTTTACTGTTTCTAAGTATTATTGCCTTTTACAGAATCAGCAAATCCAACCACCCCCATAAGTATCTAAATAACATATAATTAAAGAACCATGAAAACCTGGCGTGGCATTTTCTCCAGCTTTTAAAGATCCTCTAACCAAAAGTGTTCCTGGAATCTGCTAAAAAACCAACAAGCAACATATTTACGCGGAATTGTGTATCATTTGAGCATGCATCAATATGGAATGAGGCAACATTCGATTTACAGGCAGTGCCACTTGCTGACTGGAGATCATTTAATATAACATAAACACTTTGAAAGGCACATCCAGAGTACGGACACCAGTTTACATCCTTAGTAGCATATTGCTATTCATATACATCCTTGTTATCAGATTATTGTCCATATTATATGACCAATAAAAAAGTTTTGAGCCTTTTTGATAGTGCAAATACCACTACAAAATTTTGGGCATTTACTTACTAATAGTTTTTTAGTATAAAAAATACCATTTTATCATAAAACTTTTACTTACTAAAGTCTCTAAATAAGAATAGGTAAAGATAAAATGCCTACTAAAAATAAGAGTAAGGAAAAGTTTTGACCCTTTTGGTGACTCAAAAATGAGTAAGGATAGACCTTTAGTGCTCCCCCTTTTGCTTATTCTTATTCTTTGAGTAGGAGTTGATAAAAAATAAAAAAGAGTAAGCAAAAGGGGGAGCACTAAAGGTCTATCTCTACTCATTTTTGAGTCACCAAAAGGGTCAAAACTTTTCCTTACTTTTATTTTTAGTAGGCATTTTATCTTTACCTACTCTTATTTAGAGAATTTAGTAGGTACAAGTTTTATGATGAAATGATAACTTTTATACTAAAAAAATATTAGTAAGGAAATGTCCAAATTTTTGTAGTGTACAGGTTGTTTCTCAAACCAAAAAATTAACTAAAATACGTTAACTTTATTTGCAATTTTCCAAGTACAAAATATTGTAGTAAATGTTTAATACCTAAAAGATTGTTTAATTTGAAGGCTGTCTTGAATCATTCGACTAATAAATGCTTGCACTCCACCAGGCCAAACCATCTCTGCTGCGGTCCCAGCATAGGAGGTGTTTGGATTAAGCCCTGATTCCCCTCCATTGACTCAAAGAAAGGAGGATTACACATGCAAAAGTCAAACGCCTCACCAGGTTTAACCACACCTACAAGTATGGTGTAACATACACAATCTACTAGTGTGTAGATTAATCAGAATCAATAACATAATCGGGAGTTGAAATCATGAACTCAAGTCGAAACTATGAATTGAATGATTGGTGAGTGTATTATTGATGTTATGGAAACAGTTACAAGACTTGAGAGAGAAAACTAGAAATCCAAAACATGAAAATGAATGAATGTAACTAGAGGGGTATTTACAGAACAGGGGTGGTGGTTGGTTTGGAGGGAAAGAAAAGTTTGACTTTAGAAAGTCAACTATGACGTGTTTAAACCAATCGATGACTGCCATGTGTCATAACCGTTGCCTTTGAATTGTGTAGCTAACAATGCCTTCCCCTTCTCTTTATCTTTGTCCTCAAGGATCAATAGTAAAATCAAGAACCTCGTTTGGATGTCTTCATAAGATTCCCAAATAGCATCTTCCACTGAACTGTTAGCCCAATGAATCAAAAACTAAACAAACACCCTATTCTTCTTTTTGACCATCCTTCTGTCTAGCACTACTAGAGGAGAAACTGCAATGAGACCATCTTCTTGGCATTGTGGAAAACTTCCCATAGCAGCCACTTCTGTCTTACACTTCTTGAGTTGAGACACATGACACACACTGTGTACTTGAGCAGTCATTGGGAGTTCCAACTTGTAAGCCACATGTCCAATCTTCTTAAGCACTTTGAAATATCCATAATACTTAGCTAACAATTTGTGACAGTTTGTGTTGAGAACTTTGTCTAGTAGTGATCAGTCTATAAGGTTGCAACTTTGAATAGACCTAATCACCTTCCTCAAAATTCTTGTCTGATCCGTGCCTATCTGCCATAGTCTTCATCCTATCTTGAGATGAAACTGAAGCAACTTGATAGCTTGTTCCCGGGCCATCAAAGCCCTGTCTACAACTTCTACTCTACATTCTCCAGCTTCATAAGTCACATACTGAGGAGGTGTTTGGCTATACACCACTTCAAAGGGAGTGGTGCTGACTGAGCTATGAAACTTGGTGTTGTACCAAAACTCTACCAATTGCAACCAACTAGTCCACTCTTTAGGCTTCTCACCTGTCATACACGGTAGATAATATTCCAAAGTCTTGTTCACACCTTTAGTTTGTCCACCTGTTTGTGGATGGTAGGCACTTGACATCTTTAAGTCCACCTTGAGCATCTTAAACAAGGACTTACAGAACAGGCTAGTAATATTTTTATCTCTGTCACTCACTATAGTCTTTGGCAATCCATGTAACTTGTATATATTTTCCTTAAACTGTTAAGCTACTTGGGTTGTTGTGTATGGATGAGATAGTGGAATCAAATGGGCATATTTGATAAGCCTGTCTAGTTTTACCACGATAACAGTTCTGCCATTAAAGATAAACAACCTATCAATGAAGTCCATAGAGATAGTTTCCCATATTTGCTTAGGAATTGGTAATGGTTGCAACAGTCCTAGTAAAGCAGCTAAATCAACTTTGTTTTTGTGACAAACATCACATTGCCCAACCACTTGCTTCAGAGTTTTCCTTAGTCCTTTCTAGTAGAACCAATTATGTAATCTTTTGAAATCTTTTGATAGTAGCCACTATACCAGAATGACCACCTTATACAGAACTATGGAATGGTCAACCATTTTAACCATGAGTGTTGCACCATTTCCTACCATCAATTTTACCTTCCTCCTTAATTGGTCACCAGTCCAAGAATACTTTGAGGAAGTAGAAGTACCATCTTGCAAAGATTTGACCAAAGCTTGTAAATGAATATCCTGCTCACAACTCTTTTGCACTTCTGCCACCAACTCAGAGAAAATTGAAGTCTCCACCATGGTTGACAACTCACCACCATGTAGAGACTTGGATAGGGCATCCAAAAATTGGTTTTCCTTTCCCTTTTTGTATGCAATTTCATAGTCAAACCCAAGCAGTTTTGGTAACCATTTGGACTAAAAAGCGGTAGTAATCCTTTGATCCAATAAATACTTAAGACTAAAGCGATCAGTCTTAATTTGGAAATGTCAATATAGAAGGTAACCTCTCCATCTGTTCAAAGCCATGATCACAACTAACAATCCCTCATAAGCTGATAAAGAATCGTGCTTTGGGGCTAATGTCTTGCTGAGATAAGCCACATGATGGCCACCTTGTTGTAAGACTTCTCCAATACCTACTCCTGAAGCATTAGTTTCCACCTAAAAAAGTTATTTAAATTAGGTAACTTGAGCACAAGATCCTTAGTCATTGCAACTTTCAAAGTATTGAAAGCTTTAATATCCTGCTTAGTCCATAGAGAAGTGTTCTTCTTTAGCAATGCATTTAATGTTTGGGCTATAGCTGCATAATTTTTTACGAATCTACTATAGTAACCAGTGAGACCAATGAATTCTCTTAACTGCTTATGATTCATAGGTATTGGCCATTCCACCATAGCAACTATCTTAGAAGGATATGTGGCTATACCATGAGCTGAAATCACATGGCCCAAATACTCAACTTGTGTTGTACCAAACACACATTTACTTTTCTTAGCATAAAGACCATTGGACCTCATAACCTCAAGAATAAACCTCAAATGAACTAGATGGTCTGATACACTAGCACTGTATATCACAATGTCATGAAAAAACACCAAAGCAAATTTTCTTAAGAAAGCTTTGAAATCTTGATTCATATTAATGACTGAAAAGTTGAGGGTGCATTAGTGAGGCCAAATGGCATTACTAGGAACTCATACTGGCCCTCATGAGTTCTAAAGGCAGTTTTGGGACATCCTTATCATCCATCCTGATTTAATGGCATCCTGATCTAAGGTTCAACTTGGAAAACTCCTTTGATCTATGTAGTTCATCAATCAATTCTTCCACCAATGAAAGAGGAAACTTGTCTTTGATAGTAAGCTTATTCAACTGCCTGGAATCAAGGCACATCCTCCAAGTTTCATAATTTTTTCTTGACCATCTGATAACCCTCAAATCTAACATGTATTAATAAGCGTTATCTTCACTATTGATATAGTATATGTGGTAATAAACGAACTTTTATTGCTAATATTGTGCAAAGTTCGGTTATTGTGTTTTGTAGGAAGCAAGGATGAAGAAACGTGAATTAAGGAATAAAAACGTGAATTGGAGGCGAAGGAATAAACGAGGCATGGAAACGTAAGCTCTCGTATGAAGAATAAATGAGAACAAAGGAGTCATGGAAAGTTTAGAGGAAAGATGGAGGAAGAAATAAAGAAGGACTAGAAGAGAAAAATGTGGAAGATGGCCTAGTTGCCACCAACAACTTTTATTCTGCCACCAGCAAAACAACACCATTTTGCCACCACCATAAATAAAGTCGCCACCAGCATTTTGCAGCCCGTTTGCCACCAACAGGATCAAAGTTGCCACCAGCATTTTGATAGTCAGGGTTAGCAAAAGTCACACTTAAACACTCTTAAAACACCACCATCAATGAGAGGCTTCTCATTTCCCCTCTATTATCATTTCCAAACGTTTTTGCCTTCTATCCAAGCCAAAATCATGTATAAATTAGACCCTAGGTTCATTAGTTTCATTGTGTTTAATCCAAGGATCATTCTAACCATTGACAGAGGTTAGAATCACCATTCTTACATAACCGAAAGATAATAAACCCTGCTAATCCTCATAGGAGGGACGAATTTCGTGAAGGAGAGATTCGGGTGGAGGTTTATTGATCAATTGGAGGCATTGGAATTGCTATAAATTCTATTTTGTTATTTTCTTGTGTTTTGAATAACTATTGGTAAATTCTTATACTTGAATTGATTCTCATTATAATTTAAGTATTGTTGAATGTTTGAGAAAGTTATGAATTGTGTTACAATGTGTTTGAATTCCGAGTAGTGTGATGTACTTGTGTGATGAACATGGATTATAAAGGAGAGTTTGGTTTTATGATTAAGAGAATATAATTGGGTTTTATGGTTGACGATTTCTTGAAACATGTTTGGATAATCAAATGAAATATAGCTTTTTATTGGATTTACAGGTCGAAAGGATTTCCGCTAAACTATGTTCCAAAAGATTTATGCATGAGTCAATTTGGTTTCTTGGTGATGGACACTCACCTTGACGAGTTGGTTAAAGGAATTTGTCAGAAGATTTATCTTGGGTATAGGTCGAAATACCCATTCAAACCAAACTTATCTCTTTGTATTTTATAACAAATGAGAATTATAATGAATTGGAATAGATAATCATAGGTCGAAAGGGTTTGTCTACACCAATTTGTTAATATGGATTCTATGAAAAATACCATGGAATGGAATTCATGTAACTTTAGATTTGTGATTCATAGTTGCTAAACGCACGCAAATTATCTCTCCTACGGATGAAATGGAATTCACACAAGTATTACTTTTAATTACGTTTTCCTTTACAAAGATAATTCTAACGGTAATATCGGTAGTGACAACCCTATTACCTACACCACCTAAACGTTTTGAATATACGCAAATCCCATGGGATGATCTTGACTTACCCGACTTTACTACAATAGAACGAGTATACTTGCTCGTATGCGTGGTTAAGGAATTAATAAGTCTTGTTTATAAATGTAGTGCAAGACGCGCATCAAGTTTTTGGCACCGCTGTCAGGGATTTGTTTATTTTTCATATTATAATCATTACAAACTTGTGGTAGTGTTAAAATTTAGTTTTTAGTTTTAATAAAAATTGAATAAGAATAGGTTTAGGATCTTATAGTTTAAGTAAAATGCTTGAATAAATGTGTCTTATGTTTATTTGATGTTTGCATTGCATATTTCATAAGCGCACTCATACACATAAAATTACATAAAGAGAATAAAAGCAATTAGGTAGTGTTTGGATTAGCCTTTATTTTGTTTCGATAAGAAGTTATATGTTTTTGTTTTGTTTGATTTTGTCCCCTTAATGAAAAACTCCAAAAATATGTTTTTAGAAAAATTCAGAAAATTTTGATAAAAAAGAGATGGCAAATCAAAGTAATTTTTTTTGTGCAGGCAGTTTTGCCGCCGGCAAAACCACCTTGCCGGTCGGCAAAACAGGTACTGTAAAAAAAAGATTTTTTATTTTTGTTTGTTTGTTTGACTAGTTTCTAGGGATTTGATTGTATGCTTAGTTGCATAATGATTATTTTCTTTTACTAACGCTAACCCTAACATTTATGAATTTTTTATGTTAGTCTTAATCTTAAAGATGAATACTCTTAGCGAGATTTCCGCATACTTGAATGGGTTAGAAGGAGAACTCAGCGATGAATGTGACTCAAGTGTCACTAATGTGGAAAAAAACAAGGACGAGAAAGACTTGTGGGAAGCTTTGCCTCACAAGAGCGTGATAATCAATGAAGGAGGATGTGAAAAAGCAGTCTATCAAAGAGCCGAATATCGTTCATACACTGAACCTTTAATGCGGTTTGCTATTCCATGTACGGTTGACGATCAAGGGGCGTGGGATGCTGAATTAAACCTTACTTACCCAACCAATTACATGACGGAGGAGATGTTGGGAAATTTTGGGTTCGTGATAGTTGGCTATACCGAATATGGAAGACGTATGGTATGAGACGTAAGGGTAAACATCCATAAGTATGTATTTTTGACAGAATTCTATATCATAGATCATGCCGACATAGGTGAACCGTATGTGGTATTTGGTTACAAGTTTCTATGGGAGACTAGGTGTGTTGTGGATTTTGAGCAAGGTACACTAACGGTCAATTTAATCAAACTAAAAGGTGAGAAAGACGATTATATTGAGCTTTTGGTTGAAGACGGACCTAAGATTGAAAGCGAGAATGAAGTAGTAAAGATGGGGAAGGCAAAGAGAAAAAAGAACACGGAGGCAAGCAAACTAACTCCAAAGAATTACTTGCCAACACAAGCGAGCTTGAGTAAGTATCTCCTTCCGCTTTTGTGTCCAATCCATTGCCATTGGCTTATCCTCTCTCCAATAAACAAAAGGAGAGGATAAGAATTATCTTGAACAAGAAGGAGGAGGAACTCAAAGAACCCAAGCCAATCTTGGAGGTCTTGGAGAATTATGTAAGCTACCGGAAGAAGCTTGATGAAATAGAAATGGGTAAGGCCCGTTTAGAAGGTAAGGAATTCAACGAGCATATCAAAGAAAGGATCATTGAACATGGTCTACCTAAGAAAATGCAGGATCCCGTAAACTTTGTCATACCGGTTCTAATCAATGGAACCACACCATTCGACGCATTAGCCGACACAGGGGCTAGTGTAAGTGTCATACCGTACTCTATCTATCAACATCTTGGATTGAGCAATCCGGAGCCATATTTTTCGAACTTAACTATGGGGCGGACAACACGCAAACCAAACCTATGGGCTTGGTAAGGAACGTCCGAGTGCAAATCGGGTTTCAAGCTTATGTCATGGATTTCCTTATTATGGACATCCCGGAGGATAAGGACCTACCATTGTTGTTGGGGAGGCCATTTCTAATGATGTGTGGAGCGGTTATTGATTTGGGACGAGGAACTATTGCAATTAACGACGGTATTACCGTTCATACTTATGCACCTAGACCGAGGGCAAAGCCTTGGTACTTCGACTTTGAAAGTGAAATAGAGGACGAATGGCTAAACTGTTTCGAAGTTGGAAGAAATGATGATGGTTATCCCTTGTATGGACCATTGGGAGCACCATATTTAGGATGTGAAGATCCTATGGAGAAAGCTTTAGCAATTGAAGCTTACTTCAACCTGTTTAAGAATATTCTAGTCTTCAAGAAGATGACGGACTTCTTAGGATCATTATCGGTCCAATTAAAGAACCTTGATTGGGGACCGGACGGGGATAATAATTATATGAGAAAAGAGGGAGACAAATTCTGGAACGTAAAGATAGAAGTCACCACACCGCGTGGGAATGTGTACACATGAGGGTATAAGACAAAGCATACCAAGAGGAAGCTAGCAAAGAAGTTTAGGGCCGATGACGTATTGAACATGGAATACTTCATGGACTAGAAGAAGCAAAGACGTCAAGAATAAAACAAGACAAAGGCTTGATCTTTTTCTTTCATTTTCAGTTTTTTTTACTATTTGTCACTATTTTTGGTTTTTGGTAATTTGGTTAATTTAGTTATTATGTTTTCTTTATTTTTAAGATTTTATAGACGTGTTGTGAAAATTTTGAAAATTGTCGACGGAATAAAAACCCGTTAACAAAAAAACTGGGAACTTATGAGAGTATAACCAACCCATAAGGAGTAGTTGGGTTGATTTCCCAAACACACACAACACACTCACACAAAACGCAGGAAGAAAAAAAAAAGAGAAGAAATAAATTTTTTTCTTGAGCCCTTTTTGAAGAAACTAAAATGGCACCCAACAAGGTAATTAAATCCAACACCCATCTATTAATTTTGATTTTTGATTCATGAATTTTGTGATGAGTAGATTGAGTTGATTACGCATGAATCATAGGAATTAGATTAAGATGTGGTATGAATTAAGGAGATGGAGCTATTTAAGCATGAATCATAGGAATTAGATTAAAATGTGGTATGAATTTAGGAGATGGAGCCATTTCTGTAAATATTACTATTAATATATTTAAAAATAAAAATAGTAACAATAATAATATTATACAAAAAAAAAAATAATTTAAAAAAATAAAAAATTTTAAAATATATAAAAATTAAAATAATAAGGAAAAAATAGTAAAATAATAATAATAAATATTTAAATATTTATTATTTTAAATATAATAATAAAACAATAATAATTATTATTTTAATATTTATAGAATAATATTATAACTAATAACATTACTAACAGTAATAGTAACAATTATAAAGAATAATAAGGTACATACTTTAAATTACAACATAATTCATAACTTTACATCAACTTTCTTATGTAATCTAAAGTTCATCCTTTACGCTGTATTTTCGAGATATTTCATTAAAGAAAAAAAAAGTAAAGTGAATAAAAAGTTATGTTCTGTAGTCTTTCATTAGAGAAAAGAAAATGAAACTGAAGTAAAATCAAGTATTATTTGATTGAATTTGAAAGTAAATTGTGTCACCCCAATATTAGATAAAAGGCTTTACTTCCATGTCGTTTCAATTTTTTAATGAAATATCTCGAGAACAAAGTGTTAATGTAATTGTAATGTGTGACTTACAATTACAATGACCACTGGTGACGTATAGTCCCTAGTCGGGTCATGAGCCCGACCCACGAGTACCACCCGTATTCATTTCATTACGTATGGGTTATAGATAATGTCTTAGGCCCACGAGGCCCAATAGGTGATAATCGCACATGGTTTCACGAAGATCGCACTCTGACCGTACGTGGTCGGTGTCAAATAGAATCATAGTCTAATTAGGAGCATGATTCATCTAAGTAAAGAGGATATACACTCTCTCTATTTAATTTAAATGATAAGGATCACGATGTATATGTAAATTATCCCTTACTTAGATCGCACGATTCAGTTAGCCCAACCAGGGTTTCACCGACTATAAAAGGAACCCCCTATGTTCCACAAGGTACGATTCACTTGCAATCATAATACCCTAACTATCAACTAAATCAATTACTTACTCTCGCGCTGGAGTGTATTCTGACAGAGACAATCTCACAGCATGCCTAACAGTGTCTTTTCTTTAGTGTTCAGGGTCATCATCACAAGTTCACTTGGTGCAAGAACCGGAGTTCCGATACCCGAATTACACCTAATTCGGGTCAGACGTGCAGTGGTCTATCCAACTTTTGTATCAACAACCACCAAACGATGTCCATAATGTGGACCAAACACACTATGTAATGTAACTTGAATTCAATTACATCGAGTTACGACAAATTACAGCAAATCAAACAGCCCCTTACTTCTTTTATGATCGATTTAAAATAAGTTAGCGGGACAACACATTTCCACTTGCCGCTTAACTAAATTTTTTTGAAAGAAAAACATTTTCATAAATCTGAATAAATCGGGTATCGATAAACCCGATGTATTTAACTCAAAAAATCTAGAATAATTTTAGCGGGGCAACACATTTCCATTTGCCGCTTCATCAAATTTTTCACACAAAACCCAATGCCGAAAATCACACAATATACCAGCCCCTCACCACTCACCAAATAAATCCTAAGGTTCTAATCTAGATCTATTCACCCAAAATATCTTATCTTTGTAAATCAGAACCTTAATATCAAAATGGTGCTAAAGCTATTTCCAGTAAACAACAATCTGAACAAGTGAATAATACCATCCCAGATGAAGAAGAAGAAGAAGACCTTCTTAACATCCCAGATGATGAAGAGGAAGACCTTCTTGATGAAGAAGAAGACATTGTTGATGAAGAAGAAGATGGTATTAATATCCCAAATGACGTTACTCAGGTTGTTATTCATTCTCTATAACTTGCTTCATATATCAATGGCCTTATTTACAAAAATTTAATTTATTGCTTAACTATTAGGATATTAACAAGATGGTCTTAATATCATTTTTTAACTGCATTTCATTCTTAGATTTCGAAAATTTAATTTATTGCTTAGCTATTAGGATTTTTTTTAGTAATAGGTCTTGTTAAATACCTTTTGGGATTGCTTATCTTTATGTAGAGGGGTGTTTGTTTCGGCTTATGCATTATTTGGGTTTTCGTTAATGTTTCATAACCTCGCTTTTTTTTTGGCTTATTATCAAACTTTATAAGTTTATTTTGTCATAACTGATATAAGGATTGGTAAAAAATTACTCGCAAATTGAACCACTAACTCCTATGTAACAGTTTACTGCTATTCTTTTTCCTTTCTAACTTGGGAGTGTTTGTTTTTGTTTATATAGCAGGCTTTTTGCATATATGGTTTCTGCTTATTGTTCATAACTCACTTTTTTGGGGCTTATTTTGAAACTTTTTGGCTTATATAAGTTCATTTTCTTTTCTAAGACATTGTGCAAGGCTACCCCATGAGCCTAGGAAGTCCCCCCATACCAGCAAAGGGAGAGATACATGTCACATCCAAAAATGCGTCTTTACCTTAGAACCAATTAAATAGTTGAAGGTCGGCATATCGTAATTCCTTCTCGTCTTTCGAGAGGAACCCATTAATATTATTAAAATAATTATTATTATTTAAGTATTTATGTAAATATTACTATTAATATAATTAAAAATAAAAATAGCAACAATAATAATATTATACAAATGGAAATAATTTAAAAAAATAAAAAATTTTAAAATATATAAAAATTAAAATAATATGAAAAAATAGTAAAATAATAATAATAAATATTTAAATATTTATTATTTTAAAATAATAATAAAACAATAAAAATTATTATTTTAATATTTATAGAATAATATTATAAATAATAACATTACTAACAGTAATAGTAATAATTATAATGAATAATAAAGTACAAATTTTAAATTACAACGTAATTCATAACTTTACATCAACTTTCTTATGTAATCTAAAGTTCATCCTTTACGCTGTGTTTTCGAGATATTTCATTAAAGAAAAAAATGAAACTAATGTGAATAAAAAGTTATGTTCTCTAGTGTTTCATTAGAGAAAAGAAAATGAAATTGAAGTAAAATCAAGTATTATTTCATTGAATTTGAAAGCAAATTGTTTTACCTCAATATTGGGATAAAAGACTTTACTTCCATATCCTTTCATTTTTTTAATGATATATCTCGAGAACAAAGTATTAATGTAATTATAATGTGTGACTTACAATTACAATGACCACTGGTGACGTATAGTCCCTAGTCGGGTCACGAGCCCTACCCACGAGTACCACCCGTATTCATTTCATTACGTATGGGTTAAGTAGATAGTGTCTTAGGCCCACGAGGCCCAATAGGTTATAATCGCACATGGTTTCACGAAGAACGCACTCAAACTGTACGCGGTCGGGGTCAAATAGAATCATAATCTAATTAGGAGCATGATTCATCTAAGTAAAGAGGATATACACTCTCTCCATTTAAATGATAAGGATCACGATGTTTATGGTAATTAACCCTTACTTAGATCGCACGATTAAGCTAGGCCAACCAGGGTTTCACCGACTATAAAAGGAACCCCCTAGGTTCCACAAGGTACGATTCACTTGCAATCATAATACCCTAACTATCAACTAAATCAATTACTTACTCTCGCGCCAGAGTCTAATCTGAGAGAGACAATCCCACAGCATGCCTAATAGTGTCTTTTCTTTAGTGTGCAGGATCTTCATCACAAGTTCACTTGGTGCAAGAACAGGAGTCCCGATACCCGAATTAGACCTAATTCGGGTCAGACGTGCAGTGGTCTATCCAACTTTTGTATCAACAACCACCAAACGATCTCCATAATGTGGACCAAACACACTACGTAATGTAATTTGAATTCAATTACATCGAGTTACGACGAATTACAGCAAATCAAACAGCCCCTTACTTTTTTATTATCGATACCATCAATTTACGTTAACTTTTTTTCTTCAATTCAATCCAACGTCTATATGTTGTGACATTGTTAGTCTTTTTAGCCAAAGATCGTTTGCAAAATTAATCTTTTATATTAACGGGCATTTTTTATTAACTAAAAACAAAACAAAAAAATACTTTTAATTCAATTTTTAATTTATTTCGCAATTTCAAACATCTTTATTCTTTTCTAGAAATTTAATTTTTTTCATACGGTTTTAGTTTAAAAAAAATAACTTTTTTGAAAAATGTAAATTTTTCTGAAATATGTTCGTTTTTCAAAGTCAGAAAAATATTTATTTAGGAAAATTATGAAGTACTAAAAAATTTTAAAAAAGTTTAATTTCTTACTAAAGTTTTACTAAAAAAATAGTTAAGTGCAATTTAATTTTTTATTTCTATAAGTTAAAAAAAGAAAAAAAACATTCATAAAAAAGGTTATTTTAAAGTTTTCGTAAGAAAAATAATTTTTTGATTTTATGTTTTTTCAATTTATAATGTACGAAAAAATTAATATTTAAAAAAATATGAAATAAAACAAAAAATAAATTATAAGTAACAATAATCTTTAGATATTTTCAATTTAAAATGTATGAAAAAATCATTATTTTTTTAGAAATTGCGAAATAAAAAAAAGATTAAATTGAATGTAAAAATAATTTTTGATTTTAAATATTTTCAAATTAAAATGTGACCAAAAAAATATTATTTTTGCAAATTTGCCCATTTAATCAAGAAGATCACCCTAACGAACCAAAAAAAAAAAGAAATCACAACAACGCAACAAATCTAAGAACCGACATTTAGAACCGACATAGTATATTTGGTTATATATAGTCGAAGATTAACATACCTAATCTTCATAACAATCACAACAAAGCTGCAAATTTAAGCAACAAATCCAAAACCCTAAAACCAACAAAAAAAAATCATATTCTGATTGTGAGTTTTAATGGCGGTCTTGAAGAGAAGAAGATTAACAGTCCAAAACCCTAAACCACAACAACAACAACAATACCCAATCCCGCCAAAGCAGGGTATAACGGGATTTGGGAAGAGAAGAAGATTAACAGTCCAAGATTATCCTTGGCTACGATTAATCAAGAGGCGTACTTCACTATGCGCTTTCAGGAGTGTTTGTGTCCCTGACAACAATGAAGATCCTGATGTCCAGAGCGAAACTGGATCCAATGATCCAGTATACAACATTGATTATTATGACCTCGAAGAAGATGAAGTCAAGTCTCCGATTAGCCAAGAAGATGAGTTGTTTGATGCTACAGATGCTCTATGGGAGTATCATGAGCAGCTGCTTGCTGAAAAACAAGCTAGGCAAGAAGAAGATGAAGTCGAGTCTCCTCCAATCAGTGATGATGAAGATGAAGTCGAGTCTCCGATTAGCCAAGATGATGAATTGCTTAATGATATAGATGCTCTTTGGGAGTATCATGAGCAGCAGCTATAGCTGAAAAGCAAGTTAGCAGCCAAGAAGACGAATATGAAGAGGCTATGTTAGATTTATTAGAAATTGAAGAAGATGATAGATTGGAAAAGGGAATATTACTAGCACGGATACAACGACACAGACAACAAGCGTAGCCACAGCGAAAGATGAATAATTTTTTTGACGAAGCTTGGCACAATGAATAATGTATTTCATCAGAATGTATAGAACTTAGCGTTGTTGTTCTTTATCGTATGATTTGTAATAATTTTTTAGTCTCCCATTTGTATGCATCTTATTCGATTTATAATGAGTTTATAGTATTCAAATTCCTTTATCTTATATGCAATGATGTTATAGCAAAGCAGATTTTATAAGAGAGTAACAGGGGGGAATGCAGAAACAATAAAGTATAAACATTTATGTCACAGGAGCAATATGTAATCATTAAAAAAAAGTAAATAGATTTACCCATAAAAGGCTGTCATCGCCGAGAAGAAGCAACTAAAGAAAGTTCCAAGAAAGATTCGGGTGTGAGTCGAGATTATCATCCAAACTGACATAAAAAACAAGATGTTGGACCTTGACCCTAAAAAACTTCATGGCAACTAGATTGTGGCCTTAGACCCACAATTCCAGAATCAGTAATAAAATGATCACCCGGCGATTTGCCCAATTCCATTAGTATGTAATAGTTACCCTTGCAACTTTTGACCTGTTTGACCCATAAAAAGATACTGCAATACACTAGATATTGATACATAAAAGATAAACAGGAAGGCTAAAAGAAGAGTTAATTGTTAAAAGTATGTATGACTCGAGTTTTGAGATATGTTTAACAAACTTTTCTGAGCAAAATTCTTTTCTCAGAGCATCCTCCAATTCCAGGAATATCGACGAAAGTAACACTGCAAAGAAATGACACACATAAGGTTCAGTTACAAATTTTATCAACCAAAACCATCTGAGACAAAATTTAGACAATTTTTACTCTTATAGTCTTTATTATGTTTTTATTCCAATTTCATTTTAATCACAACTTCAATTTTGAAAAATCATACTCTTGCTCTTTAACACTTGGAGATTATTGAACTGCACATTTGTAAAAACCCAATCACGTACAAGTTGAGTATACTCTGCTTATTCACTTATAGATTACGTAAATATGCACATACTTGTTGATCTTACATATTCTTAGCAAAAAGATGATGTATATGAATAGAATCACTAAGTATCCACATGATGATACAATCGAAGGATGCAACAAAACATCCCATATTACGACATGATAACAAACACGAAACTGCTACATGCAACATTGAAATTCAAAACAATTGCTATTGACGACACTACATGAACCAGCAACTAAAACTAAGATTTGAAGACAACTTGAATTCTTAAACACTATTCTTGATCTTGAGAGCTAATTTGATGCTTAAACCTTGATATAACTATACTAGAAAGTTGAAAGTTGTGCACTTGGAACACTTTTTGAAACTTGTTGCTGTTATTTTAGAAGTGCCAACTTCGACCCATAATGAGACCGTAAGTGAACGAGTACGTTGATTTACCCCATGGATAGTCGTTCAAGATTTATAAAAAACGCCGATAAATATGAGACCGATTTCTTACAAAGGTAAGTCGCCGTTAAAAGAAACAAAAACAAAAAAAAAATTCTATGTTATAGAATTCAATCTACACACAAAAACAATTTTCACTTTGTTAGGAGATAAAGAGGCATACAAGGAGAATTATTCCATACTTTAGAGTGCAATTTCAAAATTTCCCTAGCTTTCTTCTTCAAGTGAGGAGCATAGTCCACTTGAAGCACCAGACACAGTTTTGAAACGGCCCCAATTCTCATCATCTCAGCTACAACTTCATCTATAGCTGAAAACCTTCCGATCAAGGATAGTATGTGAACAGCCTGATCATCGAACCATGGTCAAACCCTAAACATTCACTTAGACACTATTCGTGTATATGGCCGCTCGGCCATATGCACGGCCATATACGCACAAATAACTTGGACGCAGGCCGCACTAAGTGGCCTAGCGGATTGGCCTCCCAGCCCACTTGCAAAAGACATACCAAAGGAGAATCCTCAAAAGCAGTGCCATTTCCTCGGGAACGGACGAAGCATCCTATTATCCAGAAAACTCTCATCAGCCAACCGGTCCAAAGAGTAAGCCTGACAGGCGCCTCAAAAGAAGAGAATATTCTCTTGGGACCAGGCGACACACCTTATTATCCAGGAGCCTCACTTTAGCTGGTGGACCAAAGGCTGGCCTGTCACATCACAAGGCTCAAGGAGAACAGCCTCCAAGGAGCTACAATAAGCTACAGTATTCTGAGTACTATAAATACCCCACTTACATTCAGTGCATTTCATATATTCTCTCACACACATTTATTACACATACTTATTGGCCACCCGACTCTTAATCTTATTGGCCTCCCAGCTCTCAGTCAGTATCTTACTCTCACACCGGAGTTGGTCTCGGGCCTCCCACCCGAGGCGAGCTAACGTGTGTTGTTCTTTTATTGGCTTGTGGAGAAGACTGTCCAAGCGGCCCGACGGCACATTCGGCCCACCTATTTCCCAGCGGACTTTTTCATCTTCAAATTGGCGCCATCCGTGGGACCTAAATTCGATCTACCAAGTAGCTAAAGAATGGCGGGTCCTGCACCAACATCACCTGAAATCGAAACTCGTGACATCACAAACAAAAACCTTACTAACAAAGAAATCATCGAGGCACATCTCTCGGCCTTGAAGGAATTATTGAAAGAGAAAAGAACTCGGGATTACATCAAACCTAGAATGATTAGCTTTGATGAGGAGGAGGAAACCACTAAAGATGGTGGGAAGGAGATGGGAGGCCAAAATAAGAGGGCCAAAAAAGATAAAGGGAAAAAAGCAATGGACGATGACTTAGCAAAGCCATTCAAATCGTTGGCTAAATGCCCTCTCAGTAAAATGATTGTAGAGTTCTCATCTCCCAACCACATGATGCCAACAAATGTGAAGATCTATGAAGGCACTAGAGATCCGGTAGACCACATAAACCACTTCAAAGGGATGGGGAACCAAGGAGAATGGCCCATGCCCGTGTGGTGCCGAATGTTTCAACAAACTTTAGATGACAAAGCTAGGGCGTGGTTTGATGAACTACCACCATGAAGCATTGACAACTAGGATGATTTGGAGGCCAAGTTTCTCACACGGTGGATGCTAAAGGCATGCGCAAAAGACCCTACGGAAATCATAAAGATCGTCCGAAAGGCCAATGAAGGCCTCCCTGAATTCAAGGAAAGATGGGTAAGCGAATCTAACTCTATCCCTAATGTGCCCGACCTCATGAGAATATCTTTGTTTATGGGCTCGCACAAATGCCCTGAATTGGCCAAGCGGTTTGCTGAAAGTATTCCGAAATATGTGGATGAAATGTTGAAAAGTGTGGACGATTTTGTTCGTGCCGAAGAAGTATTCAGAGGAACTGAACGGCCTCGAGGGGAGTTCGCCTGGAGAGATGTGTCCCCACCGGGAGGCCAATGGTACAAGAGTCCCCAGAGGGGTGGTTTTGAAGGTATATGGGAGCAAGGCCGTGAAGCCGGTCCGAATGGAATCCCTTATGCCCAACCTTATGTGTTTCCATATTTGCCTCCCTAGCGCCCACAAATGATGGATAAGATATTCACTCTAGAGTCATTAGTGAGGACGCCCCAAGAAATATTGGCCACAGAACATCAGTTAAACCTCCCAGCCCCGCCTCCGTTAGTAGGGAGGCCGATGAAGGAAAACATGGATATGTATTGTGATTATCATGACGAGAGAGGACACGACACAAATGATTGTTTCCAGCTTATAAGTCAACTAGAGATCGCTCTAGAATATGGGCAGCTTAACCATTTGATCAAGAATGTGAGGCAAAAAGGAATGGGAGGTCAAAAAGGCAACCCGCAAGAGGCCAAGGTGATTAACATGATATCTAGAAACAATTAGTGGCAAAGTGATACCACAAGCTTGGCATGAAATCAGTTTAAGGGAATGTGACGTGTACGATCGTGTTTCAATCTATCATTATCGTTGTTGTAATATTTGAACTCTGAAATTAATGAAAGCTACCTCCCATCTATGGAGTAGCAATTTTCCATCATGTGATGATGAAAGGCATACTAAACATAATTAAAAAGTGGTCCCGTCCGGGAGGCCAATCACCCTCGGTCGAGATGTGTGGCCAATGTTTACCATTACCCTTTAGATGAACAAATATTTAAGCGGCTCCGCGTAGTCGATGTTCGTAGATAAATAAAAAGCGATTCTATGTAATCGATAACTAAGAAAAATAGGCAAAGCATAAGCGATCTCGACGGAAGGCTCACAAACTCCGAATTGAAAAATATGGTCGATGTCTATGGAAGGGGAATAAAGGATTATGTGGCTCCGGATGGAACATAGATCCCTTCACCCGATATATGTAGTCAATATTCCCCAACCAAAATTGGGAGGTGGATAAATATTCAAGTGGCTCCGGCGGGTAGGTGATTCCCCCCGACCGATATATGTAGTCAATGTCCAATCCTTGGAATGAAGGCAAAAGCAAGGTCATACCAAGTAACATGTTGTGTGAAAAATATGAGCCAAAGTGCTAATAAAGATAAGGGCGGAAGGCATAACATAGCATACGTGCGGCATAGCGGCCAAGATGTGCAAAAATCGAACAAGTGTTTTAAAAAAAGTTTACATAAGGGTGCATGGCCAACAAATATTAATACAGCCATGAGGACATAGTCTTATTACAAAAGAGAGGCCGAGGTGGAAGGCCAATCAAAGACATGATCCTCCTACATTTGTCCTTGCCCAAGAGTGACTTCACTATCAGGCATGACATTACGAAGCTCCATGGGATTCTTGAAGCAGGACCGAGAGATCTTCCCTACATCCTTTCTCTATCAGCAATGTCAGCACGATATGATCGGCATATTCCATGGCAGCAGTCTTGGCCAGAAGGGCCACCAACAGCCAGGATAGGGCTCACGAAGAGGTATAACAACCTCATACAATTTCCTCGCATCAGTTAAATACATTCGGAAGGCCTGGGAAGAGATCGGCCACGCTGGAATCATGATGCCTCCAGGGCATGGCAACAGGAACGGCCCTCCGGTCAACAAGAATGAAAATAATAAGTATGAGAAGAAAGAGATGACACACCTGAAAGAGTGGTAGTCCGAGGGGAAGGCGAGTGAAAAGGAAGGCAAAGGAAACATTTTGACTTTAAGCATCGGATCACCAATATTAAAATATTAATAATCCAATACTGGGGGGACATGTTCGTGTATATGGCCGCTCGTCCATATGCACGACCATATACGCACAAATAACTTAGACGTAGGCCGCACTAAGTGGCCTAGCGGATTGGCCTCCCAGCCCATTTGCAAAAGACAGACCAAAGGAGAATCCTCAAAAGCAGTGCCATTGCCTCAGGAACGGACGAAGCATCCTATTATCCAGAAAACTCTCATCGGCCAACCGGTCCAAAGAGTAAACCTGACAGGCGCCTCAAAAGCAGGGAATATTCTCTTGGGACCAGGCGGCGCACCTTATTATCCAGGAGCCTCACTTTAGCTGGTGGACCAAAGGCTGGCCTGTCAGGTCACAAGGCTCAAGGAGAACACCCTTCAAGAAGCTACAGTAAGCTACAGTATTCTGAGTAATATAAATACCCCACTTACATTATGTGCATTTCATATATTCTCACACACACATTTATTACACATACTTATTGGCCACCCGGCTCTCAATCATATTGGCCTCCGGGCTCTCAGACAGTATCTTACTCTCACATCGGAGTTGGTCTCGGGCCTCCCACCCGAGGCGAGCTAACATGTGTTGTTCTTTTATAGGCTTGTGGAGAAGACTGTCCAAGCGGCCCGACGGCACATTCGGCCCACCTATTGGCCCAGCGGACTTTTGCATCTACAGACACCATTGCAATCCCCCCTGCATGACTTATAAATTGTGATCTCCCATCAGCGCATGAGCACAACTGAGCCAAGAGACTATATACTAACTCAGACACATTCTTTTCGAGCCCATTCATCTCTAGCTCGACTAGTTCAAAAACCGCACCAGCTTCTACTATTTTCATACGATTTCTTCCCCATGGACAAACGTCGATTAAGTTGTCGGGTTGCTTTCAGTTCTTGTGTTGATGTTCTTTTTCTCAACATGTTGACCGTTTGTTTAAAGAACTCAAACTTTAATCTCTCTAAAACACTTGTCGTAGAAACTTCAGTGACCTTACTGAGCACCAAAATGGCTAGGGTTTGGACTTCACTAATTTCGTCAACTTTTATGAGAATGTTATCCGATCCTAAAACCAATAATAAAGAATCAATGAACTCATGATCGTCTTTAGATCTAGCTATATTTTTCTTCTCCGGGACGGTGAGCCATATAAGGTAGAGAATCCTTAGTGCCAGACCGAGGCCAGCAGGATTCCTAGTGCAATTTTCCTTAGATAACTTTGTTATCAAAGAAATCATCACACCCGTAGTGCCTGCTTCGGTTAGGCACATTCTATTCTTTTCAGTCTCATTTGCAATCAAATGCAATGCGTCTAGCGAGACTGAATAAAGCTCGCTTGACTTCAAGTCACGAAGATGTTTCATGATATGGGATTTGCTTAAAAGTGGTTTTGGTGTCGGGATACGATCCACACCATAATCAGCATTTGCTACACACCATGCTTGTATGAGACGTCGGAGCGTGGTGTTTGGGGTCAAGCCGGAATCTTTTGACAATGGTTGTTTGGTTACGGGACACTGGACTTCGTCCGCGGTGGATAACCAGTACTCAATACTGCCCCGGTCGTACGTCCGTGACAGCGGAAACAGGGTCTTTCATGATTTAAAGTGAAATGGGACATATGAAGTAATGAGGTATTTCCAGCATTTCATCTTCCATTTCGTTTTGTGAATCTTGAAAACTAGGTTATGAATTTGGTAAAGAGAAACAGAGCATTTCACCTCCCATTAAGATATGTTATGGTAAAAGGAATATTTTATAAACGTCCAGAAATGTTTGAATTCAAATGAAGAATAACGTTGGAAAATTTCTAAAAAATACTATAGTTTATGTAAATATAGTCAAACCCTGATATAAAAAAATTATGAATCGTTGGCCAAACATAAAATGTCAATATCAATACTAATAAGTCTTGGGTTGACTTTTCAGCACTATGGTGGCTGGTCAAATACATAGGACGGAATATTTTTCTTTATCAAACTTGTAATTTTGCAATAAGGATGCGTGGAGTTGTCGTAAACCCATAAAAAACTTACGTGTCGGGTTTTATTTCTCATGCTATAAAAAGTCACTCTATGTGACTCTGTTACTACTCAGTTTTAAACAAAACGCGAGCCTTCTTTTTCCCCCTCCGATTTACTTAAATTTCTACCCTCTTTTTCTCTAAAATTCGCATTTCATATATATTTTCTTCACATTTTCTTTCGCAGACACATAAAAATCATCATCTTTCATCATGGCTTACAATGTTCGTCGCTGCCCTGGGCGAGATAATAAAATATGCCCCCGATCAAACAACGAAAGAGCTAGCAATGCACCATTTTTTTTTGGCAACCCCTACCCTTTGTCGTTGAAATATCTGCCTAGCGACATACTTTTTCTAACGACAAATAAAAAATGTAACACTTTCTATATTTATTTTTGTACGTGTATTGAAAACATTTTTAAGGGAAAAAAGTGGAAGAGATTAGGGAAAGTGAGGCACACAACTTTAAGGTTAACTGTAAAAAAATTAATTAAACTTGTCACTTTTTGTTATTTAATGTACATTTTTTTTTGTCGACACTAAACTTTTGAATTTGTGTTATTGTATGTAGTTTGTGACTATTAAACCATTATTTTTTGAAAATTTCAAAAGGTAAATTGATTGTTTTACATGAAAAAATAGTAACAGATCCATTGTATACAATAACACAAATTTAAAAGTTTAGTGTCACAAGTTTCAGCTACTGTGACATAACACCAATTTAAAAATAATAATCTATATACAATGATAAAAATAACAAGTTTATTACATTTTTCCAATTAACCTACAACTTTATGACTAGCTGAAAGATAAAAATATGGCGTCCCAAAAAAAACAAACAAAATACTATCTATCACCAATATTTTTGTAAACCTATGGAAAAATTATAGCAGTACTACTTTACTAATTACTTCTAACTTTTATAATTCATAATCTAGACAAGTTCAAAACCAAAAAAGAATAATCAAAAACTATTAAAATACAAAATTTAAAAATGAAAAAAAAATCAAGTATAGAAGTAGTTTTTTTTTACTTTTGTCCATATGTTGATCAAAATACTTTAGTCTACATGGACCAATCACAAAAGCACAAAAACATCATTTTACCTTCGTCTGTTTGCTTGCTTTCTCGGTTTCTCCCATGACCGGAGCTTTTTCTTGCGAATCGGTTACCGTTTTTTCTTTCTTTCTCTATTTCTTTTCTACTTCTATGTATTACCAGCCTCTCTTATATAATAAGAATCTATTTACATCACATAAAACCAATTCATCTACCAAAAATTTGATGCCCCCTACATGTTTGATGCCCTGGGCGGTCGCCCGCCTAGCGCACCACCAGATCCGGCCATGACCAAACCCCACAATCCGACTAACGCCGTCAACGAAGAAATATCACCGCATTTCCAGTAACACCTACCGGAACCTTTGATCTTAACAACCCGTCACCAAACCAACCATATCGACAACCCAAACCATATCTTAACCAACCATATCCAAACCAACCGTACCGTAACCCGATGCCGGCACCGATAACAGCATCGATGCCCGAATCATACCCGAACCACCCTTATCCAGAGCCTTATAATTTTACCCAATACTCTCAAACACGCGACTTTCAAGACTTTTGTTCACAAACCCTGTACCCTTTTAATAAGTATGTTGGTGGTTCATCATCACAACACCATGTCGACACCTCTCTCATACCTACCTCTCCCATACCCCCTTCCCAACTGAAGATTTATACAAACCTTCTTTTTCGGGTCATTTCAAAGGAGTCAATATGAGACGGAACACACGTTTGAGGTTTCAGCCCCAACACCACCAAAGTCGAGGCCGTGTAGAGGACGACAAGCTCCACAAGATCCGAACCAAACTCGTCAGAATTCATGGACACACTTCAAAGAAGTTGAGTTTTGTAAAGGATGGGTATCTGTTTCTGAAAATAGCGCGAAGGGTAATGATAGGAATGACGACCAAGGTTTTTGGACCGAGGTTTTGTAGTATTTTGAGAGCAAAACAGGGGAGGCCGGTAAAAGAACGTATGATAGCGTGAACGAAAAAATAGAAGCTGATACGCCCTCAAGTGTGTAAGTTTGTATGAGTGTACAACAACATGATGCGAATGGGACTAGTGAGTGGAGCCGACGATGAGGCGTACATTAACAGATCATGTGATGACTACCAACTACCAAGCTGAGTACAAGACAAATGTTAGGTCTCGTCATTGTTGAGAAGTTTTAAAAAACAGTCAGACATTTATGGGGGTGAGATGAACAAGTGGAAATCAAATGATGATGAAGAAATCCAAGGCAACAAGAGGTCTAAGACATCGAAATCTGGCGATGCTAGTTCTTTTCAAAGCGTCGACGAAAGCCAAAGCAGTGGTGTTCAACGACCAATCGGCAGGGATAACGCCAAAGCTGTTGCTGCGAGGAAGAATAATGGTCAGTAGTCACGTTCGTCAACTGCGTCCCATGAAGAAGAGTTTGCTAGGTTGATGGTGACCGAGATGGTCAATGCAGGCAAAGACGAACGCATTAGGTTTTTGGCATTGAAGGATAAAGAGTTGGAGCGTCGTCGTCTTGAGTTAGCAAATCAAGCCAAACAATTGAACTTGACGTCGAGCGTCAAAGAATGAAAAAACTCCCGAACAAAACGTGAAGAAATGGCATTCTATATGGCTCCCTATGATCACTTAAAAGGTGGAGCACGTGCATACCATGAGTCACGCAGGGCCGAAAGCATGGAGCGTTATAAGTTAGAGTTTTAGTTTTTTTATTTACCATGTATCGTTTTTAATTTCGTCGGTTTAAGTTTTTTTACCCGTGTATCGTATTTTATTTTATGAAATAAAAGTTTTATTTTATGAATAAATTAAATAAAGTGATAGTGGAAAGGTGAGGCGGAGGTGAGTTTTTTTCCTTAGTACCCTTGAAAAGTGAGTTTTTGATGAGTTAGTAAGAGGTGGGAGAAAGCTGATGTGGCGTTGAGGTGGCGATGATTTTTTTTGCCACTCCCCTAGCCTAAGTTTCCCCTAGCCTAAGTTCACGGAAGCAACTAACAAAACGGTTCCATAATCGTAAAAGGTGGATGTTCACAACAAGATAACTTTTCTAGAAACATTCTTTGAGCTTTAAACAACAAACTTTTTGTTGTCAACTAAGTAGAAAAAAGGATACAACTCTTCTTGGCTCACACAAATTTTAAGTTGAACAGTGTAGCTTTTGTAGTCAATGGACTAGGGAAGTTGGTCAACACATACCATAAGGACGAACGAAATATTTTACCCTAATAAAAAAGCTATAAAACACCAACATATCTATTGAAATTAGGATTGGTGCCCGCACTTTGAAGCGAGGTTGTTTGTTTCTATGAGGTTTATTCGAGGTTGTCGCGTGAGTATGTTGTTGAAGGTAACAAAGTTGCAAACCATCCTCGATCACACGGATAGAATTTGAAGCATATGTTGCATTCAGTAGTTATAGTAACACATCCTTAATTTTAATATATAAGTTTGTAACATCAGTATATATGTACATAAAATAACTAATCTTTGTTTCTATTGGATTACAATTTTAACACATACAAAATTACATATTACAAAGTTTATGTACAAAGAGAAATGTATAAACTTTGGAAGTTGAAATTCCGGAAACAAGAGTTACATACACTACACATGAACTTTGGAAGTGGAAATTGCTCAAGCTGGTTTTTTGTTTACAAGCCGCAAACCACCTAAGTTCCTTGCAATTTTCATCATTTGGCAGCCACATTTTCAATCGTACCATGATAATATTTCTTTTTAGGCATACAACTTGACAGTTGTAGCTTTCAGAAATATATCATTTCTTCTCACCTGCAAAAAATAACGTGATACCCGTAAACCACAATCCATGTACACGAATGCAATATCTATAGAAACATATTTTCAATTTGATTTCTTTTCATGTATATCTGTTTAGAATTAGAATTTCTATTATAATACAAACTATCATCTAAGCTTATATGCCTTATAACAAAGTATAATGTGATACCCAACCCATCAAGAAATATCTTCATATAACATCACAGTGTTTGCAAACTACTTTCAGTATGGTGGTAGTGAGTCAAGTTTCTCAACGAAGGATCCTTTATATGGACAAATTACATATTATAAGCGTGGTAGCATATCTCATCGATTTACAGAGTATCAATATTTCGTTTTAGATTGCTTCATGTCATAAAGTTAATTTGATTTCTTTTCATGTATATTTGTTTAGAATTAGAATTGCTATTATAATACAAATTATCATCTAACTTATTGCTTTATAACTAAGTATAATATGATACCGAACCCATCAAGTTATATCTTCATATAACATCACAATGTCCGCAGACTACTTTCAGTGTGGTGGTAGTGAGTCAATTTTCTTCACGACGGATCCTTTATATGGACTAATTACATATTTGAAAGTTTATGGACTTTAAAATCGATAGTCGTGTGATAGGATCGAACTCGAGATCACGGGATTGCACACATTACGTGAAGAGTTAATTTATTTATTAAATATATTTATTATATTTATTAAATCAAACTGTAGCTAACGACCGTTAAGTAATTAAAGGTTAAGTTTTAAACGATCGTTATAGAATATTAAAGAAGCTAAAAGAAGGTGTCAGAAAGTTCTGGAAACCCCCTTTTAGCACATAATATATCCGGCCTAAATAGAGGAGACAAGAGAGAAGGGAAAAGATTTTGTTGCTTTATCTTGTTTAACCTTGGAAGAGAAGTTTTCCAAGGTGTATATAAACAAACCTAAAGCCTCATAATTTTTCACTCCATTCTCTCTTTTCTTTGCTCTAACCGCCGGCCAAACACACCCTTATTAGGGTTCTTCTTTGATTTTCTATAAGCTATTTTAGATCTAGTCCTAGCCCCTCTCTAGGGTTGTTGGGTAGATCTTCCATAGACTTGGAAGGCTCGGTTCTGTTCGTGCTAGACTCACGATTAGCTCATCGTATCACGTGTGTACAAGATCGTGGTGTGATCTTATTTTAGATTACATCCTGGTGGTGTTCTTGATCTATTTTTACCGGTGATCGTTCTGCTAAGGAAAAGGTATGTAACCCTAGCCTTGATTAATTATAATTGTGTTATTTAAAGATCTTGTTAATCTGCTTCCGCTGTATGCTCTTTGATCTATGTTAGGGTTTTTATAATTGTTATGATGATCTTAAACCATCAGTGGCATCGAGAGCCGTTTTAACATGATTATAATTATCAAGATCTAAAGTTTTTTAACTAATAATGATTTGTGTTAAAAATTACATGTTGTTTTTTAGGTTTTATGAAAAATTAGGGTTTTGTTTTTTATTATTATTAAAATCGACTTATGTCGAATTTTTTATTAAAAAAAAATTTTTTTTTTGTAAACCCTAAAATTACATGGTAATTAACTTTAGATTTATGCATGAATTAATTGTTATGTCATGTGTGGTTACGATCCGTACTAGTTTTAATTGTTAAGAGAATATGGAAGATCCGTAATAAACATGCATGTTTTTACGGATCATATAATTTTGATTGCTATTTGCTTCATTTGATTCAAAGTTTTAAAATTAGGGAAGACTTTTTATGTTCATAAAAACCCTAGATTTGATGTTCTTTGAATAAATTGTTTGCATGTGGCTATTTGATTTAGTTTTTTTTGTACTACTTGTTTTCATGCGTTTTTTTTGTATGTTGTAAACAAGGGTAATTTTTTTTAAGAAAAATAATATGGACTAAATCTTATCAAAATTAATGAATTGTTTTGAGACCTAAATTACATATGATTTGTGTTGATTAGAATTGCAATAGCAACTTAACGGCCTACTCAATTTTGACAAACTATAAAGTGGGTATAACGCACCGCTGGTCAAGTACCCGGTTAAGGAAGGAGGTGCTATGCTTTTACGCTGACCAAATTCCCGGCTCGCCTGTGCGTCAAAATTGGAATTACCTACGGTTGTTATTGGTATAATTCTTTAAGGTTGTTTGGTTTAACCAATACCTCAACTTGCAAATATATGATGAACTTTTAGTCTCACCAAAAAGTTTACTAAACGTTTTATTAAACTTATGCTATGGAGATGTATGCATGCTTCTCCATACATGATTTTGACACCAAAATCTATACCCTAAAAATTTAAGTCATATGCCCTCTAATTGACGAACACTTGAAGTTACAATTGTCGTCATATAAGATATCGGACGATGTTGTAATGGAGAGAAAACTTCATGACTGAATAAGATTGCACATGAAGGTTTTACGTTCTTTATATTAGTCGACTTAATTGAGTTACTCAGTGAGAACTGGAAACTTAAGGCATAAAGAAGGGATAAAACATGTTTACAATGCAAAAGTTTTTGGCAATGTAAATCCCTGACATATCTAGAAATTGCAATATGATTTGGCAATTATTGTTCGACAAGTTACTATGTTGAATACATTTGTCACTAGCAGATCAACTGATGTGATAAATCTATGTCAATATGGATTCTAGTTTTTCAAGGAAATACTATGGTTTTATTACCGGGGTAATTTTATTTTCTTGAATTTTATTATCGAAAATACTAATGTTTGAACTTATTTCTGTAGAAATGGCTCAACCCGAAAACAATCTGACAATAAGCTCGGCGTTCAAAGCATTTTTTGAACGGCCTGAACTTACTGGCCCTAATTTCAATGATTGGTACCGCTCACTAAGAATTGTTCTGAGAGCAGCGGGTACCATCAATATCTTGGAAACTCCTTTTCCGGAGGATCTTGCTGAAGGAGCAACTGATGCGGAAAGGCTTCAACACGCTGCTAACATTAAGAAGCACCATGAGGTGGCTGCTGTAATGTTAGGGAGAATGGCTCCATCACTTCAAAGGAAGTATGAGCTATTTCATCCTAAGCAGATGCTTGATGAACTCAAGGCAGTGTATGAAACGCCACAAGCTGTAGAGATCTATGATCTGGTTGATGCTCTACATAGTTGCAAGCAAGCTCCTGGAAAGTCCGTAAGTGCACATTACATGGAGATGAGGGGTTATATGGAACAACTCATCGCACTAGGACAACCCTTCGATCATAATATGGCTATTAACTTGATCAATAGGTCCCTTAATAAGGACTTCGGTGATTTCGTTCGTAACTATAATATGCATTGCACGGGGAAGACAGTTAATGATTTGCATGCAATGCTCATTGACTTTGAAAAGGGTTTGAAAGATAAGGCACCCACTGCTACTCCTCAAGTACTTTATGTACAAAAGGGTAGAGTGTCGAAACCAAAACCGCAAGGGAATAAGAAGCAGAAAGGCAAAGGCAAGGTTGATAAGAGCAAGCAAGTTGCGACTACATCAAAACCGAAGCATAACTTTGCTAAGAAATCTCTGAAAGATGAGACTTGTCACCACTGTAAGATGACTGGACACTGGAAGAGGAATTTCTCTCTCTATCTCCATGAAATGGCAGAACACAAGAAGAAGGCTGAGCAAGCTGCTGCAGCACCATCTTCTGGTAACTTATTTATGATAGAGTTATTTAATCTTTCATACAAATCAAACTCCTGGGTATATGATACGGGATGTGGTATTAATATTTGTAATACCCTGCAGGGATTTGAGTTGAAGAGGAGGCTTACCTATGGGGAACAATTTCTGCAAGTGGGCAATGGCGCACAAGCAGCAGTTGAAGCTATAGGAATATTTAAATTAGTTTTACCTTCGGGTTTAGTACTGTCTTTAAATAATTGTCATTATGCACCTACAATTGTTAGGGGTGTTATTTCCTTTTCTAGTATGTTGGATCTTGGATTTACTCACACGATTGATAATAATAGAATTTCTGTTTTCAAAGATGGTTTATTCTATTTTGATGCAATTTCTGTGAATGGTGTTTTTGAAATTAACATGCATGATATAAATCCCAAGAGGAAAAATAATTCTGTTTTTAGCATGAATAAGAAGAGTAAGTTAGACAAAAACTCTTCTTATCTTTGGCATTGTAGACTTGCCCACATTGGGAAGACTCGCATACAAAAGCTTCAACGTGATGGGCTTTTGGAAAGTATCAATGATGAATCATTTGATAAATGTGAATCTTGTATCTCTGGGAAGATGACCAAGAAACCTTTTAATAGCAATATTGAAAGGGCTACTGAACTACTTGGTTTGATACATACTGATGTGTGTGGACCACTTAGACATGTGTCAAGGAAAGGTGCTAGCTACTTCTTGACGTTTACGGATGATTATAGCCGTTATGGTTATGTTTATTTACTTAAGCATAAACATGAGGTATTTGAAACATTCAAAGCGTTTAAAGCCGAAGTAGAGTTACAACTAGGAAAGAAGATTAAAGCTCTTCGTTCTGACCGTGGTGGTGAATATTTAAGTCAAGAGTTTAAAGATTATTTAAGTGAGAATGGAATTGTTCAGAAACTTACTTCTCCGTATACTCCACAACAAAATGGTGTATCTGAAAGGAGAAATCGTACATTATTGGATATGGTACGATCTATGTTTAATCTTACAACTTTACCATTATCTTTTTGGGATTATGCTCTTGAAACTGCTGTTCGTATTCTGAATATGGTTCCCACAAAGAAGGTTGATAAGACACCATATGAACTATGGCATGGCAAGAAGCCATATTTGTCTTATTTGAAAGTCTGGGGTTGTGAGGCGTATGTGAAACGTGACTCTGGAGATAAACTCTAACAACGCTCAGTAAAATGTATCTTTGTAGGTTACCCTAAGGAAACTATGGGTTACTACTTTTATTATCCGGCTGAGAACAAGATAGTTGTGGCTCGGTATGGAAACTTCCTTGAAAATGATCTTGTAAATCAAGAATTCAGTGGGAGAAATTATGATCTTGAAGAAATTCAAGAAGATACATTGCCTTCTGAAAATACTAGCGATGAAATTCCTGTAGAACCAGAAAGTCTGAGTGTTCCACCGGAATTAATTCCTCCACGTAGGTCTCAAAGGACTATACGTGCGCCGGACAAACTATGTCTATACATAGAGGATGATGAGGAGGAAGTAGGGGATCTTGGTGAACCTGCTAACTATCGATCCGCAATGTCTGATCCAGAAAAGTCAAAATGGATAGTTGCGATGAATGAGGAAATGAAATCCATGGAAATCAATGATGTTTGGATTCTTGTGGACGCACCTAAAAATGCTAAAGTAGTGAAAAATAGGTGGATCTATAAGAAGAAAACTGACATGGATGGTGATGTACAATCCTACAAAGCACGTTTAGTGGCTAAAGGTTTTACTCAAACTTTTGGCATAGACTACGAGGAGACATTTTCTCCTGTAGCAGACTTACGAGCTATTAGGATTCTCATAGCTATAGCAGCATACTATGACTATGAGATATGGCAAATGGATGTTAAAACTGCCTTCTTGAACGGTCGCTTAGATGAAGACATCTATATGCAACAACCGGAAGGGTATGTTGATCCTAAATTTCCAAAACGCGTGTGCAAACTTCAAAGGTCTATTTATGGTTTGAAGCAAGCATCACGTCAATGGAATAAGCGATTTGATGAAGAAATCAAAAAGTTTGGATTTATTCAAAATCGTGATGAGCCATGTGTATACCGCAAAGCTAGTGGGAGTAATGTAGTGTTCCTAATTCTATATGTCGATGACATATTGATCATGGGAAGTAACATTCCAAGACTTAAGGAAGTTAACGATTATCTTGGTAAATGCTTCTCTATGAAAGATTTGGAAGATGCTGCATATATTCTGGGAATTAAGATCTATCGAGATAGGAGTAGACGGTTAATTGGTCTTAGCCAAGATGCTTATATTGATAAGATATTGAAGAAATATAACATGCATAACTCTAAGAAAGGTTTCTTACCGATGGAGGTTAAGCATGAGTTAAGTCATGAGAAAGATGCATCATCACCTGAAGAGGTGGCTTACATGAAGAAGGTGCCTTATGCTTCGGCTGTAGGATCTATTATGTATGCTGTAAGATGCACAAGGCCCGATGTGGCGTTTGCTCAGAACTTGGTCAGTAGATACCAACAGAATCCAGGGAAGTCCCACTGGACTGCTGTTAAGCATATTTTGAAGTATTTGAGAAGTACGAAAGATATGTTTTTGGTATTCGGGGGTAAACCAGACACAGAATTGAATGTAACAGGATTCTGTGATGCGTCCTGGCAATGTGATAAAGACGATATGAAGTCTCAGACGGGTTACGTGTTTGTCATCAATGGAGGAGCAGTTGACTGGAAGAGCAGTAAGCAGAAAACCATTGCTATGCATGCGACTCAATCTGAGTACATGGCCGCTTCAGAAGCTGCAATGGAAGCTGTTTGGATTAGGAAGTTTATTGGAGATCTTGGAGTGATGCCTTCAATTAAAGAACCTGTTGATATATATTGCGACAACTCTGCGGCAATAATATTCGCCAATGACCCTGGAGTCATGAAGGGCGCCAGACACTTTAAACGTAGATATCACTACGTTCGAGAACAAGTGGAAGCTCGAGAAATAAAATTAATTAAAGTTCACACAGATGATAACGTAGCTGATCCTTTTACTAAGGCTTTGTCTAGGCCAAAGGTAGTTAAGCATGCCAAGGCAATTGGGCTGCAACTAGCTAGCGAATTCATGCAATAAATCTGTTGATTAGTATTTGGATAAAGGATGTAAGACATTATTGAATTGATGAAATAAGGAATGGATTTCGTTTATTTGTCTGTTATTTGATTTTGTATCCTATTTTACATGTTTTAATCCATGAGCATTTTGATGTTTCTAAATGTCCGTTGTCGATTAATAATATGGGAGTATTATTAAATTAAGACAATTCAAAATAGTGACAGAGTATACTTGAAAGTATATTGGTCAATTTTGGATGATATTTGATGGATCAAATATTGGACTTATCCCAACTATGTGATTTTACTTTATGGATCTTTGTCATTAAGTAAATCATAAACAGTTATCCTTAGACCTGAGATGCCAGAAAACTGCATTGAATATAGTACATTTCTGTAAGGTAACCTAACGCTAAACGTAACTGGTAGTCATAAGGGTTATTTTCAGAAGTGTTGCGAAGTTCATGTGTTTTGCTTGTAGTCGAAATGGGATTCGTTTCCTTCAAATTATTATTTGAAGTATAAATACAACTGGGCCCCTCGGGGGAATAGTAAGATGTTTGTGTGGCCACACCCAAATGTGTTTTGGTAATCTTGCTATATCCGTAAACGAGAAACAGAATAGTTAATGAAGGAATGACTACGATCCATATCCTTATTAACAATGTATTTGAAATGAGAGGATAATAATAATGATTATGTATCATTAAAAGGTTTTGTCCAGGAAGCCTTACTCGAGTTGTACTAGTGACATTGTTAGTGTAACTAGACACTAATCAATGTGATCACGACATTCGAATTTTGTCCAAGTGGGAGCTGAAAGTTTATGGACTTTAAAATCGATAGTCGTGTGATAGGATCGAACTCGAGATCACGGGATTGCACACATTACGTGAAGAGTTAATTTATTTATTAAATATATTTATTATATTTATTAAATCAAACTGTAGCTAACGACCGTTAAGTAATTAAAGGTTAAGTTTTAAACAATCGTTATAGAATATTAAAGAAGCTAAAAGAAGGTGTCAGAAAGTTCTGGAAACCCCCTTTTAGCACATAATATATCCGGCCTAAATAGAGGAGACAAGAGAGAAGGGAAAAGATTTTGTTGCTTTATCTTGTTTAACCTTGGAAGAGAAGTTTTCCAAGGTGTATATAAACAAACCTAAAGCCTCATAATTTTTCACTCCATTCTCTCTTTTCTTTGCTCTAACCGCCGGCCAAACACACCCTTATTAGGGTTCTTCTTTGATTTTCTATAAGCTATTTTAGATCTAGTCCTAGCCCCTCTCTAGGGTTGTTGGGTAGATCTTCCATAGACTTGGAAGGCTCGGTTCTGTTCGTGCTAGACTCACGATTAGCTCATCGTATCACGTGTGTACAAGATCGTGGTGTGATCTTATTTTAGATTACATCCTGGTGGTGTTCTTGATCTATTTTTACCGGTGATCGTTCTGCTAAGGAAAAGGTATGTAACCCTAGCCTTGATTAATTATAATTGTGTTATTTAAAGATCTTGTTAATCTGCTTCCGCTGTATGCTCTTTGATCTATGTTAGGGTTTTTATAATTGTTATGATGATCTTAAACCTTCAATATTATGGCTGTGGTAGCGTATCTCATCAATTAACGGAGTTTCAACATTTTGTTTTAGATTGCTTTATGTCATAAAGTTAATTTGATTTCTTTTCATGTATATTTGTTTAGAATTAGAATTGCTATTATAATAAAAATTATCATCTAACTTATATGCCTTATAATGAAGTATGTGATACCCAACCCATCAAGGTCTTAGAACTGCTTTCATTAGCCTATTCTTTCCTCCTGTCCTATTTGAAAAACTCCTTAGAGAAAGCCGAAGCTTTTCTCAACAAGAACGAGAAACTCTCACTGACGGTTAAGAATGAAAGAACTACTCAGAAATTGCCATGGTCAAGGACTTAAGAAAGAAGGAATAATTAAAATTTTCTATCATGGTCTTGACGATGTTACCCAAGATGCATTGAACGCCGCAGCGGGCAGAATTTTCCTTTACAAAAACCCTATCCAAGATACCAATTATTGGATGACAAAGTCCTACTTAAGCTTGATTGGTCCAAAAATCACAAAAACAAAAACTCGCGAAAAACCGTAGCTTTTGTCGAAGGAAGCAACAACCCAACCGACACCAAGAAAATTATGGCTCGAATGGATGCCATGTCTCTTAAGATTGAAGAGATTAAATACAAAACCTACAAACACTATGGAGGAAACCATCCTTCTAGTGAATGTGATGACGATGACACACCATGATGAAGGAAGAAGAAGCCAACTTTATGAATACCTTTCGTCGAACTCGATTTTATAATGATTATAATAATCGTGACCTCGATAATGGGAGATCGAATGATAAACCAAGTTATGATCGAGATGACAAGAAACCCACTCAAACCGAAGACAAAAACAACCTCGAAATCAAAATCGACAACTTTATTGAATCTCAAAGAAAAACCAACATTTTTGTTCGAGAGACATTCACTGACTTCAAAACCAAGTTCGAAACCACAACCAAAAATCACCAAGCTTCCATTCAAAACCTTGAAGCTAAACTTGATCGTTTGGCCGATAAACAATCGAATCGCGCTTCTGGTTCTTTACCAAGCAATACCAACCCAAATCCCAAGAACAACAACAAATATCAACCCCCACAAGCTCGTAACGAGCAAGTGAATGCCGTATTCACGCGGAGCGGTTTATCTTACGAATCACCTACCAAACCTACTCAAGATACACCAATCGAAATTCCATTCGATAGTGATAATGAGGATGAAGCCCAACCAACCCATACCAAACCAACTGACAACCCAACACCCAAACCATATAAACCAAAAGTACCATATCCACAACGCTTACGCAAGCAAAAGATGCAAGCTAAGTATGGTAAATTTCTCGACATAATACAAGAAGTTCGAATTAACATGCCTTTAGTCGATGTTCTGGCTGGAATGCTAAATTATGGCAAATTTATCAAAGAACTTATCAAGAGAAAGCATAAGTTTAAAGAAGTCTCTTCAACTTTTCTAAACGATGAATGTTCTACCATGATCCAAAACAAAGTACCACCAAAACAGGGAGCTCTTGGAACTTTCCTAATCCCATGTACTTTTCCTCATTCATACTCTCACAACGCCTTGGCCGATCTAGGCGCAAGTATCAATCTCATGCCATACTCTTTGTATGCTAAACTCTCTAAAAACGTTTTAAAACCCACAAAAATGTGCGTTCGACTCGCGGACCGTTCTTTCCAATACCCAATGGGGATAGCTGAGAACATGCTCATAGAATTCGAAAAATTTGTTTTTCCTGTTGAGTTTGTAATCTTAGAAATGGAAGAAGATAGCAAGGTACCCCTTATCCTTGGTAGACCTTTCCTACACACAGCTGATGCTATAATTAAAGTAAAGCAAAAACAACTCAACCTTGGTGTTGGAGAAGATAGAATTTCATTCTCTATCGACGAAGCTATGAAACACTCGTACTCTAATGACGATACTTGTTTTAGTATCGATGTCGTTGAAGAAATCGTTGAAGTCGATTTCGACGATCTTCTTGACGAAGGATGCAAAATTTTGCATTGTCTCGAAGGAACTATAATCAAAGAAGATCATTTTGCTAAATTTGATGCCTTCATAGCCGACCATACCGATGATGAACCAATCATAAAAATCGAAGAAGAAATCGAAACCCCATTAGAAACCATAACTTTCGAAACCGATTTCAAAGTTAAGAAATCTGTTGAAGAACCTCCCACAGATTTAGAACTTAAACCTCTTCCTAGACATCTGGAATATGCGTTTCTTCACGAAGAAAAATTACTCCCTTTAATTATCTCATCCCAACTTTCGGAAGAGCACAAAGACGATCTAATTGACATTCTCAAGAAGCATAAACAAGCTTTTGCTTGGAAAACTTCTGACATTCCTGGCATATGTCCATCGTTCTAGAAACACAAAATCCAACTTTTGGATAACAAGAAACCGATTGTTGAAAAACAACGAAGATTAAATCCTAACATGAAAGATGTTGTTAAAAAAGAAATCCTTAAACTCCTAGACTCTGGAATAATCTACCCAATCGCCGATAGCCCATGGGTTAGTCCTATTCATTGTGTACCTAAAAAGAAGGTGATTGTGGTAAATTACACCTCTTAGGAAAAAGGCGTAAAAGTGGTAAGTATCAAACAAATGACTTTAGGAAAAATCAAGTGTTAATGACCCTTAATGGTGTGAAAGTTCGTTTCCCAAGGAGGTATATGTGTGTGACTAAGATGTACAAGATTTGAGATGAATGATTGGTTTAGAAGGGGGATGAGAAAAGAAGATGACGAAGACGTAAAAATAAAAATTACCAAGAAAAATCACTATTAGAAAGTTAAAACGTAAAACCTTAAAAATCACCAAAATAAAAATAAATTCTAAAAATTACCAAAAATTCACCAAAAATCAAAAATAATAAACTAAGAGTTTACCAATGATCAAAACTTTTTCAAACCTTTTAAATAATTAAATATTCAATTTTTAAATGCTAATTAAAGCCCTAAAAATCAAATAAATTATCAAAAAGCCCAAATAAAGATTTTTCAATTGATAAACCTCAAAAATGACCTAAAAAGATTAAAAACTATTTTTAGAAATTTTAAAACTGATAAAAACTATTTAAAATGAATTAAAAACTATTAAAACTTAAAATAATTATAAAAATTAATCTAAAAGTGATAAAATTATTCTAAAAGTTGCTAAAATCCTATTTTAATGTCTTAAACCTAAGAAAAATGTAAAAAGTTGGAAAATGTGAAATTTCAAAATTAATAATAAAATAATAATAAAATAATATTCAAAATCCAAAAATTATAAAAAATTCTAAAAACTTGCAAACTAGTTTATTTTAACCTAAATAATCAGAAAATCAAAGTGAAATTACCAAAATACCCCTAATGGGCCCTAAAATGGGCCAGATCCAAAATCAGTCAACCTAAATGGGCTTTTGGGCCCAAAAAGTCAAACTTGGCCCAATTGACTTGGAAAAGCCCTATCTGACTTAAAATTCAATTCTAAGAACAAAACTCTAAAGGCCCAAAAGCTGAAAATGTGCTTATCACAGCTTATTGAACATAAAGCTTATTCTTATTGGGCTTTTCAGCCCATTAAGCCATAAGCTAATGCCATAAGCTCTAATTTGACACACAACCCTCTTTTAGGATGCTTAAGAGATCTGTCAAAAGAAATTTCCAATAAGCACACTCAATAAGCCAGAAAATAGAAAAGCAAAAATCCACAAAACGACAAAATAGTCGTTTTTGAGAAATAATGCACCTCAGAAGCTGATTCAACTTGAAAAAGCTTTCAAATGGACTCAATAAGCAATATCAATCAACAAAAATCCAATAAGCACAACCAATAAGCCAGAATAAGCACAAATGAACTTATGTAAAAGTCAAAGGAGTTGGTTTTCTAGTCAAACCTAAAAGTCAACCACCCAAATGCTCCAGTATGAACAAATGGGTCAAAATATGAGCACCTATTACAAAAACAAAGTTGTTGCTGGTTGGAATAAGCTGTTATAGCTTATGATAAGCTGACACCAAAATTGCACTATTAGTGGCAACCAGCAGGGGAAAGGAGTTCCCACTGCTTTGACTAATTGACCAAGCTTATTTGAGAGTTCTGGTTTGATTCAATTGGAAACAAAGGCACCCTTGTGATCAGTGAATCACAAGGAGTCAATAGCAACAATAAAATCACAAAATGATCCACACAATAAGCCACAATAAGCCAAACAGTCCACAGATATGCTCTAGATATGCAAATAAGCAATTAAGCACATAAAAGCAGATTTAAGCAAAATAAGCCAACCAAACTTAACAGGATGCATACACAAGCTATCTAAACTAACAATAAACACAAAGCAACAAGAATCAAACACTAAATCAAAGAAAACAGCAAGATCAAAGCACAAAATGTTTCTGATGAACAAAGAACAATATGCAGACAAGTTTTGCTGATATACTTGACACTTGATCCAATTTCAAGCCTCAAATCCTTCTACCCTGGTGTGATTAACTATGATTTAGCACTTGTTAGCCCTAACCTATGCTTAGATCTAGGTGTCCTCAAAATCCTAGCCAATTTTACCAAGTTATGAAGATTTTATAGCCAATTCAAGAATCAATGTGTTCAAAGCCTCAAAACCTGCAAGCAGATGAACATATGTACCTAAATAAAAGATACCAACACTAGCAACCAACAAACAAACACTTAACAAGCCACAAATCCAACTTATGCAGTAATCCCAAACACCCTTTTAAAACTTGATTTCACAAATTTTCAAAGGCTTATGAAGATTCAACCCACAAATCAGATCAGTAACACCTCAATAACATCAAACAAAGCCAAATCAACAATAATCAACCACAATAACATAGATTCAACCATAAACATGCAAATTCACCAAAAATTCAGAAAATAAAAGAGAAATTGAAAAAGGAGAAAGGTGCAAACCTCCAAGACCTACATCCAGGCCCTGGATTGTTTGAGCTGAGGTACTAGCAGAACAAGTACCAGCTTCCAATGCTGCTAAGATGAACAAACAATAAGGTGAGATCAAATAAACAAGCACTTTCTGATTTTTGAAGCCCAAGCTTTATCAACTAAAACCTTGCCTCAAAAACCTTCAAATATATAAATGGAACTCAGAATTAGGCTATTCCAACACCAACTTTTAATAAAAAAGAACAAGATTTCTCAAAATTCAGAAAATCAAATTTTATTACTTAAAAAGGAATTACAAAGATTGATAGCCTAAAACTGGAACAAAGGGACTCTCACATGTTGAGGTCTCCTTTTATAGGCAAATGCCTGGCTAAACACTATTCATAAACCCTAGAAGTGAAATTCCCTAAATGCCCTAAGTCCTTCTAGACGTTTTGGTGGAATGAGCTGTTCAAATTCATCTTGGACGTTCATTTCAGCTTTGATATGAAGCAATGATCCTTGGCTGTTGATTTGGCCACGTCATTTTACTTGAAGGCCAAGTTGTGTTTTCATTGGCTGAGAATGTTGAGTGTGGGGTCCAAGGAGTAGTGGGAGTGAGGGTTTTGTGTGTGGGATTTGTTTCTGCACATGCGAATCAAGTGTGGGTTAGGTTAATTTAGATTTACCCTTTGTTTAAGTTGGTGTAAATTCTGGGCTGGTAAAAGTGAATAGTGACAAGTTTTGATCCGAAAATGGGGGAGTGTTATGTGTTTGGCGCATTTTCGTTTCAAATGCACAAGTTTGCCCCTTGTTCTTTCTTTCTTTTGTCTTTTGTGTTTAAAAACCCATCAGCGCCCATTTCCTTTGTATCAACGTTTCATAACTTGTCATTTTTGGCACAAACTTTCCAAAAAGGGTTTCAAGGGTTAATTTTGGACTTTTTGCATATTTGAAGGACTGATCTTGGACAATGTTGATCTTCAAAGGTCTTCATTGTATCTTTGACTTCATAAGGGACCATTGTTGGAAATTTTGATTTGTTGAGGGACTAATCTTGCCATTTCTTCAAAGTTGAAGGACCTTTTGTGTAATTTTGACAAACTTAAGGGACCAAACTTGTAATTATGAATATACAAGGGTTTTAAGTGTCATTTCTTCAATGAATGAGGATCAATCTTGTTTGTCTTCAAGTCTTCAAGGGTATTTGTTGAGAATTTCCATGATTAGGGCCCGGTTCTTTGTACGGCTTCGTTTCTCGTGTCCGTTTTTCCTTGTATCTTGTGATCTTTTGTCTTTTTCACGATATCCATACCTAAAATACACAAGTAAACAAACAAAAGCATATATATGGTATTTTATGACATTTTTATGCATTTAAAGCCCGAAAAGAACGATGAGATCATGTATAAATGCCATCTCATCACTCCCCCATACTAAGCCATTGCCGTGCCCTCACGCAATGCTAGAGTAAAGTATCTAAGCATCACCAAAGTTCAATTTTATTAACCTTTATTGAAAAGTAAAAGACTTGCAACATACTACGAAGATGTGTAAAGACATAATGTATGATTTTCATCACAAAAAGTGACTTTTAGGGTCAAAGAATAGAAACAAGTAAATGTCCCTTAGAGTAAACTTCGTCATCCTTGATTGTCATACATTCCATGCTAAGTGCAAAAACAAGATCATTGTTGGTACAAGTCACAATGCTAACACTACTCATACGTCCAAATTGTGTAATACTTTTTCTCCCCGCAATCCTAGTTATTATAAAAGGAAAATGGGTTACTAGCATTTTTTATCTATTTGTCATGGATCACAAGTGATTCATATTGACTTATTTGAGTAGTTATTAGTCCGAAAGCAAAGTAGCACGATTTGATCAATAGTTAGCCGAAGGACAAAATCTTTTAAAACGGCTTCTCGTGTATCTCCTTAAGTTCATATCTTGGCATAACTCGTTTCACGATTTGAGACCTTTCTCGGACCGATATTTGGCATGTACTTCATACTTCAAATCTTGGGAAGACGTTCTTGAAATTACGGTCTTCTCTTCATATATTTGGAATTTCTTCACTTGACGTTTTTGAGAGATTCTTCATATTGGACCACGACTTCATCATTTTTCTTCAATCTTTACTTTAGATTTTGATATACAACGATCCGCCTCCTTTTCGGACTTGGATATATTTATCCTCATACCTTGTTAGGGTCTTTTGGATAGACTTTCTCCATGATCTTTAGGGGAGTAATTGCTTCTCGTCGTGTGTCTCGATCCTTCATATTGATTTAGGAATAATGATACTTCACATCATCTTTGGATCTTTAGCAAAAATAGAGCTCCTCATGCCTTGTTAGGGCCTTTTTGGATAATTGCCAATCTTCGCGTCCCGCTTCAATAAGTTATGCCTTGGCTATGAACTCTATTCAACCCCGAGCAACTTTTAAACGATCTTGCGCTAGAGGCTAAGTAACCTTTCAAATCGTACGACCTTACTTATTGCAATTATGATTTATTCCTCATGCATTGATCTTATGGGAAGAAAAAGCCACAATTAAAAACATATGAGTTTTTGAAAGAACACTTTCATGTTCTACGTTTAGCATGATCACTTGTCTAACTCTATCATTTCTCGTTCTTCACTATATAAAGACCTCTAATTAAAGAGACTCGTGAATACTTAGCCATGCAAGTCAAAATTAAGCTAAATTTGGATTAGCTTTCATTAAGACTATATCAAATCAAAGTTTTGGGTTTTCAAGCCACCTATGGAATCTTGCACTTTCTTGGACTTTTTCAAGCCTAGAGAATGCATTTTAAAGTTCCCTTGATAAGTGACTTTCTAGAATCAATTATAGGAACTTGCGAAAAGTTCTTGTTCTTAACCCGTATGAATTAAGACTTTCGCGTTTTAAAGCTCCCTATATAAAAGTCTAGCAAAACTTGAATTGAGCGGGTTAAGGAATGTAAATGGCTCCAAATGCACATCAAGTCAAAATTTAACTCTTATTCTACCCATCGGAAAATATACATTCGTGTCTTAAAAACACTTATGAAAACTAAGAAATTTTTTAAAATTTGGCCATTTTTAGCCTTATTAGCAAAACAAAACATTGAAAAATGGAAAACGTGAGGGCGTAGCAAAGCAAGTACCTATTCACCCCCCATACTAAAAGTAAACATTGTCCTCAATGTTTCGAGTCTAAAGGTAGAGCACCCCCATACTAGAGACGAAGAGTCGAATGCTTAGGATCTAGCATGGAAAGGGTGATCAACAATATATCTAAAGTCGTTTATTAAGTATGCTAAAAGATAATTGTTAGAACAATAAAGGATATGTCATGGAATCGTGAAAAACTTCTTCAAACGAACGATGGAGGCTCACGTAAACGAACACGAGAGTCTTCAATCGTAGATTATGATGATGATCTAGATAACACAATCACAAACAACCACGAGACAACGAGTTGAAAGGGTACAAGTCCCCTTATTAGTGAATAGTGAGCATAAAAGATAAGCATGGGTTCTCCCCCACGAGGCACCTCGTTTTTGATTACCGAGTCATAAGCTCGACTCGATCCCCTCAATGCTAATTATCATTGGGGAAGGTGACTTGGTCGAGGGCAACCATTGAAGGAATTTCCCCACCAAAGTAGTGCTTAAGCCTATGTCCATTCACCTTGAAATTAGGACCATCATCTTGAGCTAGCTCAATGGTCCCATATGGAAACACTTGTGTAATGGTGAACGGACCCGACCAACGAGATTTCAATTTCCCAGAAAATATCTTAAGACGAGAGTTAAAAAGCAACACTTGATCACCAACGTTAAAAACCCGGTTTTTAATCTTTGAATCATGAAACCTTTTAGTCTTTTCTTTAAAAATTAATGAATTTTCATAAGCATTATCTCTTAATTTATCCAATTCATTCAATTGTATTTTCCGGTGATCTCCCGCGGTCTTCAAGTCAAAATTTGCATGCTTAAGGGCCCAATATGCCTTATGCTCCAACTCAATGGGCAAATGACAATTCTTCCCATAGACAAACTTATAAGGAGTGCAACCGATAGGTGTCTTATAAGCGGTCCTAAAGGCCCATAAAGCGTTATCGAGTTTGTCGGACCATGAAGCACGGTTTTCTCCAATTGACCTCTCTAAAATCCTCTTCAAAGCTCGGTTCGAAACCTCGACTTGCCCACTTGTTTGCGGGTGATAAGCCGTAGAAAGACGATGTGTAACCCCATATTTCTTTAGAACCTTTTCGAATTGGTCATTACAAAAATGGGTTCCACGATCGCTTATAATAGCACGAGGGGTTCCGAACCGAGAGAATAATTGCTTCAAAAACTTCACTACCACACGAGCATCATTAGTAGGCAAAGCCTTAGCTTCCACCCACTTAGAAAGGTAGTCCACCGCGACGAGGATATATTTGTTGCCATGAGACGATGGGAACGGCCCCATAAAGTCTATTCCCCATATGTCGAAAATCTCACACACTTGAATTATGTTTTGCGGCATTTCATCACGTTGAGACGATTTTCCTTGACGTTGGAACGAATCACACGACTTCACAAATGCTGTGCATCACGATAGATAGAAGGCCAAAAGAAACCGGCATCGAACACTTTCTTAGCCGTGAGACTAGCACCGTGGTGACCACCCGTGGGTCCCTCGTGACAAGCTCTAAGGATATTAGAAGCTTCGACACCAAACACACAACGTCGAACGAGTTGATCCGCACAAACTTGAAAGAGATAAGGGTCGTCCCAAAAATAGAACTTGACGTCACGAAAGAATTTTCGTTTTTGTTGTGTCGTCATACCCTTGATTATGAAATTGCCCGCATGGTAATTTGCAATGTCGGCAAACCATGGGGTGATGTCTTTAGAATTCACTACACCGAGAGCCTCAAGAGGAAATGTTTCGGTAATTTCCTTGTTCTCGAAAACATCTTTGTGAGGATCTTCTAGACGAGAGAGATGATCGGCCGCTAGATTCTCGGCTCCTTTTTTGTCAAGCACGGTGACATCAAATTCTTGGAGGAGGAGCATCCAACGAAGCAATCTTGGCTTAGCATCTTGCTTAGCTAAGAGATACTTGATAGCCGAATGGTCGGTATACACAATGCTTTTAGTCAAGACGAGATAAGGTCGGAATTTCTCAAAAGCATAGACCACGGCAAGGAATTCCTTTTCCGTTGTGGTGTACTTTAATTGAGCCTCGGTCATCGTCTTACTAGCATAGTGGATAGGACGGAAATGCTTGTCATAACGTTGCCCTAAGACGGCCCCTATAGCATAATCACTTGCATCGCACATGATTTCAAAGGGTAATTCCCAATTAGGAGCAACAAGAATGGGAGCTTCGGTAAGTTTCCTTTTGAGAGTTTCGAAAGCCTTAACACAATCCTCATTGAAGTTAAAAGGAGCATCCTTCTCGAGAAGGTGTGTCATAGGACGAGAGATTTTCGAAAAGTCCTTGATGAAACGACGATAAAAGCCCGCGTGGCCTAGGAAACTCCTAACTCCCTTAACGGTTTTGGGATGAGGTAACTTGGCGATGACGTCTACCTTAGCTTTATCGACCTCAATCCCCGCCTTCGACACCTTATGTCCTAAGACGATTCCTTGTTTACACATAAAATGACATTTCTCCCAATTAAGCACAAGATTGGTTTCTTCGCAACGTTTTAACATTTGTTCGAGATTAGATAAACATGACGTGAACGAATTACCAAACACCGAGAAGTCATCCATAAACACTTCCATCGACTTCTCGATCATATCGTGAAAAATTGCCATCATACACCGTTGAAACGTACCGGGTGCATTACAAAGTCCGAAAGGCATCCTACGATAAGCGAACGTTCCATAAGGACACGTAAACGTAGTCTTCTCTTGATCACGAGGGTCGATAGGGATTTGAAAGTAACCGGAAAAACCATCTAAAAAGCAATAGAATTCATTTCCCGCTAGTCGCTCCAACATTTGATCCATGAAGGGCAAAGGAAAGTGGTCTTTACGACTGGCGTCATTTAACTTTCGGTAGTCAATACACACCCTCCAACCGGTCACAACACGAGTGGGAATTAACTCGTTGTTTTCATTGGGCACAACGGTCTTTCCTCCCTTTTTAGGGACACAATGGATTGGGCTCACCCATGGGCTATCGGATATAGGATAAATCATTCCCGCGTCAAGGAGTTTAAGGACCTCCTTTTTAATGACATCGTGAATTTTGGGATTCACCCTTATTTGAATTTGAATTGTGGGTTTGTAGTCCTCCTCCATTAAAATCTTGTGAGTACAAAATTTTGGGTCAATACCCTTAATGTCAGATATTTTCCACGCAATTGCCCCTTTATGAGCCTTAAGAACTTTCAAGAGCTCAGTTTTTTCATCATTAGCAAGTCCTTTTTCAATAATAACCGGCAACTTGTCATCACCTTCCAAGAATGCGTATTCAAGGTGAGAAGGAAGATCTTTCAATTCAAGGATAGGTGGTTCCTCGATTGAAGATTTTGGTTCAACACTCATAATTTCCATCGGCGAAAGAAATGGTGGAATAGAAGTATCATTACTAATCAACACCTCATCTTCATTGTCGATTTCGTTTGAAGTGAGATCGCCTCCTTGGAATGGAGTGAGATTTGGTGTAGAATTAGCAAGAATCGGATCCAAAATAGTGGGATTGCCACTTGACGAGCTATCGGAAAAACCTAACACTTCTTGTGAAAACTCATCGCAAACCACATCAACGATGTCAATGTGATTGATGGTAGCGATTGCATAAACATGAGAAGGTTTCGAGTTTTGAGTAGCGTTTATAACAAGTTCCTCTTCGTTGAATCTCAAAGTGATAGTTCTTGCATGAACATCGATAAGCGATCTCGAAGTGTCTAAAAATGAACGACCTAAAATTAGAGGAACTTGAGGATCCGCGGGGATGTGAACTACTATAAAATCAACGGGATAGTAGAACTTCCCCACTTTCACAAAAACATCTTCGGCTACTCCACATGCCATAATCGTAGAATGATCGGCCATCTCGATGGACATGTTCGAAGGAATGAGAGCCGGAAGCGAAAGCGATTTCCAAATGGAAAATGGCATCAAATTAATGCTCGCACCAAGATCGGCCAAGGCGAGGCATTCTTTCATATCTTGTATGTCACAAGGAATGAGAAACTTTCCGGGATCACCAACTTTTTCCGGTATGCGGTTAAGATAAACCGAAGAACAATTAGCAAGCTTTGAAAGCTTTTCCTTATCGCTCATCATACTTTTAAAAGTGGAAGCGAAACGAGGCATATATAACAACGCGTCGGCTAAACTCACATCAAAATGCACTTGTTGAAACATTTTTATAAAAAGCTCGATTTGTTGTTTGTTACGTTCTTGCAACTTCTCTTTGTTTCGTCTCGAAGGGTAAGGTAAAGGTGGTGTGGGTTGGTCATTAGGAAACGGCCTTGGAAACTCGGGTTCCACAATTGGTATTGGTTCAACCGTAGGTGTGGGATGAGCGGTACTTCGTGGGATTGTAATGTGCTCCTTTTCAACCATCACCTCGGGTTCTTTCTCGATTTCCTTCTCCTTAGAAGTACTTGGACGAGAGATTGGTTCCTTGAAAGTTTTACCACTTCGTGTAGTAATAACCTTCATTTCTCCCTTCGGGTTTGCAATGGTATCACTAGGAAGACCACCCGAGGGAGAGGGTTTACACATGATTGCTTCAAACATCTTAGCCATTCGGTCCTCAAATTTTGATTGCCTAGCATCCGCTTTTAATAACTCTTGCTTAATCTCATGTTGTCCTAATTCCATCTTTTGTTGATTTTGTTGAAGACGTTGGACATTTCCTTCCATTTTGTTTGCATGAGTTTTAAGTTCATTAGCAAGTTCATTTTTAAGCTCGTTTTTCAACTCGGATCTTAAGCTAATCATCTCACGTTGCATGTTATCAAATTTAGCATCATTTGCTTTTGCATAATCCAAAAATTCTCCTTGTAAATTTTTAGTGTGAGCATTTTGAAAACCTTGTGTAGTGTTTTGAAAATCACGGTTTTGATTTTGATTAGAAATTTGTCCATTCCCACTTTGATAATTACCCTTGTTATAATTCCTTTGATTTCCTTGGTAATTTCCACCTTGGTTGTTGTTGCGATAGTTATTAGCATTTTGATTTGGTGGAGCTTGATTTGGACGGGAACCTTGACCGTTTTGGTTGTAAGTTCCCGTTGCTACATAAGCACTCGAAGTGTTACCATCCGCGGTAATGCACTCGGAAAGATCATGAGCTCCCCCACAAGATAAACAACTTTTAGCAACCGCTTTAACCGAAGCGGAATTGGAAGCTTCTTGAGCCTTCCAATGGGACATTAGATTAGCAAATCTATCAAAAAACCGATTTTCCTCATTAGCTTCATCATGTAAGGCATTAATGCTACGAGACGATTGTGATGAAGATGACGAACCCATATTGGCAACACTCGGTGTGTTACGAGGGTTATAAACCTTAGATCTATTTTCAATGATTTGTAAAGCCTCATTTGTCGTCTTGCACAAAAAATTACCATCCGCGGTGGCGTTCAAATAATCTCGTTCATGATCATTAAGCCCATTATAAAAAGTATCCACTTGATGCAATTCCGTAAAATCATGGTGTGGACATTCATGCAACATCTCTTTAAATCGTTCCCATGCCATTGAAAAACTCTTATTATTTCTTTGCACAAATCGTGAAATCTCATTTTTCAAGTGTGTTGTTTTAGATGGTGGAAAAAACTTGTTCACAAACTTAGAAACGATATCGGCCCATGTCAAAATCAAATTTGGCGGTTCTTTCTCAAGCCAAATTTTTGCGGGTCCATCCAACGAGTATGGAAACAACATCATCTTAATGGCGTCATGTGGAACATCCTTAAACTTGCTAGTGGCGGTGAGACGGTTAAAATTCCTAATGTGGTAATGCGGGTTGTCTTTCTCGTGACCTCTAAACTTATTTGCTTGCAACATTGAAATTAAACCCGTCTTAATCTCGAAATTCTCCGCAAGGATGGCGGGAATAACAATAGCCTCTCCAAAACCCTCGGTGGTTGCTTGTAGCAACTCCATCATAGTACGATTAGCCATGACGACTTCTTGTTCTACAATAGGTTCAACAATTGGAGGTTCTTCAACAATCAACGTCTCTTGATTGGCTTGCTTTTGAAGTCGTTTACGAGCTCGTTTTGCTTGATTACGAGTGATCATAAACTTCACGAAGAATGGGAGGTGAGCAAAGAAGATTCTTTTTGGGTTTTGTGAATTTTCAATTTTTTTGTGTTTTTGATGATATTTAATTTTTTTGGATTTTGGTGTATCTTCGTAGACAACAATCTACAAAATCTCTCCTCGAATCAAACTCTTGATTAAAGAAGCCTCAAAGGAATGAAAACGATCACGTGGAGTGAACGTCTTCCAATGACTTTAGAACTTTGGTGAAAACCAAATTGTTCAAGAGGGTTTAATCACAAAGAAAACCAAGCAAATATAGTATACGTAATAATACTTTGGGCGGCAAAACCCTCGATTAGCCTTCAATCTCAAAATACTCACAAGCAAGCGGGGAAACGAGGCGGCGCGAAGCACTTAAGAGCCTTTTTCCTTAGGGTATATTTTATAATACCCGCCTTATACCCACCTTATAGTTTGTATCTTTCAAAATCGAGCTTCACGAAAGTATTTATCTATTTTTGCCTTTTTCTTTTTGTTTGAGATTCGAATACAATAATTGAGTGATGAAATCTCAATTAAGGTTGTGTTTTCACACTTTTGGAGATATTGTAAATTTATTGTGATACTTAATACAATATATTAATAATATTTGTACAAGAAAAACCAAGAAAACCGATAATACGTATTAGTAGAGTTCTACTAATACAAATACTATATGGTTAATATTAAAAACAACAATGCAAATTAATCACGACACACCTCCCCGGCAGCGGCGCCAAAGTGATTGTGGTAAATTACACCTCTTAGGAAAAAGGCGTAAAAGTGGTAAGTATCAAACAAATGACTTTAGGAAAAATCAAGTGTTAATGACCCTTAATGGTGTGAAAGTTCGTTTCCCAAGGAGGTATATGTGTGTGACTAAGATGTACAAGATTTGAGATTAATGATTGGTTTAGAAGGGGGATGAGAAAAGAAGATGACGAAGACGTAAAAATAAAAATTACCAAGAAAAATCACTATTAGAAAGTTAAAACGTAGAACCTTAAAAATCACCAAAATAAAAATAAATTCTAAAAATTACCAAAAATTCACCAAAAATCAAAAATAATAAACTAAGAGTTTACCAATGATCAAAACTTTTTCAAACCTTTTAAATAATTAAATATTCAATTTTTAAATGCTAATTAAAGCCCTAAAAATTAAATATATTATCAAAAAGCCCAAATAAAGATTTTTCAATTGATAAACCTCAAAAATGACCTAAAAAGATTAAAAACTATTTTTAGAAATTTTAAAACTAATAAAAACTATTTAAAATGAATTAAAAACTATTAAAACTTAAAATAATTATAAAAATTAATCTAAAAGTGATAAAATTATTCTAAAAGTTGCTAAAATCTTATTTTAATGTATTAAACCTAAGAAAAATGTAAAAAGTTGGAAAATGTGAAATTTCAAAATTAATAATAAAATAATATTAAAATAATATTAAAAATCCAAAATATATAAAAAATTCAAAAAACTTGCAAACTAGTTTGTTTTAACCTAAATAATCAGAAAATCAAAGTGAAATTACCAAAATACCCCTAATGGGCCCTCAAATGGGCCAGATCCAAAATCAGTCAACCTAAATGGGCTTTTGGGCCCAAAAAGTCAAACTTGGCCCAATTGACTTGGAAAAGCCCTATCTGACTTAAAATTCAATTCTAAGAACAAAACTCTAAAGGCCCAAAAGCTGAAAATGTGCTTATCACAGCTTATTGAACACAAAGCTTATTCTTATTGGGCTTTTCAGCCCATTAAGCCATAAGCTAATGCCAAAAGCTCTAATTTGACACACAACCCTCTTTTAGGATGCTTTAGAGATCTGTCAAAAGAAATTTCCAATAAGCACACTCAATAAGCCAGAAAATAGAAAAGCAAAAATCCACAAAACGACAAAATAGTCGTTTTTGAGAAATAATGCACCTCAGAAGCTGATTCAACTTGCAAAAGCTTTCAAATGGACTCAATAAGCAATATCAATCAACAAAAATCTAATAAGCACAACCAATAAGCCAGAATAAGCACAAATGAACTTATGTAAAAGTCAAAGGAGTTGGTTTTCTAGTCAAACCTAAAAGTCAACCACCCAAATGCTCCAGTATGAACAAATGGGTCAAAATATGAGCACCTATTACAAAAACAAAGTTGTTGCTGGTTGGAATAAGCTGTTATAGCTTATTGATAAGCTGACACCAAAATTGCACTATCAGTGGCAACCAGCAGGGGAAAGGAGTTCCCACTGCTTTGACTAATTGACCAAGCTTATTTGAGAGTTCTGGTTTGATTCAATTGGAAACAAAGGAACCCTTGTGATCAGTGAATCACAAGGAGTCAATAGCAACAATAAAATCACAAAATGATCCACACAATAAGCCACAATAAGCCAAACAGTCCACGGATATGCTCCAAATATGCAAATAAGCAGTTAAGCACTTAAAAAGCAGATTTAAGCAAAATAAGCCAACCAAACTTAACAGGATGCATACACAAGCTATCTAAACTAACAATAAACACAAAGCAACAAGAATCAAACACTGAATCAAAGAAAACAGCAAGATCAAAGCACAAAATGTTTCTGATGAACAAAGAACAATATGCAGACAAGTTTTGCTGATATACTTGACACTTGATCCAATTTCAAGCCTCAAATCCTTCTACCCTGGTGTGATTAACTATGATTTAGCACTTGTTAGCCCTAACCTATGCTTAGATCTAGGTGTCCTCAAAATCCTAGCCAATTTTACCAAGTTATGAAGATTTTATAGCCAATTCAAGAATCAATGTGTTCAAAGCCTCAAAACCTGCAAACAGATGAACATATGCACCTAAATAACAGATACCAACACTAGCAACCAACAAACAAACACTTAACAAGCCACAAATCCAACTTATGCAGTAATCCCAAACACCCTTTTAAAACTTGATTTCACAAATTTTCAAAGGCTTATGAAGATTCAACCCACAAATCAGATCAGTAACACCTCAATAACATCAAACAAAGCCAAATCAACAATAATCAACCACAATAACACAGATTCAACCATAAACATGCAAATTCACCAAAAATTCAGAAAATAAAAGAGAAATTGAAAAAGGAGAAAGGTGCAAACCTCCAAGACCTACATCCAGGCCCTGGATTGTTTGAGCTGAGGTACTAGCAGAACAAGTACCAGCTTCCAATGCTGCTAAGATGAACAAACAATAAGGTGAGATCAAATAAACAAGCACTTTCTGATTTTTGAAGCCCAAGCTTTATCAACTAAAACCTTGCCTCAAAAACCTTCAAATATATAAATGGAACTCAGAATTAGGCTATTCCAACACCAACTTTTAATAAACAAGAACAAGATTTCTCAAAATTCTGAAAATCAAATTTTATTACTTAAAAAGGAATTACAAAGATTGATAGCCTAAAACTGGAACAAAGGGACTCTCACATGTTGAGGTCTCCTTTTATAGGCAAATGCCTGGCTAAACACTATTCATAAACCCTAGAAGTGAAATTCCCTAAATGCCCTAAGTCCTTCTAGACGTTTTGGTGGAATGAGCTGTTCAAATTCATCTTGGACGTTCATTTCAGCGTTGATATGAAGCAATGATCCTTGGCTGTTGATTTGGCCACGTCATTTTACTTGAAGGCCAAGTTGTGTTTTCATTGGCTGAGAATGTTGAGTGTGGGGTCCAAGGAGTAGTGGGAGTGAGGGTTTTGTGTGTGGGATTTGTTTCTGCACATGCGAATCAAGTGTGGGTTAGGTTAATTTAGATTTACCCTTTGTTTAAGTTGGTGTAAATTCTGGGCTGGTAAAAGTGAATAGTGACAAGTTTTGATCCGAAAATGGGGGAGTGTTATGTGTTTGGCGCATTTTCGTTTCAAATGTTTCAAATGCACAAGTTTGCCCCTTTTATTTCTTTCTTTTGTCTTTTGTGTTTAAAAACCCATCAACGCCCATTTCCTTTGTATCAACGTTTCATAACTTGTCATTTTTGGCACAAACTTTCCAAAAAGGGTTTCAAGGGTTAATTTTGGACTTTTTGCATATTTGAAGGACTGATCTTGGACAATGTTGATCTTCAAAGGTCTTCCTTGTATCTTTGACTTCATGAGGGACCATTATTGGCAATTTTGATTTGTTGAGGGACTAATCTTGCCATTTCTTCAAAGTTGAAGGACCTTTTGTGTAATTTTGACAAACTTTAGGGACCAAACTTGTAATTATGAATATACAAGGGTTTTAAGTGTCATTTCTTCAATGAATGAGGATCAATCTTGTTTGTCTTCAAGTCTTCAAGGGTATTTGTTGAGAATTTCCATGATTAGGGCCTGGTTCTTTGTACGGCTTCGTTTCTCGTGTCCGTTTTTCCTTGTATCTTGTGATCTTTTGTCTTTTTCACGATATCCATACCTAAAATACACAAATAAACAAACACAAGCATATATATATGGTATTTTATGACATTTTTATGCATTTAAAGCCCGAAAAGAACGATGAGATCATGTATAAATGCCATCTCATCAGAAGGTATCACTGTAGTAACTAACGAAACAACGAATTAGTACCAACACGAACCATCACCGGATGGAGAGTTTGTATTGATTATCAAAAAATAATGATGCAACCGCGAAAGATCATTTTCCTTTACCCTTCATGGATCAAATGTTAGAAAGACTCGCATGAAATGAATACTTTTGTTTCCTCGATGGTTTTTCTGGATACTTTCAAATCCCAATCGACCCTTTGAATCAAGAGAAAACTACGTTTACCTGTCCATTTGGAACTTACGCTTATAGGCGCATGCCTTTTGGCCTATGCACTGCACCTGCTACTTTTCAGAGGTGTATGATTGCAATCTTTCATGATATGATTGAAGAATCAGTCGAAGTCTTCATGGACGATTTTTCCGTCTTTGGAAATTCTTTCGGCACATGTCTAAACAATCTCGATAAAATGTTAGCACGATGCGAAGAAGCAAATCTTGTGCTAAACTGGGAAAAATGTCACTTTATGGTTAAAGAAGGAATTGTGCTTGGACATGAAGTGTCTGGAAGTTGACAAAGCAAAAATAGACGTGATCGCAAAACTCCCACCGCCTACTAATGTTAGAGGCATTAGAAGTTTCTTAGGTCATGCCGGTTTTTACCGACTATTTATCAAAGACTTTGCGAAAATCACAAGACCTTTAACTCAACTTCTAGAAAAAGAAAGAACGTTCAATTTTACCGACGAATGTTATTCAGCATTCAAAATACTTAAATAAAAACTTACATGCACACCAATTATTACGAGCCCCAATTGGAACCTTCCATTTGTGCTTATGTGCGATGCTAGTGAACATGCCTTTGGAGCCGTCCTTGGAAAAAAAGATGGTAAACAATTTCTTCCCATCTATTTTGCAAGTAGAACTCTTAACACAGCCCAACAAAATTATACAATTACAAAAAAAGAACTCATGGCTATAGTTTACACGTTTGACAAATTTCATTCCTACCTCGTGTTATCAAAAACGATAGTTTACACCGATCATTCAGCTTTAAAATACTTGTTCAAAAATCATGACGCCAAACCTCGTCTGATACGATGGATATTGCTTTTACAAGAATTTGATTTGGAAATTAAAGATAAAAAAGGAGCTGAAAATGTTGTTGCCGATCACTTATCTCGCATAGTGAATGATGATTCTAGCGATGATGAAATGGACGATATTCTCGATGAGCATATAATGCAAGTAAGTACTAACAAAACACCATGGTTCACAAACTTTGCAAACTATTTGACTGTAGGTATTTTACGAAAAGGAATGACGCACCAACAAAAGAAAAGATTTTTCTCTGAACTAAAAAAATACTTTTGAGACGATCCTTACTTATTTAGAATCTGTCCTGATGGAATAATCCGACGTTGTATTTTCGGATTTGAATCTAGAAAAATTCTCGATAAATTTCACTACGGACTGACCGGAGGACATTACGCCGCGAACACCACCGCTAAAAAAGTGTTAAACGCTGGCTTTTATTGGCCAACTATTATGCGTGAAGCTCATACCTTAGTACGACTATGGAAGCATATCAAAGGACGGGAAATATTTCTAAAAGAGATGAAATGCCTCTAAACAACATCCAAGTCTGCGAAATCTTTGACGTGTGGGCTATCGACTTCATGGGACCATTTCCTAAATCTTACAAATGTGAATTCATTTTAGTCGCCGTCGACTATGTATCGAAATGGGCCGAAGCTCAAGCTTTACAAACAAACGATGCCAGAGTTGTTATCACATTCTTAAAGAAATTATTCGGTCGTTTTGGAATGCCAAAAGCACTAATAAGCGATAGAGGAACTCATTTCTGTAACAAACACATGGAAAATGTTATGAAAAGATATGGAGTGAACCACCGATTTTCCACATCTTACCACCCTCAAACGAGTGGCCAATTTGAAAACACTAATAGAGCTCTCAAACGTATACTTGAAAAGACCGTTCAAAACAACCCTGCTTGTTGGTCTAAAAAATTAGAAGATGCTCTATGGGCCTTTCGTACCGCATTCAAAACACCAACTGGAACCACACCGTACAAACTGTTGTATGGAAACACATGCCATCTGCCAATAGAAATTGAACATCGTACATATTGGGCACTTAAAAACTGCAACCCAGATCTTATTGTAGCCGGAGAAAAACGTAACTTTCAACTTCACGAGTTAGACGAATTTCGACATCACGCTTATGAAAGTTCACGATTATATAAAGAACGAACCAAAGTTTGGCATGATCGCAAATTACGACAAAGAAAAGAATTCAAAAAAGAAGACAAAGTACTTCTCTTTATCTCGAAATATAAATTCAAGCAACCTAAGCTTACTTCGAGATGGACCGGACCCTATCTAGTAAAACACCAATATCCATCCGGATATGTTGAACTACACGGTCTAAACAATAGCACCTTTATAGTCAATGGGCATAGACTTAAGCTCTACCATGAAGAAGAACACTGTAATGAAATCGAAGAAGAAGAAATTCCTTTCTTCTTAAAATAGATCCGACTAGCCGAGTTTGGCTGAAGACTCTAACTTAGCGCTATTTGGAAGGCAATCCGTATTTTATCCCCACCTTTTAACTTAAGTGTGTAGGAGGACCTATAAATAAATAAAACCGTCCTTGTATATATTGCATGTGTTTTGTTTTGTTTTATAGGATGTAGGAAAATAGCAAATTGGAGCTCTAGCTGGATTCATCTCTCGAAATACCACAATTATATACTAAGCCCCCGAAAGTTCTCGTTTCCCTTTGTATTTTTCCTATTTTTAATATTTTATCAGTTATTACCTCGATGACGATGTTCAACTTAAGTGTGGAGGAGGAGACAAATAGAAAAAATGAAATAATAAAATATAATAAAATTTCTCCACATGAAAACCTTTTTGAAAAACAATAAAAATATATATGTTTTGTAAATAAATAAGTTTTTAGCAAAGCAAAAATCTCATTGATTGACACTATAATTTTTCACAAAAACCCATTTCCCAAATATGTGAGAAAAACTTAGCCTTATATTTCTCTATTTTTTTGTGAAAACGATAATCTAGTATGCTTCAGAATTTGTGCTTGATCATCATTTACTAAACCGCGGTGAGGTTAATTTATAGATATTTTGGAAACGAAGCAAAATAAAATCACCCTTATATCATCTTAGTCAAGCTACACTGGCATACTAAAATATGGGGCACTCATACGCATATGTTATATTATCCATTGTGCCAATATCCTTATATGTTATGCCTAACCACTTGTCAAGTTATAAAGCTTATGATGCTCTCTTAAAAAAAGAAATGAATGAAAAAAAGAAAGAAAAAGAAAGAAAAAATAAGTCAAGTATTCTAGTATAGTTTGTTCTATAACTTTGACAAAGGCATATACTTTTTGATCCTATACCCACATCATTTATCATGTTTTGCTTCTTTGAAAACTTTATCTGGTGCTCATGCCGCAACGGTTATGTTTATGTGTCTTGTACAAACCCATGGTAGCTATCTATTTTATGACCGAGCTAATTGAGTGTTGCCTTACATTTACCCTTTTGTGAGTGACACTTGTGTGATCTTAAAATCCAAACACTATCTATGTGAGGTGCTAAAGTTATTTTGTCATTTGCTTTTGCTATTTATAAAAATTAAATCATTTTTCTATCATACTTCACAACACTTAAAAGCATTTTTAAAATTGAAATTGTTTTCTCGCTTTGATTGCTTGAGGGAAAGCAATAGATAAGTGTGGAGGAATTTGATAACGACCTAATTATACATATTTAACCTATCATTATAATGCCACTTTGTAGTATAACTAAGAGCTTCCGATACTTAATATATTGTGTTTTATATGCAGATGTAAAGTATGAAGGAGCAAAGTGAAGATATACAAAGAAGGGGCCTCAATATGCAATAAAGCCAAAGTTATTAAAAGAAGATTCTGAATCGCCCAGAAGTGCGGCACACAAAGTTGTAAGTGCGGCGCACATTCACATTTCCAAAATGCGGCGCACATGAGGATAAGTGCGGCGCACATTTGACCCCATACATCACTATAAATAGAGTCCATTTCCACTCCTTTTACACACACCTCTCTCTCTCTCTCTCAATACTCCATAGCTCGATTATTTTAGTCCTTTTAGTAAATTTTCAGTATTATCCACTTTTGGGAGATACTTGTAACGAGAGTATTCCACTCTTCGATTCTTGGAGGAACGATACAATCGTGACACTTGTGTACTCGTTTATTCAATCCAATCTAAGTATGATGTTCTCTTACTCTTTTCCAATTGTTACTTTGATTACTATGTTATGCTAAGCTATTTGTGACTGTATGGGTATGTGACCATAATTAGTGATGATGCTATGATATGATCCTTTATAAATGATTTCAAGCTAATGTTGTAGAACCATTTTACCTCCTAGTTCTACAAACCATATTTTATCTAAGTTGATTTGTTACGATAGTTTGGCGTTGAGAAACGCAAATTGTTATAATAAGTTTTCTAGAACTTGTCTATGGTCATGAATCTTTGGTTGGAGAAATCCGCTTAGAAACTTGATAAAATATTGAACTTGTTGGCAACTTGTTTTGAGCTTAATCTCTTAAATAAACATAAGTCTTGCATCAACCCAAGTAAATTGTGTAAACGCCGTTTTGACGTAAAAGGATTATCACACTTTACCTACATAAACATATCTCGATCATTATTATCATCATCACGAATTTATACGAACTATCCCATATTATTCATAGTTGTTATTATTGATATTACTTCAACCATTTATTTCTTCAATTGTTATCTTGATTATCAAACGAAACTAAGTGTCAGCGAACGATCCTAGCTTACCACTACAAAGCTATATTACGAACGAAAGGGTATACTTGCCCGTGTTTGTCTTCTAGTCTCTTGTTTTGTCTAAACCTTGTAATATAAATTTAAAACTTGTAAATGAACATCAATAGCAAGGTACCACTTATCTTTGGTAAACCTTTCTTACACACAGCTGCCGCTATAAATAGAGTAAAGCAAAAACAACTCAACCTTGGAGTTGGAGAAGATAGAATTTCTTTTTCTATCGACGAAGCATTGAAACACTCGTACTCTAATGACGATACTTGTTTTAGTATCAGTGTCATTGAAGAAATCGTTGAAGCCGATTTCGACGCTCTACATAATGAAGGAAGCAAAATTTTGTATTCTATCGAAGGAACCATCCTCGAAGAAGAACTTTTTGCTGAATTTGATGCCTTCATAGCCGACCATACTGATGAACCAATCGAAACAATCGAAGAAGAAATAAAAACACCATTTGAAACCATAACTTTCGAAACCTATTTCAAAGTTAAGAAATCTGTCAAAGAACCTCCTACAGATTTAGAACTTAAACCTCCTCCTAAACATCTAGAATATGCGTTTCTTCACGAAGAAAAATTACTCCCTGTAATTATTTCATCCCAACTTTTGGAAGAACACAAAGACGATCTAATTGACGTTCTCAAGAAGCATAAACAAGCTTTTTCTTGGAAAACTTCTGACATTCCTGGCATATGTCCATCGTTCTGCAAATACAAAATCTAACTTTTGGATAACAAGAAACCGATTGTTGAAAAACAACAAAGATTGAATCCTAACATGAAAGATGTTGTTAAAAAATAAATCCTTAAACTCTTAGATTCTGGAAAAATCTACCCAATCGCCGATAGCCCATGGGTTAGTCCTATTCATTGTGTACCTAAAAAGGGAGGTATCACTGTAGTAACTAACGAAAACAACGAATTAGTACCAACACGAACCATCACCGGATGGAGAGTTTGTATTGATTATCGAAACCTAAATGATGCACCCGCGAAAGATCATTTTCCTTTACCCTTTATGGATCAAATGTTAGAAAGACTCACAGGAAATGAATACTTTTGTTTCCTCGATGGTTTTTCTGGATACTTTCAAATCCCAATCGACCCTATGGATCAAGATAAAACCATGTTTACTTGTCCATTTGGAACTTATGCTTATAGGCGCATGCCTTTTGGTCTATACAATGTACCTGCCACTTTTCAGAGGTATATGATTGCAGTCTTTCACGATATGATTGAAGAATCAGTCGAAGTTTTCATGGACGATTTCTCCATCTTTGGAAATTCTTTTGACACATGTCTAAACAATCTCGATAAAATGTTAGCACGATGCAAAGAAGCAAATCTTGTGCTAAACTGGGAAAAATGCCACTTTATTGTTAAAGAAGGAATTGTGCTAGGACAGAAAGTGTCTGGAGCCGGCCTTAAAGTTGACAAAGCGAAAATAGACGTAATCTCAAAACTCCCACCACCTACTAATGTTAAAGGCATTAGAAGTTTCTAAGGTCATGCCGGTTTTTACCGACGATTTATCAAATACTTAGCGAAAATCGCAAGACCTTTAACTCAACTTTTAGAGAAAGAAAGAACGTTCAATTTTAACAACGAATGTCTGTTAGAATTCGAAGCACATAAATAAAAACTTACATGCACACCCATTATTACAAGAACTGATTGGAACTTTCCATTTGTGCTTATGTGCGACGCAAGTGAACATGCCCTTGGAGCCGTCCTTGGACAAAAAGATGGTAAACAATTACATCCCATCTATTTTGCAAGTAGAACTCTTAACGCAGCCCAACAAAATTACACAATTACAGAAAAAGAACTCATGGCCGTAGTTTACGCGTTTGACAAATTTCGATCATACCTCTTATTGTCAAAAACAATAGTTTACACCGATCACTCAGCTTTAAAATACTTGTTCAAAAAGCAAGATGCCAAACCTCGCCTAATACGATGGATATTGCTATTACAAGAATTTGATTTGGAAATTAAAGATAAGAAAGGAGCTGAAAATGTTACTGCCTATCATTTATCTCGCATAGTGAATGATGATTCTAGCGATGATGAAATCGATGATTTTCCCGATGAGCATATAATGCAAGTAAGCACTAACAATACACCATGGTTCATAGACTTTGCAAACTATTTGGCTGTAGGTATTTTACGAAAGGGAATGACACACTAACAAAAGAAAAGATTTTTCTCTGAGCTAAAAAAATACTTTTGGGACGATCCTTACTTATTAGAATATGTTCCAATAGAATAATCCGACGTTGTATTTCCGGATTCGAATCTAGAAAAATTCTCGATGAATGTCACTACGGACCGACTGGAGGACATTATGCCGCGAACACTACCGCTAAAAAAGTGTTCGACGCTTGCTTTTATTGGCCAAAAAATATTCGTGAAGCTCATACCTTAGTACGACTATGTGAAGCATGTCAAAGGACTGGAAATACTTCTAAAAGAGACGAAATGCCTCTAAATACATCAAAGTCTGTGAAATCTTTGACGTGTGGGGTATCGACTTCATGGTACCATTTCCTAAATCATACAAATGTGAATACATTTTAGTCGCCGTCGACTATGTATCGAAATGAGCCGAAGCTCAAGCTTTACAAACAAACAATGCAAGAGTTGTTATCGCATTCTTGATGAAATTATTCGGTCGTTTTGGAATTCCAAATGCATTAATAAGCGACAGAGGAACTCATTTCTATAACAAACTCATGGAAAATATTATGAAAAGATATGGAGTAAACCAGCGATTTTCCACATCTTACCACCCTCAAACGAGTGGTCAAGTTGAAAACACTAATAGAGCTCTCAAACGTATAATTGAAAAGAACATTCAAAACAACCCTGCTTGTTGGTCTAAATAATTAGAAGATGCTCTACGGGCCTTTCGTACCGCATTCAAAACACCAACTTGAACCACACCGTACAAACTGTTGTATGGAAAAACATGCCATCTGCCAATAGAAATTGAACACCGTGCATATTGGGCACTTAAGAACTGCAACCCAGATCTTATTGCAGCTCGAGAAAAACGTAACTCCCAACTTCATGAGTTAGATGAATTTCGACATCAAGCTTATGAAAGTTCACGATTATATAAAGAACGAACCAAAGTTTGGCATGATTGCAAGTTACGACAAAGAAAAGAATTTAAAAAAGGAGAAAAACTACTTATCTTTATCTCGAAATATAAATTCAAGCAACCTAAGATTACTTCAAGATGGACTGGACCTTATCTAGTAAAACACCAATATCCATCCGGATATGTTGAATTATATGGTAGAGACAATAACACCTTTATAGTTAATGGACATGGAATTAAGCTCTACCATGAAGAAGAACACTGTAATGAAATCGAAGGAGAAGAAATCCCTTTCTTCTTAAAATAGATTCGAGTAGCCGAGTCTGGCTGAAGACTATAAACTTAGCGCTATTCAGAAGGCAATCCGTATTTAATCCCCACCTTTTAACTTATGTGTGGAGGAGGACCTGTAAAATAAATAAAACCATCCTTGCATATATTGCATGTGTTTTGTTTTGTTTTATAGCATGCAGGAAAATAGCAAATTGGAGCTCTAAGATGGATTCATCTCTCGAATCCCATAATTTTCTACTAAGCCCCGAGAAGTTCTCGTTTCCCTTTGCATTTTTCCTATTTTTAAAGTTTTATCAGTTATGACCTCGAGGACGATGTTCAAATTAAGTGTGGAGGAGGTGACAAATAGAAAAAATGAAAAAAAAATAAAATAAATTTCTCCACATGAAAATCTTTTTGAAAAATAATATGTTTTGTAAATAAATAAGTTTTTAGCAAAGCAAAAATCTCATTGATTGACATTATAATTAAGCACAAAAACCATCACCCAAATATGTGAGAAAAACTTAGCCTTATGTTTCTCTATTTTGTGTGAAAGCCGATAATCTAGTATGCTTCAGAATTTGTGCTTGATCATCATTTACTAAACCGCAGTGAGGTTAATTTATAGATATTTTCTAAAGGAAGCAAAATAAAATCACCCTTATATCATTTTAGTTAAGCTACAATGGTTTACTAAAATATGTGGCACTTGTACGCATGTGTTATATTATCCATTGTGCCAATATCCTTATATGTTATACCTAACCACTTGTCAAGTCATAAAGTTTATGATGTTCTCTTAAAAAAATGATGTATGAAAAAGAAAAAAAATAGTCAAGTATTCTAGTATAGTTTGTTCTATGACTTTGATAAAGGCATACTTTTTGATCCTACACCCATATCATTTATCATGTTTTGCTTCTTTGAAAATTTATCTAGTACTCACGCCGCAACGGTTATGTTTATGTGTCATGTACAAACCTATGGTAGCTATCTATTTTATGTCCGAGATAATTGAGTGTTATCTTGCATTTACCCTTTGTGAGTGACATTTGTATGAACTTAAAATCCATACACTATCCACGTGAGGTGCTGAAACTATTTTGTCATTTGCTTTTGCTATTCACAAAAATTAAATCAGTTTCCTATCATACTTCACAACACTTAAAAGCATTTATAAAATTAAATTTGTTTTCTCGCTTTTATTGCTTGAGGGCAAGCAGTAGCTAAGTGTGGTGGAATTTGATAACGACCTAATTATACATATTCAGTCTATCATTATAATGCCACTTTGTAGTATAAAAAGAGCTTCTGATACTTAATATGTTGTGTTTTATACGCAGATATAAAGTTTGAAGGAGCAAAGTGAAGATATACAAAGAAGGGGCCTCAATATGCAAATAAGCCAAAGTTGTTGAAAGAAGATTCTAGATCGCCCAGAAATGCGGCACATAAACTTAGATGTGTGGTGCACATTCACGTCTCCAATGTGTGGCGCACTTTCGGAGAAGTGAGTCGCAAATTTGACCCCAGACAAAACTATAAATAGAGGCCACTTCCACTCATTTTACACACACTTCTCTCTCTCAATACTCCATAGCTCGAGTATTTTAGCTTTCTTAGTAAAATTTCAGTATTATCCCCTTTTGCGAGATACTTGTAACGAGAGTATTCCACTCTTTGATTCTTGGAGGAACGATACAATCGTGACACTTGTGTACTCGTTTATTTAATCCAATCTAAGTATGATGTTCTCTTACTCTTTTCCAATTGTTACTTTGATTACAATGTTAGGCTAAGCTATTTGTGACTATATGGGTATGTGACTATCATTAGTGATGATGCTATGATATGATCCTTTATATATGATTTCAAGCTAATGTTGTAGAACCATTTTACCACCTAGTTCCATAAACCATATTTTATTTAAGTTGATTTGTTACGATAGTTTGGCGTTGAGAAACGCAAATTGTTATAATAAGTTTTCAAGAACTTATCTATGGTCATGAATCTTTGGTTGGAGAGATCCGCTTAGAAACTTGATAAAATATTAAACTCGTTGGCAACTTGTTTTGAGCTTAGTCGCTTAATTAAACGTAATTCTTGAATCAAACCCAAGTAAATTGTGTAAATGTCATTTTGATGAAAAAGGATTATCACTCTTTACCTACATAAACATTTCTCGATCATTATTATCATCATCACGAACTTATACGAGTTATCCCATATTAGTCATACTTGTTACTATTGATATTATTTCAACTATTTCTTTCTTCAACTATTATCTTGATTAACAAAACGAAACTAAGTCTCAGCGAACGATCCTGGCTTACCACTACAAAGCTATTTTACGAACGAAAGGGTATACTTGCCCGTGTTTGTCTTCTAGTCCCTTGTTTTTTCTAAACCTTGTAATATAAATTTAAGACTTGAAAACGAACATCAACGGCCAATAAATGGTTTTAGCTTAGCATTGTGTACTCAATATCGTTCTCGGTATCTTATCGAATTGATTACGGTTAATGGTGAATAGTCGGTGTTGGTCACTAAAAGCGGGAGCTTGAGATTAGCTATTTCTATTAAAACAACAAGTTAAAACAAACTAGGATGAAAGACTTACACAGAGTAGTAAGAGAATTAAAGTAATTAAAAACTAATTTAAAAGAAATTTTAAGTATAAAATAAAGTAATTTTAAACTAAGATAAAACTTGTTTAAAAATAACACTAAGTAAAAATGCAGGAAAATGTTTAAGTTTGAAAACTTAAAATAGAGAAAACAGGAAATAAAACTAAGCATTGAAATCCGATCGCAGCCTTGGATCGTGACTTGGATCGTGACAAGCGATCACAGTCAGCGATCGCAACCTTAGATCGTAGTATGGTAATGTGATAGAAAAGAGTGATCACACTCAAATGTGATCGTAGCAAGTCATCGCAAACACAGATCGCACTCACGATCGCAACAAGTCGATCGTAGTCAAGTTTGTGATCGTGACAATGAATCGCACCCAAGAATACTAACCATGATCGCATTATGGGATCGCAACCAGTGATCGTGATGTGTGATCGTACTTGGTGATCGAAGTAAAGGATCGCAAGTAGAAACCCTAGGGGTTTATGCGATCACACTTACTCAATCGAACTGGATAAACCCTCAAAGCAGTTATGATAGGAATAAAAAACATAATAAGCAAACAAAATAAGCACTTACTCAAATAAGCAACTACCGAAACTTAACCAAGACTAAACAAGCACAAATTTAACAACTTGTAAAACACTAAATAAGCAAACTTTATAAAACAAACTTTAAAAAGATTAAACTTTTAAGAAAACTTAAAATACAATAAGCTAGATACGAAATAAGCCAAAAGGCATAATAAGCTTTAAGCTTAAATCGTATACAAACTTAGATAGGAATTAAAAAATAGACTTTTTAATCACACAAACATCAAAATTAAACGAGATGCATCAATATTTTGGATCAAGAACAAATCAAAATCAAGAAAGGTAGAAGAAGATTAAAGATGAAAGCTTAAACTTGAGCTTGTAGATTAATGATTCAAAAATACAAGATTAAACTAAAGCTTAAACATGAAAGAAAGAAAAGATGAAATTTTAGTAAGAGAAAGTTAGCACTTTCTTTCTCTAAAAATTAAAACTACCAAGGGAATATTTTAACACCCCAAATTTACAGGCAGCGGAATATATCTTTGAGTGTTAAACAATGGTATAAAAACACACAATTTATAAAGAACGACTAAAAAAGAGACGTTTCAAACTTATCGTTCCTAAAACATTCATCAGAGTAGTGTAGTCCCAAGTAATCGTTACCAAAAGATAAGTTAAAACAACATATTAGTTTGTTTGAAAAATGGAACGATAAATAAATCGAAGAGTTTGAACAACAAAAGCAATGCACAACTTCATTCCCGTGACCTCCAAGCTACCACTTCTTGATTACCTGAAATACATGTGAGTAAAAAAATAAGCAAAAATGCCGAGTGAAATCTATAGGTTTATGTAATCAATTTTGAACACAAGCAAAGATTATAAGTTTGTGTGATGCTTAATAAGCATCAAATAATAATTTACATCAACAATAATAATTGTATATAGCATAAATTGCAATAAGCTCATGAAACCGAGCCCTTAGACACTCCCTTGTAGGTCTATTAAGATAGGATATTTATTAATTGTCAATTACCTCCAGATTATTGGTACATTGCCCTATACCTGACTTCTCAATACAATATGTTCAAACAGTGTGGAGGTCGGGCCTAAGCTTCTGTGACTAGTCCACACAAACTGAACCGAGGAGGCTTCCCCCATAGATCTATTAATTGTACTAGCGGTTAACCCATCATAGGTTAATTAACGGTCCATAATTTAGGCTTTAACAAAGGCAATCACTTAATGCAAATTAAAGGCAACCACGGGTCTATTCAAAGAGGGACAAGCATACCATAAAAGACTTGTGTTCTAAGTTTATAAAAACATGTATTCCCCCTCGCGGGTTTAAAATCATTTAATAACTAGTATAAAGCGAGGCTATAGACTCACCTTAAGTAGTAGGAGTAGTTGAAGACGATGGCCGACGATAGTAGATGCCCGATAAACACGACAACCGCAACCTAGCAAATAAGGTGCGTACATTAATAATAGAATCGAGAAACAAATGATACATAATAAAATTAAACTCAAGTATAAAATCACGACAACTCGAGAGAAAACGATACAAGTGATTCTATTACACTCTCCTATATATTCATTTTATTACTCTATGCCTTTAATAAAAATCTGCCGGAACATACCTAATGTCCAAGCCGTTTTCCCATACTTAGACACCTCAAAATTTCATGATACTACCTGAGGAACTCACATGCTATATGTAGAAAGTCCTCCCAAGAGCCCATCAAAAGATTTTACTTCTAAAGTTCCCTGCCCGACACATCTCTGATTTACAAAATCCGGACACGTTTAGCGACCTTGACTTACGATGCCATTTTGACCATTCTAAACAACTCCATTTATAAAATCGACACTTGATTCTAAAAATAGACTCAAAATACTAAACTTTGAGCCTGAGAACAGCCCTTGAATCCTTTTGAAACTCATTTTATAGTCCCCGAGATTCGATCCAAATATCGACAACAATTTTCGGATTGTGTCAACACTCGTCTCCCGGTACACGAAAATCAAACTAGTGTATCTTCCACCTCGTTTGGAGTTGGAAGGCCTACTTTATATCAAATCGAAGCTAAAGAAATTCTCTACAACATAATCCCATTATATCATCCTGTATTCAGACTTAAGGCCTCCGAAAATAGCCTCAAACCTACTGCCTTAAATTGACCATTTAAAAACCATACAAAATCATGTTTTTGATCAATTCCAAGCATTTTTATCATCATTCTAACATCCTAATATCATCATAATCTAACCCTAACACTTGTATCATCATCAAAATCAAAAACCCAAAATCAAAAATATATTTTCTTTACAAAAATAACATGATCTACACATGATTATCACTAGATAATCACATGCAACATCATCTAACAACTTTACTCACCAAGATTCTTGCTCAAAATTTCAAAGTACATGCATGTTGATGAAATTAGTACCAAAAGAATCCCCTTCAAATTCTAAGATGTGGTCTTCAATTGTTTGTGGTTAGATCAAGTTGGATTTTGAGAAAAAATTGGATTAATGGGTGTGTGTGAGTGACGGCTAAAAAAAAGAAAGGGAGGGGGGTGATGATTTTGATGAAAAAATGTTATGTGTGTGTAGTTAAGTTAAAATTTTAGCTTTTATATGGTGCTCCAAGGGATACTTTTTCCAATATGTGATAGTTTTGGTCCAAAATGGAATAAAATAGTTTGAAAGGGTAGAAAATGTAAATTGTAAATTTCGAAATATTTACGAGACTCGGGTTTCGTAAAAATACTTTTTAAAAGTTTAAACGCACACGAAAAATAATAATATAACGACTCGATACGTAATTAAAACGATATCGTCGAAAGTATTAAATATCGAAACGATCGATAATAAAATATAAAAATTTTGGCATCCGTCGGTATCGCGATCACTAGTAGTCCTCATTAGTTGTCAAAATATTAAAACATATATTTAATATCGGTTCCAACTTAAACCGTTAAGCATAATAGTATTTAACGTTATAAAATACTTCAAAATAATTAAAAATAGAATTAAACCATGACCTTATTTTTACGGGTTTTACATCCTCACCACCTTAAGGGAGCACCGTCTCGGGGCTCGTTTCTTCTTATACACTATTTCTCGAGATTTATTTTAAACTCAGAATAAAATAATGATCTTCAATACAAGTAACATAGTGAGATAGAATGAATTCGATAAACGCATAAACGAACACGATGTGCTAAAATGATTTAAGGTTAACGATCGACGAGGGATCTCGAATCACGTAACCATAAAACATAATAATTCACAATACTAGGAAAATGAGGGCGAAGAATGAATTAAATATTAACATTAAAATAACGTTTGTCACAATTATCCGTCCTGGATTTGTATTACCTTAAAACTCAGTTGAGGTATCTTCTCGATAAAGATGATACATTAAAATAGAAGTTAAATAGCTTCATAAATTATTTTGGTCGTCTTAAAAAGCTTTGAAAGAATGACATGAATTTATTAATTAAACTCGTATTGATGGTTACAATTAGAAAATATAATTTCCAAATTAAATCATTATTAGGAATATAAATTAAACTGGTAATTTCATTACATTAAAAGTAAAGTATGATAAGTCAATTAGTTCAAAAGATAGAGCATAATTTCATTTTAAACATTAGTTGTAGTTATACACAATCTGATGTATAAATTTGACCTTTTACTTGTGATGGTTATTTCGATAATTGAAAATCATTGGAAAAATGTATAAAAGTTCCATAAAAATTTTATAATACGTTGTAAAAATACCTAAAGGTGTTTATTATTTCAAAATATATATGGGATCTATTAGGGTTTCAAAATGTGACAAGATAACAAACGAATACGAATGAAAATATTGATCAACAATTAGTACGAAATTAGTGGTACAAAAGGGGACAAAGCAAATGTCGTATGGATTCTTAAGGAGAATAATAAGATAAAGGCGTTGATAGTAAGACGATAAGAAATAATAGATTAAACAAGTTTTAAATTTTGTTAGTGCGGTCGATGGTTCACCAATATCAGCTCGTTAACTTAGCGGTGGTCGATACCTGATCGGAAATAAGATACATACAAAAATTTTAATAAAAGAAAATTCCTAATAATCACTTATAATTAAAATAAATCAAATGAACGATGTTAGTGTTTAAAGAGAGAAGTCAAAGCACGGTTCACAAGAGTGGATTTCGAGACAAACGAGAGTGACGGACGTCATCCCGGATATACGAAAATCACTCTAGTGATAATTCATTATTCACGTGCGGAGACATTCCAAAGATCTATAAAATCGCATAAAGGACATTGGACGAGAAGGAAGGATAAAACATCGAGACTTTCAAGTCATTTATCAATAGTCAGTAATCAGACGAACGGTCAAAAGAAATCAGTTATAAGATAAAATGAAGTAACAAGTGGAAAAACGATCGTCGAGTAAAAACATACCCGTAAGCGTGTAATTCGTTCAAGAGAAGGTAAGAAAACATATGCGGATGCATAGAAATTGTGCTACTTGCATAAAATATAAAGGTTTTCAAAACTACTTTTCACTTTATTTCATTTTATTTATCTTTACCACAAATACAAGTAAAAAGTTGACTATTATCAAGATTTTTAAGTTGACTACTGTTCAGCCTAGCATGGCTCCTTCTAAATTTGACATAGGTGATCAGGCCATGTATAATTTAGGGCTAGCAATGCAGTGCTCCATTTCGTCGAAGAGTATTACGTTTCTTATGTTTATATATAAACCATGCCATTTGTAAAATGGAATTTAAAGAAAAATAGTGTATAAATTTATAGGATACAAGTAATTTGCGAAATTTTTAAGCAATAACTCAAATGTTATAAAAATTATTTCATAATATCAAAGTAAAACAATTTGTGAAAATAATTGTAATAAAAATTTCAATTAAAATTATGAGGTGACATTTGATGAAGTATATAATAACCAAAGGTTTGCAGAAATTTACAAATAGTAGCTCATAGGAAAACCAATGAAATGGTCACGAGTTAATAAGGTTTCAAAAGGTTATAAGGTTTAGACAGAAACGCCATGAGACACGTGATGAGAATGTCGACGAAAAATATGAAGGCAAATGTAACAACCCAAAAACGTGGTCATTATTTAATTATATTTTTACGTATATTTTTGAAATTTTTGACGAGGTTGATTATTATGACGATTGGTAATTTGGTTTGGATGATGTTGAAATTTTATTTTTACGTTTTGACGAGTTGCGAGGATTATTAGTGATGACGATATCGACGGATGCCCGAGAAATTTTACATTTTATTTTAAACATGTCGATGTTTAATATTTTGACGTTTTTATTTTAATGTCGAATTAAGTCGTGCCGGGACTATATAATATCATATTTTGTGTGCGTTTTAAGTTTTGAGAAGCATTTTTATGAAACTTGAGACCCGTAAAAATTTTCAAAAGTGACTAATAGTCATTTCCCGCTTTTTAACAAAGTATTTGCACTTTGGTCCAAAAGAATCACAATTGGCAAAAACTACCCTAAACTTTTTCCATATAAAAGGAAAAATAAACACAAAAAATACACACAAACACAACACCACCACAAATCTTTCTCTCCCCTCCCTCTCTTTCTTTCTTCCTGTCCACCCCAAGAACACAAACACCCATTGATTTTCAAAATTTAGCTTGAATATATTAAAATCAATCAAAGACTCATCTTAGTTTCATCAATCTCTATCCATTGGTATAAAATTTCTTACATGCATTGATATTTTTGAAAAACGCATTTTTGGATGAAAATCTTGTTGTTTGATCTTGAATTGTTGTTGTATATAGGTGTTTATATGTTTATACATTAGTTTTTATGATTACATGTTGATATTTTTGAGTTGGGTTTTTTATGAATTGATCATCTAGGATGATTTAGTGTGTTATGATATAAGCTAGTATTGTAAGAATGATTATAGTGGTAAAAATGGCGTTAAAATATGGTGAAAAATTAATTTTGAGTGATTTTTAAATATATATTTTATAACAGATTATTAAAGTTAATTTTCTGAAAATATGAGTTTGAGTTTGAGATGAACTAATTAGATATTGTTGTAGAGGATATTTTTAGCTTCGTTTTGGTATAAGGTAGGACTTCAAGCTCCAAACGAGCAAAAAGTTACGTTAGTTTGATTATTTTGTGTACCGGGAGACGAGTATCGTCACAATATATAATTGTTGTCGATATTTGGATCGAATCTCGGGGACTATAAAATGGATTTTTAAATATGTCATGGACTGATTTTTAATGTTAAGTATGAGGATGTCGAGTTTATTTTCAAAGTTGAGTGTCGGTTTCATAAACGGAGAAAAATAAATGTGTTAAAAGACTATATGAATTGTTGACGTAAAACTGTCCGGTTTTTGTAGTTCAAAGATGTGTCGGGCAGGGAACTTTAAATGTGAAATCTTTTGATGAGTTTTTAACAGGCTTTCTATATATAGTAAGTGATGTTTCTGATTAGTATCATAAAAATTTGACGTGTTTAAGTGGGGTAAATGAGCTTGTACATTTGGTGTGTACCGGCAGATTTTTATCGAATGAATTAACTAATAGAATAAACATATAGAATGAAGTAAAAAGGTCACTTGTATTTTTTTCATTTTTGGATTGGCTTTGATTTTATGATTTTAAGTTTGATATTACTAAGTATGGATTCTACTCGAGTTTATTATTGATGAACGCGCCTTATTTGATAGGTTGCGGTTTTTGTGTTTACCGGGCTTCAACTATCGTCGAAGATCATCTTACTACTGCTATTACTTCAGATGAGTCTATAGCCTCGCTTTCTACTTGTTTTAATGATTGTAAAACCCGCGAGGGGGATACATGCTATTTGAAGTAAAATGAACACATGTCATGAGTAATTGTTGGACCCGATGTTGCCTTTGATGAAATGAATTGTATAAGTACCTAATTGCATAAGACCCTAAATTCATGAGCCGTTAACTATCTTCTGACTTGATGTTGCGAGTTGGGAATAGCCGCTTATTCTAATAATAGTACTATTGGACTGACAATCCTATATGAGACCAGGGCTTTACGCTGAGTAACCCGCTGGGAAGGATAATTTTACGTGAATGAGAATTGGTATTCTTGCAATTAATACCCTAGTAGGGGCACTGGTAATTTTTCTAGTCATGCTGGCATTTGGCGTGGGTGACTAAGTTAAGGGGTCGGTGTCATGAGCTTAATACAATTCAATAGCCACTGCTATAGTATGATATACCTGATTAATAGATTGTATGGCCACAATTCTATTAAACAATCGTGAATGATTTTTACGATGTGTTCAATTATGTTTTGTAAAACCTATAGACTTGCTCAACCTTTGTGTTGATGATTTTAAGCATGTATTTCAGGTACTTGAAGTTGTTGAATTGCGGAGCTTGCTGGAGAAGGATTTCTTTCCGTATTGTCGTAAACATATAGTAAATGGTCAAATATTTTGGTAAAAGGTTTGTCGTTTTGATTAAGATCCTAGGGGAACCTGTTCGCTACTCTGATATATTTTAAACTGATTTTACTTGGGATTGAAGGTTTTAGGCATTGATTTAAATTATTTCCATATTTATTCCTAAATATACTGTTTTTGGGTCATTTAAAGAGTTGTGAAATGAAGTTTGTGAATAACACCCAATTGTGTATTTTCCGCTGCGCCATGTAAATTTGGGGGTGTTATAGATTGGTAACCAGAGCTTTTTAGTTATAGCGAATTAGGTTGATTTTTGAAAAATGTCCTAAACTATAACTTTGGTGTCGAAAGTATTTTATAAAAGCAAAGCAACTTCTCTGCAAGGCTCCGGTAAGATTATTTATTTTTGTTATGCTTTGTTATTATAGATGTATCCCTTATAATTATTCTGAATTCTTGAGTACTTATTAAGTAAATACTGCAATGAGGTATTGGTATTAATGAAAAGGACGTGGAGTGCTTTCATCATAATTTCATCATAATTTCATTTTTCTGAATATTGTATAATTATCGTTTGCATTGCATTGCATTGCATTGCATCGCATACATATATATTTTGCATACGTAATTCATTTGCATTTGCTTAGTTATGCATTGCATATATATTTTTGAATAATGACCTTATGTACTTTTGAATTTTCTGTGATTTCTGAAAATGTCTGACATACCATATTACGTCAAGAATGGGGGATTTGCTGTAGGTCAATGGAGTTTGCAGAATCAGTATGTAGGTGATCATAAGATTTCAGGTGGATGGTTAGATTATGAGGATGATACGGATGATAACAAAAATGTTGTATAATCTGATAGTGATAATTATATGACTGAGAGTGAGGTTGGAAGAACTGAGGTTAGAGCAGAAGTGAGAAGTTATGGGACTGATTTTGAGAAATATCAGAAAGAGGTAGATAGGCTTCGCAGGTTAAGTGAATATGTAGCTCATCTTTGGTCGTATCTTGAGCCACATTGTAAGTTTCAGGATAGTGAGGTGTATGTTGATTCTCATTATATGATAGATCCGCCTGTCAAGGAGGGATTTTGAGGTATGGATTTAGGAAACCACCGTGTTTAGATCCAAAAGGGAGGTGCTGCAAGTTAGGACCAGATGAAGATGAAGCAGGAACGAGCCAAGTTGGAGAAAGTGATGGACCACATCCTATGGAGTGATGTAGTGAGGAATTGTTGTTGTATTTCAGTTGATGTATTATTGTGTTGTACTTGGATCATCTAGGTGTTGTTAGTTAGTATTGTGATGGATTATTATTATTGTTGTTGTTAGGATGGTAAGGGTAAGTGACATTAGTGACAAGATTTTGTTGCGATTTTCTCGGATTTATGGATAAAATCTACTATTACCCTTTAGTATTTTGATGTGTTTTTGTTATTCTTCTCTTTTGTAAGGTGATTGTGGAATTTAGGTAGTATTGTGTTGTTGGCGTATGCCGTATTCATGTTATATCTTGATAAAAAGATCCTATTCTTTCTATCTCGATGTGTATACTTATTAAGTTTCTTTCTACTGTTATCGCATAGAAAGAGTTGAGTGAGATCTGTTTTTGTCATTAGCAGGGACTCCTGTGTGTGTGACTGAGTATCTTGAAATATGTCTCCAAAGGTTGCCAACCATTAGGGTAGATTATATGATTGTGGGAATAGTTGTTAGGTTGTTTGAAGTTGATAGTGCTGAGAGGAGACGAGATGCTGCTGAGATTGAAAATCCTGCTGGTTTAGTTGAAGATGCTGCTGAAACTGAAGATGCTGCTGAGATTGAAGATGCTGATGTTCCAGTTGGAGATGCTGCTTCCATTCTACAAGATTTTAAAAGGATGTCTGTGTATTGGATTATTAGGAATGAGAAGAGATGCGGTGAAGAGTACCGTACGACTATTGATGGTAATTGGAAAGGTGCAACTATATGGATAAGTTCGAGTAATTGATGGACGTTTAATATATCGATAGTCATTTGGGAATTTTCAACTAGACGAAAAGAGATGGTAATTTAAAGATTGATCCTGATTCGAAATTAAGTGTGGCAGAAAAGGGTAAAAGGAATGATATTGTTGCGAATGACAATAAGGAATAGGAATTTATTTCTTCTAAGAGAAGGTAAACTTGGAATTTAATAGACTAAGATAAGAAGAGATGGTATTTAAGCAGTTACTATAAATCGGGTAAGCAAGAGGAAGTATGATGTGTAGATCACATGTATTTTATACCACTTAAAGTAATTATCTATTTACTTGATGTAAAATAATAACAAGGGTAGCTGGAGGTCGAGCTTGTGAAATAATAACAAGGAATGTGGTATAAAAATTGGTATTTTTGTGGTAATGAAATGTTTTTATTTTGGTAAAGTTGATTGAATAAAGGAATTATTCAGATAATGGAAGATCAATATGAAGGGAATGTTGCTGGTATTACAGCCTATATTTTGGAAATACTGATAAGATTTGATATTTAGATGTAATAAATTGTGTGTTCTTATCTGGTAATCATCGAGTTAGAATTTTATTGAAATACTGAAAGTGTTATTGATGGTGTATTAAATTCTGAAGGTGTTATTGAGGATATATTGAGATTTGAAGATGTTAGATTTTAGCAGGCCTGAGGACGAGAAATCAACGAGAATTTGCGATTGGTTGAAATGAGAAATTTACCGACGGAAGAAAAAAAATAAATAAATATATATATATATATATATATATATATATATATATATATATATATATATATATATATATATATATATATATATACATATATACATATACATATATACATATATATATATATATATATATATATATATATATATATATATATATATATATATATATATATATATATATATATATATATATATATATATATATATATATATATATATATATATATATATATATATATATATATATATATATATATATATATATATATATATATATATATATATATATATATATATATATATATATATATATTAAGGAAATATTTTCTGAGCTTATGGAATTAAGAAGTATAGCGTAATTAACCGAACTAGAGTTGTGAGAAAACCGGGATAAGGATGAATATCATAGGATATGATAAATAAAGGTGAAAAGAATTAAATTGGAATGTTCTTGAACATTGAGTACTGATTTCAGGGAGTAATCAGTGAGATTTCTATTTGACGATTTTATTGGTCAATGATGAGAAGGTATGTAGTAGGAAACTACAATAAGCCGAAATTACTGTGCGCTTTACTAGTAGTAGTCGGAAAAGAATGAGAAGATGAGTTAGTACTTGAGGATACTATGTGTTTGTTCTACGGAATCGTAGAGTTCACTGTTGTCATGGGAAAAAGGAAGTTTTGTGTTAGCTTGGTGATAGGAGTTATGCAATCTGATTGTATATTTTATTATACGGCATTATTAGGAAGTTGAGAATGGTAATATGATTGATTGTAAGGATTGGCAGATGAGACAATAAGGATAATCTGATTTGACTGGAAGGGTAAGTCGTCAGAGAAGTAATAATGTAAGTAAGTAAAGAAGCTGGATGTTCTGTGAATAAGATGATTGCTGCGAGGTTTAACAAACTGAGCACCAGAAATCGGTGTCCATTATTGATTTTGAATGTTTAGTGTGATGAATAGGTGATTGAAGGAAAGAAAAATATTCCCTAACAATTGGAAAATTGTTATTAAAAAGGAATGGTGAGTAAAATTCTTTGGATAAGAATTTTAGTTGGAGTGTTATAGATGTTTTAGAATGTGCAATCTATGGCTGAAGTGATCGTGAAAATATGACTAGATTGAAACGATTGAGGCATTGTCGATACCGACGAAACCGACTAACGCTTGTCAATTCCTTTTTATAAGCTGAGTATTGTCGGAGGTTTATCAGGAGGTTTTCACTGATTGTTGAACCAAGGATAAAGCTGACAAAGAAGAACTAAATGTGTGAAATCCATTCATATATTTAAGTTGTGGTTGTGAGATCTGATTTTGTAGTTGAGGAAGTCGTTTATGAACGCTGAGGATAGATTGAAGTTTTATGCTGTATAGTTAGTATTGGAGGAGTCTGAAGGAATTATAGAGCAGCGATGATGATATTTGGATAATATCAAGTGGAAAGGAAAGCAATAGTAGTGTGTTAACTTGAATAAAGAAGTGTAACGAGATTTATATGATCTTGAGATTAGACATTGTGGTATTTGTTTTGGGATTGAAAAGTATTACTTGTATGGAATCAAGTATGAAGAAAATAAGAATAAAAAAAAGACTTGTGTATAAATGCCATTCAGGGATTTTAAAGAAAGGAGTTAAGGATTACTTAATGATGACGGGGAAATAATAATCGGTAAATTTATATGGGATATGTTATAGTTCTGTATTATGAAGTATGTTTCAGATTATGAAGGATGAGTGTGGATACTGTCACTATCAACTAGTGAGTATTTAGTAAGAAGGAGAAGGAAAAAGGACTTATAAAATTTCAGAAGTAATTGAGAATTGACTCTTAAGTTTTGAGATAATTGGAATATTGGTAGCAACAAGCAGAATGGATGGAATGGAAAGAAAACTGGAAATTGAATTGGTAAACTAATGGAAAAAGGAATATCAAAGAAAGAAGATCAATAGATTGTTGGAAATTTTGAAATAGAATGGTAATAGAAATGAGAAAGTTGAGATGTATGTTTTTGTGGGACAAAAACGGTTATTGGGATTATTTAATTTTTCTTCTATTAGATCAGAGAGTGTGATAAGAAGGCAGGACCAGTGGTGACTGAATTGTTCATATTAAAAAGAGAATTTCACTATTCTTAGAGTGCTGAGAGTGTCGCATGTAGTATTGAAGGAATTTTACAAATTGAAGTATTAATACAGAATGGTTGGAATAAAATATATTACGATATCAGGAAGTGATTTGACCATTATAATCTTTCATATTTGAATATATGAGATAAACGAAGTTATTTAAACAGTATATGATACGAAGAAGATGTAATAATGTACTATGGAAGGTACAGTAATTCAGTGATCTAGCAAGCACTACACTCGGGACATAGAGATTGTTTGAATGAATGAAAGTGGAAAATGAGTACGGAAAATATTTAAGTGACTGGTTAGAATTATGGATAATCTCATTGTATTTAGTTTGAGTGTAACCTCAGGACATAGAGGCAGAGTAAATTTTTGAATACTGGAAATCGTTGTGATAAAGTATGAGTATTGGATAAGGTTTGAACATATTATATGTGACCCAGAGATTAAGATTGACTTTTGTATATTAGAAATTTCTACAGAAAGTTTGAAGAATTGAGTTAAATAGGAATATTGCGTATTTTCAGAAAGCAATGGACAGATTGAAAGGATGAATTGAACGATGGTAATTGAAATTGGTATCAATCGCATAAACATATAATAGAAACTTGGGATGATGATATATTAATATTTTACTATGAAGACTAATGGAACCTAGTGAAGATGGAATCCTTATGCGTATCAGTAGTTAAGAGGTGTAATTTGGGAACATACATAGTTGTAGGTATGTTGTCAGAGTATTGGGGCAAGAACGAAGCTGAGAAAGTGATGCAGAAAGAAGTATGAATGATGAAGGAATATTAGCATAGTAGAAGGTGAAATTGAAAGTTGAAGTGTAGTAATAGTTGTGGATATGGTGATATCATAAGAATTAAGTTGGACTGGTGTGAAAGACGTGAGTATCTATTGAGGATAAGAGGTCACGTTGACTCTAGAAGTGACGAAGTGCGAGTGTGAGGCGGGTTGAGCGCCGGGACGTCGCTCTCTTTTAGGAGGGTAGGATGTAACAACCCAAAAACGTGGTCATTATTTAATTATATTTTTACGTATATTTTTGAAATTTTTGACGAGGTTGATTATTATGACGATTGGTAATTTGGTTTGGATGATGTTGAAATTTTATTTTTACGTTTTGACGAGTTGCGAGGATTATTAGTGATGACAATATCGACGAATGCCCGAGAAATTTTACGTTTTATTTTAAACATGTCGATGTTTAATATTTTGACGTTTTTATTTTAATGTCGAATTAAGTCGTGCAGGGACTATATAATATCATATTTTGTGTGCGTTTTAAGTTTTGAGAAGCATTTTTATGAAACCCGAGACCCGTAAAATTTTTCAAAAGTGAATAATAGTCATTTCCCGCTTTTTAACAAAGTATTTGCACTTTGGTCTAAAAGAATCACAACTGGCAAAAACTACCCTAAACTTTTTCCATATAAAAGGAAAAATAAACACAAAAAATACACACAAACACAACACCACCACAAATCTTTCTCTCCCCTCCCTCTCTTTCTTTCTTCCCGTCCACCCCAAGAACACAAACACCCCTTGATTTTCAAAATTTAGCTTGAATCGATTAAAAGCAATCAAAGACTCATCTTAGTTTCATCAATCTCTATCCATTGGTATAAAAATTTCTTACATGCATTGATATTTTTGAAAAACCCATTTTTGGATGAAAATCTTGTTGTTTGATCTTGAATTGTTGTTGTACGTAGGTGTTTATATGTTTATACATTAGTTTTTATGATTGCATGTTGATATTTTTGAGTTGGGTTTTTTAATCATTTAGGATGATTTAGTGTGTTATGATATAAACTAGTAGTGTAAGAATGATTATAGTGGTAAAAATGGGGTTAAAATGTGGTGAAAAATTAATTTTGTGTGATTTTTAAATATATATTTTATAACAGATTATTAAAGTTAATTTTCTGAAAATTTGAGTTTATGTTTGAGATGAACTAATTAGATATTGTTGTAGAGGATGTTTTTAGCTTCGTTTTGGTATAAGGTAGGACTTCTAGATCCAAACGAGCGAAAAGTTACGTTAGTTTGATTATTTCGTGTACTGGGAGACGAGTATCGTCACAATATATAATTGTTGTCGATATTCGGATCGAATCTCGGGGACTATAAAATGGATTTTTAAATATGTCATGGACTGATTTTTAATGTTAAGTATGAGGATGTCGAGTTTATTTTCAAAGTTGAGTGTCGGTTTCATAAACGGAGAAAAATAAATGTGTTAAAAGACTATATGAATTGTTGACGTAAAACGGTCCGGTTTTTGTAGTTCAAAGATGTGTCGGGCAGGGAACTTTAAATGTGAAATCTTTTGATGAGTTTTTAACAGGGCTTTCTATATATAGTAAGTGAAGTTTCTGATTAGTATCATAAAAATTTGACGTGTTTAAGTGGGGTAAATGAGCTTGTACATTTGGTGTGTATCGGCAGATTTTTATCGAATGAATTAACTAATAGAATAAACATATAGAATGAAGTAAAAAGGTCACTTGTATTGTTTTCATTTTTGGATTGGTTTTGATTTTATGATTTTGAGTTTGATATTACTAAGTATGGATTTTACTCGAGTTTATTATTGATGAACGCGCCTTATTTGATAGGTTGCGGTTTTTGTGTTTATCGGGCATCAAGTATCGTCGAAGATCGTCTTACTACTGCTATTACTTCAGGTGAGTCTATAGCCTCGCTTTCTACTTGTTTTAATGATTTTAAAACCCGCGAGGGGGATACATGCTATATGAAGTAAAATGAACACATGTCATGAGTAATTGTTGGACCCGATGTTGCCTTTGATGAAATGAATTTTATAAGTACCTAATTACATAAGACCCTAAATTCATGAGCTGTTATTTATCTTTTGACTTGATGTTGCGAGTTGGGAATAGCCGCTTATTCTAATAATAGTACTATTGGACTGACAATCCTATCTGAGACCAGGGCTTGACGCTGAGTAACCCGCTGGGAAGGATAATTTTACGTGAATGAGAATTGTTATTCTTGCAATTAATACCCTAGTAGGGGCACTGGTAATTTTTCTAGTCATGTTGGCATTTAGCGTGGCTGACTAAGTTAAAGGGTCGGTGTAATGAGCTTAATACAATTCAATAGCCACTGCTATAGTATGATATACCTGATTAATAGATTGTATGGCCACAATTCTATTAAACAATTGTGAATGATTTTTACGATGTGTTCAATTATATTTTGTAAAACCTATAGACTTGCTCAACCTTTGTGTTGATGATTTTAAGCATGTATTTCAGGTACTTGAAGTTGTTTGCGGAGCTTGCTGGAGAAGGATTGCGGGATTGCTTTTGTAGTAATTTGGTCTAAAACAGATTTCTTTCCCTATTGTCGTAAACATATAGTAAATGGTCAAATATTTTGGTAAAAGGTTTGTCGTTTTGATTAAGATCCTAGGGAAACTTGTACGCTACTCTGATATATTTTAAACTGATTTTACTTGGGATTGAAGGTTTTAGACATTGATTTAAATAATTTCCATATTTATTCCTAAATATACTGTTTTTGGGTCATTTAAAGAGTTGTGAAATGAAGTTTGTGAATAACACCCAATTGTGTATTTTTCGCTGCGCAATGTAAATTTGGGGGTGTTATAGCAAAACTTCAAAACTCAACCCAAATCAGTGGAAGGTTAGAAGAAAATAAAAATAAAATAGCATCGAATGACAAATGAGTCATATATATAAAAAGAATAAATCAATCCGTATGTGTATTCTATATAAGATACTCGACACAACATGCTTTTAAGAAAGTATATTATTCGTTTTCAAATTACACCATTAATCCGGTAATTGCTAATCCTGTAATGTTTCTATTTTTAAACATTTTCACATGCAACTAGTATTCGTTAGTTGTAAAATAATATTCGTTAAAATTTTACGATCTCAAATGAACTCAAAACTGCTTAGAAACGTTTAAAACCCATGTTCCGAATTTTCTATCAGATTTGACTTTTAAATATGAGCCGATTATTTGACCCGATAAACGACATCTCCAAGACTCGGAGTCTAAAGCATTTTTATGCAAAACGACGTTTCAGACGACTTTCAAGTTTTACCCAAGACCTGAAACCCAATATAAAATGACCAAAATACCCCTGAAAGTTCTGTGCCGGTTTGACTATTTTATTTTAATAACGCATGTTTTACTTTTAAGTTTTGACCTCTTTATACTGACCCTGCAGTTTCTACATAAAATGTATTTTTCGACACTTCCTAACGGCTCAAAATATATATATATATATACACACATGTCTTGTGGATTTTACAACAACGAAAAATAATTCTCATAATGAGCATCAAATAAAAATATAGCATAATGAATGACAGAAGATGCTTCAAGGTATCCAACACGAAATTTAGGAAGAAAAACAGTGAATGACGTCCATAATTTAGATTTCGGAATGTAAGGTAGACAAACCTCCTTGGTGCCACGATTCTCCAAAAACATAAAACATAACAAGAAAAGAATGGAACATTAACGGGTTGCGTTCCGAGAGCAAGAATGTTAATGAAAAACAAATAATACAATTTTATAGAAGTAAAATTGTATTCCAATCTAGCGCCATAATCTAGACGATTATTTATAAAATGACGTTGACATTACCGAGATATAAGCGAACAATACACTTCGGAGTCGATACATATAAATGTCAATGAATTAATCTTCGCACGCCGTGTAAAACGGTGATAAAAATCAACAAAATATTATAAAAAACCATGATATTATTCAACACGATTATAGGAAGTGTTCCAAAATGTGTGACTCACACGATGGCGGTTAGTCTATTCTAAGGACACCATGAGCTACACAATGGTCTAGAGACTACGTTTCAAGGCGTCCAAGCACAAACAGCCGGAAAGCGATTTGGATATCTATATAGATATCTCAAAGGCTTAAACAATGAACATAGCACACACAAATGAAGGGATGTAAGGTCATAATATAAAATTTTTGCAATAAAAGCAATTTAAATACATCAAAAATAAATACAAAAAGATATTGAAAATTCATCATATTTATTTAAGTTAATCATTAATAAATGATAAACTTTTATCGAAAATTTTAACGACATAAATATATATCGATAAAGGGATCCTAGATATAAATATATATCCATAAATGGATCATAGTATTTATTTATAAATACTTGCCAATAAGGTATACGTAATAACATATACTAAAATTGTAATCTCAGAAGTAGCTTGAACCTGAAGTCACGCGAAGTCATGTGCACCGACTCTTTGAAAAACAAAAACTGACAGATATAGTTAAGGTTTTTAAAATAAAGACCTAGTTCTCTATAACTCAGGGATCTAATACCAATCTTTAACACCCCCAAATTTACACGCAACGGAATATATCTTTAGGTGCTAAACAATGGTATAAAAACACACAATTTATAAAGAACGACTCGAAAAGAGACGTTTCAAATTTATCGTTCCTAAAACATTCATCAGAGTAGCGTAGTCCCAAGTAATCGTTACCAAAAGATAAGTTAAAACAACATATTAGTTAGCTTCAAAAATGGAACGATAAATAAATCAAAGAGTTTGAACAACAAAAGCAGTGCACAACTTCATTCCCGTGACCTCCAAGCTTCCACTTCTTGATTACCTGAAATACATGTGAGTAATACAATCAGCAAAAATGCCGAGTGAAATCTATAGGTTTATGTAATAAATTTTGAACACAAGCAAAGATTATAGTTTGTGGCATGCTTAATAAGCATCGAATAATAATTTGCATCAACAATAATAATTGTATATAGCATAGATTGCAATAAGCTCACGAAACCGAGCCCTTAGACACTCCCTTGTAGGTCTGTTAAGACAAGAGATTTATTAATTGTCAATTACATCCAGATTATTGGTACATTGCCGTATACGTGACTTCTCAATACAATATGTTCAAACAGTGTGGAGGTCGGGCCTAAGCTCCTGTGACAAGTCCACACAAACTGAACCGGGGCGGCTTCCCCCATAGATCTATTAAATGTACTAGCGGTTAACCCATCATAGGTTAATTAACGCTCCATAATTGAGGCTTTAACAAAGGCAATCACTTAATGCAAATTAAAGGCAACCACGGGTCCATTCAAAGAGGGACAAGCATACAATAAAAGACTTGTGTTCTAAGTTTATAAAAACATGTATTCCCCCTCGTGGGTTTAAAGAATTTAATAACTAGTATAAAGCGAGGCTATAGACTCACCTTAAGTAGTAGGAGTAGTTGAAGACGATCGCCGACGATAGTAGATGCCCGATAAACACGACAACCGCAACCTAGCAAATAAAGTGCTTACATTAATAATAGACTGGAGAAACAAATGATACATAATAAAATCAAACTCAAGTATAAAACCAAGACAACTCGATAGAAAACGATACAAGTAATTCTATTACACTCTCCTATATATTCATTTTATTATTCTATGCCTTTAATAAAAATCTGCCGGAACATATCAAATGTCCAAGCCGTTTTCCCATACTTAGACACCTCAACATTTCATGATACTACCTGAGGAACTCACATACTATATGTAGAAAGTCCTCCCAAGAGCCCATCAAAAGATTTTACTTCTAAAGTTCCCTGCCCGACACATCTTTGATTTACAAAATCCGGACAGTTTAGCGACCCTGACTTACGAAGCCATTTCGACCATTTTAAACAACTCCATTTATAAAACCGACACTTGATTCTAAAAATAGACTCAAAATACTAAACTTTGAGCCTGATAACAGCCCTTGAATCTTTTTGAAACTCATTTTATTTTCCCCGAGATTCGATCCAAATATCGACAACAATTTTCGGATTGTGTCAACACTCGTCTCCCGGTACACGAAAATCAAACTAGCGTATCTTCCACCTCGTTTGGAGTTGGAAGGCCAACTTTATATCAAATCGAAGCTAACGAAATTCTCTACAACATAATCCCATCATATCATCCTATATTCAGACTTAAGGCCTCCGAAAATGGCCTCAAACCTACTGCCTAAAATTGACCATTTAAAAACAATACAAAATCATGTTTTTGATCAATTCCAAGCATTTTTATCATCATTCTAACATCCTAATATCATCACAATCTAATCCTAACACTTGTATCATCATCAAAATCAAAAACCCAAAATCAAAAATATAGTTTCTTTACAAAAATAACATGATCTACACATGATTATCACTAGATAATCACACGCACAATCTAACAATTTTACTCACCAAGATTCTTGATCAAAATTTCAAAGTTCATGCATGTTGATGAAATTAGTACCAAAAGAATCTCCTTCAAATTCTAAGATGTGGTCTTCAATTGTTTTTGGTTAGATCAAAGATGGATTTTGAGAAAAATTTAGATTAAGGGGTGTGTGTGAGTGACGGCTAAAATGGGGGGGTGATGATTTTGATGAAATATTGTTATGTGTGTGTAGTTAGGTGAAAATTTTAGCTTTTATATGGTGCTCCAAGGGCTACTTTGGCGAATATGTGATAGTTTTGGTCTAAAATAGAATAAAATAGTTTAAAAGGGTAGAAAATGTAAAATGTAAATTTTGAAATATTTACGAGACTCGGGTTTCGTAAAAATACTTTTTAAAAGTTTAAACCCACACGAAAAATAATAATATAACGACTCGATACGTAATTAAAACGATATCGTCGAAAGTATTAAATATCAAAACGATCGATAATAAAATATAAAATTTTTGGCATCCGTCGGTATCGCGATCACTAGTAGTCCTCGTTAATTGTCAAAATATTAAAATATAATATTTAATATCGGTTCCAAATTAAACCGTTAAGCATAATAGTATTAAACGTTATAAAATACTTCAAAATAATTAATGATAAAATTAAATCATGACCTTATTTTTACAGGTTTTACAAAAATGAACTAACTAACACCTTCCTAATGAAGCATTAGGAGGGTTTTTATAGGAGAGGGGAGGTCCTTCCTTCTTTCTCTTTCTCGTCTTTTAATTTCTTCTTTTTCTTGACTTTGTCTCGGGATTAGTCGAATGATCACTTGAACTCGTCTTCTATTTTTCTTCTTTTAGTAGACTTGTTTCTTCGACATTGTTAAACTTCTGTCTTCAGACTTTTTCTTCGATAAATCTTCAGAATAGGTCTTCGACTTCCGTTCTTCTTACACTTTTGATCTTTTGACTTCGTCTTTTGTCCTTTTCTTCGATAAAAGCCCGTGAAAGCCCGTGTTTTCTTCCTCATTCATATTTTTATCCTGAAACACAATAAAAACACAAACCACGCATAGTTCCGACTTTTACGACATAAAATACACGTTTTGGTCTTGTTATTATTGGAAATAAGTGGTAAAAGAGTAAGTGTTTTCACACTTATTAACGGCCATGGCATATAAACAATTATCAGCTGGGTATAAAAGATAGGAACTAACTTTATTTCTCAAAATGTATACAAAACCCTAATTATCTGTTACTTGTTGATGTAAATTGGCGATGTAATTAATAAACATACCTCTGATTAACTAAAAATCGCGTTTTTACATTGTGATTGACATTTGTATGGTGGTGGTCGGATAATGGCAGAAGACAACGATTGAATGCATATTTTAAAAATCGGATAGAGGTGGTCGGATATAGTTGGCGGTGGCTGTGGAGGCTGAGGTATCTTTTGGTACCCCAATCAGGTCGCATAATGGGGATTGTAGAAGACAACAATTCATTCTTTTGGCCCTTCGAAGTTAAAGCAATTAATTCTTTTGGTACTTCAAAGTTAAAGCAATCTAGTCCGTTTTTTGTAAGTTTCTTTTTTAACACTTGTGCCACATATACTTTTGGACAAAATCTTTTAATAAACACGATTTCATTCCGATTTTGACTATATATGCTTCAATTTTCACTTTTTATTAACCAATCAGATGGCGTCTTTTTGCTTACGTTGCAAAATAAAACAACCAGATTGGTTCAATTATTTTTTCTTCCACCTCTACTTTTCATAAAAAAATCCGAAATAATCTAATTTTTTTATTATAAAAAAGATATCAATTTGAATTAAAGATAATTTAGTAAACTTAAATAAACACAACTATTATTTTTATAAATGGAAATAATTTTAAAACAGAAAAAAGTAGATAATTATTTTAGGACAAAAATAGTAATAATTTTTGGAAAAATTGTGTATGTATTAATTTAAACTTCACTTCATCAAACTTCATTAATTACATGTGTCCGATTTAAAATTTATTAATTACGTATACCTCATTAAATATACACATTCAACCTATTTAAACTTGCAAATTAACCGAGGTAAGCAACAAACCCATAACCCTAACAAAAAAAAAAGAAATCACAACAACGCGGCAAATTAAGTCGACAAATCTAAGAACCAACATAGTGAAATTGGTTATATATAGTCGAAGATTAACATACCTAATCTTCATAACAATCACAACAAAGCTGAAAATTTAAGCAACAAAACCAAAACCCTAAACCAACAAAAAAATTCATATTCTGATTGTGTGTTTTAATGGCGGTCTTGAAGATAAGAACATCAACAGTCCAAAACCCTAAACCACAACAACAATAATACCCAATCCCGTCAAAGCAGGGTATAACGGTATTGGGGAAGAGAAGAAGATTAACAGTCCAAGATTATCCCTGGTTACGATTGATCAAGAGGCGTACTCCACTATGCGCTTTCAGGAGTGTTTGTGTCCCCGACAACAATGAAGATAGTGATGTCCAAAGCGAAACTAGATCTAATGATCCCGTATACAACATTCATTATGACCTAAAAGAAGATGAAGTCGAGTCTCCTCCAATCAGTGATGATGAGGATGAAGTCGAGTCTCCGATTAGCCAAGAGGATGAATTGCTTAATGTTATAGATGCTCTTTGGGAGTATCATGAGTAGCAGCTAGCTGAAAAACAAGCTAGCCAAGAAGAAGATGAATATGCTATGTTAGAATTATTAGAAATTGAAGAAGATGAAGTCGAGTCACAAATAAGCCATTATGAAGATGAGTTACTTGATGCTATAGATGCTTTTTGCGAGTATCATGAGAAGCTGCTAGCTGAAAATTGAGTTAGCAGCCAAGAAGCAGATGAAGATGAAGATGTTATGTTAGAATTATTAGAAATTGAAGAAGATTATAGATTGGAAAAAGGAATATTACTAGCACGAAAACAACGACACATTCAACAAGCACAACCGCAACGAAAGATGAATGATGGTTTTGACTAGAGGTGGCAAATCTTGCCCATTTTCATAAATATGGGCACTTTTTGCCCATTTTCAAAAAAAGGATGGGGCACTTTTTGCCCATTCTTTATTATTGATGGGCTAAACGGGCGCAAATATAAGAAACTTACGGGCTTAATGGGCGCACATGTAAAACACTAATTAGGCTACTCGGCGGATATTTTGTATTTAGTTTTTATCCCCGGCTTTTAAACAAGTATTTTTATTTTTTTAATTCTACGTTTTTATATGTCTTTTTCTCGTTTTAGCTTGCGCCTGTTTAGCCCGCTCGTTTCGCCCGTGCCCGTTTAGCCCACACCCGTTTAGCCCGTCGCTCGTGCCCACCCCATTTTGCCACGTCTAGTTTTGACGAAGCCAAAAGGTAACAATCTATTTATATATCCCATTTACCGACAAAAGGTTGTCATCGCCCGGAAGAAGCAACGTAGAGAAAGTCTAAGAAAAATTCGGGTGAGTACGAGGGACTAGATTTAGCATCCAAATTAACATAAAAAAATGTTCCTTGACCCTAAAAAAGTTTATGTCAACTAGATTGTGGCCTTGGGCCATTAAGAGTTGCCCTTGCATGTAAAACCCGCTTTAAAATACCTAAAATCATTAAATGTATGAAAATACGGTTAAATAAAATTTTGCATTTAATTAATATACGACACGAATAATGAACATTACACATATTAATTAATTATTACAAGTATTACGTATATTAATATTAATACATGATACCTATTTACGTATAATACGTATAAATAAACAAGAAATAAAACACGAACATTAAATACGAACACACATGAATAATATTTGAACACGAAAAAAATAAAACGAATGTATGTGTATGTGTGTGCTATGTGGCCTCCAAACAAAGGAGAAGGGAAAGGCCCATGGCTCAACCCATTAAGATATCCTAAATGTACACAGAATACATCTCCAGGGATTCATTATTTACATTCACATAAAATAATTAAAACCCTAAAACTCTTCTCTTCCTTTGCTTTTTGGCTGCGGCATCAACACCACACAAGGGCGATTTTGATTTGATCTTAAACTAAATACGGTATAGTGTTCGTGAACCCATTCATTAAATTGTGCACGCGTTCGGTATTCCTTAACCTTTAATCTTTTTACTTAATTATGTTATTTGATCAAGATCTTTAATATGAAATCATTAAAAACATGTAATCACTAAGATTTAAACAAGATTAAGGGATCGATTTTGGTTTTGTTCGGGTTACACGTAAACCGAGACCAAGATTGGTCTCGGTGGTGTTGTTTTCCAACCAGCCGCAACCCTTATAGGGGCGGTGGTGGTTTTGGTGAGGCAGCCGCAACCCTAACTGCACAAGCAGTGGGGTGCGTGGCTCAGCAGTGGGAACCAAGACCATCATAGGTCTCAGTGGGTTTAATGTGAGCAGCAGGGGTAGCGTAACACACAACAGTGGCAACCCTGGCTAGGCCAGGGGATGTGTTGGGCAGCAATGACACCGACAGTGATGTCGGTGGCTGTTGTGGGGGTCGGCCGCAAGCCACAACCACACGGCTGTGGTGCTTCGTGGTTTTCGAGGTGACACCAAGACCTCCCATGGTCTCGATGAAGTTCTTGTGGGGATCAATTAAGGCCAAAACACACCAAGGGGGTGTTTAGCTAAGTTTTACTAAACATGTATTTTTATTTATTAATTAATTTATTATATTAAAACATGGTTAAATTAAATTAAGTAATAATCATGACTTAGGTTATAATTTACTTAAATAAAAACTATGGTATAAGTCATGTCCATTTTATTTAAATAAAACTCAGGATACAATAATTATTAATATAATTATTCATATACACTTAATTAATTAAGAGAACTTAGCTTAATTAATTTATATCATTTTAAGGTAAAGTTTAATTATTAAGTCATGTAATATTGTTAATTAATAAATGCTTATGATATCATGTAATATTATTATTAACAAATAATTATAAGTTAAGATTAAGTATTTAATCATTACTACCTCCGTCCCAAAATTATTGTCCATCTTTCTATTTTGGGTTGTCCCAAAATTATTGTCCACTACTAAAAATAGATATAAAACTTTGATAAATTTACTATATTATCCTTGTTTGAAATTGTTATTACAAACTTTAAAGAATAATTAATTAATTATCTAAGGGTAAAAATGTCATTATGCTAAAAAGTAAGAGAGAAAGCTGTAATAAATGTAATTTTCTTAAACTATGTAATTCTTGTCTGGTGACAATAATTTTGGGACGGAGGAAGTATTAAACTTTACTATATAATTAAACATGACATATAATATGCTTATTAAAGCTATAGGTTATATCATTTTATTTATTTAATAATCTTATTCTTAATTATGAAAACATTCTATTTACAGAAATATGTTAAATGTGGTAACATGCTATTTAAGGAAACATACTAAATATGGAAACATGCCATTTATGGAAACATACTAAATATGAAAACTTTCTATTTTTGGAAACTTACTAATTATGAAAACTTTCTATTTTTGGAAACTTACTATTTAAGGAAACTTGATATTTTTTGGAAAGTTACTATATATGAAAACCTGCTATTTTTGGAAAGTTACTATATATAGAAACCTACTATTTTTACCAATCAACAAGGGCACATGGGATCACAAGACTCTTTGAAGATTCAAATTTGAGGGCATTTTAGGAAGAACATCAGTTAAGGTTTAGCTATTCATATATTCTAGGACCTTCTTAGCTCTCTTATATTAAGAATTCGCTTGTGAATGTTTTAGCTTGTTCCAACTTTTTTGGTAAACCACTTTTTCTAATTAGTTAAAGAAGTTATTGTGCCTTGCAAAAATTGTTGAGTTCCATTTTAATTTTATAGCAATCTAAATTAGAATTTGATTTAATTTTGTGCAAGTATTTCATTCTACCAAAAAGACTTTCAAATTTTTTTGCAAAGAATCTTTGGGACCCAAGCTTGACTAACTGATCATAGGTGTTTAAATCTGACAAGTTCAAGCACTTGTGAAGTTTATGAGGTTTGTTACTTTTTGTTGATCACCATTAGATAATCTGCAAATAGTTTCTTTCCAAGTGTTTTAAGAAAAAATGTTTTTTCTTGTTGTCTAACTGCTCACTGTTGACAAACGGTAATAAGCTAAGTTGACACCGTAGCCTATTGTTAGCTTGTAAGCTTGCTCATATGTTTTTTATGTGTGTGTTCATCAGGTTCAAGAAAACCCCACACCAAGGTTTGACTGTGGTAGTCTCCTTGGTGTGTGTTTGAGAAGGTCATACTAATTGCATCTTACTTTATTCTTTCATATAGCTCCATATTTCAGGGAATGCTTGTGTCTTGAACACATCAGCTCAAATATGAATGTTTATGGACTTAAAATTAATAGTCGTGAGATAGGATCGAACTCGGGATCACGGAATTGCACACATAACGTAAAGAGTTAATTTATTTATTAAATATATTTTATATATATTTATTAAATCAAACCAAAGCTTAACTAACGATCGTTAATAAATAAAAGTTAAGTTATAACGACCGTTATGGAAATAAATAGAAGCTAAAAAGAAGAAGGAAAAATTACACAAATCCCCCCTTGGGATGTATGTTGATCGACGGCAAAAGGAGGGGGCAAAGGGGAACTATGGTTTCCTAATTTGTTATTACTTGGAAAGCAAGTTTACCAAGCCTATATAAACAAACCCGTAGCCTCATAATTTATCATCCCTCTCTCTCTTTTTCTTTGTTGATTGCCGGCCACCCCAACCTGATTAGGGTTTCGTTTGGTTTTCGATCTTGTCTATTTATCTAGTCCTATCCCCTCTCTAGGGTTGTTGGGTAGATATTCCATAAGCGTTGAATCTCGGTTTGTTCGTGCTAGACTCACGGTTAACTCGCCGTATTACGTGTGTACAAGAGCGTGATATAATCTTCCTTTAGATTATATTCTTGGTGGTGTTCGTGATAAACCCTAGTTGCCGTTCGTTTCGTCGTCTTGTGGATCTTGCTAGGATAAAGGTATGTAACCCTAATCTTGATTAATATAATTGTGTTTAATTAATGATCTTGTTAATCGCTTCCGCTATGCGTTCTTTGATCCATATTAGGGTTTTAAATAATTTTTATGAACTATATAAAATATCAGTGGCATCGAGAGCCGTTTTAACATGATTATAATTATCAAGATCTAAAGTTTTTTAACTAATATTGATTTGTGTTAAAAATTACATGTTTTTTTTTAAGTTTTATAAAAATTAGGGTTTTGTTTTTTATTGTTTTCTAAAAATCGACTATATGTCGAATTTTTTTTATAAATTTTTTTTGTAAACCCTAAAATTACATGGTAATTAACTTTAGATGTTTTGCATGAATTAATTGTTATGTCATGTGTGTTTACGATCCGTAGTTTTTTTAATTTTTAAGAGAATGTGGGAGATCCATAATAAACATGCATGTTTCTTACGGATCATATAATTTTGATTGCTATTTGCTTTATTTGATTCAAAGTTTTAAAATTAGGGAAGACTTTTTATGTTCATAAAAATCCTAGATTTGATGTTCTTTGAATAAATTGTTATGCGTGTGGCTATTTGATTTAGTTTTTTTTGTACTACTTGTTTTCATGCGTTTTTATATTGTATGTTATAAACAAGGGTAATTTTTTTTAAGAAAAATAATATGGACTAAATCTTATCAAAATTAATGAATTGTTTTGAGATGTAAATTACATATGATTTGCGTTGATTAGAATTGCAATAGCAACTTAACGGCCTAATCAATTTTGGCAAACTATAAAGTGGGTATAACGCACCGCTGGTCATGTACCCGGTTAAGGAAGGAGGTGTTATGCTTCAGCGCTGACCAAATTCCCGGCTCGCCTGTGTGTCAAAATTGGAATTACCTACGGTTGTTATTGGTACAATTTTTTAAGGTTGATTTAACTACATTAATTCACATCCGAAATACAATGAATAAGGTTATTGCTTTGTGCTATAACTAAGTTCTAGAAAAAGTACGGTGTGAATTTAGTTGTGTGTAAAATCTTTAATTGGTTTAACCAATACCTCAACTTGCAAGTATATGATGAACTTTTAGTCTCACCAAAAAGTTTACTAAACGTTTTATTAAACTTATGTTATGGAGATGTATGCATGCTTCTCCGTACATGATTTTGACACCAAAATCTATACCCTAAAAGTGAAGTCATATGCCCTCTAATTGACGAACACTTGAAGTTACAATTATCGTCATATAAGATATCGGACGATGTTGTAATGGAGAGAAAAACTTCATGACTGAATAAGATTGCACATGAAGGTTTTACGTTCTTTAGATTAGTCGACTTAATTGAGTTACTCAGTGAGAACTGGAAACTTGAGGCATAAAGTAGGGATAAAACATGTTTACAATGCAAATGATTTTGGCAATGTAAATCCCTAACATATCTAGAAATTGCAAATTTGTTTGTCAATTATTGTTCGACAAGTTACTGTGTTGAATACATTTGTCACTAGCAGATCAACTGATGTGATGAATCTATGTCAATATGGGTTCTAGTTTCAAGGAAAATACTATGGTTTTATTACCGGGGTAATTTTATTTTCTTGAATTGTATTATCGAAAATACTAATGTTTGAACTTATTTCTGTAGAAATGGCTCAACCCGAAAACAATCTGACAATAAGCTCGGCGGTCAAAGCTTTCTTTGAACGACCTGAACTTACTGGCCCTAATTTCAATGACTGGTACCGCTCACTAAGAATTGTTCTGAGAGCAGCGGGTACTATCAATATCTTGGAAACTCCTTTTCCGGAGGATCTTGCTGAAGGAGCAACTGATGCGGAAAGGCTTCAACACGCTGCTAACGTTAAGAAGCACCATGAGGTGGTTGCTGTAATGTTAGGAAGAATGGCTCCATCACTTCAAAGGAAGTATGAGCTAGCTTCACCTCAGCAAATGCTTGATGAACTCAAGGCTGTGTATGAAACGCCACAAGCTGTAGAGATCTATGATCTGGTTGATGCTCTACATAGTTGCAAGCAAGCTCCTGGAAAGTCCGTAAGTGCTCATTACATGTAGATGAGGGGTTATATGGAACAGCTCATCGCACTAGGACAACCCTTTGATCATAATATGGCTATTAACTTGATCAATAGGTCCCTTAATAAGGACTTCAATGATTTAGTTCGTAACTATAATATGCATTGCACGGGGAAGACAGTTAATGATTTGCATGCAATGCTCATTGACTTCGAAAAGGGTTTGAAAGATAAGGCATCCACTGCTACTCCTCTAGTACTTTATGTACAAAAGGGTAGAGTGTCTAAACCTAAACCAAAAGTGAATAAGAAGCAGAAAGGCAAAGGCAAGGCTGATAAGAGCAAGTAAGTTGCGACTACATCTAAGCCGAAGCAGAACTTTGCTAAGAAATCTCAGAAAGATGAGACTTGCCACTACTACAAGATGACTGGACACTGGAAGAGGAATTGCTCTCTCTATCTCCATGAAATGGCAGAACATAAGAAGAAGGTTGAGCAAGTTGCTGCAGCACCATCTTCAGGTAACTTATTTATGATAGAGTTATTTAATCTTTCATACAAATCAAACTCTTGGGTATATGATACGGGATGTGGTATTAATATTTGTAATACCCTGCAGGGATTTGAGTTGAAGAGGAGACTTACCTATGGGGAACAATTTCTTCAAGTGGGCAATGGCGCACAAGCAGCGGTTGAAGCTATAGGAATATTTAAATTAGTTTTACCTTCGGGTTTAGTACTGTCTTTAAATAATTGTCATTATGCACCTACAATTGTTAGGGGTGTTATTTCCTTTTCTTGTATGTTGGATCTTGGATTTACTCACACGATTGATAATAATAGAATTTCTGTTTTCAAAGATGGTCTATTATATTTTGATGCAATTTCTGTGAATGGTGTTTTTGAAATTAACATGCATGATAAAAATTCCAAGAGGAAAAATAATTATGTTTTTAGCATGAATAAGAAGAGTAAGTTAGACAAGAACTCTTCTTATCTTTGGCATTGTAGACTTGCCCATATTGGGAAGACTCGCATACAAAAGCTGCAACGTGATGGGCTTTTGGAAAGTATCAATGATGAATCATTTGATAAATGTGAATCTTGTATCTCTGGAAAGATGACTAAGAAACCTTTTAATAGCAATATTGAAAGGGCTACTAAACTACTTGGTTTGATACATACTGATGTGTATGGACCACTTAGACATGTGTCAAGGAAAGGTGCTAGCTACTTCTTAACGTTTACGGATGATTATAGCCGTTATGGTTGTGTTTATTTACTTAAGCATAAACATGAGGTATTTGAAACATTCAAGACGTTTAAAGCAGAAGTAGAGTTACAACTAGGAAAGAAGATTAAAGCTCTTTGTTCTGACCGTGGTGGTGAATATTTAAGTCAAGAGTTTAAAGATTATTTAAGTGAGAATGGAATTGTTCAGAAACTTACTTCTCCATATACTCCACAACAAAATGGTGTATCTGAAAGGAGAAATCGTACATTATTGGATATGGTGCGATCTATGTTTAATCTTACAACTTTACCATTATCCTTTTGGGATTATGCTCTTGAATCTGCTGTTCGTATTCTAAATATGGTTCCCACAAAGAAGGTTGATAAGACACCATATGAACTATGGCATGGCAAGAAGCCATATTTGTCTTATTTGAAAGTCTGGGGTTGTGAGGCGTATGTGAAACGTGACTCTGGAGATAAACTCCAACAACGCTCAGTAAAATGTATCTTAGTAGGTTACCCTAAGGAAACTATGGGTTACTACTTTTATTATCCGTCTGAGAACAAAATAGTTATGGCTCGGTATGGAGACTTCCTTGAAAATGATCTTGTAAATCAAGAATTCAGTGGGAGAAATTATGATCTTGAAGAAATTCAAGAAGATACACTGCCTTCTGAAAATACTAGCGATTAAATTCCTGTAGAACCAGAAAGTCTGAGTGTTCCGCCGGAATTAATTCCTCCACGTAGGTCACAAAGGACTATACGTGCGCCAGACAAACTATGTCTTTACATAGAGGATGATGAGGAGGAAGTAGGGGATCTTGGTGAACCTGCTAACTATCGGTCCGCAATGTCTGATCCAGAAAAGTCAAAATGGATAGTTGCGATGAATGAGGAAATGAAATCTATGGAAATCAATGATGTTTGGATTCTTGTAGATGCGCCTAAAAATGCTAAAGTAGTGAAAAATAGGTGGATCTATAAGAAGAAATCTGACATGGATGGTGATGTACAATCCTATAAAGCACGTTTATGGCTAAAGGTTTTACTCAAACTTTTGGCATAGACTACGAGGAGACATTTTCTCCTGTAGCCGACTTACGAGCTATTAGGATTCTCATAGCTATAGCAGCATACTATGACTATGAGATATGGCAAATGGATGTTAAAACTGCCTTCTTGAACGGTCGCTTAGATGAAGACATCTATATGCAACAACCGGAAGGGTATGTTGATCCTAAATATCCAAAGCGCGTGTGCAAACTTCAAAGATCTATTTATGGTTTGAAGCAAGCATCACGTTAATGGAATAAGCGATTTGATGAAGAAATCAAAAAGTTCGGATTTATTCAAAATCGTGATGAGCCATGTATATACCGCAAAGCTAGTGGGAGTAATGTAGTGTTCCTAATTCTATATGTCGATGACATATTAATCATGGGTAGTAACATTCCAAGACTTAAGGAAGTTAAGGATTATCTTGGTAAATGTTTTTCTATGAAGGATTTGGGGGATGCTGCATATATTCTGGGAATTAAAATCTATCGAGATAGGAGTAGACGGTTAATTGGTCTTAGTCAAGATGCTTATATTTTTATAAGATATTAAAGAAATATAACATGCATAACTCTAAGAAAGGTTTCTTAGCGATGGAGGTTAAGCATGAGTTAAGTCATGAGAAAGATGCATCATCACCTGAAGAGGTGGCTTACATGAAGAAGGTGCCTTATGCTTCGGCAGTAGGATCTATTATGTATGCTGTAAGATGTACAAGGCCTGATGTGGCGTTTGCTCAGAACTTGGTCAGTAGATACCAACAGAATCCAGGAAAGTTCCACTGGACGGCTGTTAAGCATATTCTAAAGTATTTGAGGAGTACGAAAGATATGTTTTTGGTATTCGGGGGGTAAACCAGACACAGAACTGAATGTAACAGGGTTCTGTGATGCGTCTTGGCAATGTGATAAAGACGATACGAAGTCTCAGACGGGTTACGTGTTTATCATCAATGGAGGAGCAGTAGACTGGAAGAGCTGTAAGCAGAAAACCATTGCTATGCATGCGACTCAATCTGAGTACATGGCCGCTTCAGAAGCCGCAATGGAAGCTGTTTGGATTAGGAAGTTTATTGGAGATCTTGGAGTGATGCCTTCAATTAAAGAACCTATTGATTTATATTCCGACAATTCTGCGGCAATAATATTCGCCAATGACGCTAGAGTCATGAAGGGCGCCAGACACTTTAAACGTAGATATCACTACGTTCAAGAACAAGTGGAAGCTCGAGAAATAAAATTGATAAAAGTTCACACAGATGATAACGTAGCTGATCCTTTTACTAAGGCTTTATCTAGGCCAAAGGTAGTTAAGCATGCCAAGGCAATTGGGCTGCAACTAGCTAGCGAATTCATGCAATAAATCTGTTGATTGGTATTTGGATAAAGGATGTAATACATTATTGAATTGATGAAATAAAGAATGGATTTCGTTTATTTTTCTGTTATTTGATTTTGTATCCTATTTTACATGTTTTAATCCATGAGCATTATGATGTTTCTAAATGTCCGTTGTCGATTAATAATATGAGAGTATTATTAAACTAAGACAATTCAAAATTGTGACAGAGTATACTTGAAAGTATATTGGTCAATTTTGGATGATATTTGATGGATCAAATATTGGACTTATCCCAACTATGTGATTTTACTTTATGGATCTTTGTCATTAAGTAAATCATAAATAGTTATCCTTAGACCTGAGATACCAGAAAACTGCATTGAATATAATGCATTTCTGTAAGGTAACCTAACGCTAAACGTAACTGGTAGTCATAAGGGTTATTTTCAGAAGTGTTGCGAAGTTCATGTGTTTTGCTTGTAGTCAAAATGGGATTCGTTTCCTTCAAATTATTATTTGAAGCATAAATACAACTGGGCCCCTCGGGGGAGTAGTAAGATGTTTGTGTGGCCACACCCAAATGTGTTTTGGTAATCTTGCTATATCCGTAAACGAGAAACAGAATAGTTAATGAAGGCTTGACTTAGATCCATATCCTTATTAACAATGTATTTGAAATGAAAGGATAATAATAATGATATAATCATTAAAAGGTTCTTGTCCAGGAGACCTTACCCGGTTTGTGCTAGTGACATTGCTAGTGTAACTAGACGCTAGTCAATGTGATCACGATATTAGAATTTTGTCCAAGAGGGAGCTGAAAGTTTATGGACTTAAAATTAATAGTCGTGAGATAGGATCGAACTCGAGATCACGGGATTGCACACATAACGTAAAGAGTTAATTTATTTATTAAATATATTTTATATATATTTATTAAATCAAACCAAAGCTTAACTAACGATCGTTAATAAATAAAAGTTAAGTTATAACGACCGTTATGGAAATAAATAGAAGCTAAAAAGAAGAAGTAAAAATTACACAAATACCCCCTTGGGGTGTATGTTGATCGGCGGCAAAAAGAGGGGGCAAAGGGGAACTATGGTTTCCTAATTTGTTATTACTTGGAAAGCAAGTTTGCCAAGCCTATATAAACAAACCCCTAGCCTCATAATTTATCATCCCTCTCTCTCTTTTTCTTTGTTGATCGCTGGCCACCCCCAACCCGATTAGGGTTTCGTTTGGTTTTCGATCTTGTCTATTTATCTAGTCCTAGCCCCTCTCTAGGGTTGTTGGGTAGATATTCCATAAGCGTTGAAGCTCGGTTTGTTCGTGCTAGACTCACGGTTAACTCGCCGTATTACGTCTGTAAAAGAGCGTGATATAATCTTCCTTTAGATTATATTCTTGGTGGTGTTCGTGATAAACCCTAGTTGCCGTTCGTTTCATCGTCTTGTGGATCTTGCTAGGATAAAGGTATGTAACCCTAATCTTGATTAATATAATTGTGTTAAATTAATGATCTTGTTAATCGCTTCCGCTATGCGTTCTTTGATCCATATTAGGGTTTTAAATAATTGTTATGAACTATATAAACCAACAAAATAATGGGGTGTGGATGTGCACCCCTTGTGGTATGGCTTTGAGACTTTAAAACATTAGCTCACCCTTTTGGACTGTGATTTTTGTAGATGTTGAGTTTGTATGCATTAGATGATTATTTTTCTGTTTGGTTTATGTTAATTTAGGTTATCTTAATTAATTTCTCTAATTAAAAAGTATTTCTTTTTGTTTATTTTCCATAAGTCCTTGTTAATCTGTTTGAAATCAGTGTTAAAGGGGTGCTTGGGATTACTTTAGGCTTGCATTAGGTAGCACTCTTGAAGGGCCTAAGGTAATCAACCACTTTCATTTAGTCCAAGGAAGAAGAGTTGTGCTATTTATTAAGAAAGGTTAGTGTTTTAAATTGATAGTTCAAGTTATGTAGAAAATCTGCTAAGTTATCAGTAGGGGCATTAGATTGAGTTATTTTGTGTTTTGGTCTATTAAAACATGTTCACAAGTAGTTTTTAAGGTAGCTCAGGATTTAGTACAAGTACAATAGGTGTTTGTGAGGCTCAAAAAAAAGTTTTGGTGGTCCAAAGTTTGATTTTTGGTCATACATATCAGCAAAAAACAATTTGCTGTTACTGTTCACATCATCGGGCTAGTAAGATTCATTTTTTAGTTTTGAGGTCTCACTTTTGGTACAGTCATAGCTTAGGGTAGTGTTTAAATTACTATTATCTGGTTTTAAGTTTTTATTAGGTTTTGGTGGTTCAAATTAGCAAGTAGACTCACTGCGTAGCGCTCAAAGACCAGCGAAACTAACTTTCTGTCCATGGTGGGCATTCAAAGCAAAGTTGTGAGGCTTTTGGCTTAATAAGTTGGGTTTTAGTGATATTATAAGGTAGTTTAGGACTCCATTATAGGGGATTGGCCTTTTGTATTTTTTTGGTGGTTTAGCATAATTTAGGTAGTCCATTGTTAGCCTTCAACAACCACAACAAGCATCCATATCCTAAACAGTGAGGTATTCTTGTTGTGACTTTGAATTTAGTGTTGATTTGGTAAGAATGGAAGGAGTTTAGGTGGTTTTAGGATTGGCCTTAGTTTAGACCACTTTTGGTTAGTCTAGGTTAGCCTCTATAGCCCACTATTAGCACTAAGAACCCCCAGGCCCTCATTTCTTGGTTTATTTGTTTCTTTGGTTCATTTTGGCTTTCTTGTGTGTCTTTGTTTTTTTTTTAGTTTGTTTGACTCCTAACTTGCAAAAGCAAGTGAGGGTGCCATTGTGCCTAAGCAAAACCAAGCAACCCTATACCGGGCTCCAAATTTCCCCTAGAATAGCTAAACAAGCTTTTCTAAACAAACTTTTCAATAAGCTACGTTTATCAAATAAGCTTTTTTTAAACAAGCACTTAAGCTACAAACTATGGAAATCATCAATAAGCTCAAATAATGAACACCTGAAAAAGAAATTTCCAAAAACCTCAACAGCATAAGCCAAAAATTAATTTTAAGCTAAAATGGGCTTATTTTAACCAAGCGTTGACTTTTGTTGACCAAAAGTTGACCAAGTATAAACTTATTTTCAACACTTATATTACCCTTTTATGAAATAAAATGACCAGATTATTGAAGTAGATAAGATGGAATGGAAAAAGTTCCTAGGCAGAAAGAGTTTTTCTCACAAAGACTTTTAAGCTAGTTGTGCTTATTCTATAGTGAGCTACAAGACTAGAAACTTATACAGGCTTAAATTTCATATCATAGGCTTTCCAAAACAGTAAAGTTCTCAAGCTAACTCTAAGAAATGAGTAAGTTCTATGGATTTGAAAATAGCTTGTTTAGCTAACAATGTTCTGAACCAAACCTTTTAACTGTCATTTGCCGTTTGACTTTGAGTTTGAATCAGGAAATTGACAAAGCTAGTAGAATACAGATGCTACGTGAATATTAATCAACAACCAACACTAACTTTTACAGAATCTTCTAATGATGATTAATCCAAACAAGGCTTAAGGCTATAATGAAGAAATTTAACTACGTACTTATGAGTAATGCTAACAGAAAAAGGCTACAATCTACACAAACAACTCACTAAGGCCAAGTAAGATCAGATAGCATCAAGAAAAAACATATTTAACTAAAAGTCTAAAAGTAGCATGCAGAACTAATTTTAATTGGAATTTTAAAAACAAAAGGTATTGCCTTTTAGCTTGAAGCCTCCCTTGGTGGAGAAGAGGAGCGCTGAGCTCTCTTAACACTTAACCACCACCTTGGTAACCATCTACAATCATAAAATTACCATTAACCACTAAGATCATCACCATTATTCTAGATTCTGCGTTCTAACTTGGAACTATTGGCTAAGTACTGGATGAGCTAACAACTTCTACTTCTGATCAAACAAACTCTTCCAAAACACTAACAAAATTCTGTTTTTCAGTTGTGAATAACGGAATCCATGGAATTCAGAGAATGAACAGTAATGCTAAGAACTTTGAGAATGAAGAAGAAATGTGAAGTTTTTATTAATGGAGGAATTCTGTTACAATTTGTTGTTAACTAACTAACAACTAACAGAAGTGTGTTTGTCAAGCACACTTGAGTAGTTAACTAGGGAAAATGAAGTACAAATGAGAGGATTTAACTAATGTGTGAATTTCACACACTAATTCTACATACACAAATGAGCCTAATGAGGGGTATTTATAAGATGAGAAATGATGTTGATGACGCGTTTGATCCAATCACAATACTCCACGTGGAATTTTTTTTATAGGTTCATCATTGGTTCTTGGCCAAATTGGGGGAATTTATATTAGTTGATTTGAGTGTAATTGAAAGGTTGGGTTGAGTTCATCTCATAATTACTATCATATTTGTAGTTGAAAGTTCTTCACGAAATACCCTTCTTCGTTCTCTGTGTTCTGGAAATAGAGGGTGACACGTGGCAGTCCAAAAGTAGGTAATAATAAGTTGCAAAGATTGATGACATGGGCAATCCGTATGAAGTAGGATAGTGGCTTCTGACTGGCCAACATAAGATAGTGGACGTTACTATTGAGATTCGGATATCAGAGTCTCTTTCTTCATTTATTATGATGAGGTAGTGATCCGTGTCACACAAATACTCGCTTCCCATTGATCCTCCTTCCTTCACTCGGATTAAGACATAAATTACTTTGAAATTTGGCAAAAATGATCCCTGGACTTTGGCAGTTTCTTATTTTAGCATGAATACTTTGTAGAAATGGCAACTTCAACCCTTCAACTTCTGAAATCAACCAATAAGGCCCTTGGACTTTGAAGACTTGTCATAATTGGTTCTTCTTTTGTCTTTTTCTCCATGATTAAGCCTTGAAATCCGTGTTTGCACCAAATTGTGTCATGTTACCTACACACTCACAAACAACAAAGAATACCACGTAATTCCATTTTATACACATTAAAACTTGGTAATTTCCTTGTGTTTTAGGGTCTTAATAAGTTATAATTGATATAAGAATTCACTCATATCACCTGTGTTCCATTTCTTGTACTATTTACGTGACGTCGAACTTATATGAGTTTAGAGAGTATAAGCAGACCTTGATCTCTTGTCAAAATCCTCATCTGAATATGAGACATTAAGCACAAATAACGTAACTCCTTCAAGTGATAGCAACACCAGCATTGCTAGATATGACAAGTCTTCGTCACCAACGATGTAAGCACAAACAAGTTATCTTTAATGTCAGTTTGTATGGAATGACCATGACTTTAATATATGATAGAATACAAACTCACGAAAATCTACTTCAAACATCATCGTATCATAAAAATTCTTCCCCTTAATCATATACCTCGTTATGAAATATATCCGAGCCATTAATATCAAAATGATATCCTGTATAAAATTAGAGATCCCATGTACCTGTGTGTATAAATACCTCCTCGTTTTGTGTGCCAAAACCTAACCAAATTTCCATACAACAGCAAATACTTCACTGTCCAACATCCTCCTTTGTCCAATATCCTTACTGCATGTGTTGTACAATAGCGGATAACACTTGTCAGCAGATAAAAACCATATCTCGGAAAACAATACAACTTTTGTCAGCGGATTAGTTATACTTTGTCAGCGGCTAAAACTATTTGCTGACACCATCTGTGGCTATAGATCAAATAACAGTGGCTGGAAAAATATGTAGCAGAGGGTGTAATAAACACAATAGTTGCATTCGAAAATGCCTAATGTATCTCTCACTCGTCTTTACCTTTAATTCCTTATATCCCATCCAAAAATAAATCATCACGTGACTCCACCAATTCTTTTGTGATGTATCATGTTCAACCAATAAAATACCACAATCAAATCAGCTTCTTTACTAGTATCACACACCTACTATAATCCCTGTTCACTGTTCACGTGTACCTGTACTCAAAGGCCACACAAAACCAAAGCAACAGTTTCTTACTTTATACATAACAAAGATAAACCCAATCCTTAATATAATATCACGTAAAGCAATTGGAGTACTGTTTTAACACTTCTCTCACGTGGCATCATGCAGTAGAATCCTAATATTCATGCACATAATATCTCATTGTTTCAAACACAATAATGTCCAAAAATATAGAATATTTTATATGGAGTAGTTACACTCATTGGCACTATTCATGGGACTCCATGGGTGGTCACTGAAGCACTCACTCGTCAAGCTTTACAACTTGATGATGCTATGGTGTGATCACTCTTCCCATTGAAGAGCTAGAAACAGGACTTCGAGGCTTGGGGTATGATTTGCCTCCTGTTGGGCACATAAACAAATATTCCAAACAACAATTTCCCCCAACCTGGAAGTTCTTAATACATGTCCTCCTACAATGTCTTAGTCCCAAATGCACATCATTTAGTGAAATCAACCGTTCATTCGGGAGTGCTCTTGTATGTATAGCAAATAGGCTAAAATACAATTTTTCTGGTATGATTTTTGAGGGATGTTGCACAATAAGGGTAGCAATATGACACTTGCTTACCCTAGGTTTTTACAAATGGCTTTTGATCTTAAAAGGTATTGTCATAGTCATGAAAATTTTTACAAGATCCCCACTCAAAAGTCAAATATTTTCTTGTCCATGAATACTGCACCATTTCGGGATTTACCTTTGACCCTCCCATGTTGGTTGTTAGTGAAGCAGCCTCACATCCTCATCCACAGCCTAAACCATAAATTGAACAACCACCAGCATCCCCTCATCATGTTGAACAAATGCATATTGACCCACAGCCATCAGCCGTTGACACTCTTGTTTCAGCCGCTGACACGCCCATTCCATTCGCTGTCAACTCTCCCCTCCAAACTACACATGCCCCCCCCATTCCACCTCATCTTCTGAACCATTTGATTTTAGATTGGAGAAACACCAAAGTATTACTGGAGTGTTCTCCTCTAGTGGTCTTAGCCATGCAGTAGAGAGAACCATGCCTGATGAGTCCTTATTGAGGAGTCAAATCCCAACTATGGAAGAAGGCAGTATGCAACCATTGTCTAAATTAGAATTGACGGCGTTTTGCATTGGCTTGCAAAAGACCAGTGAAGAACTTGTACAAAAGGTCAGTGAACAAGGCCTAGAACTCATTAATTTAAGGGAGAGGTTGGTTACTTTGGAGACTGTTGGTTCAAGAAAAAGGAAAGTTATAGTGTTATCCTCTAGTGATGATTCCTACAAAGGGGAGGATGCACCTACTGAGCCAGTTAATTTGAGTGATAAAGGCCCCCAAGAAGGTTCTTATAGGACAAAGGAGGTATCTGAGGCGCTTATAGGTTTAAAGAAGCAACCTACTTTTGATGTTTCTATGGTTACTCCTACAAAGCTATCCTTCACAGAGATGATGATGCAAGTGAGTGAAATTTCAGCCGCCGACAAAGGTACTTCACACGCTGACACGTCTGTTTCAGCCGTTGACAAAACTCCTGTTTTATTTGGTGCATCCCAACCACCTTTCATGATCAAAGAGGCTTCCACTCAGGTAACAACCACTTTTCCCTCTATTGATCCATTGGATAAGGGTATAGCAGTTTTAATAGAAGAAAAAGTTCCCAAGGATGCAGCTCAACTTAAGGTTGATGCTATGGTTTGTTGATCCGAAAATCAGATCTTAAACCGTAGCTTGTTTAAGGGTTATAGTAGAAAGAACAAATTCAAACTACTACAAAAGAAACTTTGCAATACACATAGTAACTAAACAATATGCGGAAAGTAATGTTTAGCACAAGAACAAGTATTGAATCAAACGTTTAAGCTTTAATATATTAATAAGATACGAATACCCAAAGGTGGTTAATAAGTGTGAAAACACTTATCCTTTTACCACTTATTTCTAATAACAAGACCAAAACGTGTATTTAATGTCGCAAAAGGTGGAATTATGCATGGTTTGTGTTTTTATTGTGTTTTAGGACAAAAATATGAAAAAGGAAGAAAACACGGGCTTTCACGGGATTTTATCGAAGAAAAAGCCAAAAGACGAAGTCAAAAGATCAAGAGTGCAAGAAGAACAGAAGTCAAAGGCCTATTCTAAAGATTTATCGAAGAAAAAGTCTAAAGACGGAAGTTTAACGAAGTGGAAGAACCAAGTCTACTAAAAGAAGAAAATTAGAAGACGAGTTTAAGTTACCATTCGACTAATCCCGAGACAAAGTCGAGAAAGACGAGTTATTTAAAAGACGAGAAGACAAGAAGAAAAGAGAGAAGAAAACAACACCTTTCCTTTCCCCTATATATGGTCTCCTAAACATGTCATTAGGGGCTAGTCTTTAATTTTTAGTTAGTTTTATTTTAGTGTGTGTTTTATGTAGAATCTTGATAACTTATGAATCTATGAAGTGGGTTGAAGATTTCTAGAGAGAGAAACTAGAGAGAGAAAGTGAGAGAGAAACTATGTGTTTATTTCATGCAAATGAGAAAAGTGAAAATCAACAACCAACCCCTTTCCATGGTGGAAAGGGGTATTTATATCCAAGGCCTCATTTGGGCTTGGGCCGACCCATGACAAGCCCATGGGTCGGTTTCTTACTTAACTTAATAAGTAACACTAACTACGAGCTATTACAACATTAATAATATTGTGGAGTGACCGACACTTCTAATATACGTAAAAACGTATTTCTAACAATCTCCCCCTAAGGGAGGTCACTCCACGTTACAATGTTCTAAACCTAGCATACTATACTAAGTCTTCGTTCTTCAGCTCGTAGTCTTTTCTTCTTTCTTTTTGTTGTGAATATTTTGATTTGATGTTTTAGGCTTTGGCTTGAGAGCATTGTTCTTTTGGCCTTTCACGTGCGATCTTTGCCTTATTGTGAAACTTTCCTCCTCGTGACTCCATGTTCCACACACTTATGTCTTTTTGTTAAATTCTCGAAAGCTTTAGAGTTTGGTACAGCGGAAGACTTCATTTTTCACTTTCTTGAATTTTGCTGAACTTTGATGCAGAAAAACATAAGCATGTGGGAACGACTTCTCCAGGTACACCGCAACGCCACCGTCTTTAACTGGTACACAGCAACGCCACCGTCTTCAACAGGTACACAGCAACGCCACCGTCTTTAACAGGTACACAGCAACGACACGAATAAAATGGCTTTGACATTTTATTCTAATTCGGTAGCATTTTACCTCCGGTCGGTGAAGACCGTTGGACGATATTAGATATCGTACCCGTGACGGATAGTTTCAATTAAGTAACTTCCTGACAGGATTTCGCGGGTAAACCCGTTCTCTTTATTCGACCGTCCAAAGCTGACTGCGAACATAAAGAGTGAATCACTTGGATAAATTATCCTTGTGATTTGAAGCCGTCAATTCATGAAACCTGGAACAAATGAATTTCAATTAAGATTTTCACCATCGTTGCTTTCCAGTTGTCACGAGCTCAATTCATAAAGAATCTTGCACGTCACCTACCAAGTGCTGTTTGATGTTAACACTAGAAGGATTTCCACTCGTCACTGTGATCAATAAAGAGTCACTCTGAGTGTTCTGGCAAGATCATATGATAATGCGTAGAGGCCTGGAACGAGTTTAAGTTCAATTAAGAATTAAACCACTGTTTCTTTCCAGTTTTTCACAAGATTGGTTCTAAAAGAACCGCACGTGTAACCTACAATGAGCTTGTTTGATGTTGGCTCAAGCAGGATTTCCATCTTCATTGTAATACTTGCGTATTACTCGGATGTTCTGGCAATATTACAGGAATACTGCGTAGGACTCATGAAAATCTCTTACTTTTCACAGTGTGTGAGAAAGCAAGGAATAAATGGGAAGTGTCCTAATGAGACTTTTGATGATCTCTTGGCTCTAGACTCGATAGTGCATTTTGATTTAGTGAGCGATGGCTGGAGAGGAGTGCCACCTTTCCAATACCAGTCTATTCAGAGTGAATAAACCAATATATAACGTGTTGATCTCCGTGTGATTAAAACAAATACCTTTTGAGAGATATTTGAGTTAGCTGGGAAGGGTTGTGCATTGCATCACTGGGTCCATGATGTCTTTCTTCAATATCGAGAATCATTAACAAAAATGACCTCAATAGCATATGTATTGACCCGGTTTCTGCCTAAAGTTGTAAGGAGGGATTCTTTCTTTACACCCTTTATCTTTACAATTCTTTTTCATTCTTCAACCCCTTCAATGCTTACCAATACGTCATAACTAGCACCTTGTTGTGATTGTTCCAGTGCTAGCTTAAGTACTTGGTCGGCATTCAGCTACGTTCACAATCTTTCTCCAACTTTCCTAGGACTTCTAATTCTATCTAGGGAATTGTCCTTGGGAAGATTCCATCGGCTCTGATGAATCATTGTACTAAACCTATTCCTACCACCCTTTTGTCACCACATTCGTCGTGAATTAAGCGTGTTTTGGGAAAGTATAGCCACCATGAAAAATCATTGAAAATCACGTAAGGTACTTGTGATATTGAAATCAAAAGTTTTGTACCTTGAGTGTTTTGTTCATCAAAAACGCTCCCCCTTAACACGTGCTTTACACATATTAAGTTGGATAATCGTTAAGTCTTTTTCATCTTTTAGCCAAGTATCATTTAAATCTCCTTAATCCCATTTTTCTCCCCTTATCCAAAATGTTAACCATTAATATTTGGGATATTGAATGGATTAACCGGTCTTTGGGTAAAAATGAAATCGATGTTTGGCCATAGAACATGTTAATGCTCCCCCTTAAATTAATAAGGGATAGTTGTAGTGCTTTAGTATGATATATTTTGAAAGATTTAGAATCTCGTGAGAAATTCTTGAAAAATTATCATACCTTAACACTACATCAAGCCATTAAAGCACAATATTCACAAATTTACATATTCACAATTAAAACCAATATAAAGTGTACCTGAAATGTACGACCCATTAGATGGATCGTTGCAGTAACTTGTGGTGCACTAAATATGGTGTACCACCAACGAATCTTTCCAAGCTCCTCATCAATCTATGTTCACGGAGCTTTTGATCAATCTTCTTGATCACATACTTCGCCATTTGCTGATAACCCTGATGTCAATCCTTAGTCATCTCTGGTAAAGTCCCACCCGAGTTAAGATGCTCCAACTTTCCTCTGACGTATAGAAGAGTCCCATCACTGTACTTATAAAGCTCACCCACCCTCATAAACTTCATTATCCCTCGACTGTTCAAGTAGAAAATCCCACAATTCGGAACAAAAATGCCGGTAAAGGGACATCTATTGACATGTTGAGGTAGAACTTGATTCACTGGACGGGTTAGGTTAAGCTTCCTTTGGTAGCTTTCGACTCCCAATTGAAGATCTTCAACTCGTTTCTTGATAACAACGCTTCGTGTGAACATACGAAGTGCTGTATTCAAAGCAATGATGTCTTCACGAGCAATATGGGTGAGTTGATCCCGGGTCATCATAAGCAACATGTCTTCGATATCCTCAAGGAGAATGATAGAAAAATCTCCCTGCTGGATTTTGTATTCTCTGTCATCCTCCCTTTTTAGACGAATCTCCGTCACATGATAATAGCCATTCTTGGCTTCAGTTTTCAGCCCTAAAATGCTGGAGATGCGAATATCGGATCTAACCTTGCTTCCTGAATTGGCTAAGCAGCAACCCCTGTACGCCCTTCGGACTCGTTCGTCCCAATGAGATGCACCTATAACAGCATCCATATCATAATTACGAGTTACCCTTGGGACCCAGAGTCGGTTTACCTTTTCCTCTATCCAGGGTATTGTCCCCCAGTTGGCAGCTTTCAGCAAGGTCAGGGAGGTTGCGTACTTTGATGAACCCTTGAGGAGATACTCAAGATCATAGGTGACGAAGAAGTCGAGAGCGATCTGATTATCTTGAGAAGGATCAAGTGGAGGTGGAGCTCTTTCTGATTCATGGAGGCCTGGCCTTTGAACGGTTTTAAGAGCTTTCAGGACCTCGTCAGCATAATACTCGAACTCCATTCGGGTTAACCTGGTTTTGGCGCGAATTCTCTTATCCTTTAGCGCTCTCTTTACCAACGACGGAGTGACCGAAGATTTATACTCATGAGCCAGAAATGCGCACAAGTCAATCGGACTACGGATACGGAGATATAGAACATCTCTGTCAGCGTCGGTGATTGGATCATATTGAGCCGCTGCCGTGATCCAAGCTTGTTGCGGTGCAGTCTCGTCAATCTCCAATGTGTCTGCCCAGTCCCGTGTGCTTGACTCAGGAATAGTAGATTGTGGTTCTTGTTGTAGAGGAGTAGAGACATGAACACGTGCTGGTTCTGATTCAGGCATCTCGGTGGTGTCATGAACAGGCGAGTGTTGTGCAGCTTCAGGTTCAGTTACCGACTCTGCAATCACAGGAGCAACAACAGAACTAACAGGGTTAGTGGTAACAGGTATAGACACATGAATAGATGTACCGGGAATCGATGACGCTGTAGTAGCATTCACATCGTGGCGCCACTTGGATCGTCTTGATTCCGTTGAGGTGGATTGTTCCTTCTGCGCAGCATCTCTCTTAGACTTGGTTCCAGACTTAGAAGGTTTCTTTGTGCTGGCAGCCTTATCCCCTGTTTCCGGCTATTTACCACCATCATCCTTATCGCTATCTTCGTTGCTTCCCTTAGCACTCTCCTCATTCCCATCACCACCATCATCACCATCATCATCATCATCATCATCATCATCATCATCCTCATCATCATCACCATCATCATCCTCTTCTTCTTCTTCTTCTCCTCCTTCTTCTTCTTCTTCTTCCTCTTCTTCTTCACCAGTACCCTCTTCCTGTTCACTATCATCTTTTTCCTCCTCAGGCAAAATGTGGTAAGGTACCACACTTCCAAACATTTTGAACAGCCGATCATCCTCCATAATAGCATCGTTTAGTGACTTGTAGAGTGCCCGTTGAACTTTAGACTTATCAAAAGATCCAACTTCCCTCATACGAGCTTTAAGGATCTTCTTTAACTCAAAATCCGTCAAGTCATATGCAATTTTGTAGGCGGATTGAGAAGGATTGGATGACTTGATCATCAAGTTATCAGCCGCGAGTGTCTTCAACTCATCACGTAGTTTTGGCATAGGGGATTCAACGGATTATTTCACTCTCTCCTCAATAGAAGCTTCAAGAGTTTCTTTCTGCTCCTTGTAGTTATCCTTAATAGCTCGAAGTCTCGTAAGTCGTGCTTCATACCTATCAGCTTCAGCCTTTTTGACCTGAGCAAGTTCTTCTGCATGAGCTTTACGTGTCAACTCCATCTCTGCAGTGAACTTGGCTAGCATCTCTTATTGGGCTTTCTTGGATGCTTCTTCACTTTGAATTCGTCTATGTAGCTCTTGGAGAAGTTCATCCATCTCTCTTTTTTGATTATCCGTATGTTTATCCAACATTTCTGCCATTACAAATACAGCCATTGAAGATGTTGCAGAGCTACTCTGGGTTGGTTGAAGAGGCTCGGTTGTGACCACAGTACCAAGGATGGGAGTTATTGGTGGTGGAATGAATGGTGTTGAAACCGGTCGGGTTGGTAAGGGTTGTATTGGTGGAGGTTGAGTTACTAAAGGTTGAGTAGGTACCATGATTGTAGGAGCACCGGACTCCTTTTCAACACTTGCTGAAACAGGGATGGATGTCTCCTTCGAAGTAGAATACCGTTCAGGTGATCCAAACTCATAAACATCCTCTGGCTCCTCGTACTCTTCTTCAATATTCATCTGAGCACCCGAACCACTACCGCCCGTATCTTTCCTACTCCTTTCAATAGCTATCTTCATTAATTTCTTCTCAGCTTTGTCAAGAGTAGGATCATCAACATTTTCTTCGTCGCGGAGAACTAACTCATCAGCCAAACCCTTTCCCTTCTTAGCGACGGTCTTTGTCTTTTTGGCTTTGGGTTCAGGTAAAGCTGTTTGCTTGCGTTTACCTTTGCTCTTAACCGTGGTAGATGAGTCTTCACCTGCTTGAATGCTTGCTCGTTGATTCTCAATTTCTTGTAGCAAGTTCTTGTAATCAGCAGATGCGATAATCTCATTTGTCAGGAGATGACTGGGAATAGGACCAGGGATAATAATATTGGAATGAGTTTCTTGCCTTAAGTCCACCAAATCATCAGCATCCATTGTGTGGTGACGGCTACCTGCACGCTTATCAATAGATGCATCGTTTTCCATAAAGTAATGTATGATCAGCTTAATGAACCTAGGGTACTGGTAACCTTTAACCTTACCCTTCGTGTTTGTGAAGAGTTGAAAAGTAAACTCTTCCCACAGCAATGATGCATAATCAATACCCATACCTTTGAACATACCATAAAACATCTTGATGATTGGCGGACAAACAACATCAAACCCAGTTGTTTTGGGTGTGAGACATCGGCTGAGAATACCAAAAATTGCTCTCCAGGGTTGACCCACTTTGGCTGTGGTAAACTCGGACACTATCCGTATGTCTGCACATCCAATGTCAGTGAACATCTCCATGAGCTGGTTCTTGGTAGGGTTTGTTGAGTATGATAAACCTTTGGGTGCCTCCCGAAAACCAAAGATCTTACGAAAGTCTGACACTGTGAGAGTTTGTTGCTTGTTGTCCAAGAGGAATGTGATCTTATTGGACGTCTTCTCCTTGGTTGCCCAAAATTCGTACATGTAGTCGTAGGGTACCGAAGCACTTTTCCTTAGCGCATTCTTGAAGCGAGAATTGTCAAGAATGGCTGAACCTACCTTGAATCCATTGTGAGTAGAATGAGAGACCTCCTTCAACCGGTAGTTGTTTGGAATAAACTTGAGGGTTTTAGCCTCGGCAATGGCTGCTGCTCTAGATTCTTGTATTTGTTGCACGGTTGGGTTAGTCATTGTTTCTGCTTAAGAATAAAAACACAAAAGTTGATACATACAGAAATAGATATCATGATGAGTTTATACCTAAGCATTATACAAAAGACATAATCCCTTAGACTGTTAAGACACTCAAACAACCTTCATTAAAATAAACACTTAATCACCCTATTCGGAAAAAAACAGCCTATGCGGAATAAACATGCCTGCCCGGAATATTCATTTTATGCGGAATATTCAGCCTACCCGGAATAGTCATTCTATGCGGAATATTCTGTCTACCCGGAATAATTATCCTATGCGGAATAATCACTCTTACCCAGAATAATCTTCCTATGCGGAATAGTAAGCTTATCCGGAATAATTATCCTATGCGGAATAGATGTCTACCCGGAATAATTCTTCTACGTGGAATAAATGTCTACCCAGAATAAAATGTCTACCCGGAATAAAACATTCTATGCGGAATAAATGTCTATCCGGAATAAATTCTTCTATGCGGAATAAATGTCTACCCGGAATAAAACATCTACCCGGAATAAACATCCTATGCGGAATAAATGTCTACCCGGAATAATTCTTCTATGCGGAATAAATGTCTACTCGGAATAAACCTTTACCCGGAATAATTATTCTATGCGGAATAAAACATCTACCCGGAATAATTTCTTCTATGCGGAATAAACCATCTACCCGGAATAACTTCTTCTATGTGGAATGTTTTTGGCTGTTTATTCGGAGTGACTTAAAAACACCTAATGATCTTTCAATTAAGCGCGAGTGTTTGTTTTAAGCGTTCTACATGCCATCTATCTTGGTTTTGTTCAATTCCGAGTGAAACCCAGGCAAAACCCCCAAATCACATAACCCTAATTAAGCAGAAACCCTAGTTTGATTTATCTTAATTAAAATGAGTTAATTGATTTGATTTAAAGGGAAAATTCCACAAATTAACTGACGATTATACCTTAAGAGTGAATGAGAAAGATTATCTTGAGTAAAACAGAGATGTTTGATAGCTTCAAGTGTGTGTTTGAGTGTTTGTTAATGGCGGGGAAGAAAACAGAAGGAAGAAAGAAAGTGAAACGGAGGGGGCTATTTGACTTGGGTCAAATTTTAATAAGTTTGACTCATTGTCATTTTTCACCCCTCATCTTTTCCTTTTCTTTTTAATCATAATTCTTTGCTTTTCTTTTTGTTTCAAGTTGTTAAATTCCCGAATCTTAGTTACTTTAACCTATTTAACAAACACAAAGCTTAACTATTCATGACAAGCTTACAAACAACTACAGGACGAAGCCAAAGTAGTCCAACCATTAAGCATTAATCATTAAGCATCACAACCTATTAGCAAATCTCAAGATCTTAAAGAAATTCCTATCACATTGAACGAGCACAAGTTGTATTCTAAAGCAAGACCACTCATAACCCATTTAGCCAATTAATTTTCTACAAACACTTTTGAAAGATCGTTTTGATGACAAAGATGATTTAACATTTTCTCCCCCTTAAACGATGACCCGTTTTCTATTTAAAGAGCTGTAGTCATTGTTTAAAGAGTCAAATATTGATGAAAACATTTCCAATTAGTATCTTGAAAAGATTGATTCGTGGTGGCAATAAGATTTCTCTTATTTTGACAAATTAATGCACTGAGACGTACACTAACTCGTGTTAGACCAAGTTGTAAAGTAAACTTGATCCCTTTGCATGATTTGGCTTGTAAATCATGCCCGAGAAAATTAATTCCCGTTGTGAGTCAACGTTTTCCAAGGAAATACGTGACTTTAATATGAAAACCGGGTTGCAGTCTGAAATAACTACAAGCCATTTTGGGCATGTTTTAAAAAAGTACAACTTTTATACGGACTCTATTTATGGCGCCGTGTCAATATTGATCGACATTTCTAAAGCCGTAAATATTACCGTACTAAAAGACATGCCCGATTTAAAAACAAAAAATATTTTTGGTTTTTCTTGATTTTATATTTTTTATGGTTTTTGTAGGTTTTATATTTTTTATGGTTTTTCTTGGTTTTATATTTTTGTATTTTTCTTTTGTGGTTTATATATTTACTATAATATACATGATCACGAACAAAGGATACGCCTGAATAGTTTACCACCACTATTCAGCTGATTCTTCTTCCAATTCTTTGAGAGTCGCTGGAGTGAATGATTTCATACCAAGCTTGTCGATCAAAACTCGATTCGTCCTCGATCTAAGGCTTTGGTGAACATATCTGCCAGCTGATACTCAGTAGTGACAAAATACAGCTCGATCACTCCGTTCTCCACCTGCTCTTTAATGAAATGGTAGCGAATGTCTATGTGCTTGGCCCGGGAGTGTTGAACATAGTTGCAGCAAAGGGCAATGGCGCTCTTGTTGTCACAATACATCGGGATTTTGTTGAAACCCAAACCGTAGTCAGTTAATTGTGATCTCATCCAAAGGACTTGAGCACAACAACCGGACATGGCGATGTATTCAGCCTCCGTGCTAGAAATTGCAGCGCTTTTCTGCCTTTTTGAAGACCAACTGATCAATCTGTCTCCAAGGAGTTGCACAGATCCAGAAGTGCTACGCCTCGTGTCTTGACATCCAGCATGATCGGCATCTGCGTATGATATTAAAGCAATAGAGGAATCTTTCGGATACCATAGACCACGATGAAGTGTTCCTTTTAGATACCGAAAGATCCTTTTAACAACATGTAGGTGCTTTTCAGTAGGCCGAGCCTGATACCGGGCACACATGCATACAGCAAATTGCAAATCAGGCCTGCTAGCAGTCAGATAGAGAAGGGTGCCGATCATCCCACGGTAAAGTTTTGGATCGACAATAGTCCCATTCCTATCTTCATCTAACTTAGATTTCTCCACCATTGGAGTGTCCACGGGGTCACAATTATCAAAGTTATATTTATTTAAAGATTCTAGAGCATATTTGGATTGATTAATAAAGATGCCTCTGGGATTCTGAGAAATTTGTAATCCTAAGAAAAATGAAAATTTTCCCATCATTGACATCTGAAAGCGTGTGGACATTATCTTCTCAAAGCGATTTGACAATTCTATGTTAGTGGCAGCAAATATTATATCATCAACATAAATTTGTACCAGAATCATGTCGTTGTCCTCCTTGAGAGTGAATAGAGTGGGGTCCACCTTGCCTTTGGAGAAGCCTTCCGAGATGAGATATGTTGAAGGAGATCATACCACGCGCGTGGAGCTTGTTTCAACCCATAGAGAGCCTTCTTAAGCTTGTACACATGATTAGGAAACTCTGTACTAACGAACCCATCCGGCTGACTAACATAGACTTCTTCCCTTAGTTCACCGTTCAAAAATGCCGTCTTGACATCCATTTGATAGACGATCATATTCATATGAGCAGCATACGCAAGGAATAGTCTAATAGCCTCCAATCTTGCAACAGGAGCAAAAGATTCTTCAAAGTCTATACCCAAGGCTTGTTTATATCCTCTAGCGACCAATCTAGCCTTATTCTTCAATACTGCACCCATCTCATCAAGTTTAACCTTATAAACCGACAACAAAGTAAGGATGTTAACCTTGTCAGGGAGAGGAACTAATTCCCATACTTCAAGTCTTTGGAATTCATTTAGTTCCTCCTGCATGGCTTCAATCCAAGATGATTGAGTCATAGCCTGCTGCCAATTTTTAGGTTCAACTTCAGAGAGAAATGCATCAAAGTAGCAATAGAGTGCACTCTCTTGTAATTGATGGTGTGTAGAGACTGGTCAATCTAGATCTCTAATGACATTCCTAATTGGGTGATCTTTTGTCCATTTGGTGCTATGATTTTCAATCCTAGGTGGTCTGGAGTGAACAATAGAAGGAGCTTCTTCTGAGGTAGACGCGGCTGAAGGGTTTTCAGGTATCGCTACACCAAAGAAAGGAAGCTCTTGTAGATGAGCATATTCCAAATCGTGATCAATAGAATCCTCTTCCACATCATTAGGCACAAGTAAGAGTGACGATTCAGGTTTAGTTTGAGAATCACTTGGTAAGGGTGCATCCGGTTCAATGTTAAATGAAGATGCATTTGATAAAGCTTCATTAGCAGGAGCAACAACTTCAGGGATTGGAGCTATCACTACAGGTGCTGGAACTTCATCATTTGGGGGATCAAAGAATTCGTCAAACAACGGTTGAAACAGTTTATCCCACTCGGGCCTTGTAGGTGGTAAAAATGATGTAGAAGTAGGATTATTGGGAACTAATCCGGAACTAATAGCACCGGTTCCCATCTCATGAAGCGCCGGTTCAGAGCTGCGTTGCTCAGAAGCCATCGCTGTCAGCTCATCGAAATCTGCGTCCATAGTTTCTACAATCTTACCAAGACGACGGTTGTAAATTCGGTATGCTTTCTTGGAGGGTGAGTAACCAATGAAAATACCTATATCGGCTTTCGGTTGAAGCTTGCCCAAGTTCTCACTATTAATGTTTGGATAACAAAGAGCACCAAACACATGAAAGAATGAAACATCGGGTTTACGATCATGTAGAAGCTCTTAAGGTGTTTTTCCATGGCGTTTCCGAATGATAGAACGGTTTTGGGTGAAACATGCAGTAGATATAGCTTCTGCCCACAAGAACAATGGAGCGTTCGCATAAATCCGCATAGTCCTAGCAGCTTCCATAAGCGTACGATTCCGTCTTTCAACGACACCGTTTTGTTGTGGAGTACGTGCGGCGGATGTTTCATGAGAGATACCAACTCCTTCATAGTAATCACGAAGAGTCTGGTTGACGAACTCTGTTCCATTGTCTGTACGGATACGTCGGACAGTAGTATTTAAACGTACCTGAATAAATTTCAGAAAAGTGATGATAGCCTTCGGTGCTTCATCCTTTGTACGTAAAAATCTTACCCATGTAAACCTGGAGAAATCATCCACAATAACGAGAATGAATTTCTTACCGCTCACACTTTCAGTTCTCATTGGCCCACAAAGATCCATATGCAAAAGATGAAGTTTTTCTTGATTGGTGTCTTCAGCTTTGGGCTTGTATGATTTCTTGGTACTTTTCCCCCTTGAACAGGCGGAACATAAATGGTCCTTGTGAAATTTGAGCTTTGGAAGACCACGAACTAATTCGTTTTTAGCCAGATGATTAATAGCATCAAAGTTGAGATGAGATAATCTGCGATGCCATAACCAAGACTTGGTCTTAGATGCTTTAGAGAGAAGACATACTGGAGAGGCGGCCAACATGTCTTGTAGGGACAACGTATAAAGATTTGCACCACGAGAACCCTTCAACAAGTCTTTTCCTTCCAAGTTGCGGATGAAACAAGTATGTTGTCGAAAAGCAACCTCTAGGTTGGAATCACAAAACTGTCCTACTGAAAATAAATTATGACCAAGACCTTCTACATAGTATACCCTTGAAATCGTAACGTTTCCAATCTGATATTCACCATACCCCATTATCTTCGCAATATGATCATTACCGAATTTAACCGTTCCAAGAAACTTGCTGACGAAATTTCGGAGCATCGAGCGATCTCCGGTCATATGCTTTGAACAACCGGAGTCCAAATACCAGGGGATGATTTGGACCACCTGAAAATATCACCAGACGAGGACAATGTAGAGGTATCGCAATCTGAATGTTCCTTGTTATTAGCAGGTACAGATTTAATAATCTTAGATTTGCTAACTTTAGGTTTCTTAGATTTCCTAGCCTTCTTCTTCCTAGTTGGTGGTGTAGATTCTAGTTGGCTTAAATCCTGTGGTATTTCTTCACTGATAGGCATTATAGTGGGGACTGACCTAATTAAAGGGCGCTGTTTCCATACTTTAGTGCTAGTGTGCCTAATTAAAGGACGCTCAGACCTAACCTCAATGGATGCATTCCTAGTTAAAGGGCACATTTTTCCATCTAATGTAAAGGTCCTACCAGTGGGACGCCATTGCCATCCAACTTGGGCACGAGTTCTACCAGTTGGCTTCCATTCAAGATTATTCCTAATGACATTCATTTCATTCACATGATCAATAAGACACAAATCATGACGTTGGGAAAACATACATTCATTACAATTCCAACAATTCAAATTAGAATTCACGAATGGTTTAGGCTTCTGCACAGGCGCAGAGCTTTTAGTCTTAACATGATTGTTTTTATTTAAAACTGAACTAACATTCCTATGGTGAGCTTCTACTTTCTTCTTGTTGGTACTACTAGTGGAGGGCTTGATCTTATCTTTCTTGAGTGGCGATCCTTTAGCCTTAGTAGTCTCTTTTAATCCTGTAGAAGGCAAAGTGGGAACATTAGCAACAGATTTTAAAGGTGCCTTACTTGATGGTGCCAATGACGGTTTTTCTCCTGGAGTCTTATTGAATGGAGTTACAGCAATGGGTCGATTAGTGAGTAGTGCAGAACCTGGTTTACCTATGTATTTCAAATATGCTAAGCAATATTGAACTCGCTTAATGTATTCATGAGCTGAGTAATAGTAGCTACTTGAGGGATCTAAGGCATAAAGATCGTCTAAAATATCCCTAACAAGATCTACATGCTTAATTGCATTCCTCATATAATCATCGTAGGTAACCGGGTTTTTCTTATGGAGCGGGTTCTTATAAAGCACTACTGACTTGGTTGTTGGAGCACTAGTGGACGGTGCAGAGTCGGTAGCTAAGTTATCAACAACTTCTTGTCGGGTGAGAAGAAGTGTCTCCTTTAACTAGGCCAAAACCATGTTTTTGTCAATGAGCAGGATGTTTAAGTCAGAGATTTCCTCACACTTTTGGTTCAGTTGTTCAACATAAGATTGTTGTTGTGCTGCATTAAAAGCTAAGCGTTCTTCTATTGAACCATAAAGTGCGGATAATCCCTGTCTTGCCCGATCCATCTCCCCTAGAATAGACGACAGTCTAATTTCTAAGTCCTGGTTTTTAGACTCTGCAGCCTCTAGTTCCAATTTTAGTGTTTCATTTGATGACACATCTCTCTTCAATCTCATAATCTCTTCCTCTAATGCCTTAACTATTGCAATCATCTTGTCACTCGTCTCAACACCATTTTTACAACCATTTGATATCAAAAGATCCTCATTTTGAGTTTGTTGTTGTAATTCTAAAGATATACAATGTTGTTCGAGTTGATTAAAGCGTTTTGAAAGTAAATTGTAAGAATCTTGTATTTAAAAATTCAGCGTTAGATTCGTGACAAGAATGATTATCTACCTCATTTACAGTATCAGCAACATTTACAAAGAGATCACACACATCAGAACAAATATTCACATCATCACATTTAATCATAGCGGATGTAAGCTCATTCGAATAATTAACATTTACAGTAGTAAGCACATCACACGAGATTACTTCGGACAAGAATCGGTCATATTCGGATAAAATCTTTTCCTTTTCAATTAGTTGTAGTTCGTAAGCGGTGTCCATTTCATAAAACACTTTTTGAACTTCTCCAATTTCAAATTCAAGATTTTCCTTAAGAGATGCAAAACTTCCTTTTAGACTTTCGACAAATGGATTGATCTCATTTTTAAACACCTCGTACATGTGTTCGAAAGCCCAATCTCCGGCGTTTAGACCATTTGAAGTCATACATTCCAATATGACCTTGTCAAAATTAGTAAAGTATTGATTAATCTCTTGCAAGTTTAACCATACAGTGCTAACAGGTGGAAGATCCTTTGGAATTTCCTTAGGACCTTCCATGTTGACAAGTGTAGGAAATGTACTAGGGTTTTCTTCATTTAACATGTAGGTTGGTGCTGTAATGAGATCTTTGTCCATATGGAAGCGAATTCTAAAATCCGTTTTAGCAAGCTCCTGATTCATTTTAAAATAATCACAATTGAGATATTTTGCAAAATTGTATGACCGATTCTCATCAACTAGATCCTTATTGGTGCGATCATCGAAAATAACAATCGGGTCTAAGACCAAACCTAATTGGGTTGCATTATAAAGTCTTGGACTATGGCTTAAAGCTTGTTTTGCATACCGTGGGTTAGGGGGAAGGCCTTTTTGACGTGATAAGTTAAATTGTCTAAACGAAGTATCAAATAAGTGCACTAGGTTAGAAGCAGCGTATTGTCTTAAAAGCAAGTAATCTAGACTTCTAATCTTATTAGCAGCATTAATCTCCATTTCATTCTTCTTAGACTCGAGTAATTCAAAATCCGTTTGAAGTTTTTGAAAATTAGTGACCACTAACTCCTTTTCTTTAAGTTCATTAGAAAGATTTGCTCTTAAGTTTTCAATTTCTTGCAAATGATCCATTTGTTTGTTTCGAAAATGATCATATTCGGGATTTGTTAGAACACTAGAAGAAGGCACTAATTCTAAAGTGTGAACTTTCTCGTTGCTTAAGGCAAGCTCATCAGACAAATTCTTATTCTTAGCTAGGGTTTCTAAGAGAGCAGCATTCATTTGGCTAAGTAATGTAGCAGGAACCATGACCAAATCTTGTTGAGCAGGAGTATGCCTATGCGAAATGGCTCCCGGTTGTGATTCACTCAAAGTCTGGGGACTCACATTGACATTACTATCATTGATTGTCTCCTCATTTGAAAGACTCACCACTGAAGATTCATTCGAATCAGCACGCTCTTGCACAACTTGATGTGGTTGAATACTAGCATCAGTGGTATTATCAGTGGTATTAATAAGTACCTCAGATCTCTTTTCTGGCCCTAAGCTGGAGATAGTTGCCATAAGAGCTGCCTTTGCAGATTGAAATTCATCACAGTCTGAGTCATACGCATCAAGATCATCTGCTTGGTATGCTGCATTTTGTGTGGTGACAACGTCTTGTTCAGCAATCCCTGGATCAGCAAGAAATGCAAGCTCCTCTTCATCAAGTTCCCTTCCTTGTGCCTGAGCATTCACCAGATAAATCTTCTCTGCAAACCATTGACCATCCCTTCTCCTCTTGGGTTTCTTGCAATCCCTGGACATGTGACCTTCTTCCTTGCAGTTGTAGCATGTAATCATTCTCAACTTGCCTGTGGAATTAGCCCGTGGAGGAGTGTTGACCATTGGAGCAGGATTGACCGTGCGAGCATTGGTAGTTGATGTAGTAGGTCTCCCCTGATAAGGTTGAATAGGTTGAACCATTACCCTGTCATTCTCAATAGTAGCTTGTTGGCGAGAATTGGATGAATTCCTCAACTGATTGTTAGTAGGAGCTGATCCCCTAAATCCTCGTTTGCTTGATGTCCTTGTGAGATAAGCAGACATAGTGGTTAACACTTCAACTGGGTCAGTTCCTTGTTTGAACACAGGAATGGGGACTTCATCATCATCACAATACATTGCTTGGTCTTGATGAGTTGCATAATCACTAGAAGGAATACCCATGTGGTCAGGGTAGCTTGTTGGATATGCTGCATTCTGTTGATAATAAGAATATGAAGACTGAGCATAAGGTGCAATGCTTGCTGGGTGAGGTTGTGTAGTATATTGTGATAAAGGTGCATTAAACCGATATTGTTGCTGATGTGAGGTGGGTGGTTGCGGTAGAATCGAGTATTGGGGGAAGGTTGGTGTCATGTAAGGTGATGGATGATAGGCTTGATGTCACAGAATATAAGGAGTGTTGTTGTGTGACAAGATTGGTTGATTCGCCATCAAAGCTAAAGAATCAGGGTACATACCTCGAGGCGAACGGTGCATTATCACATGTTTCTCATGCTGCTGAAGAAAAGCATAGAGTTGATCCAAATTGCACTTATGCAAATCCCTGGTTAACTTAACATCGGTAATATACTCACCCCATTCAGCTTGAGGTAAAGTATTCAAAAATTTGGTGTTAACCTGGAATGGAGCAATCACGAGATTGTATACATTCAGATCATTCATGAGAGTAGTGAATCTGAAGTAATAGTCGTGAAGCGTTTCCCCTGGGTTGTACGTGAATCTATCAAACAGATCATACAACTGACATTCCCTTTCCTGTTTGGTAAGAGACGTACCTTGTAGCAACACCTTTAGACGTTCCCATAAATCCTTTGCCACCGTATACTGACTTACCATTCGATAGATGTCATGTGGAAGAGCTTGGAGAATGGTTTGAAGAGCCTTTTCGTCTGCATCGGCAACAAGTTGTTGAGCTGGTGTAAGTTCTTCAAACTCCCTTGGTCGAATCACATTGTTAACCACAATGGTACCATAGTCAAGTGGACCATTTAAAATTGACTTAACCATAAGCCTCCCATATACCGGTTTTCCCTTAAGGTAAGACATCATCCGGCCTTGCCATGCTTCAAAAACTTCTTTGATGAGCATTGGAGGGCGATTATCCGTTCCCGTAATGACGGAAATATCCGTAAGTGATGTCATCTGAGGCATTACTGAATTCGGATTCAAATTTGATCACTTCAAAGAGACAAAGATTATCAGTTGATCGAGCAGTGAAGTAAGGTTATGAATTGTGTTGTGTTGTTGAAGTAAAGAGTGTAAGAAGCCAAGATTAAATCCACTAAAAATCGTCTAAAAACCCCTATTCGGAATAATACTCTATCCGGAATAATACCCTATTCGGAATCCAACCCTATTCGGAATACTACCCCTATTCGGAATATAACCCTATTCGGAATATAGTCCTATACGGAATACTACCCTATTCGGAATAATACCCTACTCGGAATAATATCCTACTCGGAATAAACCCCTATTCGGAATAATACACTATCCGGAATAATACACTATCCGGAATAATCCCTTACTCGGAATAAACCTTATGCGGAATGATCACCTATCCGGAATGAGATACTATTCGGAATGTTTGGCTACACGGAATATTTTGGCTATTCGGAATATGTTGGCTATTCGGAATATTTGGCAATTCTGAATATTTGGCTATGCTGAATATTTGGCTATGCTGAATATTTGGCTATGCTGAATATTTTGGCAATTCGGAAAAATCCTGGAAAACACTTCGAGACCAAAAAAGCAAGCTTTGAACGATTTTAAACCCGATTTTTGATCAAAAACCACAAAAAGTTTTGTGATTTCTACCAAAATAAGCTAAGCCCAACACTTATCTACTAATCCCAACAACAAAAACACCAAAAATTTCAAGATTCAAGGTTGATTTTTCTAAAAAATCACTAATACCCTTAAGAACTAAAAAACAACACTAATCTTTACCTTAAATCACCCCATGGCTCTTGATACCAAATGTAGAATCTTGATAACCTATGAATCTATGAAGTGGGTTGAAAATTTCTAGAGAGAGAAACTAGAGAGAGAAAGTGAGAGAGAAACTATGTGTTTATTTCATTCAAATGAGAAAAGTGAAAATCAACAACCAACCCCTTTACATGGTGGAAAGGGGTATTTATATCCAAGGCCTCATTTGGGCTTGGGCCGACCCATGACAAGCCCATGGGTCGGTTTCTTACTTAACTTAATAAGTAACACTAACTACGAGCTATTACAACATTAATAATATTGTGGAGTGACCGACACTTCTAATATACGTAAAAACGTATTTCTAACATTTTACTTTTTCTCTCTAGCTTTTCTTTCAAGCTTATTAAACTTTCATCTTAATTTTGTAATTTCAGATCTTAATCTTCAATACAATCAAGCTTTTGGATTAATTCTCATTCTACCTTTCTAAATCTTAATCTATTATTTTGCTTTATTAATCATGTAGTTGGTTTAATCTTATTGAATATGTGATTGATTTTCTTATTGGATAGTGCTTATTGATTTGGTGTGTTTTAGGTTTTTACATTATGGTGCTTATTGCTTAAGTTTTATCTTTTCTAGTTTTTTAAATAAGTTGATTTTGGTAGATTAATATTTTTATAAAAAAGGTTGCTTTTTAATATTTGCTTATTTAGTGTTTTTAAAAGTTTCTAAATGGTGTCTTATTAGCTTTTTCTAAAAAATTGATTTGGTTAAATTTTTGGTAAGTGCTTAATTGATTTTTGCTTATTTTAGCTTAATTCGGATTTTGAAAACCCCTTTATTCCGACTTATGTGAAAACCCTAGTATCCCGACTTGTATCACAAATCTTTATTCCGACTTAGTCTTTATTTTCCCTCCAAAACAAATCACCACATTCCGAATTAAAGTGCAAAGTGTGATTCCAAATTAGCTAAACAAAGGTGGATCCTGAATTAGGTTATAACCAAACGTTCCGGATTAGCTCAGTTTCAAGTATTCCGAATTACGTGTGGATATTAATTTCGGATTGAGTAAAAATAGACAAATTCCGGATTTGGTTCGAAGTACACATTCCGGATTGAGTTACGGTTACAGATTTCAGATTACGTGCAGCATCTGCTATTACGAATTAAGTCTGGAAGAAGGATTCCGAATTACTTTAGTCAAGTTATTCAGGATTGTCATCCGGAATATAGATTCTCGATTAGGAGCTTCGCCACATTCCGAACTAGGTGTGGAATTTGATTCCGAATTTGGTCAATGATTGTAATCCGAATTAAATAGAAACCTGGATTCAGAATTAAGTGAGTTATCTGTATTCCGGATTAGTTTTGTACGCGCACTCCGACTTAGGTTTGGTTTTTGGTTTCATGTTTTACTTTTAAACTGTTAAACTTTTAATTTTCCCGCCATTTTCCTTAATTATTATTTTAATTGTTTTACCTTATTTTAAATTTCAAGTTTGCATTTTTATAAAGTTTTAAATTTTCAAATTTGCTTTAAAAGTTTAAATTTTTCATCTTTTATTTTTTTAAATCTTAATTTTTAGTTTAACTTTTAAAGTTTTCATTTTTACTCTACGACATATACATTTTCACCTTTTTAAAAGTAGATAATTACCTATAGTTATTTTCACTTTGATCTACTGTGCAACATTCACTCTGGATAAGCAATCAAGGTTAGACATTCTTTTTTATTTTTAATAGCTTTTACGTTTATATCATTAGTAGACTTAGATAATCAAAAGCTCCCCCTTTTAGTGACCAACACCAATAATTCCACCCTAAACCGTGATCAATTCGAATTGACACCGAGAACGATTGAGTACACAAACCCATTAAAACCATTAAATCAAATGGCGTCGCTGCCGGCCCTTTTCGTAAAGATTAATGGTTTTTAGTGAGACAAATTAGATTTTGGGATCCGTTCTTTTGGGAACGTTATTTTCAAGCATAAAAATTTCTAAAAAATCCTAAAAAATATAAAATTTTCAAAAATCCAAAAAAATAGAAAAAGATAAAAAACAAAAACATTGTATTTCATTTTAGTGTATGCGTACTCGATCTACGTCTTATTATGAGCCTGAGACTTGTAGAGACTTAGATATGGCCGGTGTACATAATAATAATAAAAATCCACCTCACCCCAATTTGAATAATAACAACAACAACAACCATGTCCCTCAACCCGACCTCCATACGATGGAGGAGCTTTGTCAACCAACTATGAACGGACGTGGCGGAGCGATTGCGCCGATGCAAATCATGGCTCCCGAATTTTTGTTGAAGCATCACATGATCCAACAAGTTCAAAATGCTTGTCCATTTCGCGGATTACCGGATGATGATGCCAACAAACACCTCGATAAATTCATAACCGTCACTCAAAGCATGAAGTTGCCCGGTGTTTCCATGGTTTGATCGTCTTCCGAAAAACATAATTCATACATGGGTCGAAATGACTCAAAAAATTTTGTCGCGCTACTTTCCACCATCCGTGGTCACTAGTCTTTGCAATCAAATCAGTGGTTTCACTCAAGAACCTGATGTGCCGCTTTTCGATGCTTTGGAACGTTATAATGTCTTGATCGACCGTTGCCCTAACCATAGTATGCTCCCCGTCACTTTGATTGATACTTTCTACAATGGTTTAACTTTTCGTGATCGTGATACGATTAATGCTGCCGTCGGTGGTACATTTATGAAGAGAAGACCTGAGGAGTGAAGAGAGCTTATAGAGAACATGACCACTCATAACAAAAATTGGGATTCATCCGCATCTTCAAGAAATAACCCGAGGGCCAATGTTTATTCTACTTCATCAAACCCCGAGTTAACCGAACTCACCCGCCAAATAGCCGAGATGAACAAAATTTCTTAACCATGGCTACGAACCAATTTCAACAAGTTAAAGCTGTCACACCTTCTTGTGAGATTTGTGGGGGTTCTCATTCATACACCGATTGTCCTTCTACTCATGACAATCTGGAAAACGTGTATGCGGCTAACGGTAACTTTTCCACTGGAGGCTATCAAGCTCGTCCTCAAGGTGACCGCAATTTGCTAAGTTATCGTTCAAACAACTTCCTTTCACCACCCGGTTTTCATCCTCAAAACAAACCTTGAGCTCCTAATCAATATCAAACCCAAAGAAACCCATATCACCTCAAGGAAATAATCAAGTTTATCAACAAACCACTTATCAACCACCCGCTTACCAAGTTCCCCGTCCCAACCAACCTACAACATATAATCAAGAGGTTGAAACGTACATGAGGACTAATGACGCGCTGGTGAAGAATCTTCAGAGTCAAATCATCAACTTGAAAGGAGACATGGCGAAACAAGGGAATGATTTTCGAGCCGAGCTTAGGAATGACATGCGAAACTCTTTAAGCAGTCAAACGAATGACTTACGGGATATGATGGCTAGTTTCTTCCCAAGTAATCAAACCTCTGTTTCGGGTTCTCTTTCGAGTAACACCTTTGCTAATCAAGAGGGGAGATGAAAGAAATCACCACCCGAAGTGGAAAAGGTTATAAGGAACCCGAGATTCCTACACCTCCTCCGGTGATTGTGATAAAGGATAACGAGCCCCCTTCACCAATTCCTCCACCTTCTATTTCTACCCCTCCACGACCCAAGGATGTGAGTGAGAATTCCATTCCAAAGCCTTCGTCTCAACCCGATATACCTTATCCTTCAAGGTTTAGGAAAGAGAAGTTGAAGAACAAGGATGATATTCAAGTTTCAAACTTTCTTAAAATGTTTAAACAATTGAATTTCAACATCTCCTTTGTCGAGGCTCTCGCTCACATGCCTAAATATGCGAAAATGTTCAAAGATCTTCTCAGTGATAAGGAAAAACTCCTTGATATTGCTCAATCCCAACTTATTGAGAATTGATCCGCGGTTCTCTTTTGGAAATTACCAACTAAACTTGGTGTTCCAGGTCGCTTTCTCATTCCTTGCAACTTTCCCGGGGTAGAGAATTGTATGGCCCTAGCCGATCTAGGTGCTAGTATCAACTTAATGCCATTAAGCGTTTGGAAACAATTATCTCCACCCGAGCTAGTCCCCACACGAATGACATTGGAGTTAGCTAATCGTACGATTGCTTATCCGGTGGGGATAGCCGAAGATGTCTTCGTCGGTGTCGACAAATTCACCTTTCCGGTGGATTTTGTTGTAGTTGACTACGAGATGGACCCCCGGGTTCCATTAATCGTTGGACGCCCATTCTTGAGGACCGGTCACACTCTCATTGATGTAGCCGCGGGCAAATTAATCATGAGAGTTGGTGACGACAAAATCGTCTTCAACATGGGTAAACTTTCTAAGCAACCTTATGAACACGAGAGCGTTAATTTCATTGACGTACTTGATGAGGCTTGTGAAGAACATTTCAAAGACGCTTGTAAAAGTGGTTTTTCTTCTCTACCAATTGTTCAGACCGTTGCCTCAATGCTCCCTCATTAACCCCATTTGGAGAAAGTGATTTTCTTTTGAAAGAATTTGAAGCAACTTTAGGGGATGTGGAATTAAAATATGACGATTCTCCCTCCGATTGGGAAGAAGACATTCGTACCATTGAGAAACTTCTCAATGAGGACCATATTTCTACACCTTCTCCTATGGAAATCATAAACAATTATCAGAATTTGACTACGCCTTCCATCGACAATCCTCCAGATTTAGAGCTTAAGGATTTACCGTCTCATCTTGAATACGTTTTCCTATAAGACAATAAGAAGTTACCCGTCATCATTGCTAAGGACTTAAAAGAGGATGAAAAATCTCGACTTATCGATGTGCTCAAAAATCATAGGAAAGCAATTGCTTGGAAAATTTTCGACATCTGTGGAATTGATCCTAACTTTTGCACTCATAATATTCTCATGGAAGATGACTTTAAACCCGCAATACAAAGCCAAAGAAGGATTAATCCAAAAATTCATGACATCATCAAGAATGAAGTTATCAAACTTCTAGATGCCGGAATGATTTACCCTATTTTGGATTCGCCATGGGTTAGTCCCGTCCATTGTGTGCCTAAGAAAGGTGGAATAACCGTTGTTCCCAATGAAAACAACGAGTTGATTCCTACTCGACTTGTCACGGGTTGGCGGAGTTTGCATAGACTATCGCAAGCTCAATGATTCCACTCTTAAGAATCATTTCCCTCTTCCTTTCATGGATCAAATGCTCGAGCATTTAGCGGGTAATGACTACTATTGCTTCTTAGACGGTTTCTCTGGGTATTTTCAAATTCCCATCGATCCAAAAGACCAAGAGAAAACCACATTCACTTGTCCTTATGGAACATTTGATTACAAAAGAATGCCTTTCGGCTTATGCAATGCTCCCAGGACTTTCCAAAGGTGTATGATGGCTATATTCCATGACATGGTTGAAGAAACTATGGAAGTCTTTATGGATGATTTATCAGTCTATGACTCCACCAATTATATTATATCCCATCAAAAAATAAATCATCACGTGACTCCACCAATTATTTTGTGATGTATCATGTTCAACCAATAAAATACCACAATCAAATCAGCTTCTTTACTAGTATCACACGCCTACTATAATCCCTGTTCACTGTTCGCGTGTACCTGTACTCAAAGGCCACACAAAACCAAAGCAACAGTTTCTTACTTTATACATAACAAAGATAAACCCAGTCCTTAATATAATATCACGTAAAGCAATTGGAGTACTGTTTTAACACTTCTCTCACGTGGCATCATGCAGTAGAATCCCAATATTCATGCACATAATATCTCATTGTTTCAAACACAATAATGTCCAAAAATATAGAATATTTTATATGGAGTAGTTACACTCATTGGCACTGTTCATGGGACTCCATGGGTGGTCACTGAAGCACTCATTCGTCAAGCTTTACAACTTGATGATGCTATGGTGTGATCACTCTTCCCATTGAAGAGCTAGAAACAGGACTTCGAGGCTTGGGTATGATTTGCCTCCTGTTGGGCACATAAACAAATATTCTAAACAACAATTTCCCCCAGCCTGGAAGTTCTTAATACATGTCCTCCTACAATGTCTTAGTCCCAAATGCACATCATTCAGTGAAATCAACCGTTCATTCGGGAGTGCTCTTGTATGTATAGCAAATAGGCTAAAATAAAATTTTTCTGGTATGATTTTTGAGGGATGTTGCACAATAAGGGTAGCAATATGACACTTGCTTACCCTAGGTTTTTACAAATGGTTTTTGATCTTAAAAGGTATTGTCATAGTCATGAAAATTTTTACAAGATCCGTACTCAAAAGTCAAATATTTTCTTGTCCATGAATACTGCACCATTTCGGGATTTACCTTTGACCCTCCCATGTTGGCTGTTAGTGAAGCAGCCTCACATCCTCATCCACAGCCTGAACCATAAATTGAACAACCACCAGCATCCCCCCATCATGTTGAACAAATGCATATTGACCTACAGCCATCAGCCGTTGACACTCTTGTTTCAGCCGCTGACACGCCCATTCCATTCGCTGTCAACTCTCCCCTCCAAACTACACATGCCCCCCCATTCCAACTCATCTTTTGAACCATTTGATTTTAGATTGGAGAAACACCAAAGTACTACTGGAGTGTTCTCCTCTAGTGGTCCTAGCCATGCAGTAGAGAGAACCATGCCTGATGAGTCCTTATTGAGGAGTCAAATCCCAACTATGGAGGAAGGCGGTATGCAACCATTGTCTAAATTATAATTGACGGCGTTTTGCATTGGCTTGCAAAAGACCAATGAAGAACTTGTATAAAAGGTCAGTGAAAAAGGCCTAGAACTCATTAATTTAAGGGAGAGGTTGGTTACTTTGGAAACTGTTGGTTCAAGAAAAAGGAAATTTACAGTGTTGTCCTCTAGTGATGATTCCTACAAAGGGGAGGATACACCTACTGAGCCAGTTAATCTGAGTGATAAAGGCCCCCAAGAAGGTTCTTATAGGACAAAGGAGGTATCTGAGGCGCTTATAGGTTTAAAGGAGCAACCTACTTTTGATGTTTCTATGGTTACTCCTACAAAGCTATCCTTCACAGAGATGATGATGCAAGTGAGTGAAATTTCAGCCACCGACAAAGGTACTTCACACGCTGACACGTTTGTTTCAGCCGTTGACAAAACTCCTATTTTATTTAGTGCATCCCAACCACCTTTCATGATCAAAGATGCTTCCACTCAGGTAACAACCACTTTTCCCTCTATTGATCCATTGGATAAGGGTAAAGCAGTTTTGATAGAAGAAAAAGTTCCCAAGGATGCAGCTCAACTTAAGGTTGATGCTATGGTTTATTGATCCCAAAATCAGATCTTAAACCTTAGCTTGTTTAATGGTTATAGTAGAAAGAACAAATTCAAACTACTACAAGAGAAACTTTGCAATACACATAGTAACTAAACAAGATGCAGAAAGTAATGTTTAGCACAAGAACAAGTATTGAATCAAACGTTTAAGCTTTAATATATTAATAAGATATGAATACCCAAAGGTGGTTAATAAGTGTGAAAACACTTATCCTTTTACCACTTATTTCTAATAACAAGACCAAAACGTGTATTTAATGTCGCAAAAGGCGGAATTATGCATGGTTTATGTTTTTATTATGTTTTAGGACAAAAATATGAAAAAGGAAGAAAACACGGCTTTCACGGGATTTTATCGAAGAAAAAGACAAAAGACGAAGTCAAAAGATCAAAAGTGCAAGAAGAACGGAAGTCAAAGGCCTATTCTAAAGATTTATCGAAGAAAAAGTCTAAAGACGGAAGTTTAACGAAGTGGAAGAACCAAGTCTACTAAAAGAAGAAAATTAGAAGACGAGTTCAAGTTACCATTCGACTAATCCCGAGACAAAGTCGAGAAAGACGAGTTATTTAAAAGACGAGAAGACAAGAAGAAAAGAGAGAAGAAAACAACACCTTTCCTTTCCCCTATATATGGTCTCCTAAACATGTCATTAGGGGCTATTCTTTAATTTTTAGTTAGTTTTATTTTAATGTGTGTTTTACTTTTTCTCTCTAGCTTTTCTTTCAAGCTTATTAAACTTTCATCTTAATTTTTTAATTTTGGATCTTAATCTTCAATACAATCAAGCTTTTGGATTAATTCTCATTCTAACTTTCTTAATCTTAATCTATTATTTTGCTTTATTAATCATGTAGTTGGTTTAATCTTATTGAATATGTGATTGATTTTCTTATTGGATTGTGCTTATTGATTTGCTGTGTTTTAGGTTTTTACATTATGGTGCTTATTGCTTAAGTTTTATCTTTTCTAGTTTTTTAAATAAGTTGATTTTGGTAGATTAATATTTTTATAAAAAAGGTTGCTTTTTAATATTTGCTTATTTAGTGTTTTTAAAAGTTTTTAATTTGTGTCTTATTAGATTTTTCTAAAAATTGATTTGGTTAAATTTTTGGTAAGTGCTTAATTGATTTTTGCTTATTTTAGCTTAATTCGGATTTTGTAAACCCCTTTATTCCGACTTATGTGAAAACCCTAGTATCCCGACTTGTATCACAAATCTTTATTCCGACTTAGTCTTTATTTTCCATCCAAAACAAATCACCACATTCCGAATTAAGTGCAAAGTGTGATTCCAAATTAGCTAAACAAAGGTGGATCCTGGATTAGGTTATAACCAAACGTTTCGGATTAGCTCAGTTTCAAGTATTCCGAATTACGTGTGGATATTAATTCCGGATTGAGTAAAAATAGACAAATTCCAGATTTGGTTCGAAGTACACATTCCGTATTAAGTTACGATTACAGATTTCGGATTACGTGCAGCATCTGCTATTCCGAATTAAGTCTGGAAGAAGGATTCCGAATTACTTTAGTCAAGTTATTCAGGATTGTTATCAGGAATATAGATTCCGGATTAGGAGCTTGGCCACATTCCGAACTAGGTGTGGAATTTGATTCCGAATTTGGTCAATGATTGTAATCCGAATTAAATAGAAACCTGGATTCATAATTAAGTGAGTTATCTGTATTCCGGATTAGGTTTTGTACGCGCATTCCGACTTAGGTTTGGTTTTTGGTTTCATGTTTTACTTTTAAACTGTTAAACTTTTAATTTTCCCGCCATTTTCCTTAATTATTATTTTAATTGTTTTACCTTATTTTAAATTTCAAGTTTGTATTTTTATAAAGTTTTAATTTTCCAAATTTGCTTTAAAAGTTTATATTTTTCATCTTTTATTTTTTTAAATCTTAATTTTTAGTTTAACTTTTAAAGTTTTCATTTTTACTCTACGACATATACATTTTCACCTTTTTAAAAGTAGATAATTACCTTTAGTTATTTTCACTTTGATCTACTGTGCAACATTCACTCTGGATAAGCAATCATGATTAGACATTCTTTTTTATTTTTAATAGCTTTTACATTTATATTATTAGTAGACTTAGATAATCAAAAGCTCCCCCTTTTAGTGACCAACACCAATAATTCCACCCTAAACCGTGATCAATTCGAATGGACACCGAGACGATTGAGTACACAAACCCATTAAAACCATTAAATCAAATGGCGCCGCTGCCGGCCCTTTTCATAAAGATTAACGGTTTTTAGTGAGACAAATTTGATTTTGGGATCCGTTCTTTTAGGAACGTTATTTTCAATCATAAAAATTTCCAAAAAATCCTAAAAAATATAAAATTTTCAAAAATCCAAAAAAATAGAAAAAGATAAAAAACTAAAAACATTGTATTTCATTTTAGTGTATGCGTACTCGATCTACGTCTTATTATGAGCCTGAGACTTGTAGAGACTTAGATATGGCCGGTGTGCATAATAATAATAACAATCCACCTCACCCCAATTTGAATAATAACAACAACAACAACAACAACCATGTCCCTCAACCCGACCTTCATACGATGGAGGAGCTTTGTCCACCAACTATGAACGGACGTGGCGGACCGATTGCGCCGATGCAAATCATGGCTCCCGAATTTATGTTGAAGCATCACATGATCCAACAAGTTCAAAACGCTTGTCCATTTCGCGGATTACCGGATGATGATGCCAACAAACACCTCGATAAATTCATAACCGTCACTCAAAGAATGAAATTGCCCGGTGTTTCCATGGATTTTCTTCGCCTTAATATTTTTCTACACACTTTATCCCACCATGCCGAAAAATGGTTTGATCGTCTTCCGAAAAACATAATTCATACATGGGTCGAAATGACTCAAAAAATTTTGTCGCGCTACTTTCCACCATCCATGGTCACTAGTCTTCGCAATCAAATCAGTGGTTTCACTCAAGAACCTGATGTGTCGCTTTTCGATGCTTGGGAATGTTATAATGTCTTGATCGACCGTTGCCCTAACCATAATATGCTCCCCGTCACTTTGATTGATACTTTCTACAATGGTTTAACTTTTCGTGATCGTGATACGATTAATGCTGCCGCCGGTGGTACATTTATTAAGAGAAGACCTGAGGAGTGTAGAGAGATTATAGAGAACATGACCACTCATAACAAAAATTGGGATTCATCCGCATCTTCAAGAACTAACCCGAGGGCCAATGTTTATTCTACTTCATCAAACCCCGAGTTAACCGAACTCACCCGCCAAATAGCCGAGATGAACAAAAATTTCTTAACCATGGCTACAAACCAATTTCAACAAGTTAAAGCTGTCACACCTTCTTGTGAGATTTGCGGGGGTTCTCATTCATACACCGATTGTCCTTCTACTCATGACAATCTGGAAAACGTGTATGCGGCTAACGGTAACTTTTCCACGGGAGGCTATCAAGCTCGTCCTCAAGGTGACCGCAATTTGCTAAGTTATCGTTCAAACAACTTCCTTTCACCACCCGGTTTTCATCCTCAAAACAAACCTCGAGCTCCTAATCAATATCAAACCCAAAGAAACCCATATCACCTCAAGGAAATAATCAAGTTTATCAACAAACCACTTATCAACCACCCGCATACCAAGTTCCCCGTCCCAACCAACCTACGACATATAATCAAGAGGTTGAAACGTACATGAGGACTAATGACGCGCTGGTGAAGAATCTTCAGAGTCAAATCATCAACTTGAAAGGTGACATGGCGAAACAAGGGAATGATCGTCGAGCCGAGCTTAGGAATGACATGCGAAACTCTTTAAGCAGTCAAACGAATGCCTTACGGGATATGATGACTAGTTTCTTCCCAAGTAATCAAACCTCTGTTTCGGGTTCTCTTTCGAGTAACACCTTTGCTAATCAAGAGGGGAGATGAAAGCAATCACCACCCGAAGTGGAAAAGGTTATAAGTAACCCGAGATTCCTACACCTCCTCCGGTGATTGTGATAAAGGATAACGAGCCCCCTTCACCAATTCCTCCACCTTCTATTTCTACCCCTCCACGACCCAAGGATGTGAGTGAGAATTCCATTCCAAAGCCTTCGTCTCAACCCGATATACCTTATCCTTCAAGGTTGAGGAAAGAGAAGTTGAAGAACAAGGATGATATTCAAGTTTCAAACTTTCTTAAAATGTTTAAACAATTAAATTTCAACATCTCCTTTGCCGAGGCTCTCGCTCACATGCCTAAATATGCGAAAATATTCAAAGATCTTCTCAGTGATAAGGAAAAACTCCTTGATATTGCTCAATCCCAACTTATTGAGAATTGCTCCGCGGTTCTCTTTAGGAAATTACCAACTAAACTTGGTGTTTCGGGTCGCTTTCTCATTCCTTGGAACTTTCCCGGGGTAGAGAATTGTATGGCCCTAGCCGATCTAGGTGCTAGTATCAACTTAATGCCATTAAGCGTTTGGAAACAATTATCTCCACCCGAGCTAGTCCCCACACGAATGACATTGGAGTTAGCTAATCGTACGATTGCTTATCCGGTGGGGATAGCCGAAGATGTCTTCGTCGGTGTCGACAAATTCACCTTTCCGGTGGATTTTGTTGTAGTTGACTACGAGATGGAACCCCGGGTTCCATTAATCGTTGGACGCCCATTCTTGAGGACCGGTCGCACTCTCATTAATGTAGTCGCGGGTAAATTAATCATGAGAGTTGGTGACGACAAAATCGTCTTCAATATGGGTAAATTTTCTAAGCAACCTTATGAACACGAGAGCGTTAATTTCATTGACGTACTTGATGAGGCTTGTGAAGAACATTTCAAAGACGCTTGTAAAAGTGGTTTTTATTCTCTACCAATTGTTGAGACCGTTGCCTCTATTTCTCCCTCATTAACCCCATTTGGAGAAAGTGATTTTCTTTTGAAAGAATTTGAAGCAACTTTAGGGGATGTGGACTTAAAATATGACGATTCTCCCTCCGATTGGGAAGAAGACATTCGTACCATTGAGAAACTTCTCAATGAGGACCATATTTCTACACCTTCTCCTATGGAAATCATAAACAATGATCAGAATTTGACTACGCCTTCCATCGACAATCCTCCAGATTTAGAGCTTAAGGATTTACCGTCTCATCTTGAATACGTTTTCCTATAAGACAATAAGAAGTTACCCGTCATCATTGCTAAGGACTTAAAAGAGGATGAATAATCTCGACTTATCGATGTGCTCAAAAATCATAGGAAAGCAATTGCTTGGAAAATTTTCGACATCTGTGGAATTGATCCTAACTTTTGCACTCATAATATTCTCATGGAAGATGACTTTAAACCCGCAATATAAAGCCAAAGAAGGGTTAATCCAAAAATTCATGACATCATCAAGAATGAAGTTATCAAACTTCTAGATGCCGGAACGATTTACCCTATTTTGGATTCGCCATGGGTTAGTCCCGTCCATTGTGTGCCTAAGATAGGCGGAATAACCGTTGTTCCCAATGAAAACAACGAGTTGATTCCTACTCGACTTGTCACGGGTTGGCGAGTTTGCATAGACTATCGCAAGCTTAATGATTCCACTCGTAAGGATCATTTCCCTCTTCCTTTCATGGATCAAATGCTCGAGCATTTAGCGGGTAATGACTACTATTGCTTCTTAGACGGTTTCTCTAGGTAATTTCAAATTCCCATCGATCCAAAAGACCAAGAGAAAACCACATTCACTTTTCCTTATGGAACATTTGATTACAAAAGAATGCCTTTCGGCTTATGCAATGCTCCCAGGACTTTCCAAAGGTGTATGATGGCTATATTCCATGACATGGTTGAAGAAACTATGGAAGTCTTTATGGATGATTTATCGGTCTATGGTGTTTCTTTCTCTACTTGCCTTGCCAATTTAGAACGTATGCTCAAACGGTGTTAAGACACTCATCTCGTTCTTAATTGGGAAAAATGCCATTTCATGGTAAAAGAAGGTATTGTTCTTGGACATAAAATTTCGAAAGCCGGTATTGAAGTTGACCGTGCTAAAGTCGATGTGATTGCTAAATTACCTCATCCTTCAACCGTGAAGGGTGTGAGAAGTTTTCTTGGTCATGCGGGATTCTATCGTCGATTCATTCAAGATTTTTCTAAGATCACTCGCCCGATGACCCATCGCTTGGAAAAAGATACTCCTTTTATCTTTTCTAAAGAGTGTATCGAATCTTTCAATCTTCTTAAGGATAAATTAACTAAGGCACCGGTGTTAGTTACCCCTAATTGGGAGTTACCTTTTGAATTGATGTGTGATTCTAGCGACTTTGCTATTGGAACGGTTTTGGGACAAAGAATCAACAAACATTTCCAACTAATCCATTACGCTAGCAAGACTATGACAGGGGCTCAATTTCATTATACTACAACCAAAAAAGAGCTTTTAGCCGTTGTATATGCTTTAGAAAAATTTCGCCCCAATCTTATCCTTTCAACCACCATTGTGTATACCGATCATTCCGTGTTGAAGTACTTGTTAACAAAACCAGATTCTAAACCAAGACTTCTTCGTTGGGTTTTACTCCTTCAAGAATTCAAAATTGAAATTCATGACAAGAAGGGAGCGAAAACCTAGCCACGGATCATCTTAGTAGACTCGTGGATCCTTATCAAGGGGAGCTCCCAAATCAAGAGATTATTGAATCTTTTCCCCTTGAGGCCTTGATGTCTATTAACTCCAATCTTGATGAGACCCTATGGTTTGCGGACTTTACAAATTACTTGGCGGGTGGAATTCTCATCGAAGGGTTATCGTCCCAACAAAAGAAGAAATTCTTCAAGGATGTGAAAACTTACTATTGGGACGACCCTTATCTCTTTAAACAATGTGCTGACTTATCCTTCGTCGGTATGTTGACAGGCCCGCAACTTTACAAATCGGAAGCTTGCCATAAAGGACCAACCGGTGGTCACTTTGGTCCTATTTACACTGCGAAGAAATTTTTCGATTCTGGATATTATTGGCCCACCATTTATCGTGATGCACACGAAATGATTAAGCATTGTGATGCTTGCCAACGACAAGGCAAGATCACACATAAAGATGAGATGCCTCAAAATTTCATCCAAGAGTGTGAAATCTTTGACGTATGGGGCATCGACTTTATGGGGGCATTTCTATCATCTAAAGGGAACAAGTACATCCTTGTAGCCGTTGACTATGTATCTAAATGGGTTGAAGCAAAGTCTTTACCTACTAACTATGCGAGGGTGGTTGTGAACTTTCTAAAACAATTATTTGCTCGATTCGGTGTTCCTCGTGCTATCATTAGTGATCGCGGGACTCATTTTTGCTATGATCAATTTGCTCGAGTCATGGCTAAGTATAGTGCCAATCACCAACTTCCCACCGCGTATCATCCACAAACAAATGGTCTAGCCGAGATTTCTACCCGTGGACTTAAGAGAATCTTATAGCGTACTGTGGGAGAACATCGTGCCTCATGGGCCGATAAGTTAGATGATGCTTTGTGGGCTTTCCGTACCGCATATAAGACACCTATTGGTTGCACTCTATATCGTCTTGTGTACAGAAAGGCATGCCACCTCCTCATTGAGTTGGAGCATAAGGCTTATTGGGCCTTGAAATGGGTTAATTTTGATATAAACAAAGCCGGCGATCTTAGGAGGATCCAACTCAATGAACTTAATGAACTATGGAATGAGGCTTATAAGAATTCATTGATATACAAGGAGAAAACAAAGCTCATTCATGATTCTAAGATCAAAAACTGAGAGTTCAAAATTGGTGACCAAGTTTTACTCTTTAACTCTCGATTGAAAATCTTTTTGGGCAAGCTTAAGAGTCGTTGGTCTGGACCATTCACCGTCGCCAAAGTCTTCCCTTATGGCACCATTGAGTTATTGCAACCAAATGGGACAAACTTCAAAGTGAATGGCTAACGTGTGAAGTTGTACTTTGGTGAGGACATCTCTCATGAGATGATTCCATCCCTCACCTCGTTTCCCTTGAATTAATTTTGGGTCAAGTCAGGCTCGTGACTCTGTTAACAAAAACAAGCGCTTCTCGGGAGGCAACCCGATGATCTATCCTTTTACCCATTTTCATAATAAGTGTAGGCGGAGCTACAAAGGGTTTGTTGTCTTGTTTCTTATGATGTTCAGGGATTAAAGCTTCAAAGAGCACTTTTGATGATATTTGACGACCTGTGATCCCGTGTACCCGTCTTCCCGGTTCTATCCTAAACTCTTGTGATTCAATATTTCATATCTTATATGTTCACACTGAAATCACTATAGTCGTCTCTTCCTCAGCAAGATTTAAATAAAGTGCACAATGTCCTAAGTATAGGGGAGTTTACTACCACATGCTTAAACATTGAGGACAATGTTTATATCAAGTGTACGGGTGACTTCTATCAAAGTTAAGTGGGCTTTTCCATTAATTTGTCCTCATTTTAACCGGAAAATATAATTTTTCGACATTTTTCATCAATTTTGGCCAAGTAGCATTTTTCATTTATTCTCTTTTATGTCCTTTCCTTTTGTTATCGCATCGTATGTATATATTTCATTTCAAGAATAAAGTCAAAGAGAAAAATAAAGTTAAATAAAATGGTTTTAATGAGTTTAGATGTCTTTGATATATTAGGCCTGTAATGAATCTTTTGACTCAACCCGAGTTTACTTATCTAAGTTTACTTTTGCTAGTATCATTAACGTATTTAAGTCAAGTTTTGCTAGGATTTTATATAGGGAACTTTAAAACGCGAAAGTCTTAACTCTTACGGGTTAAGAACAAGAACTTTTCGCAAGTTCCTATAATTAATCCTAGAAAGTCGTTTATCAAGGGAACTTTAAAATGCGAATTATAAACTTGAAAAAGTCTAAGAAGTTGCAAGATCCTATAGATGACTTGAAAACCCAAAACTTTGATTTAATAGGCTAAGCGTCCACGTGTCTCATTCCTTGAGATCCTATAGAGTCAATTATAAGTTTGGAATTCTTTCATGAATTTAGGTGAGTTAATTATGAGCTTTTTCTCCCATCGCTTGTTAATAAATATAATTGCAATAAGTAAGGTTGAACGATTTGAAAATTTACTTAGCTTCTAGCACAAGATCGTTTAAAAGTTGCTCGGTATTAATTAGAGTTCATAGCCAAGGCATAACTTATTGAAGCGGGATGCGAAGATTGGCAAAGTCCGAAAAGGCCCTAACAAGGCATGAGGGCTACATTTCTTTTCTAAAGATCCCATATGATGTGAAGAATCATTTACCAAAAATCAATACGATGGATCGAGACACATGAAGAAAAGCACATACTCCCATAAAGATCATGGAGAAGTCTATCCGAAAAGACCCTAGCAAGGTATGAGGACAAATATATCACATTCCTAAAAGGAGGCAGATCGTTGTATATCAAAATCCAAAATAAAGATTGGAGAAAAATGAAGAAGAATGGTCCAAGTATGAAGAATCTCTCAAAAACATCGAGTGAAGAAATTCATATTATGAAGAGAATACCATTATTTCAAGAACGTCTCTCAAGATTTGAAGTATGAAGTCGCTGCCAAATATCGGTCCGAGAAAGGTCTCAAATCGTGAAGCGAGTTATGCCAAGATATGAACTTTATGAGGTCCCGAGAAGCAGTTTTTAAAAATTTTTGTCCTTTAGCTAACTATTGATTAAATCGTCCTATATTATTTTTGGCGTTAATAAATTATCGAAATAAGTCAAACAATGCATCCTCGTGATCATTCAAGACAATAATAAAATATAAGAGATACACCTAGGAATAAGGGAGTCAAGTGAATAATTGGGCCACATGAGTTTGTGTTAGTTTACTAACTCATAATAACAATGATCTCGTTTATAAGCTTGGTGTGGGTAACGTGAAACTTGAGGGTGATAAACATTCATGACAACCGAAGCCCTAATGTAAGTCTTCGATCTCTTTACTTGTTCTTCCTTTAAGCATTTTGTACTTTTCTATTTTTATTTAGTTTCCTTATTGTCTAAAATCTAATAAAGGCCAAGGTGGGTTAATCATGATGAAATGTAAACCGTGATTTGAAAGTAATGCATTGGATGAGGACATTGCAATGGTCAAGTGTAGGGGATTTAATAAGTGTGAAAACACTTATCCTTTTACCAATTATTTCTAATAATAACAAGACCAAAACGTGTATTTAATGTCGTAAAAGGCGGAATTATGCGTGTTTTGTGTTTTTATTGTGTTTTAGGACAAAAATATTAAAAAGCAAGAAAACACGCGCTTTTATCGAAAAAAGACAAAAGACGAATTCAAAAGAACAAAAGTTCAAGAAGAACGGAAGTCAAAGGCCTATTCTGAAGATTTATCGAAGAAAAAGTCTAAATACGAAAGTTTAACGAAGTCGAAGAACCAAGTCTACTAAATGAAGAAATTTATAAGACGAGTTCAAGTTACCATTCGACTAATCCCGAGACAAAGTCGAGAAAGACGAGTTATTTAAAAGACGAGAAGACAAGAAGAAAATAGAAAAGAAAACAACACCTTTCCCTTCCCCTATATAGTCTCCTAAACATGTCATTAGGGGCTAGTCTTTAATTTTTAGTTAGTTTTATTTTAGTGTGTGTTTTACTTTTTCTCTCTAGCTTTTCTTTCAAGCTTATTAAACTTTCATCTTAATTTTGTAATTTTGGATCTTAATCTTCAATACAATCAAGGTTTTGGATTAATTCTCATTCTACCTTTCTTAACCTTAATCTATTATTTTTCTTTATAAATCATGTAGTTGGTTTAATCTTATTGAATATGTGATTGATTTGCTTATTGGATTGTGCTTATTGATTTGGTGTGTTTTAGGTTTTTAGATTATTGTGCTTATTGCTTAATTTTTATGTTTTCTAGTTTTTTAAATAAGTTGATGTCGGTAGATTAATATTTTTATAAAAAGGTTGCTTTTTAATATTTGCTTATTTAGTGTTTTTAAAAGTTTTTAATTTGTGACTTATTAGCTTTTTCTAAAAATTGATTTGGTTAAAGTTTTGGTAAGTGCTTATTTGATTTTTGCTTATTTTAGCTTAATTCAGATTTTGAAAACCCCTTTATTCCGACTTATGTGCAAACCCTAGTATCCCAACTTGTATCACAAATCTTTATTCCGGCTTAGTCTTTATTTTCCCTCCAAAACAAATCACCACATTCCGAATTAAGTGCAAAGTGTGATTCCGAATTAGCTAAACAAAGGTGGATCCCGGATTAGGTTATAACCAAACATTCCGGATTAGCTCAATTTCAACTATTCCGAATTACGTGTGGATATTTATTCCGGATTAAGTACAAACAGACATATTCCAGATTAGGTTCGAAGTACACATTCCAGATTGAGTAAGGGTTACAGATTTTGGATTACGTGCATCATCTACTATTCAGAATTAAGTCTGGAAGAAGGATTTTGAATTACTTTAAGCAAGTTATTCCGGATTGTTTTCCGTAATATAGATTCCGGATTAGGAGCTTGGCCACATTCCGAACTAGGTGTGGAATTTGATTCCGAATTAGGTCAATGAATGTATTCCGAATTAAATAGAAACTTGGATTCCGAATTAAGTGAGTTATCTGTATTCCGGATTAGGTTTTGTACGCGCATTCCGACTTAGGTTTGGTTTTTGGTTTCATGTTTTACTTTTAAACTGTTAAACTTTTAATTTTCACGCCATTTTCCTTATGTATTATTTTAATTGTTTTACATTATTTTAAATTTCAAGTTTGCATTTTTATAAAGTTTTAAGTTTTCAAATTTGCTTTAAAAGTTTTAATTTTTCATCTTTTATTTTTTTAAATCTTAATTTTTAGTTTAACTTTTAAAGTTTTCATTTTTACTCAACGACATTTACATTTTCACCTTTTTAAAAGTAGATAATTACCTTTAGTTATTTTCACTTTGATCTACTGTGCAACATTCACTCTGGATAAGCAATCAAGGTTAGACATTCTTTTTTATTTTTAATAGCTTTTACGTTTATATTATTAGTAGACTTAGATAATCAAAAGCTCCCCCTTTTAGTGACCAACACCAATAATTCCACCCTAAACCGTGATCAATTCGTATTCACACCGAGAACGATTGAGTACACAAACCCATTAAAACCATTAAATCAAATGGCGCCACTGCCGGCTCTTTTCGTAAAGATTAACGGTTTTTAGTGAGAAAAATTAGATTTTGGGATCCGCTCTTTTTGGGAACGTTTTTTTCAAGCATAAAAATTTCAAAAAATCCTAAAAAATATAAAATTCTCAAAAATCCAAAAAAAAGAAAAAGATAAAAAAACCAAAAATATTGTATTTCATTTTAGTGTATGCGTACTCGATCTACGTCTTATTATAAGCCCGAGACTCGTAGAGACTTAGATATGGACGGTGTGCATAATAATAATAACAATCCACCTCACCCCAATTTGAATAATAACAACAACAACAACAACCATATCCCTCAACCCGACCTTCGTACGATGGAGGAGCTTTGTCAACCAACTACGAACGGACGTGGAGGACTGATTGCGCCGATGCAAATCACGGCTCCCGAATTCTCGTTGAAGCATCACATGATCCAACAAGTTCAAAACGCTTGTCCATTTCGTGGATTACCGGATGATGATGCCAACAAACACCTTGATAAATTCATAACCGTCACTCAAAGCATGAAATTGCCCGGTGTTTCCATGGATTTTCTTCGCCTTCATCTTTTTCCACACACTTTATCCCACCATGCCGAAAAATGGTTTGATCGTCTTCCCATAAACTCAATTCATACATGGGATGAAATGACTCAAAAAATTTTGTCGTGCTACTTTCCACCATCCATGGTCACTAGTCTTCGCAATCAAATCAGTGGTTTCACTCAAGAACCTGATGAGTCGCTTTTCGAGGCTTGGGAACGTTATAATGTCTTGATCGACTGTTGCCCTAACCATAATATGCTCCCTGTCACTTTGATTGATACTTTCTACAATGGTTTAACTTTTCCTGATCGTGATACGATTAATGCTGCGGCCGGTGGTACATTTATGAAGAGAAGACCTGATAGAGAGCTTATAGAGAACATGACCACTCATCACAAAAATTGGGATTCATCCGCATCTCAAGAAATAACCCGAGGGCCAATGTTTCTTCTACTTCATCAAACCCCGAGTTAACCAAACTCACCCGCCAAATAGCCGAGATGAACAAAAATTTCTTAACCATGGCTACGAACAAATTTCAACAAGTTAAAGCTGTCACACCTTCTTGTGAGATTTGCGGGGGTTCTCATTCATACACCGATTGCCCTTCTACTCATGACAATCCGGAAAACGTGTATGCGGCTAACAGTAACTTTTCCACGGGAGGCTATCAAGCTCGTCCTCAAGGTGACCGCAATTTGCTAAGTTATCTTTCAAACAACTTCCTTTCACCACCTAGTTTTCCTCCTCAAAACCAAAACAACTTCACTCACAACAATCAAAACCAACCTCGAGTTCCTAATCAATATCAAACCCAAAGAAACCCATATCTACCTCAAGGAAATACTCAAGTTTATCAACAAACCACTTATCAACCACGCGCTTACCAAGTTCCCCGTCCCAACCAACCCACGACATATAATAAAGAGGTTGAAACGTATATGAGGACTAATGACGCGCTGGTGAAGAATCTTCAGAGTCAAATCATCAACTTGAAAGGTGACATGGCGAAACAAGGGAATGATCTTCGAGCCGAGCTTAGAATGACATGCAAAACTCTTTAAGCAGTCAAATGAATGACTTACGGGATATGGTGGATAGTTTCTTCCCAAGTAATCAAACCTCTACTTCGGGTTCTCTTTCGAGTAACACCGTTGCTAATCCAAGAGGCGAGATGAAAGCAATCACCACCCGAAGTGCAAAAGGTTATAAGGAACCCGAGATTCCTACACCTCCTCCAATGATTGTGACAAAGGATAACGAGCCCCCTTAATCAATTCCTCCACCTTCTACTTGTAGACCTCCACCACCCAAGGATGTGAGTCAGAATTTCATTCCAAAGCCTTCGTCTCAACCCGATATACCTTATCCTTCAATGTGACAACCATAGTTTTGGGGTTCGTCACTTAGACTATAGTTTAGGGTGTTTTGTGCAAATATGTGCTTTTATGTGCTTATGTGTTTATTTTGTATGTTTGGAGTGAGGTTTGGATATCGTTTATGGGTATATGGTACTCATAAGTAAATCAAGAAACGGTTATTTCATGTTCATGAGCTCACAAGGTAGTGACTAAATGAGATGGTGTTATTTAGTGGTTTTTGTGACAAATCTAACATTTTCAGGTAGATAAATATTTTCTCGTATAATATTTTGAAACTTATTTTTATGTTGGTTGACGAACTCACAATTTACGGATTTAAATTTGGGCTTACGTGCATAATTTGGTGTCTTTTACGACTAAACCGGAAACCTTAGGATTACGTATTTACGTTTTTGAACTCCGTTTTTGATGAGACAATTTTTATTGGATTCGTTTTGTGACGGTGATTCATAATTTATAAAAACGTTTTTCGTAAAACGACCCGAGGGCACGCAAATCGAGAAAACTAGAATCGAGAAATACCCGTAAACTAGTGAGATGGGACAAAACACTTTGCCCCATCCCACTAGCTTATATGGGACGGCATATGTGACTCACCACACATAGGTGGCACAAAACTTAACTTGTTTATACAAGTGTAAGCTCATGCTTACACTTTAAGCTAAGCCTTCCACCAAACTTAACAAAACCAACAAATGGTTTTCACTTAACCATTTCACCCATGCATTTCACTCTCAAAACTCTCTCTACTTCATCTTTGTGCCGTCCCACATCAAGCCACAAACACCATCTTTGATCTCTTCTAACTACAAACCACATGTTTACTAGTCCTATTAAGGTGTTTCCTTGAAACCTTGATCATTTGGTGGCCATATAACCAACTTTGGAGGTGATTTGCTTGTGTCCTAGGGCTGATTTTCCAACATATGATCTTGCTATTTGATGGTCTTGGAGATACTTGTTGTGTTCATCAAGTTCTTGCCTTCCTAAAACAAGAAATCCACTTGGATTGGTAAAGAAGATCATCCTCTACATTTTTCTCTTATTATTTTGTAAAGAACAAATGTATTTTCTTTCATTTTGTATATGTATATGATGTATATATGATGATAAAAATGTTGTGTGGGGATCAAGTGTTGATAAACATGCTTAAAAATGATGATAACCATAAGAAATGAAGCTAAAATCATGTCTAATTAGTTGGCTGTATAAAAACAGTAGATAACTAAATGAAGAACTGATAAAAATGCATGGTTTGATCTATTTACAGTAAAGTAGATGATGTTATACACATGTGAGAGTTGGCCATGCAATGGAATCAAAATAATGAGTGAGATATGATCAAAACAAGTTAGGTGGTACAATCTGAATAAGCAGTTTTGTAGGGACTGTTAAGGCAACTTAAACTCAAAATGGGCAGTAGCTATAACTAAGTTATATTTAGCACATATTATGAAGAAGTTGTCATCTAAAAATGAGCTTCTAAGTCATTGTAGAACTCTAGATATGATAAAAATGGTGAATGTGAAGTTAAAAATCAGATTTTGGAAATAATGTTTATTATTATTATATAAGCACTCACTTTATAATTTATAAAATGTAAAGTATAAACCCACTAACTTATAAAACTTATTTATATAAATGTATAAAAGGTTAATTAAATGGGTAAAATATATAAATGGTGGTAAAAGTAATATTTATAAGTAATAAAAACTATAAACTTGATTTTTACGACTTTTTCGGCTATCGCCGTGAAATTAACGTTTTTCATCAAATAAAACTTAGACGACCAAACCCGTCTAATGTAAAGTTTATAAAAGATATATACTGATGTATAAGTAACTAAGACAAGTAAAAACCGATAAAACCCGAACTATAAGAATTACGGACATTTACGAGCTAAATAAACCTATTAGACTAATAATTGGACTTAATAAGATAAATACTTGTAAAAAGAATTATTTGGGCTTAACCCAATAGGGCCCAACATGAAAAGTATATATACTGATCATATAAGTATATAATGGGTAAAAACAAGTAAAAGAACTTACAAAAGACTTAATGAACTTAAAATAGGTAAAATCGGTAAAACTAGTGAACTAGTAAGATGATACTAAAACGTAAACGCTAAAATGAGTAAATGAGGATTTATAAACCCACTTGATCATCATCATATGTACAATAATCATATATATGTATATTGTTATTTTGATAAAAGTCATTGGACCGAGTCTAAGACCGATTATTATTTATATAGGTTTCCGTGACTGAAGCACGCCCGTAGCCGATAATCCGCCTTTCATTAACAACGTGAGTTCATAGCCTCGCACTCTTTTAAATGTTTTATAAAATGATTTGTAAACCCGCGAGGGAGATAACATGCTAGATTTTTATAAAAATAGAACACAAGTAGTCCCGATTGTATGCTTAATGAGATGGACCCGAATGATGCTATGACCCTATATTCGAGACTAAAAGGATTATTAGTAGTTAGGTTATGTCACTTAAAGTCCCATTAGCATGAATTGTGAACTACCGGGTTTTGGTAGACGCTTATGCATTTGATAGTACTATTTGGGGACGATCACCCCAGTTCGCGCCTTGACGGTTGATCCCCGTCGTACCACATTGATTGGTAAGCGAATTTATGTATGAGAAGATTCCATAGCGTGATTTTTGTGACGACACGCTAACTTAGGTGGGCAAATTGTTTGTCGGGTTCGCGGCCCGCTGTTTTCACAGTAAGGTAACAATGTCATGCGGCTAATAATAATCCTACAACCTAATCCAAATAAAAATGTATCCTATATATGATAACGACGCTATTAACAATGAATATATTACCTATCATGGTAATATAGAGACTGCGGTCTCATGGACGGTTTTAGATGTATGCTTGATTTATATATTGCCTGACTAGCAATATGTGGACTTACTTCCGATATTATACTTGTGTTCTGATTTTAATGATTGTAAATGATTGTTTTATATAACGGTTTTCATTAAACTCTATGAATTCACTCGGCATTCGCTGATATGATTTTTGCATGTTTTCTATCTCAGGTGCTTGAAGGTAATCCGGATGGAGATCGACTCTGATGGCCCACACTTAATATTAAAAATGTTCATTCGATCTGTGTTTTGTAAACTTAATGACCTGTATAATTTGGGACCTGTTGTACACTTTTGAACCTTTTTATCGAATGAATGTTTGTTAAACCTTGTACAACCATTTTTATGTGTTGTCTATGATTGGAGTTATTGTGCTATCCCGTAACACTCTGAAAGACCCTTCCGCTGTACCGATACGAAAAATGAGAGTGTTACAGTTTGGTACCAGAGCTCTCGTTGTAGAGAACAAAAGATTTTAAAAACCAAGGTTTTGAACAAAACTTTTCAAAATCTTTTGACAATGAACATTTGAGAAAATATTTGAAAAATCTTTTGACTATAACGGTGCCAGAGATCTCCGACGTTACCAACAAGCCCTATTGAGAAGATATATATTTTGATATATATAATTTAATTTATATATATGTATATATCGTGATTTCATTATGTAATTGTTTAACTAGTATGTTATCCTAATACGAGATAAATATATATAAATGCAGATTGTCATGGCTGACCCTAATATTCCTGTAGAAAACCATGCTATTCCCGAACCTAATATAGAAGATGATCCTTATTTAGACTTAGTAGATTTTGATATTGATGACGAGGAGGAACCATTTGAGGATCCCGAGCCCGAGTTAGGACTAGGAGATCAGATTGCCCCTCAGGTTGACTTAGTAGAGAATGAGATTGAGAATGTGGGTAATGAGGACGTGGATATTGAGAATGCTGATATTGAGAATGAGAATGAGATTGGGTTAGATGAGTTAGATGATGAGATTGACGACGAGGATGTCGAGGAGGATGTAGGCGTAGATGTTGAGGTTGATGACGATGAGAAAGCTGAGCTTATATATCCGTATGATGTTCCAGAGGGCGAGCCTTTGCCCCCACCAGTTTGTTTGTCTGATTCCGAGGATGAGTTACCTAGGGATGAAATGTCTGAATCGTCTGAATTTGATTCTGAATCAGAGGAGGATGAGGATGACGATGCACCTGACGGTACCGATGGTATTGATACTCGTAGACGTGAGATAGGAGAGTCGTCTAGTACTCGAGAGGCTACTCATATTGATGGTCTTACACCATGGGCCTTAAGACGTGATCTAGATGCTTCCCGTGTTAAGAGTTGTGTGACAGAGGTTGGATTAGGTGTTGTTCAGACTCAGGTTGCTTATTTGGAGTCGAAGACTAAGGTTGGCGAGAAAGAGAGAGAATTGCTTAGTCTGGATTTGAGTGATGTAGAACGTGGTTTAAATGAGGCTTTTAGGAGGTTATCGGTGTTGGAAAGTGGTGAGTATGCTGCTATGAAGAGAAAGGTGAATTCTATGGAGATTCAGTTGAGTGTAGCTCGTGCGATGCGTGAGAAAGCCGAAAAGGAGTTGAATATATCCGTGGGTTGGAACAGTAGATTTTATGCTGATATGGTTGAAAGAGGAGTAATCCGTAAGCGCCCAGCTGAAGATGTGTCTAGTGATCGTCCGGCGAAGATCCAGAAGACGATGGATGATGGACCATCTGGCGGTTCTCAGTAGACCAGTCTGTATTTAGTAGTGACCTTTAGATCTTTTGTGCTTGTAGCTTTGACTGAACCGACTTGTTAGTAATAGACTTGGCACGAATTTTGAGTGTATATAGTGTTAGAACTTTGATATGGATGTACTAAGACAATACTTTTGTTTCAGATCGAATGAAATATGTATCTTGTCTTGAATTCCATATTGTGCCTTATTTGTATCTTGATTATGAATTCGATCCATGTTATATGAATCCTTTGTTGGATGAATGCTTAATGCTTTGAAATTGTGGAATTATAGAACTATGCCGCCCAAGAAGGCTGTGACTGAGGATGATGTACGTAGGATTATTACGGAGCAAGTTACCGCATCTATGACTGAATTCATGGCAAATGCTAGAAATGAAGCTGGCGGTAGTGGAGCTGGCGGTAGTGGAGCTGGCGGTAGTGGAGCTGGCGGTAGTGGAATTGGCGGTACTAATGTGAATGTGAATGCTAATAATGTGAATGCTAATGCTGGAGGAAATGTAGGAGGACTTGGAACGAATGCACCTGAAGTTGGTGGCTGTACTTATGTGACGTTCATGAAGTGTGAACCTCTACCTTTTAATGGAACTGAAGGTGCTGTAGGACTAAGCCAGTGGATTGAGAAGATTGAATCGGTGTTTAGGATTAGTAAGTGTAAGGAGGAAGATAAGGTGACTTTTGCTATGGCTACTCTTAAAGATCGTGCGTTGACTTGGTGGAACGGGAGAATTGCTTTCATGGGTCTTGATGCTGCTAATGCTACTCCTTGGGCTGAAATCAAGAAGTGGATGACTTTGGAGTTTTGTCCTCGTAGTGTGATCATTAGGTTAGAACAAGAGTTGATTCATTTGAGAATGAAAGGTGTGGACATTTATAGTTACACGAATCGATTCCATGATTTGGCCTTGCTATGTCCTCGATTGGTTGAACCCGAAGAGATCCGAATTGAGCAATATGTGAAAGGGTTGACCAGGAATGTCCGGGGGGACGTGACATCATCAAAACCACTTACCATTGATGATGCTGTTCGAATGGCTTACCAACTCATTGGACAGATAATTCAGGATAAGGAAGATGAAGCCCGTGTAGGTGAGAAAAGAAAGGGAGACGGTGATCGTGTAGATAGAGGTGATTATAGGAAGAATTTCAATCTTCGTCAGAACCAGAGAAAGGGGAATGCAAATGCTATTACCAACAATGCACCGCGCAACGATGATAGATGTCCTAAGTGTGGCAACAAGAGGCATCCTGGCGACTGCTGGAAGTGCCGAAATTGCGGAAAGCTTGGACACAAGGTTGAAAGGTGTAAGAAGGGAACGATTTGCTTCAACTGTAATGAAGAAGGTCATAGGAAATCGGAATGCCCCAAGTTGAAAGCGATTGTACCTGGAAGAAACCCCCAGGGTGGTATCTACCAACTTGGAACAATTGAGGTGAAGAAAGAGGATCTGAATGTCGTTACCGGTACGTTTTTACTCAACAATCATTATGTTGTTGCTTTATTCGATTCGGGTGCCGATAGGAGCTTTGTATCCACTAAATTTAGTGCCCTTATTGATATTGAACCTGTTGAGATAAGTACCAGTTACGAGGTGGAATTGGCTGATGGTAAATTAGTGAAAACTAATAAGCTATTAGAAGGATGCTCTCTAAATCTCTTGAACCATTCCTTTCCGATTGATTTGATGTTGATAGAATTAGGTAGTTTTGATATTATTATTGGTATGGATTGGTGGTCGTTGAATAATGCAACTATTTTATGTAGAGAGAAGAAGGTTAAGATTCCTCTTAGGAATAGGACGTTAGTAATTGATGGTAGTCGAGGTGAATCCCGTTTAAAAATCGTTTCATGTATTAAATTCCAAAAGTACATCAGGAACGGTTGTGAGTTATTCTTAGCTCAAGTGACCGGGAATGAGTCTAGGGAGAAACGATTGGAAGATGTACCTATTATTTGTGAATTTCCTGAGGTATTTCCTAAAGATTTACCCGGACTTCCACCGATAAGGCAAGTAGAGTTTCGAATCGATTTAATTCCTGGTGCTGCACCGGTGGCACGTGCGCCTTACCGATTAGCCCCTTCTGAATTAAAGGAGTTATCTGAGCAACTTAAGGAGTTGTCTGATAAAGGTTTTATTCGACCGAGCTCGTCGCCTTGGGGAGCTCCAGTCTTGTTCGTTAAGAAGAAGGATGGATCTTTTCGTATGTGCATTGATTATAGGGAACTGAATAAGTTGACAATTAAGAATCGATATCCTTTACCTAGGATTGATGATTTGTTTGATCAACTTCAAGGATCTAGTGTGTATTCTAAGATAGATTTGCGGTCAGGATATCACCAACTTCGCGTCCGTGAAGAAGATATTCCTATAACTGCATTTAGAACTCGTTATGGACACTATGAATTTCAAGTAATGCTATTTGGGTTAACTAACGCACCTGCGGTTTTCATGGATTTAATGAATCGAGTGTGCAAGCCCTACTTGGATAAATTTGTGATTGTGTTTATTGACGATATTCTAATCTATTCTAAGAATGAAGATGAGCATAGAGAACATTTGAGGATTGTTTTGAAGTTGCTGAAGGATGAAAAGTTGTATGCTAAGTTTTCGAAGTGTGATTTCTGGTTGGATTCTGTGCAATTTCTTGGTCATGTGATTAACAGAGATGGAATTCCTGTTGATCCTGCAAAGGTTGAAGCTATTAAGAATTGGTCTGCACCGACAACGCCAACGGAAGTGCGACAGTTCTTAGGATTGGCTGGCTATTATAGGCGATTCATTAAAGAATTCTCTTTGATAGCTAAACCCTTGACTAAGCTTACTCAGAAGAATAAACCTTTCGTTTGGGGAAGTGATGAAGATGGAGCATTTCAGACATTGAAGCAAAAATTATGTAGTGCGCCAATCTTATCATTACCCGAAGGGAGTGAAGATTTTGTAGTGTATTGTGATGCATCTCTTAGAGGTTATGGAGCTGTTTTGATGCAGAGAGAGAAAGTGATAGCTTATGCTTCTAGGCAATTAAGGAAGAATGAGGAGAATTACACTACTCATGATCTTGAGTTAGGAGCTGTGGTCTTTGCTCTTAGGTTGTGGAGACATTATCTGTATGGCACCAAGTGTACGGTATTCACCGATCACAAAAGCCTACAGTATATTCTCGACCAGAAGGAAGTGAACATGAGGCAACGAAGATGGATAGAGTTGTTGAGTGATTATGATTGTGATATAAAATATCACCCAGGAAAAGCCAACGTTGTTGCTGATGCGTTGAGTAGGAAAGATAGAGAGCCTATCAGGGTGCGTTCTCTAGTCTTGACCGTGCACAATAATTTGCCTGAGCAAATTAGAAATGCGCAAATAGAAGCTTGTAAGAAGGAGAATTTTGTTAATGAAGGGTTCCGAGGAGAAGGAGATCCTTTAGAGGTTAGAGCTGATGGAGTGAAATGTTTAAGAGGTCGTATGTGGATACCTAAGTGTGGAGGCTTAAGAGATTTGATTATGTTAGAATCCCATAAATCTAAGTATTCCATTCATCCGGGATCTGATAAGATGTACCATGATTTGAAGAAGTTGTACTGGTGGCCGAATATGAAAGCTGACATAGCTATGTATGTTCTTCAATGCTTGACTTGTGCTAGAGTTAAATCCGAACATCAAAAGCCATCGGGACTACTTCAACAACCAAAGATTCCTGAATGGAAGTGGGAGCGAATTACGATGGACTTTATCACCAAGCTTCCTAGAACATCATCTGGAAACAATTCGATTTGGGTTATTGTCGATAGACTGACCAAATCAGCACACTTCATTCCGGTTAAGGAGCAGTTCTCACTGGAGAAGCTGACTCGAATATACCTTGATAATGTTGTATGCAAGCATGGAGTGCCTGTATCGATCATTTCAGATCGAGATCCTAGATTCGCATCGAATTTTTGGAAATCTCTCCAAAGATCTTTGGGAACGAATCTCGATATGAGCACTGCTTATCACCCCCAGACTGATGGGCAGAGTGAAAGGACGATACAAACACTGGAAGATATGTTGAGAGCTTGTGTGTTAGACTTTGGTAAGAATTGGGATAAACATTTGTCGTTAGCAGAGTTTTCGTATAACAATAGTTACCATTCTAGTATTAAGGCTGCACCGTTTGAAGCTTTGTATGGTAGGAAGTGTAGATCTCCTGTATGTTGGAGTGAAGTTGGGGATACCCAGCTCACGGGACCGGAATTGATCCGGGAGACTACGGAGATGATAGTTCAGATTAAGAAGAGGTTGTTGACTGCCCGAAGTAGACAGAAAAGTTACGCGGATGTGCGGCGGAAGCCAATGGAGTTTGAAGTGGGTGACCGAGTAATGTTGAAAGTATCGCCATGGAAAGGCGTTATAAGATTTGGAAAATGAGGAAAATTGAATCCCCGTTATATTGGACCCTTTAAGATTCTATCTAGAGTAGGTCCGGTGGCTTACAAACTAGAGTTACCCCCAGAACTTCATGGTGTTCACAACACATTCCATGTATCTAATCTGAAGAAATGTCTAGCAGTGAGTGATGAGAAAATTCCGTTAGGTAAGGTTCGAATAGATGGGAAGTTGCATTTTATCGAAGAGCCCGTAGAAGTTATGGACCGTGAGGTAAAGCAACTGAAACAAAGTCGGATACCTATTGTTAAGATCCGATGGAATTCAAAGCATGGACCGGAGTATACTTGGGAACGAGAGGATGAAATGTGGAAGAAATATCCGCACCTCTTCGATTTCAATAAGAAACGGACATCCAAATGAAATGGATCACGAGGACGTTGATCCCTTTTAGGAGGAAAAGCTGTGACAAATCTAACATTTTCAGGTAGATAAATATTTTCTCGTATAATATTTTGAAACTTATTTTTATGTTGGTTGACGAACTCACAATTTACGGATTTAAATTTGGGCTTACGTGCATAATTTGGTGTCTTTTACGACTGAACCGGAAACCTTAGGATTACGTATTTACGTTTTTGAACTCCGTTTTTGATGAGACAATTTTTATTGGATTCGTTTTGTGACGGTGATTCATAATTTATAAAAACGTTTTTCGTAAAACGACCCGAGGGCACGCAAATCGAGAAAACTAGAATCGAGAAATACCCGTAAACTAGTGAGATGGGACAAAACACTTTGCCCCATCCCACTAGCTTATATGGGACGGCATATGTGACTCACCACACATAGGTGGCACAAAACTTAACTTGTTTATACAAGTGTAAGCTCATGCTTACACTTTAAGCTAAGCCTTCCACCAAACTTAACAAAACCAACAAATGGTTTTCACTTAACCATTTCACCCATGCATTTCACTCTCAAAACTCTCTCTACTTCATCTTTGTGCCGTCCCACATCAAGCCACAAACACCATCTTTGATCTCTTCTAACTACAAACCACATGTTTACTAGTCCTATTAAGGTGTTTCCTTGAAACCTTGATCATTTGGTGGCCATATAACCAACTTTGGAGGTGATTTGCTTGTGTCCTAGGTCTGATTTTCCAACATATGATCTTGCTATTTGATGGTCTTGGAGATACTTGTTGTGTTCATCAAGTTCTTGCCTTCCTAAAACAAGAAATCCACTTGGATTGGTAAAGAAGATCATCCTCTACATTTTTCTCTTATTATTTTGTAAAGAACAAATATATTTTCTTTCATTTTGTATATGTATATGATGTATATATGATGATAAAAATATTGTGTGGGGATCAAGTGTTGATAAACATGCTTAAAAATGATGATAACCATAAGAAATGAAGCTAAAATCATGTCTAATTAGTTGGCTGTATAAAAACAGTAGATAACTAAATGAAGAACTGATAAAAATGCATGGTTTGATCTATTTACAGTAAAGTAGATGATGTTATACACATGTGAGAGTTGGCCATGCAATGGAATCAAAATAATGAGTGAGATATGATCAAAACAAGTTAGGTGGTACAATCTGAATAAGCAGTTTTGTAGGGACTGTTAAGGCAACTTAAACTCAAAATGGGCAGTAGCTATAACTAAGTTATATTTAGCACATATTATGAAGAAGTTGTCATCTAAAAATGAGCTTCTAAGTCATTGTAGAACTCTAGATATGATAAAAATGGTGAATGTGAAGTTAAAAATCAGATTTTGGAAATAATGTTTATTATTATTATATAAGCACTCACTTTATAATTTATAAAATGTAAAGTATAAACCCACTAACTTATAAAACTTATTTATATAAATGTATAAAAGGTTAATTAAATGGGTAAAATATATAAATGGTGGTAAAAGTAATATTTATAAGTAATAAAAACTATAAACTTGATTTTTACGACTTTTTCGGCTATCGCCGTGAAATTAACGTTTTTCATCAAATAAAACTTAGACGACCAAACCCGTCTAATGTAAAGTTTATAAAAGATATATACTGATGTATAAGTAACTAAGACAAGTAAAAACCGATAAAACCCGAACTATAAGAATTACGGACATTTACGAGCTAAATAAACCTATTAGACTAATAATTGGACTTAATAAGATAAATACTTGTAAAAAGAATTATTTGGGCTTAACCCAATAGGGCCCAACATGAAAAGTATATATACTGATCATATAAGTATATAATGGGTAAAAACAAGTAAAAGAACTTACAAAAGACTTAATGAACTTAAAATAGGTAAAATCGGTAAAACTAGTGAACTAGTAAGATGATACTAAAACGTAAACGCTAAAATGAGTAAATGAGGATTTATAAACCCACTTGATCATCATCATATGTACAATAATCATATATATGTATATTGTTATTTTGATAAAAGTCATTGGACCGAGTCTAAGACCGATTATTATTTATATAGGTTTCCGTGACCGAAGCACGCCCGTAGCCGATAATCCGCCTTTCATTAACAACGTGAGTTCATAGCCTCGCACTCTTTTAAATGTTTTATAAAATGATTTGTAAACCCGCGAGGGAGATAACATGCTAGATTTTTATAAAAATAGAACACAAGTAGTCCCGATTGTATGCTTAATGAGATGGACCCGAATGATGCTATGACCCTATATTCGAGACTAAAAGGATTATTAGTAGTTAGGTTATGTCACTTAAAGTCCCATTAGCATGAATTGTGAACTACCGGGTTTTGGTAGACGCTTATGCATTTGATAGTACTATTTGGGGACGATCACCCCAGTTCGCGCCTTGACGGTTGATCCCCGTCGTACCACATTGATTGGTAAGCGAATTTATGTATGAGAAGATTCCATAGCGTGATTTTTGTGACGACACGCTAACTTAGATGGGCAAATTGTTTGTCGGGTTCGCGGCCCACTGTTTTCACAGTAAGGTAACAATGTCATGCGGCTAATAATAATCCTACAACCTAATCCAAATAAAAATGTATCCTATATATGATAACGACGCTATTAACGATGAATATATTACCTATCATGGTAATATAGAGACTGCGGTCTCATGGACGGTTTTAGATGTATGCTTGATTTATATATTGCCTGACTAGCAATATGTGGACTTACTTCCGATATTATACTTGTGTTCTGATTTTAATGATTGTAAATGATTGTTTTATATAACGGTTTTCATTAAACTCTATGAATTCACTCGGCATTCGCTGATATGATTTTTGCATGTTTTCTATCTCAGGTGCTTGAAGGTAATCCGGATGGAGATCGACTCTGATGGCCCACACTTAATATTAAAAATGTTCATTCGATCTGTGTTTTGTAAACTTAATGACCTGTATAATTTGGGACCTGTTGTACACTTTTGAACCTTTTTATCGAATGAATGTTTGTTAAACCTTGTACAACCATTTTTATGTGTTATCTATGATTGGAGTTATTGTGCTATCCCGTAACACTCTGAAAGACCCTTCCGCTGTACCGATACGAAAAATGAGAGTGTTACAGTTTTTACGTATACGTATATGTATTATAGGAAATCGTATTTTTACGGTTTAGGGTTTAGCATTTAGAGGTCTCGGATAAGGTGTTTAGTCATGTGAGTATTTTTCGGGATGGTTTTAAGTCATTTAGGACTTAGTTATAAAGTTTATTTCAAAATTTAAGATTTTTTTTAAAACTGTATATTTTACGTCTTTTACGGTAAACGCGTAAAATTGACTAGTTTCTCGGTTTTGAGATTTAGAAACTTTAGAGGCTGAAATAAATTAAGTAAATTTAAGGAAATATTATTAAAGTAATAATAATAAATAAAAATAAAAATAAAATAAAAAAGGGGTATATAGTCGGTTTTATACGACTTAAACAAAAAAAAAGAAAATTTAGGGTAAGTGGGCTTTTGGTTGGTCTAGGATTTTTGTACTATATAAGGAACATCACACATAATATCAGACGCATAATTTCTTGTTCCTGGAGTCTTTGGTCGACGAAACATCACAGAAAAATTAGGGTTTTCATAAAAATATTGGTTTTCATAAATCAAAGGTAAATCTTTATAACCCTTTTTAATTAAAGTGTTTTAATTCTTTCTCAATCATCTTATGATGGATTTAGGATAGGGTTTAAATTAAAATCTGTATATTAATGATATTATAATGATTAGGTGAATTAGGGCTTGTAATTAGTGGAGTTATGGGTAATTAAATAGGTTAATTTAATTAAATTCGTAATTAAAAACTGGGCAGAATTTTTGGTCCATTGTTTTGAACATATCTAGAGTTCTAGACACTTTTAATTTGCGATCTTGGTACCCCTGGAAAGGTAATTGAGTTGGCTTTCAAAATAAAGAGAAAATAACTAAAATGGGGGTCGGTAAGTGGGTCAAAAACATGTTACATCAGTCGGGTGTCAAAACAGTTTTTGGATCAGCATGTTTTTATTTTATGTTTTGAATTGTTTGGGGTGCTTAGGGTTACATTTGAACCTTCAAACGAACATGGGAGTTGTTTTATATATTATAGTAAGTATCTACATTGGGGCTAAGAATATGGAGTAGGTTAAGACTCTCTGATCATAACGAACTTTTCATATGTTCAAAATTAGTAAATTCTGGATAGGTAAAAGTATATATATATATATATATATATATATATATATATATATATATATATATATATATATATATATATATATATATATATATATATATATATATATGGAGGCCTTAACAATATCTTCAAGGTTGCGGACAAAGAGTAGAGTTAGCTAACACATGTAAGGGCACAGGGTTTCTTTTACAGAGGATGTTTGTTTGGTTAGGGAGGTGTTCGACCCATAGTTTAAGGTATGAAAAACGGGACTGTTTTGGGTTAAATGTTAACGGGACGAGTTATGAACTAAACTAAGATAAGGGCTTTATAGAGGGATGTAATGAGATGCTTATGGCACATAAATGAGGTTAAGTTGTAGGAGAAGGTTAGATATCCATCATAGATTGATGAGCCATTTTGGTATGTCGTTCATGTCTTGATTGTATACATTTGTGTGTATAGATTTGTGCTAGAGTGTGGGTACTTGGAGAAGCTTGTTCAGGTGAGTTTCATAGTCCCATGTTTTTATGAGTGTAAATGATTTGACTTCCAGATGGGATGGAAGAGACACTGTGTGGTTTTGTAAAGAATGCTGTGAATGTTTTTAAGGTTTGTGATGGACTTGTGTGTACATTATGTGATTAACTGCTATGTGATTCTTGATTGTGTTTATGATTTTGATCGGGGGGACACGTACCGTCCCAGTTATTGTGGTTTGACTTGGTACCAAGGGGATGTTGACAAGGCGGGGCCTTGGGATTGGTTCATAGGTGTATGGGCGCCTATGGGACCATGCTTATTGGTAAGGCTGGGAGCCTTAGAAATTGTGGTTATTGGTAAGGCTTGGAGCCTTGGAATTGTGATTGTATGGTTAATCTTGAATGGTAGTTATTAATGCATAATTGTAACACATTGTCCACATGTTCTTTGGTTTATGGTTATTATTCACAGCTTATAACTGATTTGGAGTTGGAGTCTAAACCTATGAATCTCACGAACTTTATGTTGACGTGTTTTAGTGTCTCTTTCAGGTGAGAATGTGGTTAAGCGTGAGAATATGAGTGGCTAGCTAGGAGGCTTAGGATTGCATTTGGAGGAACCCCCTTTCCTCTTAGTCTTTATTTATGTTTGAATAAGTGATACTTTGTGGATACATATATGTTTGTTATTTGTTAATTGTATGTCTTTGGTAAGAGGTAGGCCTGTTACCTACTTACCTAGACGCCTACATTGTTTGAGATATCTTCATGACATTGTGTCACCATTTATGATATTTCCATTTCATTTAGTTATCTCTATAGACACGCTATTGTTGTGATGATATCCATACGTCGCGCCCCATATTCCGCCATGGTGGGGTGTGACAGAATGGTATCAGAGACAATGGTTATAGAGAATTAGGTTGCCTAGCCTAGTCTATAGCTTAAGGATCCCTACATATAGGCGTCATAGGGTTATGTGTATGGTTTTGATTGTATTTTCCTAAATTTTATTTTCTATGAATTTTGACTAGTATGAGTTGAACTGTAGTTGCCCATACTTAGTCACTTGTTAATTATTGTTATTCTTTTGGTATATGAATTACTCTCACAATAGTTGATGACTTATTTTCTTGTATCTAATATATAGTATTTCGCTTTTGATGTTTAAGTCATGTTCTCTAAGAATCATGTGGTGGTTTGAGTTACTAGGAGTAGGTGGATATGAAGGATGTTAACCTGTTACCACTCTTATGGGCTACATGACTTATAACTGATTATGTTTTGGTTTTGGTTTTTGTCTATGCTGTTTTAGCTAGACTGTGGATTGATGTATTCCAAGAGATTGACTATGTTATTTTAATAGATGGAGTTTTGGACCTTATTTTTTGTGCTTATGAACTTATGTGAGTAGATGGATTTATGTGTTATATGTTGTATTGATTCTTATAAGTGTCATCATATGAGGGAGTGCATTGGAGAAAGGGTAATTGTATAACTATGGTGGCCAACATAGTTATACAAGTACCACAACTTCAATGGGTTCCTAAGTGTGATTGCATGAAAGAGGGTTAGTACATGCTTGTATATGATGAGATGTGGATTATTGGTATATGTATAGTATATGGGTTTATGTAACGGTTGCCTACGATATGCATATTTTGTAGTGTGTTATTGTTTTGGGTTATAGTCATGTTGTGTGATTATGGGGTCACACGATATGGACTGGTTTTAGTGATGGGTTTTATGCCTTGTTGTAAGATGGTGGTTACTCGTATGAAAAGAAAAAAAATGAGTGTATGACGCGATTGGTTGATCTGACATGTATGGGAATGAGTATGTTTTGGGTGATTTAATAGGTATATATATGCGGATGTATATATACTACTATGTGTTAAGTTATGGTATATGGTCGTTCACTAGTTATTATAACTTGAACGTACCTTGTGTTTGTTCGTGTTTTATGGTGCTGGAGTTTGATGGAGTTCCAACGACGTTTTGAGTCTTTTGGATGTGTGTCTACATTCGGGTATGTATTTTTATTAATGCGAACTACTAAATTTTCTTGCAAATAAGTATGGCTAATTATAGGAAAACGATTTTGAAAATAATTTGTAGGTGTATGGTATGGTATCATGGTTTACATATATTCTTTTAGTTTGTAGAAGTAAGTTATAAAAAAAAGTTTTCTTGAAAATAATTGGATTAGTCTTCTATGTAACATGTGATAATATATTTTAAAGGGGTAAAGAAATTTTACAAAAATTTTCTTAAGTGGAGTAAAAATTTTAGAAGAACTTAACTAAGAGAGAAAGAGTAAAAAATGAGATTTTATTATAGTAATGATAATAATAACACCACACCTTGTAAACGTGTAGTAGTTTAGTTATAACCAACCTAAATGGATTATATAAAATAATAATAATAATAATAATGATAATAATAATACTAATAATAATACATAATTAAAAAAACACTGTATTTTATAAACATGTATTGGTTTCATAATAACAAGTGAACTAAGTTTAATATGAGTAAACAAGATAATGGTTAGAATAAGATTGTAGTATACTAACTAGTTGATATCTTTGATAAAATAATGAAGATAAAAGATGAGTTTATGGTTAAAAATGAGTATGATTGATTTTAGTAGTATTGGAGTTTGGTTCTTATGAGAAGTAACTAATTGGGGAGAAAGTTTAAAATTTTCTAAGGTATCGAAATTTGGTAATACTAATCGTGACGAGTCTAAATTTTTCGTTGTTGGCACACTCCATTGATCTTTCGGATTACATTGTTTTGTTTTCGGTTGTTTTGGCTAGGGTTTGTTTTACCCTATATTTTATTTTGGGACACGATTGTTTGGAATTCTTTTGGTACACGTCATGGTTGATTTAGTTATGCGGTTGTGGGAACGTTAAGATGAGAGAATAGAGTTGGGTAGTATTACTTATGGTTAGCTATTAGAATGGAGAGATGTATTTTGGTTTAAAGGTTGTGTTGAAGGAATGATTAAGATTTGTGGAGTTTTGGAACTTAGATTGGTTACGGGAATAAGAGAGTAAGTAAAGTTAGTTGACTGATAGTGGGAACGAGATGTCATGCTATGAGAAGTTGGTTGAAGTACCATTAGGAGATTGATGAAAGTACTAGAGGATGTGAGGGTAGAGTAGAAAGTTTATACTAATGGAAAGGTTGGGAAAATAACATGCAAGGGATTGGTATAGTTATGGAGGCAAGGTAGTAGTAGACACGTGAAGGACAACAGGAATGTGAAAGAATGATTGGTAGGAGGCTGATTAGCGGTGAAGTACAACAAGTAAGGAAGAGTGAGCCATTGAGGGGTTAAAGTAACTTTAGAAATATTATGGTAGATGAGTTGAAGTTAGAAGATACTACGTAGTGTGAAGTTCCTAGGTAACATCATAGAGACGAGAAGGAGTGCGTGAAGAGCTACATCGTGAAGCAAGGAGCTGAAAGGACTATGTGTCGGCTGCTATAAGGAAGCAAGAGATTTCGAAGGAGTCACAGAAGTTGCAAGGACTGGAAAGGTGACAAGCACTATGATGGGAATCTCTGTATGGTTCGTGACGAAGAAGGACAAATCGAGTACCGGAGTTGAGCTACAAAGAGCTGAACCAGTGGATCGTGATGAATTGAATATATAACATGGGAGATTAAGAACTCTTGGAAGTAACAAGGGAGTCAAGGGATTACGCGGATAGAATTTTTATGGCAATCAATATCGAGGGATGAGTAGTGAAGCTGAGCTGAATAAGTTCGTGGAGAAGTGATTAGAGAATCGGTTTTGTGAATGTGTTATGAAAGATCTTTGGAAGAGATAGTTATGCATTATCCAATGCACTAGTGATTTCCATAGATTTGAGGAATGAAGTATGGAATTTTTGTTGGACGGGATAGTGTAGGAATAGGGAGAACCATGGAAGGAGAGAACCAAGTATTCCTAGAAGATGATGATTGAAAGTACCTCATGTTGGGTGCAAGATCAAAGTAGAAGTATGAGATTTGAATAAGAATTAAAAATATGGCTTAGTAGACAAATGGAAACTAATGTGGGTATAAGATGAGAGTGTGATCCGCATGGAATCACATGAAACTCTAGTCTGTTCCTATTAGGAGGGAGTAGGACAACTGGTCGTGAGGAAAACAAGTGAAGCTAGTTGGAAAATTTTGAGGTATAGATGATTTGAAAGAAGGGAAGAATAACATCGTGATGTATGCCATGAGCTGAGGAAGAAGAAGAAAGTGTGGACATATGCGAATCATGAATGAAAGAGGTCGAGGTAGGAAGCGAAGGTAAAACTTTGTTATAGCCTAATGAGTAGACTAAAGCACTAAGCATGCTAATATTGTTTTAGTGTGGAAAGGAAATGGCACTGACCTATATTGTTGGATTGGAAGGCTTAGTATCGATAATCGAATAGATGAGGAGTTACAAACGTGATGTGTCATGAGAGACGAAGGGTTTGGTCTAACTGAGACAAGATGAGGAGCGCTATGACCTTGAAGGTAAGACATTGTGTAGGTATTATGGAAGTGGAGTATCAATAAAAAAAACTTTCATGGAGAAAAAGTGAGAAAAATGTATAGGTGCTACTATTGAGCTATCAAAATTTAATGGAAGTAGTTGTAGCATGGCCTTGGTTGGCAGTTGATAGACTAACTGAGATAACCGTCCTGTTGGTGATGTGTATAGGATCATAAGTTGATTTGGATTGGAAGAGCCTTGTTGTGATGAACTAATGAATATGTGAAATACCGTCATGGGTCACTTGTGTAATGAATTGTAATTTTTTAAGTAGTTTGGGGTACGGACTGAAGGGAGTTGATGAAAATGGTTGAATAGGAGTATATGCAGCTAATTGGAAAAGGATGAGCAAGTGAGAGATTTATAAAATATTAGGAGTTACACTGAGGGCATGAGTGATTGATTTAGAGGGACTTAGTAAACTCGTTAATGTTGGTTGAATTTTCATATAATGATAGTTAGCATAATAGAAGTCGATAAATGACATTTGAGGCATTATATGGAAGGATAGGTGAGTTGTCCTTATTGTGGACTAGAATTGGTGAAAGAGGCTACTAATATAATAATATGGTTTGTGGAAAGGATGAGAGCAACAAGAAATGATTTGTTGAAAAGGATGAAAACACTAGAGTTTAGTGACAAAGCTATGTAGGAAGTTTCACCTATAGTAATGGGTGGCATGTTTTGGTAAAAAGGAAAAGTTGATGTCAAGTCTTGTAGGTCCATTTATGATCTTTGGAAAGATCGGACCAGTAGCTTATGGATATAGAATTACCTGGGGAATTAAGTAGTGTACATGATATATTTCATGTATTAAGATTGGTAAATGTTGTTTGAGAATGCATATTTGCATGTACGGTTATTCGGGATTTGTGTTAATAAGAGTCTTCGTTTTATCAAAGGGTCATTTGTGAGATTTATTGGCCGTGGGATCAAGAGTTTGAGAATGAGTTTAATTATTTTTGGTTTGTATATGTGGTATTTTGAAACTTGAACTAAAGTACCCATGGAAATGAGAGGAGTTCATTTAGAACAAGTATCCTCATGTGATTGTTGTTTGTGTGTTTGATCCTAAGGAGTAAATCTCGGGAGGAGATTTATATTAGGAGGGGGTGATGTGACAACCATGGTTTTGGGGTTCGTCACTTAGACTATATTTTAGGGTGTTTTGTGCAAATATGTGCTTTTATGTGCTTATGTGTTTATTTTGTATGTTTGGAGTGAGGTTTGGATATCCTTTATGGGTATATGGTACTCATAATTAAATCGAGAAACGGTTAATTCATGTTCATGAGCTCACAAGGTAGTGACTATGAAATGAGATGGTGTTATTTAGTGGTTTTTACGTATACGTATATGTATTATAGAAAATCGTATTTTTACGGTTTAGGGTTTAGCATTTAGAGGTCTCGGATAAGGTGTTTAGTCATGTGATTATTTTTCGTGATGGTTTTAAGTCATTTAGGACTTAGTTATAAAGTTTATTTCAAAATTTAAGATTTTTTTTAAACTGTATATTTTACGTCTTTTACGATAAACGCGTAAAATTGACTAGTTTCTCGGTTTTGAGATTTTAGAAACTTTAGTGGCTGAAATTAATTAAGTAAATTTAAGGAAATATTAGTAAAGTAATAATAATAAAAAAAATAAAAAAAGGGGTATATAGTCGGTTTATACGACTTAAACAAAAAAAAAAAAAATTATGGTAAGTGGGCTTTTGGTTGGTCTAGGATTTTTGTACTATATAAGGAACACCACACATAATATCAAATGCATAATTTCTTGTTCCTGGAGTCTTTGTTCGACGAAACATCACAGAAGAATTAGGGTTTTCATAAAAATCTTGGTTTTCATAAATCAAAGGTAAATCTTTATAACCCTTTTTAATTAAAGTGTTTTAATTCTTTCTCAATCATCTTATGATGGATTTAGGTTAGGGTTTAAATTAAAATCTGTATATTAATGATATTATAACGATTAGGTGAATTAGGGCTTGTAATTAGTGTAGTTATGGGTAATTAATTGGGTTAATTTAATTGAATTCGTAATTAAAAACTGGGCAGAATTTTTGGTCCATTGTTTTGATCATATATAGAGTTCTAGACACTTTTAATTTGGGATCTTGGTACCCCTGGAAAGGTAATTGAGTTGGATTTCAAAATCAAGAAAAAAGAACTAAATTGGGGGTCGGGAAGTGGGTCAAAAACAGGTTACATCAGTCGGGTGTCAAAACAGTTTTTGGATCATCATGTTTTGAATTGTTTGGGGTGCTTAGGGTTACATTTGAACCTTCAAACGAACATGGGAGTTGGTTTATATATTATAGGAAGTATGTGCATTGGGGCTAAGAATATGGAGTAGGTTAAGACCTTCTGATCATAACGAACTTTTCATATGTTCAAAATCAGTAAATTCTGGATAGGTAAAAGTATATATATATATATATATATATATATATATACATATATATATATATATATATATATATATATATATATATATATATATATATATATATATATATATATATATATATATATATATATATATATATATATATATATATATATATATATATATATATATATATATATATATATATATATATATATATATATATATATATACTAGAACGGTACCCGCGCAATGCGGCGGCGGGTACATAATAACGAATTTTGAGACTAACAAATATTTGTCTCTTACTCATTGTAAAGTTCTAAAAATCGAACTAAAAACCCACTAAAATTGAAAAAGACTAAAAGTTAATAAAAATATATATCAAAATGGATATCGAATTAAAAAGCATACAATTTTAAAAAATATAGTGAAATTAGCTTATAAAAATAATAAATAAATAAAAAGATTTTTCAATTTAAAAGAAAAAATGTTGTTACAAAAGGTTGTTACAAAAGTTTGTTACAAAAAGTTGTTAGAAAATGTTATACTATATAATGTTGATCTTGCTTTATTTAGTAGGTAAAAAAGTCTTAATTTTCAGCCTTCCTATTTTTAGAAGGTCCCAAATACTTTATATAGTAGTATAGATATATATATATATATATATATATATATATATATATATATAATATATATATGGAGGCCTTAACAGTATCTTCAAGGTTACGGCCAAAGAGTAGAGTTAGCTAACACATGTAAGGGCATAGGTTTTCTTTTACAGAGGATGTTAGTTTGGTTAAGAAGGTGTTCAACCCATAGTTTAAGGTATGAAAAACGGGACTGTTTTGGGTTAAATGCTAAAGGGACGAGTTATGAACTAAACTAAGTTAAGGGCTTTATAGAGGGATGTAATGAGATGCTTATGGCATATAAATGAGGTTAAGTTGTAGGAGAAGGTTAGATATCCATCATAGATTGATGAGCCATTCTGATATGTCGTTCATGTCTTGATTGTATACATTTGTGTGTTTAGATTTGTGCTAGAGCGTGGGTACTTGGAGAAGCTTGTTTAGGTGAGTTTCAAAGTCCCATGTTTTTATGAGTATAAATGATTTGACTTCTAGATGGGATGGAAGAGACACTGTGTGTTTTTGTAAAGAATGTTGTGAATGTTTTTAAGGTTTGTGATGGACTTGTGTGTACATTATGTGATTAACTGCTATGTGATTCTTGATTGTGTTTATGATTTGGATCGGGGGGACACGTACCGTCCCAATTATTAGGGTTTGACTTGGTACCAAGGGGATGTTGACAAGGCGGGGCCTTGGGATTGGTTCATAGGTGTATGGGCGCCTATGGGACCATGGTTATTGGTAAGGTTGGGAGCCTTGGAAATTGTGGTTATTGGTAAGGCTGGAGCCTTGGAATTGTGATTATATGGTTAATCTTGAATGGTAGTTGTTAATGCATAATTGTAACACATTGTCCATATGTTCTTTGGTTTATGGTTATTATTCACAGCTTATAACGGATTTAGAGTTGGAGTCTAAACCTATGACTCTCACCAACTTTATGTTGACGTGTTTTAGTGTCTCTTTTAGGTGAGAATGTGGTTAAGCGTGAGAATAGGAGTGGCTAGCTAGGAGGCTTAGGATTGTATTTGGAGGAACCCTCTTTCCTCCTAGTCTTTATTTATGTTTGAATAAGTGATACTTTGTGGATACCTATATGTTTGTTATTTGTTAATTGTATGTCTTTGGTAAGAGGTAGGCATGTTACCTACTTACCTAGACGCCTGCATTGTATAAGATATCTTCATGACATTGTGTCACCATTTATGATATTTCCATTTCATTTATTTATCTCTATAGACACGCTATTGTTGTGATGATATCCATACGTCGCGCCCTATATTCTGCCATGGTGGGGTGTGACATTCAAGGTTGAGGAAAGAGAAGTTGAAGAACAAGGATGATATTCAATTTTCAAACTTTCTTAAAATGTTTAAACAATTGAATTTCAACATCTCATTTGCCGAGGCTCTCGCTCACATGCCTAAATATGCGACAATGTTCAAAGATCTTTTCAGTGATAAGGAAAAACTCCTTGATATTGCTCAAACCCAACTTAATGAGAATTGCTCCACGGTTCCCTTAAGGAAATTACCAACTAAACTTGGTGTTCCGGGTCGCTTTCTCATTCCTTGCAACTTTCCCGGGGTAGAGAATTGTATGGCCCTAGCCGATATAGGTGCTAGTATCAACTTAATGCCATTAAGAGTTTGGAAACAATTATCTCTACCCGAGCTAGTCCCCACACGAATGACATTGGAGTTAGCTAATCATACGATTGCTTATCCGGTGGGGATAGCCGAAGATGTCTTCGTCGGTGTCAACAAATTCACCTTTCCGGCGGATTTTGTTGTAGTTGACCCACGAGATGGACCCTCGGGTTCCATTAATCGTTGGACGTCCATTCTTGAGGATCGGTTGCACTCTCATTGATGTAGCCGCGGGCAAATTAATCATGAGAGTTGGTGACGACAAAATCGTCTTCAACATGGGTAAACTTTCTAAGCAACCATATGAACACGAGAGCGTTAATTTCATTGACTTACTTGACGAGGCTTGTGAAGAACATTTCAAAGACGCTTGTAAAAGTGGTTTTTCTTCCTGACCCATTGTTGAGACCGTTGCCTCTATTGCTTCCTCATTAACCCCATTTAGAGAAAGTGATTTCTTTTGAAAGAATATGAAGCAACTTTAGGGTATGTGGACTTAAAATATGACGATTCTCCCTCCGATTGGGACGAAGACATTCGTACCATCGAGAAACTTCTCAATGAGGACCATATTTCTCCACTTTCTCCTATGGAAATCATAAACGATGATCCGAATTTGGCTACGCCTTCCATTGACGGTCCTCCGGATTTAGAGCTTAAGAATTTACCGTATCATCTTGAATAAGTTTTCCTAGAAGAAAATAAGAAGTTACCCATCATCATTGCTAAGGACTTAAAAGAGGATGAAAAATCTCGACTTATCGCTCTCAAAAATCATAAGAAAGCAATTGCTTGGAAAATTTTCGACATCCGCGGAATTGATCCTTACTTTTGCACTAATAAAATTCTCATGGAAGATGACAATAAACCCGCAATCCAAAGCCAAAGAAGGGTTAATCCAAAAATTCATGACGGCATCAATAAAGAAGTTATCAAACTTCTAGATGCCGGAATGATTTACCCTATTTCGGATTCGCCATGGGTTAGTCCCGTCCACTGTGTGCCTAAGAAAGGCGGAATAACCGTTGTTCCCAATGAAAACAACGAGTTGATTCCTACTCGACTTGTCACGGGTTGGCGAGTTTTCATAGACTATCGCAAGCTCAATGATGCCACTCGTAAGGATCATTCCCTCTTCCTTTCATGGATCAAATGCTCGTGCGTTTAGCGGGTAATGACTACTATTGCTTCTTAGACGGTTTCTCTGGGTATTTTCAAATTCCCATCGATCCAAAAGACCAAGAGAAAACCACATTCACTTGTCCTTATGGAACATTTTCTTACAAAAGAATGGCATTAGGCTTATGCAATGCTCCCGGGACTTTCTAAAGGTGTATGACGGCTATATTCCATGACATGGTTGAAGAAACTATGGAAGTCTTTATGGATGATTTATCGGTCTATGGTGATTCTTTCTCTACTTGCCTTGCCAATTTAGAACGTATGCTCAAACGGTGTGAAGACACTCGTCTCGTTCTTAATTGGGAAAAATGACATTTTATGGTAAAAGAAGGTATTGTTCTTGGACATAAAATTTCCAAAGCCGGTATTGAAGTTGACCGTACTAATGTCGATGTGATTGCTAAATTACCCACTCCTTCAACCGTGAAGGGTGTGAGAAGTTTTCTTGGTCATGCGAGATTCTATCATCGATTCATTCAAGATTTTTCTAAGATCGCTCGCCCGATGACCCATCTCTTGGATAAAGATACTCCTTTTATCTTTTCAAAAGAGCGTATCGAATCTTTCAATCTTCTTAAGGATAAATTAACTAAGGCACCGGTCTTAGTTACCCCTAATTGGGAGTTACCTTTTGAATTGATGTGTGATGCTAGCAACTTTGCTATTGGAGCGGTTTTGGGACAAAGAATCAACAAACATTTCAAACCAATCCATTACGCTAGCAAGACTATGATGGGGGCTCAATTGTATTATACTACAACCGAAAAGAGCTTTTAGCCGTTGTATATGCTTTTGAAAAATTTCGCCCCTATCTTGTCCTTTCCACCACCATTGTGTATACCGATCATTCCGCGTTGAAGTACTTGTTAAAAAACAAGATTCTAAACCAAGACTTCTTCGTTGGGTTTTACTCCTTCAAGAATTCAAAATTGAAATTCGTGACAAGAAGGGAGCGGAAAACCTAGCCGCGGATCATCTTAGTAGATTTGAGGATCCTTATCAAGGGGAGCTCCCAAATCAAGAGATTAATGAATCTTTTCCCCTTGAGGCCTTGATGTCTATTAACTCCAATCTTGATGAGACCCCATGGTTTGCGGACTTTGCAAATTACTTGGCGGGTGGAATTCTCATCGAAGGGTTATCGTCCCAACAAAAGAAGAAATTATTCAAGGATGTGAAAACTTACTATTGGGACGACCCTTATCTCTTTAAACAATGTGCTGACTTGATCCTTCGCCGGTGTGTTGACGGGCCCGCAGCTTTAAAAATCTTGGAAGCTTGCCATAAAGGACCAACCGGTGGTCATTTTGGTCCTAATTACACCGTGAAGAAAGTTTTGGATTATGGATTTTATTCGCCCACCATTTATCGTGATGCACACGAAATGGTTAAGCATTGTGTTGCTTGCTAACGACAAGGCAAGATCACACATAAAGATGAGATGCCTTAAAATTTCATCCAAGAGTGTGAAATCTTTGACGTATGGGGCATCGACTTTATGGGGCCATTTCCATCAACTAAAGGGAACAAGTACATCCTCGTAGTCGTTGACTACGTATCTAAATTGGTTGAAGCAAAGGATTTACCTACGAACGATGTGAGATTGGTTGTGAACTTTCTAAAACAATTATTTGCTTGATTCGGTGTTCCTCGTGCTATCACTAGAGATCGCGGGACTCATTTTTGCAATGATCAATTTGCTCGAGTCATGGCTAAGTATGGTGTCAATCACCGACTTTCCACCGCGTATCATCCACGAACAAATGGTCAAGCCGAGATTTCTAACCGTGAACTTAAGAGAATCTTATAGCGTACTATAGGAGAACATCGTACCTCATGGGCCGATAAGTTAGATGATGCTTTGTGGGCTTTCCGTACCGCATATAAGGCACCTATTGGTTTCACTCCATATCGTCTTGTGTACGGAAAGGCATGCCACCTCCCCATTGAGTTGGAGCATAAGCCTTAATGTGCCTTGAAATGGGCTAATTTTTATATAAACAAAGCCGGTGATCTTAGGATGATCCAAATCAATGAACTTAATGAACTGCGGAATGAGGCTTATGAGAATTCATTAATATACAAGGAGAAAACCAAGCTCATTCATGATTCTAAGATAAAAAACGAGAGCTCAAAATTGGTGATCAAGTTTTACTCTAACTCTCGGTTGAAAATCTTTTCGGGCAACCTTAAGAGCCGTTGGTCTGGTCCATTCATTGTCGCCAAAGTCTTCCCTTATGGCACCATCGAGTTGTCGCAACCAAATGGGCCAAAATTCAAAGTGAATGGCCAGCGTGTGAAGTTGTACTTTGGTGAGGACATCTCTCACGAGATGATTCCATCCCTCACCTCGTTTCACTTGAATTAATTGTGGGTCGAGTCAGGCTCGTGACTCGGTTAACAAAAACAAGCGCTTCTTGGGAGGCAACCCGATGATCTATCCTTTTACCCATTTTCATAATAAGTGTAGGGGAGCTACATAGGGTTTGTTGTCTTGTTTCTTATGATGTACAGGGATTAAAGCTTCAAAGAGCACTTTTGATGATATTTGACGACCCGTGATCCCGTGTACCCATCTTCCCGGTTCTATCCTAAACTCTTGTGATTCAATATTTCGTATCTTATATGTTTACAATGAAATCACTATAGTCGTCTCTTCCTTAGCAAGATTTAAACAAAGTGCATAATGTCCTAAGTGTAGGGGAGTTTACTCCCACATGCTTAAACATTGAGGGTAATGTATATATCAAGTGTAGGGGGGACTTCTATCGAAGTTAAGTGGGCTTTTCCATTAATTTGGCCTCATTTTAAGCGGAAAATCTAATTTTTCGACATTTTTCAAAAAATCTGATCTATTTTGGCCAAGTAGTATTTTTCATTTATTCTCTTTTATGTCCTTTCCTTTTGTTATCGCATCGTATGTATATATTTCATTTCAAGAATAAAGTCAAAGAGAAAAATAAAGTTAAATAAAATGGTTTTAATGAGTTTAAATGTCTTTGATATATTAGGCAAGTCATGAATCTTTTGACTCAACCCGAGTTTACTTATCTAAGTTTATTCTAGCTAGTATACTTAGCGTATTTAATTCAAGTTTTGCTAGGCTTTTATATAGGGAACTTTAAAAGGCGAAAGTCTTAACTCTTATGGGTTAACAACAAAATTTTTTCGCAAGTTCCTATAATTGATCCTACAAAGTCGTTTATCAAGGGAACTTTAAAATGTGAATTCTGAACTTGAAAAATTCTAAGAAGTTGCAAGATCCTATAGATGACTTGAAAACCCAAAACTTTGATTTAATAGGCTAAGCGTCCACGAGTCTCATTCCTTGAGATTTTAAATTGTGGAGAACGAGAGATGATAGAGTCAATTATAAGTTTGGTATTCTTTCATGAATTTATGTGAGTTAATTATGAGTTTTTTCTCCCATCGCTTGTTAATAAATATAATTGCAATAAGTAAGGTTGTACGATTTGAAAAGTTACTTAGCTTCTAGCACAAGATCGTTTAAAAGTTGCTCGGTATTAATTAGAGTTCATAGCCAATGCATAACTTATTGAAGCGGGATGTAAAGATTGGCAAGTCCGAAAAGGCCATAACAAGGCATGAGGGATACATTTTGTTGCTAAAGATCCCAAGCGATGTGAAGAACCATTTATCAATAACCAATATGAAGGATCGAGACACACGACGAAAAGCAAATACTCCTCTAAAGATCATGGAGAAGTATATCCGAAAAGACCCTTGCAAGGTATGAGGATAAATAAATCCAAGTCCTAAAAGGAGGCGAATCATTGTATATCAAAATCCAAAATAAAAATTGGAGAAAAATGAAGAAGTCGTGGTCCAAGAATGAAGAATCTCTCAAAAACTTCGAGTGAAGAAATTCCTATTATGAAGAGAAGACCATTATTTCAGGAACGTATCTCATGATTTGAAGTATGAAGTCGCTGCTAAATATCGGTCCGAGAAAGGTCTCAAATCGTGAAGCGAGTTATGCCAAGATATGAACTTTATGAGGTCCAGAGAAGCAGTTTTAAAAGATTTTGTCCTTTAGCTAACTATTGATTAAATCGTCCTACTTTATTTTCGGCCTTAATAAATTATCAAAATAAGTCAAACAATGCATCCTCGTGATCATTCAAGACAATAATAAAATATAACAGGTACACCTAGGAATAAGGGAGTCTAAGTGAATAATTGGGCCACATGAGTTTGTGTTAGTTTACTAACTTATAATAATAATGATCTCGTTTATAAGCTTGGTGTAGGAAACATGAAACTTGAGGGTGATAAAAATTCATGACAACCAAATCCCTAATGTAAGTCTTCGATCTCTTTACTTGTTCTTCCTTCAAGCATTTTGTACTTTTCTATTTTTATCTAGTTTCCTTAATGTCTAAAATATAATAAAGGCCATGGTGGGTTAATCATGATGAAAAATGTAAACCGTGCTTTGAAACTAATGCATTTCATAAGGGCATTGCAATGGTCAAGTGTAGGGTATTTAATAAGTGTGAAAACACTTATCCTTTTACCACTTATTTCTAATAATAACAAGACCAAAACGTGTATTTAATGTCGTAAAAGGCGGAATTATGCGTGGTTTGTGTTTTTATTGTGTTTTAGGACAAAATATGAAAAAGGAAGAAAACACGGGATTTCACGGGCTTTTATTGAAGAAAAAGACAAAAGACAAAGTCAAAAGATCAAAAGTGCAAGAAGAGCGGAAGTCAAAGGCCTATTCTAATGATTTATCTAAGAAAAAGTCTAAAGACGGAAGTTTAACAAAGTCGAAGAACCAAGTCTACTAAATGAAGAAAATTAGAAGATGAGTTCAAGTTACCATTCGACTAATCCCGAGACAAAGTCGAGAAAGACGAGTTATTTAAAAGACGAGAAGACAAGAAGAAAAGAGAGAAGAAAACAACATCTTTCCCTTCCCCTATATATAGTCTCCTAATACTGTCATTAGGGGCTAGTCTTTAATTTTTAGTTAGTTTTATTTTAGTGTGTGTTTTACTTTTTCTCTCTAGCTTTTCTTTCAAGCTTATTAAACTTTCATCTTAATTTTGTAATTTTGGATCTTAATCTTCAATACAATCAAGCTTTTGGATTAATTCTCATTCTACCTTTCTTAATCTTAATCTATTATTTTGCTTTATTAATCATGTAGTTGGTTTAATCTTATTGAATATGTGATTGATTTGCTTATTGGATTGTGCTTATTGATTTGGTGTGTTTTAGGTTTTTAGATTATTGTGCTTATTGCTTAATTTTTATGTTTTCTAGTTTTTTAAATAAGTTTATTTTGGAAGATTAATATTTTTATAAAAAAGTTGCTTTTTAATATTTGCTTATTTAGTGTTTTTAAAAGTTTTTAAACTGTGTCTTATTAGCTTTTTCTAAAAATTGATTTGGTTAAAGTTTTGGTAAGTGCTTATTTGATTTTTGCTTATTTTAGCTTAATTCGGATTTTGAAAACCCTTTATTCCGACTTATGTGAAAGCCCTAGTATCCCGACTTGTATCACAAATCTTTATTCCGACTTAGTCTTTATTTTCCCTCCAAAACAAATCACCACATTCTGAATTAAGTGCAAAGTGTGATTCCGAATTAGCTAAACAAAGGTGGATCCCAGATTAGGTTATAACCAAACATTCCGAATTAGCTCAGTTTCAACTATTCCGAATTACGTGTGGATATTTATTCCGGATTGAGTACAAACAGACAGATTCCGGATTAGGTTCGAATTACACATTCCGAATTGGGTTAGGGTTACAGATTCCGGATTACGTGCAACATCTACTATTCCGAATTAAGTTTGGAAGAAGGATTCCGAATTACTTTAAGCAAGTTATTCCAGATTGTTATCTAGAATATAGATTCCAGATTTGGAGCTTGGCCACATTCCGAACTAGGTGTGGAATTTGATTCTGAATTAGGTAAATGATTGTATTCCGAATTAAATAGAAACCTGGATTCCAAATTAAGTGAGTTATCTGTATTCCGGATTAGGTTTTGTACGCGCATTCTGACTTAGGTTTTGTTTTTGGTTTCATGTTTTACTTTTAAACTGTTAAACTTTTAATTTTCCCGCCATTTTCCGTAAGTATTATTTTAATTGTTTTACCTTATTTTAAATTTCAAGTTTTCATTTTTATAAAGTTTTAAGTTTTTAAATTTGCTTTAAAAGTTTTAATTTTTCATCTTTTATTTTTTTAAATCTTAATTTTTAGTTTAACTTTTAAAGTTTTTATTTTTACATAACGACATTTACATTTTCACCTTTTTAAAAGTGGATAATTACCTTTAGTTATTTTCACTTTGATCTACTATGCATCATTCATTCTGGATAAGCAATCAAGGTTAGACATTCTTTTTTATTTTTAATAGCTTTTACTTTTATATTATTAGTAGACTTAGATAATCAAAAGCTCCCTCTTTTAGTGACCAACACCAATAATTCCACCCTAAACCGTGATCAATTCGAATTGACATCGAGAAAGATTTAGTACACAAACCCATTAAAACCATTAGATTAGTGGTATTAGGGTTTTACAACCTTAAAGCATGAAATGAAATGAGAGGAAAAAGTATATTCAACACAAAACCTAATGAGTCCTTTTATAGCACAAGGACCCATGTACAAGATCACTACTAACAAACTCGGAAGGTATTCTGGATTAGTAACAGAAACATGTCAATATCTCTTCCAAGTTTATACATGCACTAAGGGCATTGACTTCTAGCAGTGGGAACTGATCCCATTGTCTTCGTTAATCCAGCAGGGGAAACTTACTCTAGCAGGGGGATCTTGACGAACCAGCATGGGGAACTTTGACACATGCATTTATTCCCAACAATCCTCCCCTAAACTTGTGCTTTCACTCAAAAGACAAGTTTCTGAATAAATGCTGATTGATGAGGATGCTTACAAATTACCTGGCCAAATTTGACTGTGGATAAACCTAATAAAATCATAGGGAACATGATTCTTGCAATCCACTATCAAGTCAGTCTGTGCCATCTTCTTCAAAGTCTCTTGTGAAAGAGGATAATAACGATTGTTGAGAAGATAGACACTTACTCCTTTCATGGCCAACTCATAGACTCCTGAATTTGTGAACAACTTCCAATATAACATCTTGGCTCCGTTCTGTGCATAAAAAACAAGATCATTCAAATATGTCTCATACATCCTATGCATGCTATCTCAAATCAACCAATCCTTCTCAACACCTTCCATAGTAGGAGGGTTTGCTACAAACATTCCTTTTAAAATCCTCCATAGATCATCTAAGTCTTCTTTATCCATTGTTTGAAACATAATACCTAAAATTTTAAATGTTTAATCTGTATCATCAGCCCTAGTAAGCTTCCACCAAGAAATGCCTCTATACGAATATACATCATACTTTACTATGTAGTACTTCTTTCTCATATCATCAGGTGCAATTTCATCAGATTCCTCCAAGATTAAGTGTTGATCAATTTATTAATTGGAGGGATTCTGATCTTCCCTAGTTACTACTCCAATATTCTCTATCCTCTTAATTTTCTTGGCTGCTCTTTGTAAGTTAAGAGCATATCTTTCACGTACTAATGAGGATATACCTATTTGAGAAGTTTCTACTGTTTGAGTAGTTGCACTTGCTTCTCCATCTGCCTTTCTTTTTCTAGACTCCTTAGCCCTCTTTATCATCTCATCTTTCTTCTTCATGTATTCCTCCTCCTAAGTTGTGCCAATACCAAGGAAATTCTCCACACTATTAGCCATTATCACTAAAATCGCAACCTTCTCTATCTCATCAAAGGTCATCTTTCTGAAGTGTGCATCAATATACTTCTTAATTCTAATAAGCATGACTTTGTGATGCTCCAACCTTCCTTTCTCATACTTCAGCTACCTTTCCTTTTTGAGCTGCATTTCTCTCTTTTCCAAGTAATCCTTTTTGAAACTTAAAGGCCAAAAGTGTTAACTCATACATTTCCTCTAATGGAGCATTTACCAGTTCTTTCTCCCATTGCTCCAAGAATTCTGCTATATTTGGTACCCTATCATCCAGCTCTCAATGCATAATTTCAATTTGTTTGAGCATCTCTCTTGGCTGCATGAGTACCTTCTCTGTTTATGAGAAATTTAACATAGAGACATCCAGTTATGCCTCCTTACTCCTCTTTTGAACTTTCTTCTGCTCCATATGTAACTCTTCTTCTTGCATTCTTTGAGCCACAAATTCATCATGTTTAGTCTGAGCCCTTATCTCTTCTGGTTTTCTATGCTTATATTTCTTCTTGGGTTGTTGAACCATTTTCCCCTTCCCTTTGTCTTTTGGATCCACTGCTGATGTTGCTTTGGGGGAACTCTTTCCAATTTGCATCCCCTTCTGTGCAGGCTGTCTCCTTTTTCTAGCAAACGTTTGAGAGAAAGTTACTCTTGTAGGTGTAATATTAATAGCAGGGGGAATACTTACAGCAGTAGGATTAATGTTGGCAGGGGAAACTTTTGTTGTAGCAGGGGCTTTTTCTTGATGACCCATATTCAGCAATAGTTGGGCTACATCTTTTGTTGCACTCCCCTTGTCACTGCTTTTCTCATCACTGACCACCTTCTATTTACCAGCTTCTTTTCCACTAGGAAATGCATACCATTCAATAGATTCATCTGTGTAAGGTACTTCCTCCCCTTTGGAAGCATCCTCATCTGTGGATATAACTAGCTGCGGTCTTTTCCTCCCCTCAAGTTTAACAAGTCTAGTTTCCAAGCTATTGATTACCAAACCTTGCTTTTTGACTGTTTGTACCAGTTGTGCATTTTTCTCTTTCAAGCTAATGCACATATTCACCAATTCCAAGAGTGATAATGGTTTCAGTCTGCTCTCAACCCTAGTAGGAGATTTATCTCCTCTTTGGGTATCACTGAGTGAGGAAGCGGACTTATTTATGGTGTCACTATCCTGCTCACCCCTTGAGGATGAGACAGTAGTGGCAACCAAACCCCCTAGTTGCTCCATACCCAAGGAGGCTCTCCTCTCTACATCTGGTGAAGGTTCATTAGGCAAGGGAGACCTAGCAAACATGGTTTTGCTCCTTCTTTCTTGTTGTGGATTGGCAGGGGGTAAATTACTAACAGGGGCATTAGCAGATGAAGTAGGGGCATTAGAAAATGTAGTTTGGGGTGCTCTGGGTTGTGAAGCAGCTTCACGTATGATTTGATTCAACATGGTTTGAGTTAAGGGCACTACTCTTCCAGAAAATTGTGGGGTGTTTGGTGCAAGAGTGGTAAACAGTTTAGTGGTGTGGGGATTGGCTGTGAAGTGATGTGTGTGTCTAATGGGTCCATGTTGACTCATATCCAGCAAAAGTTCTATAAACCTTGGATACATACAAAATTTTGAACTTCTTTTAACATTTTTAACCATACCTTCAAAAGTCATTTGCAAAAAACAATATTTTCGCCCTGTTGCCAAACACGCCAAGGCAGAAGCAACTTGACTCGCAAATTCATTAAAAGTAGTGTTTTTTGAAGACAAGCATTGCAAAATAGTATGATAATGTACTTCCAATGGGGAGCAAATTGCCCTTTAGAAAATTTAGACTTTTGATTCTCAGAAATATTATACCCCAAGTTTGTTAAACCCTAAAAAATTTCAGCTTCAGGCAGGGTAACCACCCCATCCTCATCATCTAAGAGTAACTTGTCTTGAATGGAGGCAAGTGTAATCACCTTGAGGTGACCATCTACATGAATTTTAAGAGTAACCTGTCCATCCACGGTTTCAGTCGTAACATTCGACCAAAACTGTTGGATGTGTGAGGTATAAATTCTTGGACTGATCACAAGAGCTAACCTGAAATAACTAGACTTTAGGTAAGCCACTACCTCATAGAATTCAGCTGTTTCACTAGAAAGAATGGCAATCTGGTTATGGTTAGGAGAGATTTTGAGAGCCATTGAAAATTTTGAAGAAATAAAGGTTTATATTTTGCAAGATGAAGATGGATAATGATTGATATAATGAGTTAGGCCTGTTGGTTAAGAGAATTGAGTTTATATAGGTGAATGGAAGACTTGTGATTGGACCAAATTATCAATTTGCATAAAAATCAGAAATAAATCTTGCTAAGAAATGAATATATTAAAAATAATGATAATGAGATTACCAATCCGCGAAGAAAGTGCCTTAAATATATTTTGAAAACAATAAAATATTCTCTAACCAAAAATTAAACAAGCAGGTCCAACGGCTATAAACAGTGTAACATCATTGTGGTCAATGGTCAAACAGGAGAACTTTTGCAAAGCAGGGGGAAATCATACAAGCAGGGGAATGAAAATCAAAATTAGGGTAAACTTTCCTAAGGGTATTAGATTATCTTAAGAGTCCAATGCTATATAGCTCTGTCCTAATGCACAAACCTGCATAAGCAAGCTAGATAAACAGAACTCTAAAGTCCTCAATTTAGCATAGTCCTAGAAAGAAAAACCCAACACATAAGTAAACCATACACCAGGTCAACCTAATGAAATATGTATACCCAGGTCTTCAACCCTACCATTCCCTTCCTATGGTCAAGTGGTCTTGGCAACATGCATCCAAAAGCTCCATTTTGTGCAACAAGCTGCCCAATCAAGAGGTTTGGCTACATATTACAGTGCCTCAAGGTCTCAGAACTCCAACAAGCTTTGCAACAACTTTTCATTGTCCCAAGCCCTTACTCACCAGTAGGTATGATCTAGAATCATACATGAGCATCATATGGATACACTGACTCCTAAAGATGTGACCTAACCTCCCCTGAAACATGGAGTACATACCAGATTCATCCATAGGGTACGCCATACTCCAAAATGATTCTTGCATTGTTAGTCTAAAACCACATGTAGCCACTTATAAAAAGAACAACCCCAAACAGGGGAAGTACCCTAGCAGGGGAATTAACAAAAAAATAGGAAAGTAACCTAGCAGAGGAATTAACCCAACCAGGGCAAACTTTGTTCAAAAATAGTGGCATTAAGAATGATGGAAAAAATGACTAGCAATTTTACAACAACAGGCAATAATACAATCCTGAATACACACAAGAAATTACAGACATCTGTTTAGGGATTGACCAACCCAATACTTGCAACCAAGTACTGGAATCTCCCTATGTCAAAAGGTTTTGTCAAAAGATCAGCAACATTAAGTTCTGTATCAGTTGTCTTAGGGACAATTAACCCTTTTTTAAAACAGTCTCTAATAAAGTGATGTCTGATTTCAATGTGTTTAGTTTTTGTATGAAAAAAGGATTCTTAATTATGGAAATTATACTATTATTATCAATAAATATCTTGGTTTTAACAAAATTGTACCCATAGTCAAGCAATTGATTTTGAATCCAAAACACTTGTCCATAGCATGCAGCAACAGCCACGTATTCAGCTTTAGTTGTGGAAGTTGCAAAGATTGTTTGCTTATTGCACTGTCAAGATATAAGCATGCTCCCCAAAAATTGACATCCACCTGTTGTTGACCTTCAATCATTGTTGTCACCACCATAGTCACTATCTGAATAGGCTACTAGCTCAAACGGTGACTCCTTAGGGTACCAAAGTCCCAGAGTAGGGTGACACTGGAGATATATAAAGATTCTCTTCACAGCAAACAAGTGGTACTCCATTGGTGTCACTTGGTGTCTTGCACACAGACACACATCAAACATGATGTCAGGTCTTGAAGCTGTAAGATACATGAGAGAACCAATCATGGATCTATATGTTCTGACATAAATAGGTTTCCCTGGGCCCTCTTTTCCCAAGGGATGCTCTTTGTCCAAGGGAGTAGAAACTTTCTTTCCTTCACTTAATCCAAACTTTTCAAAATTTTAGCCACATATTTATCTTGAGAGATAAAAATCCCATATTTCCTCTGCTGAACTTGTAACCCCAAGAAAAAGTTGAGCTCTCCCATTGTACTCATTTAGAATTTGTGTTGCATCAATTTGGCAAACTCTTTGCTAAGCTTGGAGTTTATGGATCCAAAATTTATATCATCCACATATACTCGCACTAATAGAAAGTCGCCTTTTTATTTCTTGATAAACATGGTCTGATCATTCTTTCCCCTATTGAAGCCATTATCCAAGAGGTACATGGATAGAGTCTCATACCAGGCCCTAGGAGCTCGATGAAGCCCATACATTACCTTCTTTACCTTGTAAACCTTGTCTGGATGTTCTAGATCTTCAAAACCTAGAGGTTGCATCACATAGACTTCCTCATCAATGGTGCCATATAAAAAGGCGCTCTTAACTACCATTTGGTACACCACAAAGTCCATGAAGGAAGCATATGCCAAAAATAATCTGATGGCTTCAATTCTGGCAACTGGTGCAAAGACCTCATCATAGTCAATGCCTTCCTCCTGTGTGTACCCTTGTGCTACTAGCCTGGCTTTGTTTCTGACCACTATTCCTCTCTCATCCTTCTTGTTTCTGAGCACCCACTTTGTCCCAATGGGTCTTACCCATTTTGGACAGTCAACCAAAATCCAATCCTCGTGAATATCAAACTACAATAGCTCTTCTTGCATAGCCTCTACGCAGCTTGGATAATTTAAAGCTTGAAAGATCTTATTTGGATCTTCTTGTGACAAAAAGGCAGCAAATAGGCAACATTGCATATTGTCATGATTAAACTTCATTGTGATGTTAGCAATGAATCTATGCTCCTTTTCTTGATACCTTGTTTGTATGGGAGTATCAAGTACACCTATGATTAGAGACTAAGGGTGATCTTTATTGATTCTATAAGTGGGATACATATTCATTAGGACTTCAGTTTCATCATTTCCCAAATCTGGTTCTATGGGACTATCTTGATTGGGAAAGAACTCTTCAAAGGATATTCCAAATGATACTGCATGACTGAGAGATGGATGTTGGTGAGCTGTGTGCAACTCTAAATAGCTTTGACCTTTATGCCTAATGATTCTGCTTCCACTGCTTGACATAGTGATTGGATAAGATGTAGAAATGAGTGGGGATTCTCTTGCTGCATCATTAACATCATCCAAAACTGTTTCTTCAAAAGCAGGGGAAACATTTGGATTAGCAGGGGAATCCATGATTCCACTGTTTTCATTCATTCCACTGTTTCATGAATGTGCTTAGCAAAGGTATTGACTAGTTTTGCATCTTTTTGAGAGAGGTCTTCTTCTTTAGCCATCTCTTTGGCAACATCATTAGTAGGGAATAATGAAGGTACAGTCATGTACCTCAATGGTGGACTCTCCAAAGCAGTTGGTTCTTTTATACATGAACTTTTAGTATTTTCCAAAGCAACAGGCACATAATTCATAGATTTAGAAAGTACTTAAATATTAAAGAACCACTTGGGACCTGTTTGTGTGTCTTTAGGATTACCCTCCAGAAAACTCACATGTATGTTCTATGTCACCTTGCTTGTCTTTTTTTTGAAGACCCTATATCCCTTACTTGTCAATGAATAACCAATAAACTATCCATCATCCCCCTTTTCATTGAACTTCCCCAAATGATCAAGTGTGTTGAATATCACTACATGACACCCAAATGGTCTGAAAAAAGTCAATTAAAAGGGGTCTTCCATTGAATAGGTGATAAGGGGTCTTGTTGTGAGCCTTAATCATAGGGCCCTGTTTTGAACATAACAAGTAGTGGCAACAACTTCAGCCCAAAATATCATTGGAAGCTTGGAAACAAATTGCATGGTCCTTACAGCTTCTATGAGTGTTCTGTTTCTTCTTTCTACAACTCCTTTTTGTTAGGGTGTCCTGGCTATGTTGTATTTCCTTTTTATCCCATTGTCGGTACTGAAAATATCCAGCTCCTTGTTCTTGAACTCTCCACCATTATCAGACCTAATTGTCACTACTTTCATACTCTTTTACAACTCAATCTGAGTAATAAAATCTTTGAGTACCCATGTTGTGTCACCCTTTTCAAACAAAAATAAGGTCCATGTGAACCTTGAGAAGTCATCAGTGATCACTAGGAAGTACCACTTCTTGCTTATACTTGCCACAAATGTGGGACCAAAAAGGTCCAGGTGTATTAACTCCAATACTTTGGTGGTGGACTGAGCAATTTTTGATTTGCAAGAGGCTCTATGTTTCTTTGCCTTCAAACAAGCAACACATGTATGATCATTACTGAAGGTATTTGAAGGTAGGCCATTAACAGGATTATATTTAACCAATTTTTTCATACTTTTAAAGTTTAGGTGACCATGTCTTTTCATTTCTTGCATTCCTTAACTGAGGCTTTGGGAATAAATAATTATCATTGTCTTGAAGGGAAATGTCTTTTAAGTCAATGGTGTACATGTTCTTCTGCCTTGGTGTTCTCAGTACAATAGGAGTATTGGGGTGGTAAAACAAACTCCTTTCCTAACACCAGGCACTCAGTATCAGTGAAAAGAACAAAGTTTTTGTTACCAGTAATTTTAGACACATTAAAAAGATTGTACTTCAGTTTTTTCACCAGATAGATATTATCAAATGCCATTCCATTAGTGACAATGGTCCCTTTCCCTATGATTGTTCCATGCCCATCTCCAAAAGATACACCATCATTATCATGCAGGGGAACAAAGTTTGACATATAAGCTTTGTAACCAGTCATGCTTCTTGAGCAGCCACTATCCGAATAAGCCTTGTCATTCTTGGTCTGCTTAGTAACCTGCAAAAGGAAAAACAAATTAGTTTTTCTTGGGGACCCAAGCCATTACTGACTTAGATCTACCTCGTGTATCAATGTAAGAAAATTTTCAAAGGCTAAAGACACACCATTGGATTGAGTACCCTTTTGGGGGCCCCAAACCCAAGGAGCTGAGGCTTTCACAGCTTTTCCCCATCTACCCATGTTTTTAGAAGTCAAAACTTTGTCAGTAGGGGATACCCTGGACTTAGCAGGGGAATCCCTATGCTTAGCAGAGGGAACCCATTGCTTGTTTTGGCCTCTATAGGTGCGTTGGTAAGGTCTATGGCCAGATGAAAATGCATTATGAGATGTTGGTCTGGTCACATTAGGGCTAGATTTGGGGTATGCTTCACTTATCTTCCTTAGTGTAGGCACAACATACTTGTCAGTTACCTTATTTCTCAAAGCAGTGGGAATCTATTTATCAGGGAAAAAACGTTTTGCCCCTGCTTCAAAAAGATAGCTTGTTGTTGCATTTCCTAATAAAGGATTTACAGCCACCATTCCCATGGTTTCTTTATAGTCTTGATATATGTGATCAAAACTGCCATAGGTGAAACAAGGTTTGGTGTCTTTCACAAAGTCCTTTCCTAGTTGAAGAGACTTTTGATTATTCCAGTTTCTTTGATTTTCCCTAACCACATTTCTTTTGTGAATAGGCCTATACATCTCTGCATATTTAGTAGTGGTCTTGAAGGGTTTTGGATAACTAGTTTCAAGATCTAGGATCCCGCTGCTTAGCCTACAAGTTTCAGACCCTGATTTACTGCTAGTTCTAGATAAAGAATTTTTAGAACTAGTGTCACTACCAAATAAGCCTTCTCTAGAGAAAAGAATAGGGTTATTAATTTTCCACTATTTTAAAGCAGCCTGTTCCTTGTTAAAGTCCCTTATTTTACTGGTTTTGACCAAAGGTTCTTCTTGTTTCTAATTACCTAATCCGTAGTAATTAGGATTAAATACCATGTCCTCCTATTTTGCAAAACAAGGAATTCCAGTCCATGAAAGGTCTTTCATTGGACTAGCACCATGTATGTTAGCAGGGGGTGGTGGAATTTTAGCATGTTGGTTCTTGGCGCCTAAGCCAGTTTTAACCTTATGAGATTGTCCTATTTCAGCAGCTTTAGTTAAATCTTCAACTGCTTTTCCAAACTTTTCAATAGTTAACTTATCTTTTTCTTGATTTACTCTAAATATTTCAAGTTCATTAGTTAACTCTTGAACAGTGGCATCTATCTCTCTAGCATCTCTTTCTAGGATTCCAATGTGATCTCTATATTGATTCTCTCTTTGCTTATATTCTCTAATGCTAGACTCTAGTTGTTCTAAGGCACATTTATAGTTGTCTAGATTATTCTCAGAATTTATGCAATTAACATTTAGCTTTCTGATTTGGTTATTTAATGACTCAGTATTTTTCCTACATCCCTTGGTACAATAAGAGTCATCATATACCTCATTATCTGAGCTAGAAGTAGACATAGCCATAAGAGCAAATTCTTCCTCTATCTCCTCAGCAACTAGAGCTTGTATCCTTTCAATACTTTTTGTCATAGATCTCCAGTCCCATCCAACTCCATCTATTCCTTGCATGGCTACCATAGCCTTAGCCTCAGAATCATCATCCATGCTCTCCTTCCTATAGCTGCTACCATTCTTTGGACCCATGCACTCCCTTGCAAAGTGACATTTCCTCCCATAGTTGTAGCATTCCACCTTTGATTTATCAAATCCATCTACATCAAAAGGATTAATGGAAATATTTTTCCCATATTACTTGTAGAATATGTTGGCTCTCATGCTGAGTAGAGCCATATTCCATTTGATGTCCATTTCCTCAAGTCCTTCCTTACGGATTTGTGTCAACTCTTCATGTAGCACAGTGGAACCATGAGATCCTTATGATGCAATGAAAGCATAGGCATTGTCAAGACTGAATGTTGCAGGCCTTTATTTTCCATTTGATGGTCCTGAATTTGAAACAGTGGAATGTGTAGTAGGGGAAACTTCAATCCCACTACTTTTAGAGTTTCCACTTATTTGGGAAATAAAGACCATATTAGCAAGTGGATCAGCAAGTCCACTTGAGTTTGTGGGAACAGTCCCTGAAGCTTTCATTTCATTGACAACTGGCTCAAAGACATTCAAGTTGTTGTAGATATCATCAATAGTCTTGTCATCAATTTTTTTCTTGTTTTGCCAAATGGATTTGTAAACAAACCATTCTTTATAAGACTATTGAGAAACCTAGCATTTACCTGCTCTCTTGAAACTTCTATTTCAAAGAACTCCAATTGTGCAACGAGATCTTGAAGCCTGTTATAGATAGAACCAATTGTTTCATCACCTTTTTCTTTAAAGGAAGCAAATTGGTCCATCATTTGATTTTTCTTTTTCTTCTTGGTAGCTTCATTTCCTCCAAATGTTTTCCCAATGGCTTCCCAAAGGTCCTTAGTCTTATTATGTTTCCTGAACCTTAGTTGATGCCTATCAGGTAAGGCTGACAGTAGTGAGCTATGGGCTCTGACATCATACCTTCTTGCTTGGATTTCTTTGTCTGAAACAACAGTAGATTTGGTTTTCTTAGAACTACCTTTGGATATTTCACCACCATCTGCTTCTTTGTTCTTACCATCATCTTCTACTTCCGTTGTTTTAGTGAATTGATAACCAAGCTCTATGACCTCCCATAAGGCATAGTATTTGTAACACCCCCAAATATTCATAATTTAGTTCAGCGGAAGAGTCGTTAGTGTTACGGGATAGCACATTACTCAAATCATATACAACGCTTAAAAATCGTGTCGTTTGATAATATATCATTTTCCATTCATAAACATCAAATTACATAGGTCCTCAGGTGATAGTATGTCATAAAATTTACAAAACATTTGAATGGAAATTTTATTTGAATGCGGGCCATAAATTCTTGTTGTCTTCCCGAGAATTACCTTCAAGTACCTGAGATAAAACATGTTAAAAGGGTCAGCGAAAACGCCGAGTTAATTCATAGAGTTTAATAAAAACCATTAGTATACCGATATATAATTATAACGAAAATCATTTTGTACAAATCTTTGTCGTAAGCTATAAAATAGGCCAAAGACATTTTATACAAATCTTTATCATAAATCATAATATAGGCTTTTGCCTTCAAAACCATTATACGAACCATTGTCGAAAAACATCATACAATACATTTTATAACGTTGTATAGAGTTAAATAAAAACCGTTATTTGAAAATGGTTATGTAAAATCAAAACACAAACATAATATCGGTAATAAGACCCCGTATTTCTAGTCAGGCAATATATTATAATTCAATGCGTATATCAGTATTTTGTTATTGGATTATTATAAGCCGCATGACATTGCTATCTTACTATAACAAACAACGGTTAGCTAACCCGTAATTCCTTTGCCCATCTAAAACAGCGTGTCGTCATAATAATCACGCTTATATAAATCTTCTCATACATAAATTCGCTTAACAATCAATGTGGCAGGACGGGGATCAACCGTCAAGGCGTGAACTGGGGTGATCTTCCCCAAATAGTACTATTATATGCATAAGCATCTACCAAATCCCGGTAGTTCACAATTCATGCTAATGGGACTTTTAGTGACATAACCTAACTAATAATAATCCATCTAATTTCATTCATCGGGTCATATAGTCATTCGGGTCCATATCAATAAGCAAACAATCGAAACAACTGGTGTCCTATTTTATTAATACTAGCATGTTATCTCCCTCGAGGGTTTATAAAACATTTCGTAAAACATTTAAAAGAGTGCCAGGCTATGAACTCACATTGGTGTGGGAAGGCGGGTTATCGGCAATTAGGACGTATGGTACGTGCTTCAAACACAGAAACCTAGACAAATAATACTCGGTCTTAGACTCTTGTCCTATGACTTAATAAAAATAATGGTTATGTATATATGATGATATCATAAGTACAATGATGATCAAGTGGGATTTTATCTCTTCATACAACATTATAGTTGTTATGTGTTAGTAAATTTAGACTAGTTATACTAGTTTTAACTCAATTACATAATAAGGCCCAATAAGCCCATTAAAAGTTCAATACATTATATTAGCCCATTTATACTTTTTAATACCAGGCCTATACTCATATGTTGGGCTCAAGTGGGTTAAGCCTATGAGTAAGTCCATTAGTGTTTATCAAAACTTGTTGGGTTCAATGGTCCAATAAGGCTACTTTGGCCCGTTAAGGTCTATATGTTATAAAGCTTGGGTTTATCGGTTTTTACTTGTCACATGTACTTACATATCAGTATATGAGTTATAAAAATGTTACATTAGATGGGTCCGACCGTCTAAGTTTTATTTGGCGAAAACGTTAATCTTTCGATTTTAGCCGAAAAGACGTAAAACTTATATATAGTTTATAACTTTAGAAGACATTTGAGTTTGTACTTTTATAAAATGGCAAGTTTATTTATCATATTATATAGCTCATTTTATATTAATTATTATTAGTTAGTGGGTTTTATGTATTTATTTTATAATAATATTACTTGAGTGCTCATTTTATATTATATAGTTTTATTTACAAACCTGATTATCAAAGTCACTTCCACCATTTTTGCCATATCTTGAGTTTTACAAGGAGATAGAAGCTCAAATTTAGGCAGCACAAACTACATGATATGTGCTACAAATAACTACAGTATAGCTACTGCTCAATCATCCTTTAAGTATACCTAATAATTCGTCCAAAACAGACTATATAGATTTGTACCTCAATAGTATTTTGATCATATCTTGCTTATTTTAAGGATTCCATTGAGTGGCCAACTCTCCACATATGTAAAAATCATATATCTAACTTTATAATAATCCAAGCCTTTTTACCAAGTGTTCGTATGTTTACTTACTATTTTATACATCCTATAAATTTAATCAAGATTTTAACATCTTTACATGTAGATTTTAGTCTTTTTAACCAAATCTATTAACACAATCCCCAAACGATATTTTGATCATCATTCATAATCATAGACATATACATTTATAAAGAAAATACATGATTAGTTTTACAAAATAACAAGAGGATAGGAAGAAACAATCTCTATACCACCAAAGTGATGGGAACAAGACTTGGTTTTTGATAACCAATCTTATGAAACATCAAGGCCACCTTCAAGATCACCAAATATATGTAGACACTTTGAGAAAGTCAGCCCCAGCCTCCTTTGAAAACTTCTTTTTAGATGTTAGGATCACCTCAAATCAACAAGTCTTCAATGGGTTTCCATCTTATGAAAGTTATACACAAGATTCATGGTAGAAATTTTGATCAATGGTGGTGGTTGATGGTGGTAAATGGGACGGAAAGGGAGGGAGTATAGAGAGAGATTGTGAGTTGTTTTTGGTTATGCATGTAGTAAAATGGTATATGTAGCTTTTTTGTTGGTTTTGTTTAGTTGCTAGTGGTTAAGTAAGCTTGAAGGACAAGTGTCCTTTAGGCTTGTATAAGCTTGACACCACACTTGTGTTGTTGCTTGTATTTGGCCGCCCATAGTGGGGGTGAGGAGTGTAAACTTGTCTCATCTCCACTAATTTACGGGTACTCCTCGATTCTAGTTTCCTCGATTTACGTGCCCTCGAGTCATTTTACGAAAAATGTTTTTATAAATTATGAATCTACGACACAAAAAGATTCTAATAAAATTTGTCTCATCACAAACGGGGTTCAAATGTGTAAATACGTAAACCTAGGGTTTCTGGTTTAATCGTAAAAGACGCTAAATTATGCACGTAAGTCCTAATCTCTTCTCGTAAATTTCTAAGTATATGAACCAACACAATTTAAAATTTCAAAACAATATTCGGGAATAAATTTATTTCCTGAAATGTCGGACTATCACAAAAACGGTGTATGTAAACGTAAGCATGTAACGTAGAGTTCTCCGGTTTAGACGTAGTCGATGCTATTTTAAGACGTAAACCTAAATTTCTTCCCAAAAATGAGTGAGTTCATAATATAATATTTAAATAATGATTTTAAATAATACTTGGGAATAAAATATCGACCATAAAGTGACGGATTGTCACAGCAGTCCCCCTAAAGAGGATCTTTGTCCTCAAAGATCGATTTATCTTACTACTCGCTTCTCATAGAGTTGGAGACACGTGGGTATTTCCTCCACATTCGGTCTTTTCTCTCAAGTGTAATTCATTACAATACGCGAGTTTCATCAAACATAACTACGAGAATATGATCAGGCTTAAGTTGACTTACTTTCTCTATCCATGATGTTCACGGGTTTTTGATGAATGCAACTTTTTGTCGATCCAAACTTCATTAAGAAACAATTAGATTTTCACTTGATAGACATTTTATCAAGTTCGATATACGAAACATAATTCACCCAACCCTTGAAGTCCTAGGGTAGATCCAGCTTACATGCCTTTCAAACCAACTTTTTACATTATCTCAATGGTCCCATACAAAAGGGACTTAGATTCCCACGATCTTTCAGATCATACATTTATCTTTCCATGATGAAAAATTCTCGGCATAGAATTGCTACCCATCCTGAATTTCAAGATCTACATTTCATATTCACATAACCTCCTACCCACTACTAGCAGTCAATAATCAGATCCTAATTTCCACAATCATTTCAGGTCTCACGGGTTGGGTATTTCTATCCCAACTCCTACCTACAGACGCTCTTTATGTAGATCCTCACAAGACTCGATCTCAATCCTAATACGATAATTATCAATGATAATCTCTCCAAAGGAAAATGATTATCCCGTTCATTACCAAAGGTCAATTACTCAAACATAAAACAAGACTTCTAGTGTTTGTATCGTTACTTTACCTCGTCCCTTCGATTGGGGTGGTAAATAGTACTCTCATCAAAATCCGTTCCCAATGACTTCTGAGCAAATCTCTAGAAATTCGATGCGAAGCGAGGATCTTGATAGAGATGATCGATACAGGCACACCATGTTTACACAACTCCTTTAAATACAATAGAGCCAACTTCTCCATCAATAATATGTCATTAACGGGAATGATATAAGTAGATTTTGTCAGTCTGTCGACGATGACCCAGATCGAATCAAATTTAGAGGATGACCTTGGAAGATTTGTGATAAGAATCCATGGTGATTCTATTCTATTTCCAATCAGGGATAATAAGTTGTAGAAGCAATCCTTATAGATTTTGGCATCCAGCCTCGACCTTCGCAAAAGTTAGACATGTGCCAACGTATGTTGCTGTGTCGGCTTTCATATTTAGCCATCAGTACAACTTCTTCAGATAAGATACATTTTATCAGAAATGGCATGAATAGAATACTTAAACTTATAAGATTCCAACATGACTAAATCCGAAATCTTTCATATTTAGGCAACCACAAGCGACCTTTTAATAATTTAACGCCATCGGATCTTATTTCTAATGGTTCACATTAGCCGCGAACCCCTTTTATTATGTATATTATCCTTCTTTACCGGCATCGGCTATTTTTTAAATTGTTCGAGCAAATTATTTTGCACAGTCATTATTAAGGAACACATCCTAATTGGTTCTCTATCCTTCCCACATAACGCGTCTGTAACTACATTCACCTTCCCCGATGATCTAAATATCATGACCATAATCACTCAGAAATTCTTTCTTCATATTTTCTAAGTTTTTATTTCGTCTCAACTATCATCTTTATTAGTTTTGTTCAATCCGACGTTTAAAGCGTCGATAATTATTACAAGTAATTAAATAATAAATATTTAATTTTTATGAAACGTAAACGTAAAAATTTTAAATTTCTCAATTCGTCCAATTATAGAAAAATGTTGAAAATAAATTTTAATTTAGTTAACACGATTTTTGTTGATTTATTGAAAATAATTAACAAGATCCGTAATTGTTCGAAAAAAAATCCTTGTTTAAACTTTGGACAAAATTTTCTTAGTTGAAGAGCAAAAATTGTCGTTCCAGATTCCAAGTCATGGTTTAAATGGTTTCCTCAATCTCTCTTAGGTTATCTTGAGGTATACACAAACATCTACTCCTAAAGGAGTTTAGTTAAATGATCTGGGAATAAGGGAATGATTCCTTAAAAATCCTTTGATAAATATTTGTCAAAAAAATTTGCACTTTCTTTTTGGTATAACCCAAAGCCTTAATAGCTCTATTCTTTGAAGAGTCATCATAGATACCATTACCATTTATCACACGGTCGAATAATGTAAAGGATCAAATCTTAAATCATATGTTAAATATTTAAGGTACAGGTTTTCATTGCTCGGCCAACTTCGGGCAGGCTACAAATGGTTACTAACTCCTTCTTATTCTTAGATACAAACATATGGTCCTTAATGATCACAAGCATGAATTTATCAAATTACAGCCTACACACGTGATTCACCAAATTTATGGATGCTACATGTGCATTGGTCAATCCAAACGACATAACATGAAACTCATAATGTTCATTACAAGTTCTGGATGTAGTGATTGGAATAGATAATCTTTTTCCCGGACGCGAAGTTGATGATAACCATGACGTGGATAAAATTTTTGAATATATACTACAACCTTGTAAATGATCGAACAATTCTTCCATCTTGGGAAATGGATATAAATTTTGATCGTCAATCTATTCAGTTCACGATAATCCGTAAATACAAGGAATGATAACACCATAGCTCTTCATGATGACGATCTCGGTAAAATAAAAGCTTTTTCCGTCAACTCTCTCAGTTGCACGATAATTCTTTTGATTCCGATGGTGCTGATGTATAGTGTACATGCCACAGGTGCAGCACCAGGAATATAATCAATACCAAATTCAACTTGCCTTAATGGCGATAGTCTAGGTAATTCACCAGAAAATACCTCCGAAAGTTTCGGATAACAGAAACATCTTTTAATAAATCCACCTTAGGTTCTTTCTAGATTACAAGATCTATGACTAGTTCATAACCATTCATGGTAAAATTTCAAGCCTAAATGCAGGATATGGTCATCCATCGGGAATTATTTAGATCACCTTTTGATAATCAATATCTTATCTTTTAAGGGATTTTTACTCGGGTTCCCATCAATTTAGACAATGACACCATGTCATAATCAACCAATCCACTCTAATGGCACTACCAACTTCCAGTTTTGTTACCGTTGGTAAGATGAGAACTTCTCAAAAGACTAATAATAACTCATAAACCTTCACAAAATCAAGGATATCTGGAGACATGACTACCATTAAAAGAGTAAGGCCAATGCATAATTTACGCGAGAGAATTTCAAATCAGATAAAGACGAAAACATCAAAGAATGTGAATATATCCTATGTTTTCATGATTTGAGTACGCATTCGAGGCACCTCGGATCGTTACCCATGTCATTCAAATGGAATCTAATCAAAAGAAATGATAGGAACGCCGATACACCCAGTCGGGTATCAACACTCGGTAATTAGATAATGTTCCAAAGAATCTCATCATGAGAGAATTGGACAAGAAGGGAGGTCAACTGTCAAATAAGACAATATCCATAGATGAGTAAATTCGATTCAGAAAAATAGATGGTAAGTGCACATATGTAGGTGTCCCTAACAATAAGTCCCTGTTTTTCACTTCTTGCAGATCTCATAAAAATTCAATTTTTCACCATTTCAAGGAAAATGTAATGTTTATTAACAATTTCATGGTGACTACTAATCAACTATATACAATTTTAGGATTAACGATGCAATACTCAGTTCGTCAATACTTTGTCATTATGTTTAAAATATATATTCATGTTTAATTATGAAATAACAATAAAAATGATTTTACCGAAATGTTCATCATTATGAAAGCAATTCCATTTACAAGATGTTTAATAAAAGCTTAATTTCGACAGTAACTACTAGTAGTACCGAGTTAAATAACTCATATAAAATGAGAATTTCATATTTTCCCCAGATGGTACTGCATTACTTAAAAAAACAATGAGTAATCTGCAAAAGGAGTGATGAAGATTTGTTCACCAAGAACTAACTACAATATGATAGGAATGAGCTTAGCCGATTAAACATGAGGTTCATGACCTCGATGGCACTCAGGAATACAAAGAGAATAATCCACAACGTAACTCAAATCGAGATGAGTACTTATTCAATGGTTACATCACTAATGCGAACATTATGAACAAGCAAGAAAAGGTAGATAACATCGATACATGTAAGATTTAGCAATCAAAGGTAGTCTTTTCAATAATCGCAAATAAGTCAAAAATTGTACCGTAACACATTACGTGTTGCCATGTTATACAATTCCAAGGACTCATCCTACCAACTGATGTCTCAGTTAAGTTAGGGTTTTTAAATGATACTATAATGAATACTAATCTACATGATTCATTAGGTGTTCCACATGTCCCGAGAGATCCATCGGTCCCAATTCATAAGAAGATTTCTTCAATTTATTTCTTGGACACTAGGCATCCTCGTCAATGGACAATGGTCTAGGAACAACCCTTAACACAAACCAACAATCATTCAAAACCTTATAGTTTAACCACAGGACTTAACAACTTCCTCTTAACAATCACATATTCCATAAGAGTTAAATTTGACTTTATTCAAGTTTCAACCAACTTATACTCAATGTGATATCCTACCTCATTCTCTAATACTTTCAACCTTATTCTTAGACCTTGAACATGAACAACACTTAATTTCCAATCCTATAGCTCGTACAACAATAGTTATCAAATGAGTCACTAGTATGAAATGAATCACACATTCAATTAGACTTCTCAGAAAGATATAGTGGCATGAGGCTTTTGGGTAATGGTTCCAATGACAGCCTCAAGTGCAATATTTACCTTTTCGATTTCAAATTTAAGAATTGGGTGACACCGAATCAGTTGGCACCTTTCTAGGTGGTAAGGTTTTGTCAAACACGACTATATAAGGAAAGATCATCATGACATCAATATCAGATTTAATCTCACCAATTCTTCTTCAAGATCATAATCAACTAATATCAACATTTCTACGAATATCGACCATTTTGTTGGGATCATAAACATCCACAACTTGGTTTAGATTAGAATAGCTAGAATTCCTATAGGAATAGCTTCGATTGATTTGCTAGGGGGAGTTAGGGTTTCTTGTGACAATCTACGTCGTATAAATATCTCGTATAAGTATTAAAATAATCATCAAACAATCATGTAATCAAATTAAAAAACATATATATATATATATATATATATATATATATATATATATATATATATATATATATATATATATATATATATATATATATATATATATATATATATATATATATATATATATATATATATATATATATATATATATATATATATATATATATATATATATATATATATATATATATATATATATATATATATATATATATATATATATATATATATATAATCCAAGTTATATATATATATATATTAAAATAACTCTTCTCAGTCTTGCCTTGTCGATAACTCAGGAATTCTTCGGCACCGTTATAGTTAAAAGATTTTTAAACATTTATTCAAAATATTTATTTAAAAATATTTATGGTTAAAAGATTTTGAAATGTTTTATACAAAACCTCGGTTTTAAAAATCTTTCGTTCTCTATAACGAGAGCTCTGGTACCAAACTGTAACACCCCCAAATATTCATACTTTAGTTCAGCGGAAGAGTCGTTGGTGTTACGGGATAACATATTACTCAAATCATAGGCAACACTTAAAAATCACATCGTTTGATAATAAAGCATTTTTCATTCATAAACATCATATTACATAGGTCCTCAGGTCATAGTATGTCATACAATTTACAAAACATTTGAATGGAAATTTTATTTGAATGGGGGCCATAAATTCTTGTTCTCTTCTCGAGAATTCAAGTACGTGAGATAAAACATGTTAAAAAGGTCAGCGAAAACGTCGAGTGAATTAATAGAGTTTAATAAAAACCATTAGTATATCACCGGTATAAAATTATACTGAAAATCATTTTGTACAAAACTTTGTCGTAGGCTATAAAATAGGCCAAAGATATTTTATACAAATCTTTTTCATAAATCATAATATAGGCTTTTGCCTTCAAAACCATTATACGAACCATTATCGCAAAAACATCATACAATACGTTTTATAACGTTGTATAGAGTTAAATAAAAACCATTATATGAAAATGGTTATGTAAAGTCAAAACACAAACATAATATCAGTAATAAGACCCCGTATTGCTAGTTAGGCACTATATTTTAATTCAATGCGTATATCAGTATTTTGTTATTGGATTATTATAAGCCGCATGACAATGCTACCTTACTATAACAAACAACGGGTAGCTAACCCGTAATTCCTTTGCCCATCTAAAACAGCGTGTCGTCACAATAATCACGCTTATATAAATCTTCTCATACATAAATTCGCTTACCAATCAATGTGGCACGACGGGATCAACCGTCAAGGCGCAAACTGGGGTGATCTTCCCCAAATAGTACTATTATATGCATAAGCGTCTACCAAATCTTGGTAGTTCACAATTCATACTAATGGGAATTTTAGTGACATAACCTAACTAATAATAATCCATCTCATTTCATTCATCGGGTCATATAATCATTCAGGTACATATCAATAAGCAAACAATCGGGACAAATGGTGTGCTATTTTATTAAAACTAACATGTTATCTCCCTCGCGGGTTTAAAAAATATTTCATAAAACATTTAAAAGAGTGCGAGGCTATGAACTCACATTGGTGTGGGAAGGCGGGTTATCGGCAACTAGGACGTATGGTACGTGCTTCAATCACGGAAACCTAGACAAATAATACCCGGTCTTAGACTCTTGTCCAATGACTTTATAAAATAATGGTTATGTATATATGATGATATCATAAGTATGATAATGATCAAGTGGGATTTTATCTCTTCATACAACATTATAATTGTTATGTGTTAGTAAATTTAGACTAGTTATACTAGTTTCAACCCAATTACATAATATGGCCCAATAAGCCCATTAAAAGTTTAATTCATTATATTAGCCCATTTATACTTTTTAATACCAGGCCTATACTCATATATTGGGCCCAAGTGGGTTAATCCCATGAGTAAGTCCAGTAGTGTTTAGCCAAACTAGTTGGGTTCAATGGCCCAATAAGGCTACTTTGGCTCGTTAAGGTCTATAAGTTATAAAGCTCGGGTTTATCGGTTTTTACTTGTCACATGTACTTAGATATCATTATATGAGTTATAAAAATGTTATATTAGACGTGTCCGACCGTCTAAGTTTTATTTGGCGAAAACGTTAATCTTTCGGTTTTAGCCGAAAAGACGTAAAACTTATATATAGTTTTATAACTTTAGAAAACATTTGAGTTTGTAATTTTATAAAATGCCAAGTTTATTTATCATATTATATAACTCATTTTATATTAATTATTATTAGTTAGTGGGTTTTATGTATTTATTTTATAATAATATTACTTGAGTGCTTATTTTATATTATATCGTTTTATTTACAAATCTGATTATCAAAGTCACTTCCACTATTTTTGCCATATCTTGAGTTATACAAGGAGATAGAAGCTCAAATTTGGGCAGCACAAACTAAATGATATGTGCTACAAATAACTCACTAATAGCTACTTCTCAATCATCCTTTAAGTATTCTTAATAATTCGTCCAAAACTTGTACCTCAATAGTATTTTGATCATATCTTGCTCATTTTAAGGATTCCATTGAGTGACCAACTCTCCACATATGTAAAAATCATATATATAACTTTATAGTTAATAATACAAGCCTTTTTACCAAGTGTTCATATGGTTACTTACTGTTTTATACATCCTATAAGTTTAATCAATATTTTAACATCTTTACATGTAGATTTTAGTCTTTTTAACCAAATCCATTAACACAAAATTCCCACATAATATTTTGATCATCATTCATCATCATATACATGTACATTTATAAATAAAATACATGATTACTTTTACAAAATAACAAAAGGATAGGAAGAAACAATCTCTATACCACCAAAGTGATGAAATGGTTGGGAACACGACTTGGTTTTTGATAACCAATCTTATGAAACATCAAGTCCTCCTTCAAGATCACCAAATATATGTAGACACCTTTAGAAAATCAGCCCTAGACTCCTTTGAAAACTTATTTTTATATGTTAGAATCACCTCAAATCAACAAGTCTTCAATTGGTTTCCATCTTGTGCAAGTTATACACAAGATTCGGGGTAGAAATTTTGATCAATGGTGGTGGTTGGTGGTGGTAAATGGGATGGCAAGGGAGGGAGTAGAGAGAGATTGTGAGTTGTTTTTGGTTATGCATGTAGTAAAATGGTTTGTGTAGCTTGTTTGTTGGTTTTGTTTAGTTGCTAGTGGTTTAGTAAGCTTGAAGGACAAGTGTCCTTTAGGCTTGTATAAGCTTGACACCACACTTGTGTTGTGGCTTGTATTTGGCCGCCCATAGTGGGGGTGAGGCAAGTGTAAACTTGTCTCATCTACACTAATTTACGGGTACTCCTCGATTCTAGTTTCCTCGATTTACGTGCCCTCTGGTCGTTTTACGAAAAACGTTTTATAAATTATGAATCTACGGCACAAAACGATTCTAATAAAAGTTGTCTCGTCACAAACGGGGTTCAAAAGTGTAAATACGTAAACCTAGGGTTTCCGGTTTAATCGTTAAAGACGCTAAATTATGCACGTAATTCCTAATCTCTTCTCGTAAATTTGTGAGTTTATGAACCAACACAATTTAAAATTTCAAAATAATATTCGGGAATAAATTCATTTCCTAAAATGTCGGACTGTCACAAAAATGGTGTATGTAAACGTAAGCACGTAATGTAGAGTTCTCCGGTTTAGACGTAGTCGATGCTATTTTAAGACGTAAACCTAAATTTCTTCCCAAAAATGTGTGAGTTCATAATATAACATTAAAATAATGATTTTAAATAATACTTGAGAATAAACTATCGACCATAAATTGACGGATTGTCACAGTATTCCATCTTGAGATACTGTTGATTCTTGAATTCCCATATTTCAAAGTTTTTAGGATCCAGGATTAGAAGTTTGAGTGCATTGTTGTTTGAGGATGAAAGAGAGTCAGTGGACATGATTGATAATGGGTGTGAGGATTGTGTTGTTCTTGGTTTAATAAAAGTTTCTCAACAAGCTCTGATACCACTTGTTGATCCCAAAATCCGATCTTAAACCTTAGCTTGTTTAAGGGTTATAGTAGAAAGAAAGAATTGAAACTACTACAAGAGAAACTTTGCAATACACAAATTAACTAAACAAGATGCGGAAAGTAATGTTTAGCACAAGAACAAGTATTGAATTAAACGTTTAAGCTTTAATATATTAATAATATACGAATACCCAAAGGTGGTATTAGGGTTTTACAACCTTAAAGCATGAAATGAAATTAGAGGAAAAAGTATATTCAATAAAAAACCTGATGAGTCCTTTTATAGCACAAGGACCCATGTATAAAATCACTACTAACAAACTAGGAAGGTATTCTGGAGTAGTAACAGAAACGCGTCAACATCTCTTCCAAGTTTATCCATGCCGCAGGGGAATTGACTTCTAGCAGTGGGAACTGATTCCACTGTCTTCATTAATCCAACAGGGGAAACTTACTCTAGCAGGGGGATCTTGACCAACCAGTAGGGGGGAACTTTGACACTTGCATTTATTCCCAACATGGTTGCTTAACAACTTCGTGAGCAGGAATAGAAAGGGATAGGGAAAGTTAGTACTGAAGCTTAGATTCTTTCATCTGATTCTGAGAGTGATGAGATTGATGGTGATGATGGAAGTTCACACAGCTCAAATGCTGATATGAATAATCTGGTAGACTTAGAAAAGTATGGTGAAGATGAGCTAGCAAGGGAAGAGATCAAACAGTTGAAGATGCAGGTTGATTTTGATATGCCTACTGTTCCTAGTATGTATTTCAAATGGAAAGAAGCCTGTACAGAATCTCCAAATATGAGTTTAATAGAGAAAATTTAGTGATTGGAAATTTTGTTGAGAGTCCAGAATGATTGCAAGATTATTTTAGAACACAAAGCAAACAAGGTGCTTTCTGAGAATAAGATATCCAGAAGAGAGCTTTACTATATTCTTCTTAGGTGCCACCAAACAGGGTGGACTTACACAAAATTAAGGAAGCTTTCTTTTGAACAGTTGGAGTATATTGCTTTTCCTATATAGGAGCGTATTTGTGAAGAGAATACATTTAGGATGCTTTCTGTGGAAAGGCAGGAAGAGATAGAGGAGGAAATGAAGATAAAGAAGGCATTGCTTGTGCCTAAGCCAGTGAAAAAGGGTGTCAAGTTCAGGTTTCCAGAACTTGATCAAGTGAATCTAAGTGAAGTTATTTTAAAGAAGAACATGGTGCTTTCTCCATTGGTGGCTTCTGATATAGATAAGGTTGTACCTCTTGACTTTAGAAATCCATTCATCAAGTATGAAGAGGACTCTATTAGATTTTGTAAAATCACCAGGGTTGGTGATAAGGTACACACTTTTACTTCTTTGGTTTCATTATTTGCTAGCATGGATAGAGAAGATGTGGAAACTCTTTGGAGTTTAATGAATGAGGCATATGAGGCTGAAGATCCTTCATCAATAAATGGAATAAAAATCAGGACAACATTAATAAGAATGTTTGCTGATGATGTTGCTGATCGAGTATGGTTGGATCTGGATGATTTGAGTGGGTTGAAGTGGCATTTGTATTCAGCTGGTGGCGTGTTCCATCTCAATACTACAAAGTTTACAGAGTACTAGTTGATAGATAAAAAATATCCACTGTTACAGGACTTATTGAAGAAGATGGTATGTACAAAGCTTGAAGTTGATTACACTAGTGACATTAACATGGACTTCTTAAGGTTTATCTATTCTCATATTGAGGAGTAGGTTTTATTTGTAAGAATCCTCTTTGTATTTTGTTTTTATTCAGAAACTTGATTATTAGAGTAAGTATCAAGTTTAGGGAAGGATTGTTGGGAATAAAATTAGCTAAGTCATGCAGTCGATGACAAAGGGATTCAAGACGCTGACAAGAGTAAATGAGGCGCCGACAGATTGAACGATGACAAGATATATCAAGGCGCTAACAAAGGAAATCCCAGCAGGATACTTAGTCAACACGTTTTGTGTATTAGGAAAGATATGATCGAATATTGTATTTTCTATATTTATCTTTTCCTAGAATAGTTTATTGGTAGATTATTGTTCAAGACTCCTTATGTTATAAAAGGAGGTCTTAGGGTTTGTTATTGATATACGTTTTCCACACTTTCATTGTATGCAAGTTAGTATTATATCAATCGAAGTGAAAGTTTGGTATACAAACTTTTTTTTGCTTTGTTCTTTGTTCTAAGTGTAAATTCCGCATAACTCTTAGATTGTCAATCACACAAAGTGTCTCTACGGATTATACTTTAATCAATCTCGATAATACAAAACTAAACCGGTCTAAGTTTGGGATCAATAGTTTCGACATCTATATGATAATTATCCCAAGCACTTGCACCTTCGGACGCGTTAAGAGTAGGATATAGGGTTTGCTGCTTCTTTAATCTTTTCCGGCGGTAAACATGCCTAAATCAAAGTTAATAAAAGGTTTTCTTAACTTGTGCTAAAAATATGATTGAATGCATATATTTACACGCTTTTGACATTTGTTTTCAAAACTTATGTGATACCTATTTGAATTTTTTAAGTCTATGCCATCCAATCTAAAAGCACTTGTAGTTGTTTTTTGTCATCTGATCAGACCTAGGGCGAATTACATACCCGAGGCGATTTTTGTCATAGGTTGGATCTATATCGATTATTGCATGCTTTACATTGGTACGACTTAAGTTAATTTCCCGGTCAGATTCGGAACCCGGGGCGTAAGATGAGATGAAACATACTCATGATTTTATTACATGTAGAACAAGCTTGGTTGAGATGTTCATTGTTACTCGAAAGAGTTGTGAGAATATCCTATTCAAACACTCTACAACAATAAACATCATGAATCATCTCATAAATTCTAAGAGTTGCACTTGTAATGCAATTAACGCTCGACGCTTACCTCTTGCCCTACTTATTATTATTTGGTCAGACCTCTAATATTAAGTGGGAGTGCAATCAGGATCTTAGTCTTATTAGTAATTAAATGGGTAGTTAATTCTATTAAGAATTTAATTATCGAAAATACTAAATTGAACTTTCTATGTTCGGATTAATTGTGTTATTGCAACATAGTTCGTAAACTAATTTGTTTTCTTATAGAAGACAAACATAGTCTCTTTTCCTGGTAAGAAGAGTGAGACTTACTCCTATCTCTTCTCATTAGTTGAAAAGAATAAGATAGGATTATAATCGAATCATTATCGATTGCATTTAAACTCACTTTTGATATTTCATTATCCAAATCCGGTTTTGAAATCTTTGAAAGATAACTTATTTTGTGTATCCAGAGTACTTCTGTTAATAGCTACCAAAATTAATGACATCTTACACTTGTCACGATGTATGAGTTTAAAACCTCAAAGAGTAAAGAATTTACTAGCATTTTGCTAGGCATCCTTCTTGGACTCTTATTATTCCTTAAAGTGCTAAATACCCTTGTGTCCATGTAGACGATAAAGGAGGAATTGCATGCTGAATAGTGAAGTTAATTGAAAGCATGAATGGCTAGTCCATCATCTACACAAGTAGAATTTTCATATACTTTAATCAATACCTAAGTACATGTGTACTTGTAGGCATTTTTCAAGAGATAAGGAAGTCAATTAATTTTTATTTACTTTCTACTGGTGATGTAACATTTATTATGTTGACAATCCAGTGGGAGCATTGCTGTTTATCACAAAAATAATATCCGTATTGTCTATTTCAGTGGGAGCTACAAGATTAATTTTCTTATTTAGTCACCCATATTATTTCGAACTTGTTTTCAAATAATTTGTCACTTCCAAATATGAAAAACCATTGCTTAAAGGAAATTTCATTTTATTTTATGTGATAAATGTCGCTTTCTGAAACGTTTTCTGTAGAATAATAATCCACAATTCCTTCTTTAAAGTTAAGGTTCTAAATCTACTTATAATAACAATGACATTATCATATTGTTTACACAATCAAACACATGTTGTATTACTTGTCTTCACAATATGATATTTTGTCTTACACAAGTGGAAGAAATTTCAAAGTGTGTGCAAGGAACAACATATAATTGGTTTCACTTGCCCCAAGGTAAGAAAACTAATAATGATACTAGGGCTTGACCACACAAGATGTTTGTTGTCCTACTACATTCAATGTCATGATATAGTGAAAAGTTACTTCAACATTTTTACTACATGTTTAGTAAATACAATTATGGTTAAGATATAATAATCATAATTTGAAGTATAAAATTAACTTGAAATTACTGTTGAACTCAAGAGTTTGCGCTCATGATTAATTTAGTTAGTATACAATTACGGTAAATTACAACAAACCAAACACCCTCTTACTTTTTTATTATCAATGCCACCAATGTACTTTATTTTTTTCTTTCCGAATTGAATCAAACGTTTATATGTTATGACATTGTTAGTCAATTTAACCAACAATCGTTTGCAAAATTAGTCTTTTATATTAATGGGTATTTTTAATTAACTAAACACAAAATAAAATTTTTTATTTTACTTTTAATTCAACTTTTAATTTATTTCGTAATTTCGAACATCTTTATTCTTTTTAAAAAAATTAAATTTTGTTGTACAGTTTTTAGTTTTTCCAAAAAAATGTAATTTTTTCTGAAATACATACTTTTTCAAAGTTTAAAAAAATATTTACTTAAAAATTAATTTTAAAAAAAATAAGAAATACTAAAAAATAAAAAAAATAAAAATTATTTATTTCCTACTCCATCCGTCCCAAAATTATACTCCACCGACAAAAAACGCACATTTTAAGAAAAGTAACACATTTACAACTTTCTCTTTCTTACATTTTGCATAAATATAGTTTTACTTTCAAACAATTAAGTTAAAACCTTTTTAACGTATGTAATTATAAGTTTAACTAAGGGTGATATAGTATTCTCGATCTAAAAGCATTGGTAAAAAAAGTTATTCTAAAACCTTTGTAAGAAAAATAATATGAAATTTTAAAATTCTTGAATTTAAAATGTACGAAAAAGTTATTACTTTTTTAAAAGAAATAAAACAAAATTTAAATTATAAGTAAAAATAATTTTCGATTCTAAATTTTTTCAATTTAAAATGTACGAAAAAATATTATTTTTGCAAATTTGCCCATTTAATCAAGAAGATCACCCTAACGAACCAAAAAAAAAAAAGAAATCACAACAACGCAGTAAATCTAAGAACCGACATTTAGAACCGACATAGTATATTTGGTTATATATAGTCGAGGATTAACATTCCTAATCTTCATAACAATCACAACAAAGCTGCAAATTTAAGCAACAAATCCAAAACCCTAAAACCAACAAAAAAAAATCATATTCTGATTGTGAGTTTTAATGGCGGTCTTGAAGAGAAGAAAATTAACAGTCCAAAACCCTAAACCACAACAACAACAACAATACCCAATCCCGCCAAAGCAGGGTATAACGGGATTTGGGAATAGAAGAAGATTAACAGTCCAAGATTATCCTTGGCTACGATTAATCAAGAGGCGTACTTCACTATGCGCTTTCAGGAGTGTTTGTGTCCCTGACAACAATGAAGATCCTGATGTCCAGAGCGAAACTGGATCCAATGATCCAGTATACAACATTGATTATTATGACCTCGAAGAAGATGAAGTCGAGTCTCCGATTAGCCAAGAAGATGAGTTGTTTGATGCTACAGATGCTCTATGGGAGTATCATGAGCAGCTGCTTGCTGAAAAACAAGCTAGGCAAGAAGAAGATGAAGTCGAGTCTCCTCCAATCAGTGATGATGAAGATGAAGTCGAGTCTCCGATTAGCCAAGATGATGAAAAGCAAGTTAGCAGCCAAGAAGACGAATATGAAGAGGCTATGTTAGCTTTATTAGAAGTTGAAGAAGATGATAGATTGGAAAAGGGAATATTACTAGAACGGATACAACGACACAGACAACAAGCGTAGCCACAGCGAAAGATGAATAACTTTTTTGACGAAGCTTGGCACAATGAATAATGTATTTCATCAGAATGTATCGAACTTAGCGTTGTTGTTCTTTATTGTATGATTTGTAATAATTTTTTAGTCTCCCATTTGTACGCATCTTATTCGATTTATAATGAGTTTATAGTATTCAAATTCCTTTATCTTATACTACAATACTAGATTATGCAATGATGTTATGGCAACGCAGACTTTATATGAGAGTAACTAACAGGGGGGAATGCTGAAACAAAAAAGTATAAACATTTATGTCACAGGACCAATATGTAACCATATCATTAACAAAAACTAAAAAAGGTTACCCGGGTGCTCAATAGTCTAAATAGATTTACCCATAAAAGGCTGTCATCGCCGTGAAGAAGCAACTAAAGAAAGTTCCAAGAAAGATTCGGGTGTTAGTCGAGATTATCATCCAAACTGACATAAAAAACAAGATGGATGTTGGACCTTGACCCTAAAAAACTTCATGTCAACTAGATTGTGGCCTTAGACCCACAATTCCAGAATCAGTAATAAAGAGATCACCCGGCGATTTGCCCAGTTCCATTAGTATTTAATAGTTACCCTTGCAACTTTTGATCTGTTTTAAACTTGTTTTTTTACCGGTTTGACCCATAAAAGATACAGCAATACACTAGATATTGATACATAAAAGATAAACAGGAAGGCTAAAAGAAGAGTTAATTGTTAAAAGTATGTATGACTCGAGTTTTGAGATATGTTTAACAAACTTTTCTGAGCAAAATTCTTTTCTCAGAGCATCCTCCAATTCCAGGAATATAGATGAAAGTAACCCTGCAAAGAAATGACACACATAATACAAATTTTATCAACCAAAACCATCTGAGACAAAATTTACACAATTTTCACTCTTATAGTCTTTAGTACCTATGTTTTTATTCTGATTTCATTTTCATCACATCCTCGATATATTGAAAAATAAAACTCTTGCTCTTTAACACTTGGACATGATTGAACTGCACGTCTGTAAAAACCTAATCACGTACAAGTTGATTATACTCGGCTTATTCTCTTATAGATTACGTAAATATGCACATACTTGTTGATCTTACCTTTTTTTGGCAAAAGATGATGAATATGAAAAGAAACACCAAGTATCCACATGATGATACAATCGAAGAATGCAACAAAACATCCCATATTACGACATGATAACAAACTTGAAACTGCTACATGCAACATTGAAATTCAAAACAGTTGCTATCGACGACACTACATGAACCAGCAACTAAAACTAAGATTTCAAGACAACTTGGATTCTTAAAAACTTGAGAGCAAATTTGATGCTTAAACCTTGATATAACTGTACTAGAAAGTTGAAAGTGGTGCACTTGAAAGACTTTTTGAATCTTTTTGCTCTTATTTTAGAAGTGGAAACTTCAACCCATAAATAACTTGCATACACATAGTTATTTTTTCTGAAAAGCAACTGTTTCAGTAGCTGGAAAAAGAAAAGATTTGGAAATGTTAGTTTGTTTCTCTCATGATCTATGTTTCATGTTTGTTAGGTAAACATAGGTGTTCTTTCTGCATGTTATTAGTTTGGGGTGTCTGTAATTATTTTTTCTACATATCTTCGTATCTCCTTAAAATTCAAAGTGCTTATTTGAGATGAAACTAATATCATTTTTTGTAGTTTATAATTTGACCTTTTACTGTTTCTAAGTGTCATTGCCTTTTAATCGAATCATTATCGATTGCATTTAAACTCACTTTTGATATTTCATTATCCAAATCTGGTTTTGAAATCTTTGAAAGATAACTTATTTTGTGTATCCAGAGTACTTCTGTTAATAGCTATCAAAATTAATGACATCTTACACTTGTCACGATGTATGAGTTTAAAACCTCAAAGAGTAAAGAATTTACTAGCATTTTGCTAGGCATCCTTCTTGGACTCTTATTATTCCTTAAAGTGCTAAATACCCTTGTGTCCATGTAGACGATAAAGGAGGAATTGCATGCTAAATAGTAAAGTTACACAAGTAGAATTTTCATATACTTTAATCAATACCTAGGTACATGTGTACTTGTAGGCATTTTTCAAGAGATAAGGAAGTCAATTAATTTTTATTTACTTTCTACTGGTGATGTAACATTTATTATGTTGACAATCCAGTGGGAGCATTGTTGTTTATCACCAAAATAATATCCATATTGTCTATTTCAGTGGGAGCTACAAGATTAATTTTCTTATTTAGTCACCCATATTATTTCGAACTTGTTTTCAAATAATTTGTCACTTCCAAATATGAAAAACCATTGCTTAAAGGAAAGTGCATTTTATTTTATGTGATAACACGTTGTCCTTCTGATGTCGCTTTCTGAAACGTTTTCTATAGAATAATAATCCACAATTCCTTATTTAAAGTTAAGGTTCTAAATTTACTTATAATAACAATGACATTATCATATTGTTTACACAATCAAACACATGTTGTATTACTTGTCTTCACAATATGATGTTTTGTCTTACACAAGTGGAAGAAATTGCAAAGTGTGTGCAAGGAACAACATATAATTAGTTTCACTTGCCCCAAGGTAAGAAAACTAATAATGATACTAGGGCTTGAACACACAAGATGTTTGTTGTCCTACTACATTCAATGTCATGATACAGTGAAAAGTTACTTCAACATTTTTACTACATGTTTAGTAAATACAATTATGGTTAAGATATAATAATCATAATTTGAAGTATAAAATTAACTTGAAATTACTGTTGAACTCAAGAATTTGCGCTCATGATTAATTTAGTTAGTATACAATTACGGTAAATTACAACAAACCAAACACCCTCTTACTTTTTTATTATCAATGCGACCAATGTACTTTATTTTTTTCTTTCCGAATTGAATCAAACGTTTATATGTTATGACATTGTTAGTCAATTTAACCAACAATCGTTTGCAAAATTAGTCTTTTATATTAATGGGTATTTTTAATTAACTAAACACAAAATAATTTTTTTTATTTTACTTTTAATTCAACTTTTAATTTATTTCGTAATTTCGAATATCTTTATTCTTTTTAAAAGATTTAAATTTTGTTGTACAGTTTTAAGTTTTTCCAAAAAATGTAATTTTTTCTGAAATACATACTTTTTCAAAGTTTAAAAAAATATTTACTTAAAAATTAATTTTAAAAAAAAAATAAGAAATACTAAAAAATAAAAAAAATAAAAATTATTTATTTCCTATTCCATCCGTCCCAAAATTATACTCCACCGACAAAAAACGCACATTTTAAAAAAAGTAACACATTTACAACTTTCTCTTTCTTACATTTTGCATAAATATAGTTTTACTTTCAAACAATTAAGTTAAAACATTTTTAAAGTATGTAATTATAATTTTAACTAAGGGTGATATAGTATTCTCGATCTAAAAGCATTGGAAAAAAAAGTTATTCTAAAACCTTTGTAAGAAAAATAATATGAAATTTTAAAATTCTTGAATTTAAAATGTACGAAAAAGTTATTACTTTTTTAAAAGTATGAAATAAAACAAAATTTAAATTATAAGTAAAAATAATTTTCGATTCTAAATTTTTTCAATTTAAAATGTACGAAAAAATATTATTTTTGCAAATTTGCCCATTTAATCAAGAAGATCACCCTAACGAACCAAAAAAAAGAAATCACAACAACGCAACAAATCTAAGAACCGACATTTAGAACCGACATAGTATATTTGGTTATATATAGTCGAAGATTAACATTCCTAATCTTCATAACAATCACAACAAAGCTGCAAATTTAAGCAACAAATCCAAAACCCTAAAACCAACAAAAAAATCATATTCTGATTGTGAGTTTTAATGGCGGTCTTGAAGAGAAGAAGATTAACAGTCCAAAACCCTAAACCACAACAACAACAACAACAATACCCAATCCCGCCAAAGCAGGGTATAACGGGATTCGGGAAGAGAAGAAGATTAACAGTCCAAGATTATCCTTGGCTACGATTAATCAAGAGGCGTACTTCACTATGCGCTTTCAGGAGTGTTTGTGTCCCTGACAACAATGAAGATCCTGATGTCCAGAGCGAAACTGGATCCAATGATCCAGTATACAACATTGATTATTATGACCTCGAAGAAGATGAAGTCGAGTCTCCGATTAGCCAAGAAGATGAGTTGTTTGATGCTACAGATGCTCTATGGGAGTATCATGAGCAGCTGCTTGCTGAAAAACAAGCTAGGCAAGAAGAAGATGAAGTCGAGTCTCCTCCAATCAGTGATGATGAAGATGAAGTCGAGTCTCCGATTAGCCAAGATGATGAGTTGTTTGATGCTACAGATACTCTATGGGAGTATCATGAGCAGCTGCTTGCTGAAAAACAAGCTAGGCAAGAAGAAGATGAAGTCGAGTCTCCTCCAATCAGTGATGATGAAGATGAAGTCGAATCTCCGATTAGCCAAGATGATGAAAAGCAAGTTAGCAGCCAAGAAGACGAATATGAAGAGGCTATGTTAGATTTATTATAAGTTGAAGAAGATGATAGATTGTAAAAGGGAATATTACTAGAACGGATACAACAACACAGACAACAAGCGTAGCCACTAAGAAAAATGAATAACTTTTTTGACGAAGCTTGGCACAATGAATAATGTATTTCATCAGAATGTATCGAACTTAGCGTTGTTGTTCTTTATTGTATGATTTGTAATAATTTTTTAGTCTCCCATTTGTATGCATCTTATTCGATTTATAATGAGTTTATAGTATTCAAATTCCTTTATCTTATACTACAATACTAGATTATGCAATGATGTTATGGCAACGCAGACTTTATAAGAGAGTAACTAACAGGGGGGAATGCAGAAACAAAAAAGTATAAACATTTATGTCACAGGAGCAATATGTAATCATATCATTAACAAAAACTAAAAAAGGTTACCCGGGTGCTCAATAGTCTAAATAGATTTACCCTTAAAAGGCTGTCATCGCCGTGAAGAAGCAACTAAAGAAAGTTCCAAGAAAGATTCGGGTGTTAGTCGAGATTATCATCCAAACTGACATAAAAAACAAGATGTTGGACCTTGACCCTAAAAAACTTCATGTCAACTAGATTGTCTTAGACCCACAATTCCAGAATCAGTAATAAAGTGATCACCCGGCGATTTGCCCATTTCCATTAGTATTTAATAGTTACCCTTGCAACTTTTGATCTGTTTTAAACTTGTTTTTTTACCGGTTTGACCCATAAAAGATACAGCAATACACTAGATATTGATACATAAAAGATAAACAGGAAGGCTAAAAGAAGAGTTAATTGTTAAAAGTATGTATGACTCGAGTTTTGAGATATGTTTAACAAACTTTTCTGAGCAAAATTCTTTTCTCAGAGCATCCTCCAATTCCAGGAATATAGATGAAAGTAACCCTGCAAAGAAATGACACACATAATACAAATTTTATCAACCAAAACCATCTGAGACAAAATTTACACAATTTTCACTCTTATAGTCTTTAGTACCTATGTTTTTATTCTGATTTCATTTTCATCACAGCCTCGATATATTGAAAAATAAAACTCTTGCTCTTTAACACTTGGACATGATTGAACTGCATGTTGGGATTTAATACCTAGTTAACCATGTAACTACGAGTGCGCAGCGGAATGGATCTAGTTTGAGCAATCATGATTAACACATAATTAATAATAAACAATGGAGTAAACGCGAAAACTAACTTTCGTCAAAAAGCAATGAAACTAAAACGAGTGATAAAATATACCACCTCTACGGTTGCTCACACAAACACTACTAACGAGTACGTCCCGGTAATGCTAGCCGAAACCCACGTATACCCAAACACCGAGTGTCGTAGCCCAAAACGGATCAAAAACTAAAACAGCCTAAACTGTAGTTTTGTCCGATATCCAGTACTGTCCAATAAACCAGAACTCAGTGCTGTCCGATATCTGACAACACTATGCGACAGAAAATGCTTGTTCTGTCCGAGAACGATCAGTAGAGACCCAAAAGCTTCAATAAGCTGTTGCACCTTTAACAGCTTATAAACGTTCGTTTAAGACTTTGTTTTAGCAAACTTAGAATTGATTCTAAGTTAATAAACCACCTTGAATTGAATATAATGCAAGTGTTTGGTTTTGATTTGAGATGTAATTCAAAAACTATAAACCCTAATATTAGGTTTATTGATTTGAATGAAGAAGATGGGAAAACAGAGACTATTGCTGTGTTTTATGTGATGTTAGTCGTGAGTTATGAGCAGGGATGAGGGGTTTATATACCCTTCAAACCCTAGTTGAGATAATGCTTAAAATTGAATTTTAAGCCTTATCCCAAACACCCCATAACTTATCACAACTCTTCCAATACTTATCATAACCCTCTTTATCTATTATCTCAGCATTCAAACGAATCTAGACAACCTTAGTTCCCTTCTAGAACCTTCTATGGGCCAGCCATTAAGGTTTAAGACAGCAAGAAACTTGTCTACAATGTTTTATGTCCAAACGGGTCAAAATGGGTCATTTTGAAAGGTTCAAACGTGGATCATAATACATACTCTTGTGTCTAGTGTGTGTGCCCCCAATAGGCTCACACACCCCTAGCCACATTTGTGTATTCCAACGAGCATGAACTAACAGCTCCCACTTGGTCGTTGGAGTTGATTGCACAAATGTCAACGACGGAAACGTCTAGCAACGCTCACACTCGTTATTTAACTAGAGGTGTCTGAGATATAGTTTCATAGAACATTCTCAGTAGCATGGTCATTTATGTCTTGCTTTTATCATCTTTTGTTATAGATACCGTTAAACCATGGATATGGATCCTAACTCATTCCATATAGTTTAACCATTTAGATTCTCGTTATTGAATTCCATTCAGATATACCAAATGTAACCAAGATTCATCTTGCATTACCATTTGGGTTCGGCCAAACAATTATCTGATTAATTCTAGAGAGGCGCCATGGTATCATTCTGCACATACTAAGTGGAGTAACAAATCCTTTATTGACTACAAGTGTTGTGGATGCTGCTTCACATCACTCCGAAAAATAGCTTTTATAACTACCTTATTCAGGACAGCGTTTTGCATATAATTACGAAAGTGATATCTACACATGCAGAACTTGTTTGCATCTCAAGTCTAAGGATGACTTAACAGACCATTTTCAACATCTTACTCATGGCATGGATCCAAAAGTAAATGTTTGAAGTTGGGGAATCCAGTATGCATCCCTTATGAATACATATGAGTTTGGCTTAGAACAATTCTCATTCTCACAGAATATATCCAACACTCACATTTGCCTTATGTAAACAATATTCCCATATTGCTAACCGACAATGGATATTTAGGATGATTAAATCATTCATGGATTAAACATTCAAATATAGAATAACAAATTTTATATGAATGAAATAACAAATACCTCGTATCTTTATTTATCAGAAAATAAAACTGTCTTAGAATTCCAAATTATCCAAATACTAATTAACATACAGATTTACATGAGACTACTAGCTGGTATCAAACCAATACCCCGAGTCAATTTAGAATGCTTAGGGAATTCTAACGCCTTCATAAATGGATCAGCTAGATTGTCATCTGTATGAACTTTTGCTATCTTGACATCACCCATATCAATGGTCTCTCGAAGATAGTGAACTTTTGCGCGGAATTGTCTAGCACCCTTGGTGACTCCGCTTTTATTTGCTATAGTAATGGCTCCAGTATTGTCACAATACATATCAATGGGATCTTCAATTGTGGGCATAATACCAAGCCCATAAATGAACTTACGAATCCAAACAGCCTCTTTAGCTGCATCAAAAGCAGCTATATACTCAGCTTCTGTAGATGAAGTTGCAAAAATACTTTGCTTTGTGCTCTTCCAGTCAACAGCACCTCCATTTAGAACGAAAACATATCCAGTCTGAGATTTTAGGTCATCAGCATCTGTCAGATATCCAGCATCAGTGTAGCAAGAAACCCTGAGCTCTCGTTTTTCGTCACCACCATAAACCAGAAACATATCCTTAGTATTCCGTAAATACTTAAGAATATTTTTAACAGCAGTCCAGTGAAGTTCACCAGTACTCTGTTGAAATCGGCTTGTTATGTTCTGAGAGAACGCAACATCAGGACGAGTACATCTCACATCATACATAATTGATCCTATAGCCGAGGCATAAGGAACATTCTGCATGCGTTGCTTTTCAGATGGTGAAATAGCACATTGTGACTTACTCAATTTAGGGCTTTCATGCATTGGGATAGTTCCACGCTTGGAATTCTCCATATGAAATCTTTTCAAGATTTTCTCAATGTAAGCACTTTGACATAAACCAATTAACCGTCTAGATCTATCTCGGTAGATCTTGATTCCAAGAATATATGCAGCTTCTCCTAAATCTTTCATAGCAAAACATTTTCCAAGGTAGGCTTTTACCCCTTTCAACATTGGAATATTGTTCCCCATGAGCAATATGTAATCAACATATAGAATTAGAAAAGTAACATTACTCCCACTGGCTTTGTGATATACACATGGCTCATCTTGATTCTGACTGAAACCGAATTTCTTAATCTCATCATCAAAACGCTTATTCCATTGCCTAGATGCTTGCTTAAGTCCATAAATGGAACGCTTGAGCTTGCATACTCGGTTAGGATATTTAGGATCGACAAAACCCTCAGGTTGCACCATGTAGACTTCTTCGGAAAGATGTCCATTGAGGAAGGCAGTTTTGACATCCATTTGCCAAATCTCATAGTCATAGAACGCGGCTATGGCTATAAGAATCCTTATAGCTCTAATGTCTGCTACAGGAGAAAAGGTGTCTTCATAATCAACCCCGTAGGTTTGAGTGAAGCCCTTTGCTACAAGACGAGCTTTAAAGGTGTGTACTTTGCCATCCATGTCCGTCTTTTTCTTGAATAGCCACTTGCTACCAACGGTTCTACCGTTAGGTGGAAGATCAACTAATACCCAGACATCATTATCTTTCATGGATTGCATCTCCACATTCATCGCATTAAGCCATTTTTCGAATTCAGGATCCAATAATGCAGCTTTATAGTTAGCGGGTTCTCCAAGATCCCCTAACTCATGCTCCTCAGCATCGACGTATAAACACATTCGATCTGGGGCACGGCGTGTCCTAGAGGACTTACGAATGGGATTGATATCACTTTGAGGTTCTTCAATTTCTTGATCATCCTCATCATGATCTAAGCCAGTGTCATCAGAAGGATTTGTATCTTCATCTTGAATAATTTCAAGATCTTCTATACTCCCACTTGCTTCTTGATCTAAGAGATTACTCTCAAAGAACTCAGCATTCCGAGCAACAATAACTTTGTTCTCAGGTGGGTAGTAGAAGGAATATCCCATCATTTCCTTTGGGTATCCTACAAAGATACACTTAATAGATCTGGGTTCTAGTTTGTCAGGTTTGGTCATCGTATCACGTTTAACCAAAGCTTCACAACCCCAGACTCTTAAGTAAGACAACTTAGGGGCTTGCCCATGCCATACTTCGTATGGTGTCTTTTCAACCTTCTTAGTTGGAACCATGTTGAGTATACGTACAGCAGACTCAAGGGCATAATCCCAAAAGGACTTTGGAAGAGTAGTTTGACTCATCATAGATCGAACCATGTCTAGCAGTGTTCGATTCCTCCTCTCAGACACCCCATTATGTTGAAGTGTGTAGGGAGGAGTTCGATGGGCAATAATCTCATGCTCCTTAAGATGATCCAAAATCTCTTGACTCATATATTCACCTCCACGATCAGATCGTAGTGATTTTATGGTCTTACCGAGTTGATTTTCTACTTCCTTTTGAAACACTTTAAATGTCTCAAACACTTCATGTTTATGCTTTAACAAGTAAACATAACCATACCGACTAAAGTCGTCAGTAAAAGTGACAAAGTAGTTAGCTCCTTGCCTTGACACGATTCTAAATGGGCCACAAACATCAGTATGTATTAGTCCAAGTAGATCTTTAGCCCTTTCCACTTGATGTGAATAGAGTTTTCTTGCCATCTTCCCAGACATACAAGATACACACTTTTCAAATGACTTAATGTCAGTTGAGGTGAGAAGTCAATCATATTGCAACTTCTCCATGCGTTTCTTGCTTATGTGTCCAAGACGACAATGCCACAAGAGAGTAGAGTCCAAAGTTAATTTGGCTCTTTTATTGCTAACAACAAACATAGAACTATCATTTGTTTTAGAACAAGCCATATCAATTTCATAAATGCCATCCCCTCGGGGAGTAGCCGTAAAATAAACAACGTTATTCCTAGAAACTGAAATTGCATTATTCGAATAAAACAGTTTACAAAACCATCTTTAAACAAACCAGAAACTGAAATAATCCCTCTAGTGATAGAGGGAGCATAATGACAATTGTTCAAAACAATAACTAATCCACTAGGGAGACATAAATGATAATTTCCAATAGCCTCGACTCCTGCACGTTGACCATTGCCCATGTACAGATTCAAAGCTCTTGGATTCAGCTTCTTACTTCCCCTTAGACCCTGAGTATTATTACAAATGTGAGTACCACAACCAGTGTCATATACCCATGAATTACTCGGAAGGGAATATAGTTCTATAGTGAAAATACCTGAAGTGTTGGCTTCTTGAGACAACCTCTTCTTTTTCTGCAACTCGGCTAAGTGCTCGGGACAGTTCCATTTCCAATGACCTATCTGACCACAATTGTGACAGGGGTCGTCCTTAGCAGGATTATCCTTTTTGGGTGGTGGAGGATTTCTGTTCTTGGGAGCATAAGATGGTTTGTGCTCGGGAGCATAAGCCAGCTTATTCTTTCCATTACCATAATTCCCCTTCGCAGCCTTAGGCGGTTTTCTACCTTGGTTTTTCTGGACCTTGCCTGCACGCACATTATGAAGTGCAGGTGAAACAAACTTCTTGGGAAGTGTCTGCTCATGTTGTTTAAGCATGGCATGCAGTTCATTCACCGAATTCACAGTCTTCCCCATGCCATGCATGTGGAAGTTTTGAACGAAACTGTCATACTCCTTGAAAAGGCCTATCAAGATCAGGCTTATTCCATAGCTGACAGTCACAGGGTGACCAAGACGCTCCAAGTTCTCAATGTAGCCCTTCATCTTAAGAAATATGAGCCTACATTTTGACCTTCCTCAAGCTTGCACGCGTGAAATTCACGCGCAGTTTGAAGAAGTTCCTGTTCTGCTTGCTTAGAAAACATGTTTTCAGCTCCTGCAACATGTCATATGCTCCGAGATGGGTTAGATTTCGTTGGATCTCTAAATCCATAGTCATGAGAATAAGGGCAGCAATGTCCTTTGACCCTTTGACCCAAGCAGCATGAGCTGCAAGAGCATCGGGAGGGACTTGGTGACCAGGAGTTGCAACAGGTGCAGCAGGAATTAGATGTTCCAAGTATTGTTCCTTGTCTTCAGCTGATAGGATAATGCACAACTGGCGGTACCAATCAATGAAGTTAGGCCCAGTGAGTTTGTGTTTCTCGAAGAAACTCCTGAGTACCGAATTATTTCCGACATTGGTAGTCATCTACAATTAAAAAGTTCAAACAATTAGTATTTTCGATAATTACATTCTTAATAGAATTAACTACCCAATTAATTACTAATTAAGACTAATATCCATCTTGTACTCCCACTCATTACAAAAGGACTGTCCAATATGTAAACAAGTGGGGCAAGAGGTAAGCGACGAGCGTTAATTGCATAACATGCAACTCTTAGACTTTATGAGACCGTTCAAGACACTAGTAAAACGGTAGTAATGTCATGAGCATGTTTAGTCTCATCTTATGCCTCGGGTCCAGGGTCTGACCGTGCATACTCGAGTTAAGTTAACCAAGCAAGAACATGCAAATATCACACAGGGTCTGACCGTCGTGAAAAATTTGCCATGGGTTTGACAAGGCCCTTAGGACTGTCCAGAGAAGCCAAATCAAATGCACGTGTTCTTAGTTGGCTGGCATACACTTAAATTTCACATAGGGTATAGCACATAAATGTGGTAAAACATGTGTACAAAGAAGCATGTAAACAACTTTGTAGCACGAATTTTAAAAACTTTTAGTAATGACACTGTAGTGATCTACGATGGTTCATGGTAGCTCCAATCGAACTCGCAAGCAAGCGCAGGACCAGACCAGCGCAAGGCAATAGTCGGATATCCTTTAGGTGTGACTGTGCGCACCGGCTTATACCCGCCTTATAGTTTGTTCTAGTGGGTGAGCCGTACATCCCATGAGTCCATAGCGTCTAGTTTTTATTTCACGAAAGCTTGTTTCAATAGTGTTTAGGTCCTTTTATTTTATAAAACACTTTTCCACGTAACACATAACCGGTCACAATGAGCATGTATTTATGCGTGTAAAATATTGACCAATTTTAATGTCATGTTTCTCTATAAGTATTTATCCATATTGCATGTAATTTAGGTGTTTTGAAAACATGTAACAATAATGCAATTAGGAAAACAAATACAACAAACATAAGACATTAAATAAACATATAAATCCGAGACCCCGAAGAGTCTTCCCCAAACGAAGAACCATAAGACTCTCATTAGGTTTTCATCAAGTACCTAAATCGCCCCATGCATCACATTACGTGATTGTAGTGAGTCTTATAGCCGGATAACACATAAAATAATCATGGCAAAAAATTAACAATTAATTTTTATTTTATTGTATTTTATGTATTCTAATGAACCCTTTAATTTTAATTATATGTTTCTATCTAACAATTAATTTTAATAATTACTTGTTATTTTTTATAAATAATGACAAGTACACAATTTAATTGTCAAATAAAAATAAAACAAATAACTAAATTAGGTTTCATGCATGTGGTTTCGCGTGTTTATTTAAAACGTGTAACCCATAACCACCAAACGAGCATTACTCGTGATGCCACTGTTGGGATTTAATACCTAGTTAACCATGTAACTACGAGTGCGCAGCGGAATGGATCTAGTTTGAGCAATTATGATTAACACGTAATTAATAATAAATAATGGAGTAAACGCGAAAACTAACCTTCGTCCAAAATCAATGAAAATAAAACGAGTGATAAAATATACCACCTCTACGGTTGCTCACACAAACACTACTAACGAGTACGTCCCGGTAATGCTAGCCGAAACCCACGTATACCCAAACACCTAGTGTCGTAGCCCAAAACGGATCAAAAACTAAAACAGCCTAAACTGTAGTTTTGTCCGATATCCAGCACTGTCTAATAAACCAGATCTCCGTGTTGTCCGATATCTGACAACACTGTGCGACAGAAAATGCTTGTTCTGTCCGAGAACGATCAGTAGAGACCCAAAAGCTTCAATAAGCTGTTGCACCTTTAACAACTTATAAACCTTCGTTTAAGACTTTGTTTTAGCAAACTTAGAATTGATTCTAAGTTACTAAACCACCTTGGATTGAATATAATGCAAGTGTTTGGTTGTGATTTGAGATGTAATTCAAAAACTATAAACCCTAATATTAGGTTTATGGATTTGAATGAAGAAGATGGGAAAACAGAGACTATTGCTGTGTTTTATGTGATGTTAGTCGTGAGTTATGAGCAGGGATGAGGGGTTTATATACCTTTCAAACCCTAGTTGAGATAATGCTTAAAATTGAATTTTAAGCCTTATCCCAAACACCCCATAACTTATCACAACTCTTCCAATACTTATCACAACCCTCTTTATCTATTATCTCAGCATTCAAAAGAATCTAGACAACCTTAGTTCCCTTCTAGAACCTTCTATGGGCCAGCCATTAAGGTTTAAGACAGCAAGAAACTTGTCTACAACGTTTTATGTCCAAACGGGTCAAATTGGGTCGTTTTGAAAGGTTCAAACGCGGATCATAATACATACTCTTGTGTTCTAGTGTGTGTGCCCCCAATAGGCTCACACACCCCTAGCCACATTTGTGTATTCCAACGAGCATGAACTAACACTGCACGTCTGTAAAAACCTAATCACGTACAAGTTGATGTTACTCTGCTTATTCTTTTATAGATTACGTAAATATGCACATACTTGTTGATCTTACCTTTTTTTGGCAAAAGATGATGAATATGAAAAGAAACACCAAGTATCCACATGATGATACAATCAAAGAATGCAACAAAACATCCCATATTATGACATGATAACAAACTTGAAACTGCTACATGCAACATTGAAATTCAAAACAGTTGCTATCGACGACACTACATGAACCAGCAACTAAAACTAAGATTTTAAGACAACTTGGATTCTTAAAAACTTGAGAGCAAATTTGATGCTTAAACCTTGATATAACTGTACTAGAAAGTTGAAAGTGGTGCACTTGAAACACTTTTTGAATCTTGTTGCTCTTATTTTAGAAGTGGCAACTTCAACCCATAAATAACTTGCATACACATAGTTATTTTTTCTGAAAAGCAACTGTTTCAGTAGCTGGAAAAAGAAAAGATTTGGAAATGTTAGTTTGTTTCTCTCATGATCTATGTTTCATGTTTGTTAGGTAAACATAGGTGTTCTTTCTGCATGTTATTAGTTTGGGGTGTCTGTAATTATTTTTTCTGCATATCTTCGTATCTCCTTAAAATTCAAAGTGCTTATTTGAGATGAAACTAATATCATTTTTTGTAGTTTATAATTTGACCTTTTACTGTTTCTAAGTGTCATTGCCTTTTACAGAATAAGCAAATCCAACCACCCCCGTAAGTATCTAAATAACATATAATTAAAGAACCATGAAAACTTGGCGTGGCAATTTATCCAGCTTTTAAAGATCCTCTAACCAAAAGTGTTCCTTGAATCTGCTCAAAAACCAACAATCAACATATTTACGCGAAACTGTGTATCATTTGAGCATGCATCAATATGGAATGAGGCAGTATTCGATTTACAGGCAGTGCCACTTGCTGTGAAGAAGGACTCAGCTGACTGGAGAACATGAAACGCACTGAACTGGCGTTGGATTCCCTGAAGTAAAACAAAAAGTATTATAGCCAACTTCAGTATATAACTCAAACCAGTATCGAATATATTAAGTAGATAAAAGTAGTATGTTTAACGGATAGGATACACACTTTATGTTTCAGAATATCTGTTCAAATATACACATTTTTCTGATTAGTTGTCAACAACTCAGAACATTTATTTTTCAGATTTTTACAACTTCAATTAGCAGGATTACATCCAAACACGACGGTTAATGGCCGATTTAGTAGATTATGTGTCTCATTTAATATAACATAAACACTTTGAACGGCACATCCAGAGTACGGACACCACTTTACATCCTTAGTAGCATATTGCTATTCATATACATCCTTGTTATTAGATTATTGTCCATATTATATGACCAATAAAAAAGTTTTGAGCCTTTTCGATGGTGCATATACAGGTTGTTTCTCAAACCAAAAAATCAACTAAAATTCGTTTACTTTATTTGCAATTTGCCAAGTACAAAATATTGTAGTAAATGTTTAATACCTGAAAGATTGTTTAATCTGAAAGTTGTCTTGAATTATTCGACTAATAAACCCTTGTACTCCACCAGGCCAGACCATCTCTGCTGCGATCCCAGCACAAGAGGTGTTTTGATTAAGCCTTGATTCTTCCATTGACTCAAAGATAGGAGGATTACACATGCAAAAGTCAAACTCCTCACCACACCTACAAGTATGATGTAACATACACAAACTACTAGTGTGAATTAGGATAGATCAATCAGAATCAATAACATAATGGGAAGTTGAAGTCATGAACTCAACTCAAAACTATGAATTGAATGATTGGTGAGTGTATTATTGATGTTTATGGAAACAGTTACAAGACTTGAGAGAGAAAATTAGAAATACAAAACATGAAAATGAATGAATGTAACTAGAGGGTTATTTACAGAACAGGGGTGGTGGTTGGTTTGGAGGGAAAGACAAGTTTGACTTTAGAAAGTCAACTATGACGTGTTTAAACCAATCAATGACTGCCACGTGTCATAACCGTTGCCTTTGAATTGTGTAGCTAACAATGCCTTACCCTTCTCTTTATCTTTGTCCTCAAGGATCAATAGAAAAATCAAGAACCTCGTTTGGATGTCTTCATAAGATTCCCAAGTAGCATCTTCCACTGAACAGTTGGCCTAATGAATCAACAACTGAACAACCACCCTACTCTTCTTTTTGACCATCCTTCTGTCTAACACTACTAGAGGAGAAACTGCAACGAGACCATCTTCTTGGCATTGTGGAAAACTTCCCATAGCAGCCACTTATGTCTTACACTTCTTGAGTTGAGACACATGAAACACACTGTGTACTTGAGCGGAGTTCCAACTTGTAAGCCACATGTCCAATCTTCTTAAGCACTTTGAAATATCCATAATACTTAGCTGACAATTTGTGACAGTTTGTGTTGAGAACTTTGTCTAGTAGTGATCAGTCTATAAGGTTGCAGCTTTGAATAAACCTAATCACCTTCCTCAAAATTCTTGTCTGATCCGTGCCTATCTGCCATAGTCTTCATCCTATCTTGAGATGAAACTAAAGCAACTTGATAGCTTGTTCCCGGGCCATCAAAGCCCTGTCCACAACTTCCACTCTACATTCTCCAGCTTCATAAGTCACATACTGAGGAGGTGTTTGGCTATACACCACTTCAAAGGGAGTGGTGCTAACTGAGCTATGAAACTTGGTGTTGTACCAAAACTCTACCAATGGCAACCAACTAGTCCACTCTTTAGGATTCTCACCTGTCATACACGGTAGATAACATTCCAAAGTCTTGTTCACACCTTTAGTTTGTCCACCTGTTTGTGGATGGTAGTCACTTGACATCTTTAAGTCCACCTTGAGCATCTTAAACAAGGACTTACAGAACAGGCTAGTAATATTTTTATCTCTGTCACTCACTGTAGTCTTTGGTAATCCATGTAACTTGTATATATTTTCCTTAAACTGTTAAGCTACTTGGGTTGCTGTGTATGTATGAGATAGTGGAATCAAATGGGCATATTTGATAAGCCTGTCTAGTTTTACCATGATAACAGTTTTGCCATTAGAGATAAACAACCTATCAATGAAGTCCATAAAGATAGTTTCCCATATTTTCTTAGGAATTGGTAATGGTTGCAACAGTCCTAGTAAAGCAGCTAAATCAGCTTTGTTTTTGTGACAAACATCACACTGCCCAACTACTTGCTTGAGAGTTTTCCTTAGTCCTTTCTAGTAGAACCAATTATGTAATATTTTGAAGTCTTTTTGTTATTTTTGCACTCCTCCAAATGGTGCACTTACTTTGTTACGTGTTATATTTGTGTCTTTGTTTTTTGTTGGGCTTGTATCTTGCTATTGGGCCTTGTTAATCTTTCTTGGGCTTTCTGGCCGTTGGAGCATATGTCGGAAGCTTTGCTTATATTACTGATGTAGTTTAAACAAGGATAGATAATTGAATCTGTTGATTCCAAGGAATGCCAGAAACAATCCTTCCAACTATCGTTGATTCAAAAAGAATACCGATAATCAGGTAAATCCAACAATCGTTGATTCAACGAATACGCGATTATTTGGATGAAATCAAACAGTAAACCCTAACCTGGATTTAAGTTGATTAACAGAAGACTAAAAAGTCATATTTTTTATTCATATCTCAATAATCCTTACAATGAATCAAAGTCCTAATTTTATAGGAAAACTAAACTTAGGGAAAAAGAAAACAATATTCTTCCCAGGACACACAAAATAAAAATACTAAATAAAAGATACACAAAATAAGAAAACTAAACAAAAGATGTCACAAAATAAAACAAAATAAGAAGTTTATTCTTATGCTCCTCCATCATTCTCGAGTTTGTCTCACTCGTCTCTTGTACTCGTAGAATCCAAATTTGTATCCCTTGCATCAAATTACCTTTTTTAAAATGAATCGACCTCTAACCTTGATCGTCTTAAAACCCAACTTGTCAACCATGATAGTTTGGATCATTGAAGAATAAATATTATTAGCAACAACTATAGTGTCTTCAATGTTTTCTTCCCCACTAAATTCTTCTTTCCCGATAAATCCTTCTTCTTCCCCAATGACATCTTCAACATCAATATCATAAACTAGCATATATTCTTCTTCATATTGATCCTCATCAAATATTGGAGGTCCTTCATAATCATCACTGGCCTCACCATAATCATTCCATTCATCAAAAGATAAACCATCACTCTCAAAAAACGGATATTCTAACATCTTAATCAGGAACTTCGGCTCTTGATACCAAACTGATGTAGTTTAAACAAGGATAGATAATTGAATCTGTTTATTCCAAAGAATGCCAGAAACAATCCTTCCAACTATCGTTGATTCAAAAAGAATACTGATAATCAAGTAACTCCAACAATCGTTGATTCAACGAATACCCGATTATTTGGATGAAATCAAATAATAAACCCTAACCTGGATTTAAGTTGATTAACAGAAGACTAAATAGTCATTTTTTTATTCATATCTCAATAATCCTTACAATGAATCAAAGTCCTAATTTTATAGGAAAACTAAACTTAGGGAAAAAGAAAACAATATTCTTCCCAGGACACACAAAATAAAAATATTAAATAAAAGATACACAAAATAAGAAAACTAAACAAAAGATGTCACAAAATAAAACAAAATAAGAAGTTTATTCTTATGTTCCTCCATCACTAATGATGGAGGAGCATAAGAATAAACTTCTTATGAAACAAATAATGGCGCCAATGCTTCACAGCTTGGACCACTGCATAAAACTCCAAGTCATAAGTAGAGTAGCTCGACTTCGGCCCTGTCAACTTCTCGCTAAAGTAGGCAACAGGCCGCCCACCCTGACTAAGAACTCCACCAATTGCAACCTTAGAAGCATCAGTATGAAGCTCAAAAATTTTAGAAAAGTCAGACAATACCAGGATTGGCGCTGTAGTAAGCTTTTCTTTGACAACCTGAAAAGCTATCTCTGCTTCCTCCGTCCAAACAAATGACTTACCCGTCATACAGTCTGTCAAAGGGGCCATAATGGAACTGAAATTGGGGATAAACCGCCTATAGAAAGAAGCAAGACCATGGAAACTCCAAAGTTCAGTAATGGTAGTTGGAGTTGGCCACTCCTGAACAGCTGCTACCTTAGATTCATCCACCTGTATGCCATCACCAGAAACAACATACCCTAAAAACAAAACTTTAGGGGTCATGAACACACACTTCTTCGTGGCTGCATAAAAATTATCCTTCCGAAGCAAGGTCAAGACCTGCCTCACATGATTGACATGCTCATTATAAGAAGAACTATAAATAAGAATGTCATCAAAATAAACAACCACAAACTTGCCAATAAAAGGCCTGAGCAGTTGATTCATCACACGCATAAATGTGCTTGGTGCGTGATAGGTGTAGAAATACGCGTTTAGGAAAAAGAGCGTATAAATGCGGCAAGTATTAACCTCGACGATTTAGGAAAACCGAAGAATTGAATAAATGCGGGTTCGTTCTCGAAGGAGGTGTGTGTATTAATGTGCCAATATATAAAATAACAATGTTTGGATTAGTGACGTTTTTGGTTTAGAAGAGAAAAAGTAAAGACGAGCTACGACTACGATTTAAACTACGACGTTGACGTAAAACGATGACGTAATTACGTAATATGCGACAAAATTAAAAATTAAACCTAAAAATTAATTAAAAATTAAAACTAAGTCTAAAATAATATAAATAAGAATAAAAATCCAACAAATATATTTTAAAACCTTTTATTAATTAAATATTCAATTTTTAATGCTGATTAAAGCCCAAAAATTAAATATAATTAACAAAATGTCTAAAATATTAATTTATTGAACTAATAAGTCACTTATATTATTTAAAGACTAAAAACTATTTTTCCTAAATTTTAAAAACTATTATTCTATTTTTTAAATCACTAAAAACTATTTTTAAATTAAAATAATCCTAAAAAATAATAAAATAATGCCAAAATTAATTTGACAATTTTAAAAATCCTAAATTACACTATTGAACAGTAGAAAAATGACAAAGTTTGAAAAATAAATTTGCACTAAAAGACAAAACAGTTTAATAATTAAACCCTAATTAACCTAATTTAATTATAAAAAATAATTAAAACAGTGAACAGTAAAAAAATTTTAAACTAAAAATCTTAAACTAATTTTCTAAATCTAAGAAAAATTTTAAAACTGATAAATACAACTTTTCTACACTAAAAGACAAAAACTGAATAATAAAAAGTTAATTAAAATAACTAAATTATGAAAAAAATAGCAAATGAATAGTAACCTAAAAATAAATTATACTGAAAAATCAGAATTTAAAAAAGAAAAATAATGCAAAAAGTTTCAGGTCCTAATTCCTAAATTACTTCACTAAAGACAAAAAAAAGAGAAACTGATTGTGACCCCTTGACTGTTTTTGTCTTATAGCCAAGCAGGGGAAACTATTACACTAGCAGTGGGAATCTTGTTCCCACTGGTAGCATAAAAAACGGGTCTGGTGGTTTTTCAGCTTAGGAAAGTTGTTGCTGGTGGCTTTTTCTTGGATACAAGGGCACCCCCACACTCATGGAAGTGTGGGGAGTCAGTATAAACAATAAAAACACCAAGCACAGTACAAATTTAACACAAAAATCCCGAAATACAGTCACAGATATGGCAAATAAGTTACTGATGAACAGTAATCTGTCAAAAATGGCACAAATATGGATTTTAATGCTCACAAACTTGCACACTACTCAACCAAATAACATACAACTTAATAAGACCCTAGTCTAACCAATACTCTAACAGTCCACAAAATTCTAAGGCAAAAATATCCTAAATCAAGACAGAAAGTTGAATTTGCTGAATTTGTGCTATCTATACCAAAGTTTGAACATGCACTTGCCTTTTAAACCTATCAAACTGAAAAAATATTAACAAATAACCCCTATTAGTAGCATAAGTGGTGTGTTAAGGCAGTATTCAATCCAACATATTGTCAAACATGCAACTAAAAGCCTGTCCCAAACACCCCCTTATGGCAGATTAATGAGAAAATAACAAAGAAATATCAATTAAGTCACTTAAACTTTAACTGATAAGCAACAAATCAAACATCAAAACATCAATGAACACAAACAAAATACTAGACTGACACACAAAAGCAATTCATGACAAGCAGATCACATAGCATATACTTTAAAACCAAAAAGGAGGGTTCAAGCTTCTTACCATGTGAGACATACATCCATGCCCTACTAAGGCCGCTGATGCCTTCTCCTTATAGCTTAAAGCTAGCTTATGGGGATGGCTTATGATGATTGCTTAAGTAAAGAAAGGGGTGGTGGTGAGACTACTTCAACCAAACGCCACCACAAATATCTTCAAAACAAACAAGTCTTCCTTGTAGACCTGCTAAGAAAAGAGAACAAGAGCAAGATATCTGATAACAATACAAATAAGCTATAAGGCTGGCTTATAGGGTAAGCAGCTTATAGCTTATTGCTCTAAAAAAAATGAAACCTTTGAAACCCCTTTTTTTTTTCTTCTTAGACTAAACAAAACCAACTAGACTTTTGAAAACTTCTGATTAAAGAAATGTCAAAACAAGCAAACCAGATGTTGAAATCCACTATCACTTCATCCAAAATCTGGTTACAAGATTTTGATAAACTTTGCCTCAAATTCCAAAAAAACAGATTTCTTGAAAAGTTTAAAAAACTGAAAATTAATCTAATTTGCAAGAGAATACTGATTCTTAAACTAAAACAATGATTTAACTACTGGAACTCAACATTTGCAAATTTAATAAAATTAAACTTTAAATATTCATAAAATTAAAAAAAAATTACAAATGTTGGAACAAAGACAAACTCACAATCTGAGTGCTCAATATATAGCAATAGATAGAAGGATCTAGAATGAGAAAATTACAACTGAAAACCCTATATACAAACTACCAGAAATGCCCTTGAAGTCTTGGATTCGATTTTTTGGTCAAAATGCAAACATGTGAATGTTGATGTAGTCCAGCTGTAATACTTGATCTTGTCCGTGTATTGAGTCTTTGGGAACACGTTTTTACCTTGAACCATTGGATTGGTCGTTTTTGGGATGTGTTGTGAAAGTGACATAGCAGGGTAAGGCTGGGGAATCACATGGGCATGTTGGGGAAGGAATATTTGGGTGGGAATAGGATAAGGGGACCATCAATTATTGATCTGGAAAATATAGTGGTGGATTATGTGGTGATTAGGGGAGATGATAATTAGGGTTGATGAAGGATGAATAGTGATCAGCTTAATCCTATTTGGGGGATTCAACCTTGTTAAGCGCGTATTTGATTTATTAATCATATTTTGAAATATGATTTAATAAATAAAAACGGGTAGGGTGTTAGGGAATGGGTTGGATAAACGGTTTTGGGCTCAAGTGGTGTGAGATGGGCTTATGTCGGGTTTATACTGGGTTTGGGTTTGCTTTATCCAACTTTAACCCCCTAAATTTGCACAACTTGGCATTCCATGTTTTAAACAGCAATACTTCCATCCCCTTTGTTAAATACTTTAGGCTAATTGCATTTTCTCCCCTTGTCTTCTTCATAGACTTTTATAAGGGCTTTTAATGCACTTTGTGCATTCATCAAGGACCAAACTTGCACATAATCAACATTTTAAGGACCCAAATGCAATTATGAGTATTGAAAGGGTATAAAATGTCAAGTCTTCAAAAGTAGAGGGACCAATCTTGCCAAATCTTCAAACTTCAGGGACAATTTTGGAAATTCCATACTTGGGCCCGGTTTCTTGTGCGGCTTCGTTTCCCGTGTTCATTTTTGCTTCATTTTTGTAATCTTTTGGTGAATTCACGATATCCGTACCTGAAATACACAATGAACAAATACAAGCACATTTTTGGGTATTTTGATGATATTTTAAGCGTTTTAAGCCCGATTTGGACGATGAGACTATGTATAAATACAGTCTCATCACTCCCCCATACTAAACCATTGCCGTGTCCCCACGCAATGCTAGAATTAAGTATCGTAGCACTTCTAAAATTCATTTATGATGACATTTATTGAAGACATAAATTTAAATAAACTACTACATGCGCTTTAGACATAATGTATTGTTTTCATCACGAGAACGTGACTTTTAGGATCATAGAACAAGAACACGTGAATGCTTCGTTAGAAATAATTTCGTCGTCCTCGATTTTCACCCAATTCCATGCTAAGCGTGTAACGAGATCATTGTTATTAGAAGTTAGCAACACGAACACATCTTATGAGTGTTAATTACGAACCTAAACTCCTTTATTCCTAATTGGTATCTCTAATATTTTATTATGTCTTAATGATCACGAGGATACATCATTGACTTATGCGTGAATAGAGATTAAGTCTAAAATAGAAACTTAACGGTGTAACCAAAATCATTAAATTAATAATTCACCCCAATAGACAACGATGTCAAAAAATTAAGTCAACAAGAAGGATCGATAAACACGGTTTTATAACGGTTTTGAACATGATACTTATTACCAAGACTTTTATACGCCCCCTAACGGAAGGGCCTTATTATCTTTGGTTTACCTCCATCTTTTATTCAACTTCGCCATGAAGCTTTTATTATGACTTCGGTCTTGCCTTGCCTTTTATTATCCGCCTCATCGGTGGTTTTATTAGCCAAAGACGTATATCCTCACGCTAAGGCGAATTTTGGATCTTTAAAGCTTCGAAGATTAAGGCTTGATTCACTTTCAACTTGGGCATAGATTTTTCGGCCTTGTGAGCTTCAAATTTTTGCTTAATTTAGGTGAGCACTTGAAATCTTATTATTAGGTGAAGCTTTTGATTATTCGGGTGCCAATACTTCAAAACCGTGACGCTGGTGATACCTTAATGTTTTCCCAATTTAATTACATGGAAGCTACCAAAACAAATTAGAAACCAACAATAGTGACTAAACCGCCAAATCAATATTTATTAACAATTTATTATGCTAAAGCGTGGGGAGAATAAGCTAATAATTACTACACATAAGATCGTGACGATTACGAGACTTATAAATAACTCTATCATTTCTCGTCCTCATTTAAGAGACTTAGCCTAAAAAGTTAAGGAATCGTAGCTAAGTGCTCAACACGCACGGTCGAGTCAAAAATTACTCTTATTCTTACCATCGGAAAACCTACATTCGTGTCTTAAACACTTATGAAAAACTAGAAAAAAATTTAAAATTTGGCCATTTTTAGCCTTATTTGCAACAAAACGATAACAAAAAGATGAATATTGGATTGCGTGTTGACGCAAGCAAGGTGAAGTATCTACTCACCCCCCCATACTAAAACTAAACATTGTCCTCAATGTTTCGAGTCTAGGGGTGTAAACACCCCCATACTAGAGACGAAGTCGAATGCTTAATCTCGAGCATGGAAAGGGTAAAACGAATAACCTAAAAGTCGTTTATGAATTATGCTAATAAGATAAACGTTAGAACATAAAAGGATATCATCGGATATCGGAATCTCCAAAGGCAACGATCGAAGCTCGAGTGATCCGTAAAACGAACACGAGAGGCTTCAATGATGACGATGAACCTAATGAATCACAATCACAAACAACCACGAAACAAAGGTTGGAAGAGCACAAGTCCCCTCGTTACATTAAACTAAGAAAGCGATAATATTTACAAGGATAAGCATGAGAATCCCCCACGAGGCACCTTGTTTTTGATAACCGAGTCAAAAGCTCGACTCGGATCACCATAAATGTGATCATTTAGGGATAATATTGGTTTGGTCATTTTTGGTGGGACTTACATGATAAACAAGGCCCAAAAGTACGTGGAGTACTTTAAAAACCCGATAAACGTATACCGGGGTCAAAGATAGCGTCTTCGTTTTCGGATGAAAGACGAAACAACGCTATTCCAACACAAACCCCAATGGGGTAGAAGAAAAGAGATAAGAAGTAGAAAGGTGGGGCAATGGGTAAGTCAACAACATGAGCTACTCGAGGTAGACTCACACCAAGAAAACGAAAAGATTTTCCATTTATTGCATCGGTGGAAGACCGAGATTTCCCTTTACAAGCAATTCCGGGATCGTAAATCTCGTCCTCGGTGGAGAAATGGGAGGGAACATTTGGGGATTCCCCCACACTAGATCCACACCAACCGTCGTCACAAGGAGTAGACGAGGTGGTAGCACTCATAAAACGATGTGATGACGGAGTTAAACATGTAGAAAAATCTTTTAAAACATTTTCAAAATCTTTTCCTTTTTCATCGTTTTTAAACTCTTTATGAAAACCCGATTGAATAATGTCGAAAATATTTGGCGTGTCAAATTCAAAATTAGTCGCGCTAAAAATCCTCACATTTAAGTCTTTGGTGGGAGGGGGTGGCGGATTGTATAAGTTCTCAAAACGTTTGTCAATAAAGAACACCGCCCCCTCGGGGTCAACATACTCGTCATCCTCATGAACGTCGATCTCATCGATTTCTTCATCAAAGATAGGCTTGTCAAACCACGGTTTGTCATTCCCCTCCTTGAGTATCTTAGAAACTCTCTCGAAAAGATCACGATCAAGCACGAAACCATCATTCTTTTGTGGGGATCGTTGATAAGTTAGATCCTCACGAATGTGGTAAACGTCATTCTCAAATGAGGAGTGTTTATAAGGTAACTCCTCGAGAATGGGACTTGTGTCTATAGCAAGAAAATCATCGACCTCCTTAAAGAATTCTTCATCATCACAATTGTGAAACGAAGGAGGATCGATGATATGGTCATCAACGTTCTCGAATTCATCATCAAAAATGGGATTATGATGAAAAATAGGTTCGTATACGGAATTCGAGTACGTTGTGAAAGTGTCGTCATTCTCATCATTATAAGAAATTTCCGACATGAGATCGTCCTCTTCAATTGAAGATTTATCAAAGGGTAAATCCTCGAAGATGGATGGCGGATTAGCAAGTATATGCTCGATCTCGGCAAAATCACCATCGCCATCAAAGAAAGTGTCGATGTGAGCAAGTTCTCGAGTGGATTTCTCGAGAGTCACAACCATGGACTTACAAGTCGAATGACTATGCTTAGGTGACATTTCTATGATGGGTGAGATTGCATTGGGTTGGGCCACTTCCTTAGCCTTAATGGATTTGGGGCTAGGAGTGGGAGGCACTTCAATGGGTTTAGAAGTATAGGCCTCAAAGTCATGGTCCTTCGAAGGTGGTGAAGACGAGCCCATATTGGTCTTTGTCGTGATGGCACTAACGTCGCCCTTCGGAATTGGTGTTCCACTTGTTTCGCTAAAAACATCCCAAAGTGAGTTTTCATCCATAAATTTACACATACCCTTTTGATTTAGGTACACGTATTCTTTATCATTAAAATCATCATCTTTAAAACCATTTTTCTTAATTCTTTCAAAACATGCATCAAGCTTCATTCTTTCCGCTAAAGTAAACATTTTGAAATCATTAGAATTTGAATCATTAGGTTTTGAAACCTCGGTTTTTTCATTCTCATAAAATCCTTGGGATTTTCTAGCAAAAAAGTCTATTTTCTCATCCCCATATCTCATAGTAAGTCTCCCCTCGTGAACGTCGATTACGGTTCGAGTCGTCGATAAGAATGGTCGGCCTAAAATAATGGGACATTTAGGGTCACACTCGTAATCGGATATAACGAAATCCGAGGGAAAAACAAACTTTCCAATCCTAACATAGACATCCTCGGCTATTCCAATTGGTATAAGTGGAGTACAATTTGCAAGCTCGATGGTCATGTTCGTGGGGGTAAGTCTAGGCAATCTCATCAATTTCCAAAGAGAATGAGGCATGAGATTGATGCTAGCACCTAAATCGGCAAGGGCTAAACATCCCTCAATCTCAGAAAAATCACAAGGTAGTAGAAATTGGCCCGGATCCTTTTCCTTTCTCGGCATACGCCTTTTGGGTTTTTTAAGAAGGATTGAAGCACAAGTTTCTTCAAGGATTACTTTGGTAAGGTCGACAAAGCTCTCTTTTTGAACCGTGGATGGAATTTGAGGTACACGAGGGTGTGCACTCTTTTCCTTGGTCGCCACGTTCACCCCATCGACCTTAGAACAAGAAGACGTCTTAGAAGTCGAGGGTTGAGAGGGATAAACAACACGGAATCCTTCAAGGTTAGGGGTAATCACACGACCTTTCTCACGAGACGAGGCGGCTTTACATTGTTCTTTCGGATTAGCAACGGTGTCTCTAGGTAACGAACTTGATGACGAACCCGAGGCTTTGTTCATAATGGCCGAAAACATCTTTTTAATATCAATTTGCCCTTGCTCAATCTTCGTGTTTTGCAATTTCAATGTATTAGAAAAGTCATTTTTCAAAATACCAATTTCTCCCTCTAATCGTCTCATATTAGCCTCATTCGTTTTCATGTAATTTTGAAAATCGTTTGACGAACTATTTTGATTTGAATTAAAGTTCCCTTGGTTTTGATTGTTTCTTTAAAAATTTCCTTGATTACCACTTGAAAAATTATTTCCTTGATTGTTATCTCGATTTTGCCAAGTTATATTACGACCTTGATTATAACCTCCTTGATTTTGATTCGAAAAATTTCCTTGTTGATTATTTCCTTGAAAATTGTTTTGGTTTTGAAAATTGTTGCCGTGGTTATAATTGCCTTGTTGTGATGGACCCGCGTTATTTTGATTAGAAAAATTGTTGTTTCCATTTAACGCACTCACATTCGACGTTTGGCCATCCGTAGCCGCACACTCGTAATAATTATGAGGTCCACCACAAAACGTACACGAAACCTCAACCGCCTTCACCGTAGCGGGAGCGTCTTTCTTTTGCATCTCAATGAGAAAAGACGTAAACACATTCGTCAACTTGTCGACTTTTGCATCAACTCTCTCAATGTCGCGATTAGAACTACTAACATTGGCGACATTGGCAACACTCGGTGCGTTGCGGAGTTGGTAAACCTTGGATCGGTTTTCGATAATTATCAATGCATCTTTCGGAGTTTTACACAAAAAGTTGCCACCGGCGGTGGAATTCAACGAATCTTGTTCTTGAAAATTAAGACCGTTGTAAAACGTATCGATTTGGTGCAACTCGGAAAAACCATGGTGAGGACATTGCCTAAGAAATTCCTTAAAACGATCCCACGCGTCTCTAAAAGATTCATGCGGTTTTTGCTCAAATTTCGTAATTTCATTCTTGAAAAACGTTGTCTTAGACGGTGGGAAAAAATAATTAACGAACTTGGAAACGAGATCCTTCCACGTAGTTATCGAATTAGGTGGCTCTTTCTCGTACCAATCCTTGGCGGCACCATCGAGCGAGTACGGAAAAGCATAAGCTTGACGACATCGGTGTCGAAGTTCTTAAACTTGCTCGTGGCTAAAAGACGATCAAAATTCCGAATATGGTCGTGAGGATTATCGGCTTCACGACCTCGAAACTTCGTAGCTTGGATCAACGAAAGCATTCCGCTCTTAATCTCAATATTCTCCGCCTCGATAGCGGGAATTACGATTGCGTCTCCATAACCCTCGGTGGGCGCTTGGAGCAATTCCATCATAGAACGATTGTCGGCCATCTCGTCTAAGGTCTCTTCAACAACGATATTAGGAACGTCGGTTTCTAATTCTCGTCTACGTCGTCGATTCCTTCGATTATGATTGCGTCGATTCGAAGCTTCACTAGAATTGGAATAATCCTTCGATCGAGTGCGCATGCACTAAACGTAGAATAGGTGGTAGCAAAGAAGATTCTTTTTGCGGTTTTTCGATTTTTTCAATTTTTTTGGTTTTTGATTGTTTTTTAATTTTTTTTTTTTTGGATTTTGAATGTATTACGTAGACACAAATCTACAAATCTCTCCTCGAATCGACTTTCTCGATTAAAGGAGCCTCAAAGAATGAAAACGATCACGTGGAGTGAACGCCTTCGATGACTTTAGAACGTTGGTGGAACACCAAAACGTTCAAGAGGGTTTAATCTTGAAAAAAACAAGCAAATATAGTATACGTAGATAATACTTGGGCGGCAAACCCTCGATTAGCCCTCTTTCTCAAAACACGCACAAGCAAGCGGAGGAAACGAGGCGGCGCTAAGCACTTAAGAGCCTTTTTCCTTTAGGTCGTGAAATACAACCGCCTTATACCCACCTTATAGTTTGTGTAAATTGAAATTAAGCCTCACGAAATTATTTATCTATTTTGCCTTTAAACTTTTGCTTTAGATTCGAATACAATGATCGAGTGATGAAATCCCGAATCAAGGTTGCGTTTTCACGCTTTTGGAGTACTTGTATATTTATTGTTCTTACGTAGGTACAATATAGTAATAATATATTCACAAGAAAAACGAAAACCAATATATCTACAATATAGTAAAAGATTGTTGTGTGTTTAATTTAGGAAAACTAAACACGATTTATTTGGATATTATAATATAATAGATAAAAATAACAAAAATGAGTATGTACGATATTCACGCTTTCCAAAAATTGAAAAGCTAAAACGTACTACTCACACAAACACGATACTAATAATAATGGCACACTAAACACCTCCCCGGCAGCGGCGCCAAAATGATAGGTGTAGAAATACGCGCTTAGGAAAAAGAGCGTATAAATGCGGCAAGTATTAAACTTGACGATTTAGGAAAACCGAAGAATCGAATAAATGCGGGTTTGTTCTCAAAGGAGGTGTGTGTATTAATGTGCCAATATATAAAATAACAATGTTTGGATTAGTGACATTTTTGGTTTAGAAGAGAAAAAGTAAAGACGAGCTACGACTACGATTTTAACTACGACGTTGACGTAAAACGATGACGTAATTACGTAAAACGCGACAAAATTAAAAATTAAACCTAAAAACTAATTAAAAATTAAAACTAAGTCTAAAATAATATAAATAAGAATAAAAATCCAACAAATATATTTTAAAACCTTTTATTAATTAAATATTCAATTTTTAATGCTAATTAAAGCCCAAAAATTAAATATAATTAACAAAATGTCCAAAATATTAATTTATTGAACTAATAAGTCACTTATATTATTTAAAGACTAAAAACTGTTTTTCCTAAATTTTAAAAACTATTTTTCTATTTTTTAAATCACTAAAAACTATTTTTAAATTAAAATAATCCTAAAAAATAATAAAATAATGCCAAAATTAATTTGACAATTTTAAAAATCCTAAATTACACTATTGAACAGTAGAAAAATGACAAAGTTTGAAAAATGTAAAAATTTGCACTAAAAGACAAAACAGTTTAATAATTAAACCCTAATTAACCTAATTTAATTATAAAAATAATTAAAACAGTGAACAGTAAAAAACTTTTAAACTAAAAATCTTAAACTAATTTTCTAAATCTAAGAAAAATTTTAAAACTGAAAAATACAACTTTTCTACACTAAAAGACAAAAACTGAATAATAAAAAGTTAATTAAAATAACTAAATTATGAAAAAAAATAGCAAATGAACAGTAACCTAAAAATAAATTATACTGAAAAATCAGAATTTCAAAAAGAAAAATAATGCAAAAAGTTTCAGGTCCCAATTCCTAAATTACTTCACTAAAGACAAAAAAAAGAGAAAACTGATAGTGACCCCTTGACTGTTTTTGTCTTATAGCCAAGCAGGGGAAACTATTACACTAGCAGTGGGAACCTTGTTCCCACTGGTAGCATAAAAAACGGGTCTGGTGGTTTTTCAGCTTAGGAAAGCTGTTGCTGGTGGCTTTTTCTTGGATACAAGGGCACCCCCACACTCATGGAAGTGTGGGGAGTCAGTATAAACAATAAAAACACCAAGCACAGTACAAATTTAACACAAAAATCCCCAAATACAGTCACAGATATGGCAAATAAGTTACTGATGAACAGTAATCTGTCAAAAATGGCACAAACATGGATTTTAATGATCACAAACTTGCACACTACTCAACCAAATAACATACAACTTAATAAGACCCTAGTCTAACCAATACTCTAACAGTCCACAAAATTCTAAGGCAAAAATATCCTAAATCAAGACAGAAAGTTGAATTTGCTGAATTTGTGCTATCTATACCAAAGTTTGAACATGCACTTGCCTTTTAAACCTATCAAACTGAAAACATATTAACAAATAACCCCTATTAGTAGCATAAGTGGTGTGTTAAGGCAGTATTCAATCCAACATATTGTCAAACATGCAACTAAAAGCCTGTCCCAAACACCCCCTTATGGCAGATTAATGAGAAAATAACAAAGAAATATCAATTAAGTCACTTAAACTTTAACTGATAAGCAACAAATCAAACATCAAAACATCAATGGACACAAACAAAATACTAGACTGACACACAAAAGCAATTCATGACAAGCAGATCACATAGCATATACTTTAAAACCAAAAAGGAGGGTTCAAGCTTCTTACCATGTGAGAAATACATCCATGCCCCACTAAGGCCGCTGATGCCTTCTCCTTATAGCTTAAAGCTAGCTTATGGGGATGGCTTATGATGATTGCTTAAGTAAAGAAAGGGTGGTGGTGAGACTACTTCAACCAAACGCCACCACAAATATCTTCAAAACAAACAAGTCTTCCTTGTAGACCTGCTAAGAAAAGAGAACAAGAGCAAGATATCTGATAACAATACAAATAAGCTATAAGGCTGGCTTATAGGGTAAGCAGCTTATAGCTTATTGCTCTAAAAAAATGAAACCTTTGAAACCCCTTTTTTTTTCTTCTTAGACTAAACAAAACCAACTAGACTTTTGAAAACTTCTGATTAAAGAAATGTCAAAACAAGCAAACCAGATGTTGAAATCCACTATCACTTCATCCAAAATCTGGTTACAAGATTTTGATAAACTTTGCCTCAAATTCCAAAAAAACAGATTTCTTGAAAAGTTTAAAAAAACTGAAAATTAATCTAATTGGCAAGAGAATACTGATTCTTAAACTAAAACAATGATTTAACTACTGGAACTCAACATTTGCAAATTTAATAAAATTAAACTTTAAATATTCATAAAATTAAAAAAATTACAAATGTTGGAACAAAGGCAAACTCACAATCTGAGTGCTCAATATATAGCAATAGATAGAAGGATCTAGATTGAGAAAATTACAACTGAAAACCCTATATACAAACTACCAGAAATGCCCTTGAAGTCTTGGATTCGATTTTTTGGTCAAAATGCAAACATGTGAATGTTGATGTAGTCCAGCTGTAATACTTGATCTTGTCCGTGTATTGAGTCTTTGGGAACACGTTTTTACCTTGAACCATTGGATTGGTCGTTTTTGGGATGTGTTGTGAAAGTGACATAGCAGGGTAAGGCTGGGGAATCACATGGGCATGTTGGGGAAGGAATATTTGGGTGGGAATAGGATAAGGGGACCATCAATTATTGATCTGGAAAATATAGTGGTGGATTATGTGGTGATTAGGGGAGATGATAATTAGGGTTGATGAAGGATGAATAGTGATCAGCTTAATCCGATTTGGGGGATTCAACCTTGTTAAGCGCGTATTTGATTTATTAATCATATTTTGAAATATGATTTAATAAATAAAAACGGGTAGGGTGTTAGGGAATGGGTTGGATAAACGGTTTTGGGCTCAAGTGGTGTGAGATGGGCTTATGTCGGGTTTATACTGGGTTTGGGTTTGCTTTATCCAACTTTAACCCCCTAAATTTGCACAACTTGGCATTCCATGTTTTAAACAGCAATACTTCCATCCCCTTTGTTAAATACTTTAGGCTAATTGCATTTTCTCCCCTTGTCTTCTTCATAAACTTTTATAAGGGCTTTTAATGCACTTTGTGCATTCATCAAGGACCAAACTTGCACATAATCAACATTTTAAGGACCCAAATGCAATTATGAGTATTGAAAGGGTATAAAATGTCAAGTCTTCAAAAGTAGAGGGACCAATCTTGCCAAATCTTCAAACTTCAGGGACAATTTTGGAAATTCCATACTTGGGCCCGGTTTCTTGTGCGGCTTCGTTTCCCGTGTTCGTTTTTGCTTCATTTTTGTAATCTTTTGGTGAATTCACGATGTCCGTACCTGAAATACACAATGAACAAATACAAGCACATTTTTGGGTATTTTGATGATATTTTAAGCGTTTTAAGCCCGATTTGGACGATGAGACTATGTATAAATACAGTCTCATCACTGCGTTTAATAAACCAAAAGGCATGACCAACCACTCATACAACCCTTCACGGGTCTTGAAAGTGGTCTTCCACTCGTCACCAGGTCTAAGACGAATCTGGTAATTCCCACTCTTCATATCCAGCTTTGTGAAAATGGTAGCACCACTAATCTGGTCAAGCAAATCATCAAGGCGAGGAATAGGAAACCTGTACCTCATAGTAATCTTGTTGATGGCTCGACTATCAACACACATACGCCATGTACCATCCTTCTTTGGAGTCAATAGGGCAGGAACAGCACACGGGCTCATACTCTCACGAACATGACCCTTGGAAACCAACTCCTCAACCTGCCTGCGCACCTCCTCATGTTCTCCCGGGCTCATCCTATAATGTGGCCTGTTAGGCAACTGTGACCCAGGCTCTAGATCAATATGATGTTGTATGTCACGCAATGGTGGCAAACCATCAGGTAACTCATCAGGGAAAACATCAGAGAATTCCTCAAGTAAAGGGATCATGGCTTCAGGAACTTCACCATCTTCAGAAACCTCCTTCCCTATTAATACAAAAACATCACCTCCCACCTCCAGCTCGTCTTCGAACTACGAAAGAGTTAGTAAAGTACCAGTGGGTTTATTAACTACTTCCTTAGGTTTATTTGGCATCAAAGTAATCTTCACACCCCCAAACAGGAAACTATAAGTATTAGTTCTCCCATGGTGAGTTACATCACGGTCATACTCCCAAGGTCTACCTAACAACAAGTGACAAGCATCCATAGGTATCACATCACACCAAAGATTATCCTTATAAGTTGTTCGTACAGAAAACGGAACTTGGACACGCTTGGAAACTGTTATCTCCCCACCCTTTTTAAGCCACTGTAACTTATAAGGTCTGGGACGATCTTCAGTTTTCAACCCTAATTTTTGGACTGCTCCTTCAGCTATCAAATTATCACAACTACCTGAGTCGCATACAAAAGTGCAAACCTTACCCATAATAGTACAAGTTGACTGAAAGATGTTGTGTTTGAGCCAATCATCACCATCAGCTTTAGGTGTTAAGCATGAGCGCCTTACGACCAAATTCACCCCCACATCTCCAGACACATACTCCTCCTCATACTCAGGTTCTGCATCATAAACTGCGTCTCCCGCGTAGTCATCATAAGCCACATCATCATCTTCTTCAGGTTCAATAAATAACTGCCTCTTCCCAGCCTTCTTACACTCTGATTGTCGGTGACCAGGTTCACCACAGTTAAAGCACTTGAACCCACCACTGCCGGCCATTTTGGGAACTGGTCCTGTATTCTCACCAACTGCTTTAGCCTGAGTTAGGGCAAAACGCGATGCCACATTACCCGAACCAGAAGCACCTGTTATTGCAAGAGAAGAAGAACTCCCCACTCGTCGGTTCTGCTTCTCAAAAGTCAGTGCTCGTTGATACGCTTCAGAAAGTGTCATCGGATCAAACATGTTAACAGAATCCATGATCTGGATTCTTAAACCACAATGTATCGAGAGACAAGCTGATCTTCTGTCTCTTGAACGTCATTCCTTGCAATTAGTTGGTAAAATTCGGTCGTGTAATCTTCAACAGACTTGGCCCCCTGTTTTAGATTCTGTAACCGCTGGTACATCATTCGCTGGTAGTTATGAGGAATAAAATTATCCCTCATGACTTTCTTCATCTTCTGCAAACTCGTGATCTTTGACTTCCCAACTCTGTTCCTCGTCAGTTTCAATTGTTGCCACCACGCGGATGCCCGACCACGTAACTTGGTAGCGATCAACGAAACCCTTTTGTTTTCTGGAACTTCTTTGAATTCAATTACTTCTTCAACAGCAACAAGCCAATCAATAAACTCATCAGGCTTTAAAGTGTCCCCATTAAACTCGGGAATACTAACCCTCGTTCCGGTCTCCCAACGCCTATCATTATTCCCACTGCGATCTCTCATCCGTCGCCCAACTGATTGTTCATCATCAGAAAAACCATCACCAAATGGATTTTCTTCCAGATCTGCATCTTCTTCCTCATGACGGTGATTACGAGGCCTCCTATTGCTCATCAAAGTGTTCATCTGGTCGGTCAATTGATCAAACATTTGATCGAATCGCTCCTCCATTCTCTCCATCATACGCTGCTCGAATTCCTGTTCATTCACATCATGAATAGGCCTAGTTCTCCTTAGAGGCATCTTGATCAGGAACTTTGGCTCTTGATACCAACTGATGTAGTTTAAACAAGGATAGATAATTGAATCTGTTGATTCCAAAGAATGCCAGAAACAATCCTTCCAACTATCGTTGATTCAAAAAGAATACCGATAATCAGGTAACTCCAACAATCGTTGATTCAACGAATACCCGATTATTTGGATGAAATCAAACAATAAACCCTAACCTGGATTTAAGTTGATTAACAGAAGACTAAAAAGTCATATTTTTTATTCATATCTTAATAATCCTTACAGTGAATCAAAGTCCTAATTTTATAGGAAAACTAAACTTAGGGAAAAAGAAAACAATATTCTTCCCAGGACACACAAAATAAAAATATTAAATAAAAGATACACAAAATAAGAAAACTAAACAAAAGATGTCACAAAATAAAACAAAATAAGAAGTTTATTCTTATGCTCCTCCATCAATTACCCTAGCAACTCATTTGCTAGGGTTAGCAGTCTCTTACCAAAACATACACTTATTGTGTGTGTCGTCTGCTCTCTCTCTCTTTCTAGCCATATTGGTTCATGGGAGGTTTTCATCTTGTTTCATTTTAATTTTCTTGTGTGTGATTGAGTGAATCTTGTAGTGATGGAGATTGGATCAACCTAGTTGGGACAATCTCACATTTATCTTGTAATCGTTCGACTAGCATCCGTTTGGGGACTAGTCTTTATCTTTTTTTGTTTCCGTACTCTGATTTATAATAAAATACACCAAGGGGTGGTTGGTTGGGGGTAAGATCTACTTGTTTTACTTTGATATTATGTTTTTCACATGGTATTAGAGATTAAGGTTGTAGATTTTTCAGCCTATCTAAGCTCTCTTGTGGTTTTTTTGCTTTATCAGTTTTTCGGTTTGTGAAACCCTAATTTATTTTTTTGGGTTTTACTTTATGGTGGTGTTCTATAGCTCTCTCAACGTTCCTGGAAGCTTGTATTGGTGGTGCCGTTCTTTTTCCCAAAGTTTTATCTTAGGGTTTTTCACAAACCCTAATTTAATTTTTTGGGGGTTTTGGTTCTCTGGTGCCCAGGAAGCTTTGTTTGGTGGTGCCGTTGACTATTTTGGTGGTGCCGTTGAAAAACTCGAAAGATCTAATTAGGGTTTCTCAAAACCCTAATTTGATTTTTTAGGGGTTTCTCCTTCTTTGGTATCCTGGTATCACCCTTGGTGGTGCCGTTACCATTTTTGGATTATTTGCTCAGGTATTCTTTATTAGGGTTTGCTAACCCTAATTTATCTTCTTCCTTTTTTGGGGGTTTCCTGGTGGTGACTCACCCATCCTCTAGACTAACTGAATCTAGAAATTGGGTGGTTTTTTGATTCATATTGATTCCTTTTATAGCACTGTAAGTCTTTTTTTCATTTTCTTACTCTCTATCTCTTGGTTACTTTGTGAGCTACTGTTATTTGAGTTTGTGGGTGCAAACGGATTCGGTTAACATCTTGACCCTTCAGCCTTGACTGGTGTGGATACCTGCTCTGGCCAATCCCAATTCACAACTTGACATTTCTGGTGCTCACCTTCTGGGTGCTTATTGCTTTATTATTATTCTTGCTTCTTGTTTGTCTCTGGCTTTGTTTTATTTGCTTTATTATCTGCTTTTGTTTGTGGGTTTATTGTTCTTCTTCTTGCTCTCTTATTGTGTGAATCATGAGTGCTAGTGGTGCCCCTCCTACACCAAATGGTGGTGGAGGAAATGGTAGTGGTGGAGGTCCTTCTGAAACCACACCTACTCCTGTTTCTCTTATAAGCAATTTGGATGCTGGTAACCCACTTCATATTCATAACAGTGATAATAGTAGTTCTGTGCTTGTTCCTTTTAAACTTCTTGGAACTGAAAACTATAGAATGTGGAATAATGCTATGAAACTTGCTTTACAAGCTAGAAACAAATATGCTTTTGTTGATGGTTCTTGTTTAAGGGATTCTTACACTGATGATGTTATGTGTGCTCAATGGGATAGATGTAATGCTATGGTTCTTACTTGGATTATGAATGTTGTCTCTAGTGATGTTTACATGGGTCTTGTTTATTCTGAAAATGCTGCTATTGTGTGGAAAGACTTGAATGAGACTTATGATAAAGTTGATGGGTCTGTTGTTTATAATCTGCTTCAAAAAATTAGGTCTGTTAAACAAGGTGGTAGTACTTTGGTTGATTATTATCACAGATTAAATTCTCTTTGGAGAGAGTCTGATGCTGTTTCTAAGATTCCTAAGTGTATTTGTGCTATTAAGTGTGCCTGTTCTGCTAGCACTGAGTTGGCTCTGCATCAGCAGATCATGAGACTCATGCAGTTCCTAATGGGCCTTGATGACTGCTATCAGCCTGTTAGGACTGCTCTTCTCACTAGGGACCCTCTTCCTGATGTGAAGGAGGCTTATGTCACAGTCTCTAGAGAGGAATCCCATAGGGGTATTCCTGAGACCTCTAGTCATACTGAGGTAAAAATGAATGCTACATCTTTTGTTGTTAAAACTTTTAATCAAAATAGGAGAAGTAATTCCACCAATAGTAACAACAACACCTCTAACAGACCTCCCTTTAAGGGAAATAGTACTGGAAATTTTAGGGGGCCCTACCCTAATCTTCTTTGTACTCATTGTAGTCAAACATGCCACACTATTGATAGATGTTTTGAGTTAAATGGTTATCCTGCTTGGTATAAAAAGAGTTGTAATGCTTCTAAGCAATCTAGTTTTAAACATAATTTTAATGCCAATTGTGACCTAAAGATTGGGGATAAGAAAAATTCCACTTGTGAATCCCCAACTTCTTTCACCAGTGATCAAATGTAGAAACTTCTCATCTTGATAAGTGATTCTCCCAGAAATACTCAGTCCAATATGGCAGGTAGAATTTCCTTTTTTAATGCCAACATTTGGTTCAATATTCATTTCTCTAAGTTTTTTGTGGGAAATACCAAGTTTACTACCAAAACCATTACCTTGGGTTGGATAATTGACTCTAGGGCCAACCAACATCTTACCACATCCATTGTGGGCATGACTAATGTTGTGGATATTTCCAATCTCAACATTTCTGTTGGTCACCCTAATGGGACTATTGCCAACATCAGTCACATTCGTGACCTTAAATTATCTAAAAATGTGATTCTTCATGATGTTCGTGTTGTTCCTGGTTATTGTGTTAGTCTGCTTTTTGTCAACAAACTTATAAAGGATAGCAAGTTATTTGTTGGTTTTGATGAGGATAAGTGTTATATTCAGGACTTGGACAAGGGGATCATTCTAGGGACCGGTAGTGAGTCTGGGGGGGCTCTATTTGTTTGATGACTGTAAGACTCAGAGTTTAGGTAATGCTAACTCTGCCATGACATTTCATACCGCCAAAGATATTTGGCATTGTAGGCTTGGTCATCCTTCTGACCATGTCCTTAATATTCTTAAGACTGACCTTCACCTGTCTAAAAATACCAACATATCTGTGTGTGAAACTTGTCATAGGGCCAAACAGACCAGAGAGCCTTTCCCTTTGAGTGACCACAAATCTAATCATCTTGGTGATTTGGTTCACTTGGATCTTTGGGGCCCTTACAAGGTTTAGAGTAAGGAAGGGAATAGATACTTCCTTGCCATTGTGGATGACTACTCTAGAGCAGTATGGACTTACCTTTTGAAAACTAAGGATGAGGTTTTTGATTGGCTTAAACAATTTATAAGTCTTGTTAAAAATCAATTTGATTCTAAAATCAAAGTTTTTAGATCCGATAATGGGACTGAATTTGTTAGTAACAAGATTCATACTATGCTCTCTACTATGGGTATCATCCATCAGACCTCTTGTCCTCATACCCCTCAGCAAAATGGTATTGCTGAAAGGAAACATAGACACCTTCTTAATGTTGCCAGGAGTATTATGTTTCAGGGAGGGATTCCTACTAATTTTTGGTTTGATTGTATTCTAACTGCTGTTTACCTAATCAACAGGCTCCCCTCTTCTGTCTTAAATGGTAGATCTCCCTATGAATTGCTCTATAAGAAAAAACCAAATCTCTCTCACTTAAAGTGTTTTGGCTGTCTGTGTTTTTCTACTTGTCTGAATAACAGTGACAAGCTCACATCTAGAGCTGAAAAATGTGTTTTAGTTGGTTATTCTTCTCTAAAAAAGGCTTACAAACTTTTTAGTCTGGATAACAGAAGATACTTGTTTTCAAGAGATGTGAGGTTTTATGAAACTGTTTTCCCTTTTAAGATGAAAAACAATACAGGAAGTGAATTGGCTGATGTGGTTGTTACAAGTGATGCTGATCTCTTATCCTTTTTTGATAATCAAACTCTTTCAAGTCCCAATGATGATGAGAGAGAAACACCTACTTTGGATGGTAGAGTTAAACCCACTAATGAGGATGCCTTAGTGCATCCCCAGGAGGATGACTCTGCAACCATCATAGGTGAAAACCAGAAATCCTACTCTGAGGGCACAAATGATCTTTTTCATCCTCCTGATATTTCTTTAGAGCAAAATGAGATCACCACTGAGGAAGTAGGAGAACCTGGTGTTAGAAGGTCTTCTAGACCTACCAAACTCCCTGTTAAGCTTAATGATTTTGTTCTTGATAGCAAACTTAAATATGGCATTGAAAAACATGTCAATTATTCTAGACTTAGCACTATCAGTTTTTGTTTTGCTACTACTTTGAATAAATCTTTTGAGCCTACCTCATATTATGAGGCTATTAAGGACAATAGGTGGGTTGAAGCTATGAACAATGAGATTGAGGCTCTATTAAGGAACAATACATGGACCCTTTGTGACTTACCTGTTGGGAGAAAAGCCATTAACAACAAATGGGTTTATAAGATTGAATACAAGTCCACATGCACTGTTGATAAGTTTAAAGCTAGAGTTGTTGCTAAAGGGTACAGTCAAAGAGAGGGTATTAACTTTGATGAAACTTTCAGTCCTGTTGTTAAAATGTTTACTGTTAGATGTCTTATTAGCATTGTTGTGTCTAATGATTGGCCTTTTTTTCAACTTGATGTCAATAACGCCTTTCTATATGGGGAGTTGGATGAGGATATTTACATGACTGTCCCTTTCGGTTTTAACTGTCAAGACAAGAACAAAGTGTGTAAGTTAAACAAAGCCCTCTATGGACTTAAGCAAGCCCCAAGACAGTGGAATGCCAAGTTAACCACTGTCTTGACCGGGCATCGCTTTATCCAAAGTAAACATGATTATTCTCTCTACATCAAACAGTTTGATAACCTTTTCATTGCACTTCTTGTTTATGTTGATGATTTTATCATCACTGGTAATAGTGGTAAGGAAATTGATAACCTTAAAAATTTTCTTAAAACCAAATTCATGATAAAAGATCTTGGGGTTATGAAGTATTTCTTAGGAATTAAAATCCTTGAAAATACCAATGGTATTTGCATGACTCAAAGAAAATACTGCCTTGAGCTTATCTATGAGTCTGGTATGTTGGCTGCTAAACCAGCAGCAACACCATTACCTGAAAATTGTGTGCTTGTTGTTGATGAGAGTGAAAATGATAAATTACTTAATAATGTTTTTGAGTATCAAAGACTTTTAGGAAGGCTTATTTATCTTACTCACACTAGACCTAACATTTCTTATGCTGTTCATTGTCTTAGTCAGCATATGCATGCCCCTTTACAGTCTCATCTGAAAATTGCTCAAAGAGTTATTAGATACCTTAAAAACTCTCCTGGTACTGGCATTCAGATTTATAAAGATACCTCTTTGAAGGTTTCTTGTTTCACTGATGCAGATTGGGCAAAATGCCTTAGAACTAGGAAATCTGTTTCTGGGTATTGTGTTTTCCTGGGTAGGACTCTTGTGTCCTGGAAAAGTAAAAAACAAGCTACCATTTCTAGATCTTCTACTGAAGCAGAATACAGGTGCATGGCTAGTGCCACCTGTGAAGTCATTTGGATAACCAATCTTTTGAATGATTTTATGATTAAGTGCTTGTTTCCTGTTCACTTATATAGTGATAGTAGTTCTGCCATACAGATTGCTGCTAACCCTGTTTTTCATGAAAGGACCAAGCACTTTGAGGTTGATGTTCTTTTGATTAGGGAAAAGGTTCAAGATGGTGTCATTAAGACTTTTAAGGTTGCATCTGCTGATCAAACTGCTGACATTTTCACAAAGGCACATTGAATATCTCAACACATGAAGATTTGCAACCAATTGAGACTTGTGAACATGTTTGGGAAATAATTCTCTTTACTGCTCTCTCATTAGTCAGATTGAGGAAGGGTGTTATTTTTGCACTCCTCCAAATGGTGCACTTACTTTGTTACGTGTTATATTTGTGTCTTTGTTTTTTGTTGGGCTTGTATCTTGCTATTGGGCCTTGTTAATCTTTCTTGGGCTTTCTGGCCGTTGGAGCGTATGTTGGAAGCTTTGCTTATATTACTGTTGATATAAAAGTTGGGTGATCCTTGCTAGACCCGAATTAGGCTTAATTCGGGTTGGCTGGACTCCGGCTCCTACACCAAGTGAATTATCTAGTTGGGATCCTGCACACTAAACAACACGCGTTAGGCTTACCGTGGGAATGTTTCCCATGATTAGACTCCGGCGTGAGAGTAAGTAATCGGTTAGGGTTATAGGAATCGGATGAGTTGAGAGTATGAAGAATGTAATACCTTTGTGGAACCCTTGGGGGTTCCTAATATAGGCAGTGAAACCCTAATGGGCTGTCACTGATACTTCGGCCCCAAGGAAAGGATAATCACCAGATTTAGATTGATTGTTATCTTCTAATTATGGTGAGTGAATATCCTCCCCTTTGGGATAAGTCCTAACCATAGTAGGAATATGATTCTGTCTAACCCTGCACCGGTCATGCCGGGCCGTGGGCCGTACACGTGTGTGCGGTTACTGTTCATCCAAGCCCATAAGCTTAAATAACATTATTTCCACCCACTCGTGATGGGCCGGATATGGGTAGTACCCGTGGGCCGGGTTCATGATCCGGCTGGGGACTATACGTCATCATGTCCCCCTAGTCTAGTTGTTACAACCGTAGGCGTAACCTCTAGACTATCAAGAAGCTCCCCAGACGTACCAAGAAATGGTCCTTTAGGGAATGACAATTTATCAAAAATTCGTTTTGGCCGCACGTGGCTGCCCGACTTAGGAATTTATTCCAATGGTACCTCAGCCGCACGTGACAACCGAGACGAATTAAATGTAGCATTGAATTTGGTCTTACGTAAGACCGCACATCCCGACATAATTGACTGTTCACCTGCCAATTGACTAACAAAGTGCAAACAGTCAGAACCTCGAGTGGCGTAAACTACTGAGTCAGAAGTGACCCGTGGGTCCCACCTGACCTTTTACTTGCCACTTACACCCTAACAACATGATTTAGGATAGTGGCAAACACGTGTCACGCATCCAACGGACCATGACCCACAAGGCAACCCTATAAATAAATTGCCCCTACGGTTGTGTGTAACACAGTCTTTTTTTTCATTTCTGCCATTAAAGCTTTTCTCCTTAGCACCACTTTCTCACGCACAGATCCCTTCCTTCGCAGGTTATAATACCACGTCCTTAACTTTTTATTTAGTAATGGCCCAAAGAAACAACCCTTCCATTGGATCCGTGCTCAATGTAATGACCCAGGAGCAATTAGATAATTTTTACACTGATTATTTCATTCCCAGAAACCTACACCCTTCCCTCCCTGGTGCAGGAGACCTCATAACTGAGGCTCCGCAAGGAAAGATTGGCCTATATACTCGTCTTTTTGATGCGGCTAACTACCGCATTCCTTTCACTCGTTTCCTCATAGATCTCTTAGGATATTATGATGTACATATTAGCCAACTACACTGTATAGGCACATGTAAGGTTAGTCAGTTTGAAATCCTTTGTCGCGCTAGAAGAATCCCTCCAACCGTAGAACTTTTCCGGCTATTTTACACTCCTAGTTTAGTAAATGGTTGGATATCCTTTAAGAAATGATCTCCAAACAGCCCCCAGTCTCATAATAAGGCCATGGACTCACTGGAAAACTGGTACGACCATTACTTTTTCATTGACTCGATAGTGTGGTCGGCCGATTATGTCTTCAAACATAGATTACCTCATGACCCTCCTCCGCACGCCAATACATATAATCCCCAACATTCCCAAGAAATAGATAGGAATAGAACAGGGTTCCATAGAAACCTTCCCGAATCATTCCTCTGTTTGCTAGGGATTAGCCGTAATTATTTCGGCTTGTTCAACAGATATCATGTGTTTTGGAGGAGGCATGGTGAAGGTAGGTATATCATCCGTACATCAAAGACGCACATACATTTATTTGCTAATGTCTAATATACTTTGTTTACGTTGACAGAAATGAACTTCTTTGGAATCCTTCGCCAAGGTGATCCAAAGCTTATACCAAAGGGATCCCGTCCCAGACGCGAGAACGAGCTACCCCTCCTCGAGCATACCCGGAACGTGACAGTTGCCCTGGAAGCCGTACCGGACCCCCATTCAGACGAAGAGGAAACAACACTCCTGAGAACCCCTGTGGACTTCGACAACGAGGATGGTGATAACATGATGCTTGAAGGTGAAGCCGGGCCCTCCTCGCCGCCTAAGACTGCTACCCCCGCATACGGGGAAGAGCAAGGTGACAATATTGAGAGGACCACCTCCAGTCTTCGCCAAATGTTGGGCGATGACGAGGAGGAAATGCAACAAGTCGATGAAGAAGAAGATGAAGAAGCTGAAAAAGAACCTGAAGAAGAAGCTGAAGAAAAAGCCCAGCCCGCCCCTAAGCGTACCCGCAGGAAAAACAAGTGGGTGAGAAGAGTTGCCCAGACTGAGGTTGGTGAACACAATGCCCCACCCAAAAAACTGCGCGAGGACCACCCCCGCTATCAATCTGTTGGGAGCACCACCCAAGCCTCTGAAACGGTGCGTGCCGCACCTGTGGATCCGGTCACTCAAGTTCCCCCGACTACATCAGAACTAGAAGGGAATAACATGTATGTCTACCCCTTTTATGTACTCAAAAACATCCATGATCTAAGTAGGAGCCACGGCTTTCATCAAACAATACTTGATACTTATTCCAATTGTGTGTTTGTAGAGATGAACAAGCTGGTGCCGCGCCTCCCCTAGATGCACGGAAAGAGAAGGGGAAAGAGAAGGAGATGGAGAGAGAACCTGAGCCACATACAACCGCAACCAGATCCGGCCCTGCCTTTGAAGAAGGTACTCCGACAACTTCCCAAGAGATCCCAATGCCCGGCCCTCATCAGCAGTTCAACCCTGATTGGAAGATCACCACTGCGTCACGGATGAGAGAAGCCGCGGAGTGTCGTGAGTACCTGAATAACTACATCCCCCCTGGTTTGGTACGAGACGTGAATGTATTAAGCCACGCGGATCTGGTGGATGAATACAATGGCGCCTTGGTTCATCAGATGGCCATGGGCACCTCTATGAGAGTAAGATTTGAAGCTGCTTTAGAGCATGTGGAGTCTCTAAAGAGGAAGGTTGGTCGAAGAGAGAGAATGATTGAAGAAAATGAAGCTCAAATTGCCGCCCTCCAGTCCCAGTTTGCTACTGCCGAGGCGACTGTTAAAGAACAATCAGCCCACTCTAATGCTCATGACCAACATGTAGCCGAGCTCGAGACTAAACTTGAGGCTGCAACAACCAAGGTATGTATCCGCGCCGCATCACTCCTATGCCATAATAACCACCATTCTAATAAGTGATGTATCACATGCAGGTGACTGCGGCAGAAGCTTCAGCTAAGTCGTCCTTCGACCAAGTGTCCATACTCACCAAGAAGCTTGAGGATGGCCATGCGCTGATCCAGGGTGGGGAGAAAATAAAAGAGGAGCTTGCTCATGAGAGGGCCATGACAGAACAATTGAGGGAGGCGTCCACCCAAAAAGATGTGCTAGTGAATGCCCTTATCACCGAGCGTGATGACGTGCTATGCCCCCAACTACTAGCAGCCATTGCCGGCCGTAGATGGACGGTGGGTCACGGGACGCGCTTAGCCGTTACCAAGGTGTTGGAAGCCCCCGAATTTGTTCAGCAATTTGTAGACCTCGTGTCAGATGGCATCGACCACGGTCGTCATGAAGGAATGGTCATGGCCACAGAGCTAATCAGGAAGAAGCAAAACTTCACAAAGCATGCCTTCTTCAACACCGGAGCTGCTGACAAGGTGACTGCTTCCATGGCCGCAATGCGAGATCTCCACAACCCATTCTTGGCCGAGCTGGAAGCCACAAAAGATGCATCTAACATGGAGGTTATGGAAAAACTAAGTCTTGGTGCATTTTCTCAAGATGAGGGACATTCCCAGGCTCCCTTCACTCCCTCACCCAGCCACCTCACCCTTCCTATTTATGAGGATGTGACCAGAATCGTAGTTGGTGAACAGCCATTAAACGAGGTGCTAGAGAGGAATGCGGCTCAAGCTTTGGAGCGGAAGGAACGCGGTGAGATGTTGCCTTGTCTGGCTGAAGAACAATGGGAGATAGGTAGGTTTCTCCCCCCCCCCCAATGTAGGGTGCCCTTAATTTGTTATCTATAGGATAGTCTGGTTTGTAACCTAAATATTCGTCCGTGGATGTCCACGGCGCTTTATGATTGTAAACATTTGTCATGCTATGTATAAGTGCATGGTAGGCACGACAATTTTGATGATTAGGAAACTCGTTTATATTCTTTTCTAGATATCATGTATCTGTGTCGCATGACATGTCACGTCTTACCCAGAATAAAACATAGTCTATACTTTACTAGGCGGCGTGCGTCTTTACCATGCAAAGCACTACGTAAGCGCGACATATGGAAACTTATCACAACGTCTCGTGAATAAGGTGTCTAGTAAGGATACATGATCCGCGTCACTGGGGTTACATCCCTCTTATGTGACAAGTTGAATTATTAGGTTCACTTAATCCTCTTACCCCACCTGGAGGTGCATTGTACATGTACGATATTGAATGAATGCATATGAATAATACATGGCACATTATAATAATAACAGTTAAATCCATATGACTATAACGGAATCTAAAGAATAAAAACAATTTGCACAAAACTATCCGTGGAGCTAGCTAGGCACCACGGCATTTTATTAGAACGTTTACGTTTTTTGTTTCAACAAGAATGGGAAATCCTAAAAAACAAAAAAGGACCTAGAAGGCATAAAAAACAAAACAAAGAGAACATGGATCTTCATTGAAGCTAGATATAGCGAAGTGTCCATGCGGAAGCCGTAGCTTTTAAAGATAGCACCTTTTAAGATTGCAGATATTCCATGTGCGTTCCAGGTCGCGACCATCCATGTCGCGTAACTTGTACGCGCCCCGTCCTAAGGCTTCCGTGACCTCATACGGTCCTTCCCACTTAGGGCCCAGCTTTCCTGTATTCTCCGCTCGACTTGCCTCATTAGCACGATAGACATAATCTCCCGGTCGAAAAGAAACACCTTTAACCTTAGCTTCATAATAAGCCTTCATCCGCACCTTGGACTTGGCCTCATTGATAGCCGCTATCTCCCTTTTCTCCTCCAACAAATCCAGATTGATCCGGAGTTGCTCGTCGTTTGTGACGACATTAACCTCCGCTGTGCGGATGGTAGGCATTCCTATTTCTGCTGGTATAACAGCTTCAGTGCCGTAGGCCAATGCGAATGGGGTGTCCCCGTTGGCTATTTTGATCATAGTCCTATGCGCCCATAGAACATGTGGTAGTTCGTCCACCCATTTGGCACTTCGTTCCTCCAGGCGTGCCTTGATGCCCTCACCCAAGCTTCTATTTGCTCGCTCCACAAGACCATTTGTTTGCGGATGTTTAACAGATGCGAAGCGCCGTTTGATATTCAATGCCGCGCACCATTCCTTGAACGGATTATCCGCGAACTGCTTCCTGTTGTCTGAGATGATTTCTCCTGGTAAGCCAAAACGGCACACAATGTTCTCCCAAACAAACTTTTTGACTTGTTTTCCTGTGATGGATTTGACTGCCTTGGCCTCTATCCAGCGTGTGAAGTAGTCCATCGCGACAATCAAGAACTTAACTCCCCCCACAGCTACGGGGAAAGGTCCTGCAATATCGATCCCCCACTTGTAGAATGGCCATGGGGATGTAATGGGTGTAAGTTCCTGCTGCGGATGTCGTGGTACTGGTCTGTGCACTTGCCAATCACTACACTTGCGAATCATGTCGCGTGCATCCTTATGCATAGTAGGCCAATAATATCATGTGCGTAGAGCTCGGGACACTACGGATCGGGGGCCCGCGTGCATACCGCATAACCCTTCGTGTATCTCACTGATCACATAAGTAGCCTGGCGCGGCCCAACACACCGCAACCACGACTGTAAGAAAGAGCGCTTGTAAAGAATACCTTCTCGAAGTTCGAAGTGCTGCGACTTCCTTCTAATGCGTCGTGTCACTTTTTCCTCGCCTGGAAGGGTTTCATTAGTCAAATGGTTGACGATCGGGGTCATCCATGTAGGTCCGTCTTCCTCAACTATAGCTGCGACTTCCCCTTCTGTTATAGACTTTTCATTGAGTATTTCCATCAAGACTTGTTTGGATAAGTGGGCAAAACTTGTAGACGCGATCTTGCTAAGAGCGTCCGCCTTCTTGTTTCACCTTTTGGTACCTGCTTGATAGAAAACTTTCTGAAAGCCACAATGAGTGACTTGACTTTCTCCAAGTATCGGACCATGTTATCCTCCTTAGCTACGTATCCTCCCAGAATGTGGTTCGCGACAAGCCGTGAGTCCACATAGGCCTCAAGGTTGCGGACTCCTATTCTAGCGGCGATTTTTAGACCCACAATCAATGCTTCATATTATGCCTCATTGTTGGTGGCTGTGAACTCAAAGCGAAGGGCGTACGTAAACTTCATTCCTTCCGGATTCGTAAGGATGAGACTAGCTCCTGACCCATCCGTACACGAAGACCCGTCCGTAAATAATACCCATGGTTCTGACGGGGTTTCCTCTCGTTGTACGATTTGATCCCTCCTCATCCGGCTTTTCTATCAAGAAATCTGCCAAGATTTGGCCTTTAACCGCCGTCCTTGGTCTATACGATATGTTATGCTCTCCCAATAGGATGCTCTTCTTCTGTAGCCTACCGGCCACATCCGGTCTAGAGATTACTTGCTTTATTGGTTGATCCGTAATGACTACAATTGGGTGCGCCTGAAAGTATCGGCGCAACCGTTTCGTAGCAAACACTAATGCCAAAACCAATTTTTCCATGGAAGAATAATTCAACTTCGGCCCTTGTAGTGTTCTACTTATAAGGTAGACCGGAGTTTGGACTGTGTCCCTATCCGTCATGAGTACCGCGCTTATTGCTCCATGTGTGGCTGATAGGTACATGATGAGCTCCTGTCACACCCCACCATGGCGGAATATGGGGCACGACGTATGTATATCATCACAACAATAGCGTGTCTATAGAGTTAACTAAATGATATAAGAAATGTCATAAAAATGGTGACACAAATGTCATGACAATATCTCAACAATGCAGGAGACTAAGTAAGTAGGTAACAGTCCTACCTCTTACCCAAGACAAACAAATAACACAAACGAAACAAACATATAGGTAAACTAAAAAGGAACGGGGATCTCCTTCTATATGCAATCCTAAGGCATCCAAGTCTAGCCACTTCTATCCTCAAGCTTAAACACATTCACACCTGAAAGAGACACTAAAACACGTCAACATAAAGTTGGTGAGAGTCATAGGTTTAGACTCCAACGCTAAATCAGTTACAAGCTGTGAATAACAACCATCAACGCAATAACATATGGACAAAGTGTTACAAGTATGCATTAACAACTAGCTTTCAAGATAAATCTATCATCACATTTCCAAGGCATCACGCCTTACCAACAACCACAATTACCAAGGCATCACGCCTTACCAACAACCATGGTACCATAGGCGCCCATACACCTATGTACCTATCCCAAGGCCACTACCTTGTCATTTTCCATTGGTCCCATATATGATCACGCTATGTACCTATCCCAAGGCCCCTACCTTGTCAAACCACAATAACTGAGACGGCACGTGTCCCCCGATCCAAATCATACACAATCTAGAATCACATAGCAGTTAATCACATAATGTACACACAAGTCCATCTCAAACCTTAAAAACATTCACAACATCAATTTATAAATAACTCAACACAGTGTCTCTTCCATCCCATCTGGAAGTCAAAATCAAAATTAAACATGGGACTATGAAACTCACCTGCTTGCTTCTTCACAAGTCCTCGCACTAGCAACAAGCTAACAAACCAAAAACACACAATCAATACCCGAACCAATCACCAAGATGGCTTATCAACCTATGATGGACATCTATCCTATTCCCATATAATTACCTCATTGTTAAGTTCTAATCACCCCATTACCCTTCCTTAACAAGACCCTAACTTGGTTAAGTTTAATAGCTATCCCGTTCATAATTTTACACAAAACAGTCCAAGTTTTAGGTCTCAAAACTTTAAGTCAAACGTCCACTTAAATATACCCATGGTTTCTCTAAAAGGAATATTCACACTTTTATACATGTTATTTAAAACCTCCCACTTGCCCTAACCTTAAAGCTACTGTTAAGGCCCCGATATATGTGTATATATTGCTACCTATCCAGAATTCACTGATTTTAAACGTATGAAAAGTTCATTACCATTAGAGGGTCTTACCCTAAACCACAATATTAGCCCAAGTACAGATACTCACTAAAACATATAAACCATCTCTCATGTTCGTGAGAAGATCCCAATGCAACCCTAAGTACCCCAAACAACCCAAAACTTAAAAAGAAAACAGGCTGAATTCAAAACTGTTTTGACCTCCGACTGTTGTAACCTGTTTTTGACCCAGTTCCCAACCTCCAATTTAGTTCTAGTTTCTTGCATTGGAAAACCACTTCAAATAACGTTTCAGGGCTAGTTTGATCGCATCTTGAATGTTCCTAGAACTCCAGATATGATCAAAACAATTGACTCAAAATTCTGCCCAGTTTTTAAAAACGGGTTTAACAAAATCAACCTCATTAATTAACCCTAATCCCTCTAATTACAAGCCCTAATTTATTTAATCATTAAAATATGATTAATATACTGTTTTTAATTAAACCCTAATCTAATCCATCATATGATCATAGAAACATTAAAAACATTTAATATGAAAAGGGTTAAGAAGGTTTTACCTTTGAATTAATAGAAGATGAAGAAAACCTAATTTTTGAAGAACCCTAATTGGCTTCCATTGATGAATTTCGGCTAGGAGATGTTATGGAGGTTAAAAACCTGATTATTATGGTTATGAGTTGGGTTTGGTTAAGTCCTAAAGGCCCCCTAATCCCATTACAAGTCCATTGGGCCTGTTTTGGGCTTTTCCCTTCTTTCTTTCTTCTTTGGTGCGTCTAAACCGACCCAAACACCCATAAATTCGTTTTTTTTTAATTTTATTATTTAATATTATGTTATTAATATTACTTTAATTTTCCTTCATTTATTTCAGCTCGTAAAGCTTCCAAAACCACAAAAACGTAAAACTAGCAAATTTACGCGTTTTACCGTAAAAGACGTAAAATATACACTTTTAAAAAAAATCTCAAATTTTGCAATAAAATTTATAACTAAGTCCTAAATGACTTAAAACCATCCCGAAAAATATTCATATGACTAATGACCTCATCCGCGACCTCTAAATGCTAAACCGTAAATCGTAAAAATACGATTTTCTATAATACATATACGTATACTTAGAACCACCAAATAACACCATCTCACTTCATAGTCACTACCATGTGAACTCATGAACATGAAATCATCACACATCGTTTCATTCACAAGGTACCCCGTACCGGAAACGATATCCAAACCACAATCTATACACACCAATAAGCACATAAACATGTAAAGACACGCAACTAGCACAAAATAAAACTAAGTGACGAACATCAAAACCAGGGTTGTCACATCACTCCCTCCTAATAGAAATCTCGTCCCGAGATTTACTCCTTAAGATCAAACACACAGACAACAAATCACACAAGGATACTAGTTCTAAAAGAACTCCTCTCATTTCCACGTGAACTTTAGTTCAAGTTTCCAAATACCACATATACAACCAAAAACAATTAAACTCATTGCCAAACTCTTGACCTCACAGTCAATAAATCTCCTAGATGACTCTTTGGTAAAACAAAGACTCTCATTAACACAAGTCCCGAATAACCGTACATGCAAAATGCATTCTCACATAACCTTTACCAATCTCAATACATGAAATGTATCATGTATACAACTCATTTCCCCCAGGAAATTCTATGCTCATAAGCTAATGGTCCGATCTTTCTAAAGATCATAAATGGACCTACAAAACTCTACATCAACTCTTCCATTTTACCAAAACATACCACCCGTTACTATGGGTGAAACTCCCTACATAACTTTGTCACTAACTCTAGTGGTTTCCTCCTTTTCTACATAGCATCCCTTGTTGCTCTCATCCTTTCCACAACCATCGTTACCACATTAGCAGCCTCTTTTACCAATTCTAGTCCACAATAGGGACAGCTCACCCTATCCTTTCATATAGTGCCTCAAATGGAATTTATCGACTTCGAGTATGACAACTATCATTATATGAAAACTCAACCATCGCTAACGAGTTTCCTAACTACCTCTAAATAAATCAGTATAGGTCAGTGCCATTTCCTTTTCCACACTACGACAGTATTAGCCTGCTTGTGCTTTATTCTACTCATTAAGCTCTACCAAAGTTTTACCTTCGGTTCCTATCTCGACCTATTTCATTCATGCTTCGCTTCTATACACCCTTCCTTCTTCTTCTTCAACTCCTACCATACATCACGATGTGATGCTTCCCATCGTTTCTTCCCTTGCCATAATCCTTCATAAGGCATTCCATACAAATTAGGCTAAGTTTTACGCAAAACCCTCTATTCTATCACATTCGTACGTAATCCTTCCAACTTCTCAACTATCTGACTTCTCCTTCCTCTTGAAATATGTGATGAATTAGTCAGTCTATCGACTATTACCCAACTCCCATCGTACTTAATCCTCCACCTCATTATGTATCCCTTCCACCAACTTCGTTCTTACATCGCCCTTTCTAAGCTGCTCCTATCTATGTAGGAAGTATAGTCTATGTCCCTTTTCTCCATATGATTATCCAAGCCACGCAACATACATGTTGACGCGTTCTCTGCTTTAGACAACTCAACTCGTGCAACCTACATCCTTCATCCAAACCACCCTAATACGTCATCCATATAGTTCAAGTTCATCTCAGCTTCACTTCATTCTTCTTATTCCATGTCTCATCAACCATGCTTGTCTTTCCCAGATGGTACTTGGCCTTGCCATTTTCTTTCATCAATTAACTCCACCCATCACCTTTGCCAAATGTTCAATCAAGATGATTGAATATGTGTTGGAGACGTTCACGATCCGTATAGATCATTCTCCACGTCTCGTACACCAAATGCCTCTAGCATTCTAGGCAGATATAACAGTCCAGCTCCACTAACTAAGTCTATCTAGTTCTTCCAAATCTTCAGTTCCTACAACGTATAAGAAATCGCCTTTCTTGTCGTTCTCGTACACATCCAAATCCTTTCTCCGCGTATCGTCATGCTTCGCGAATTCATCCAGTCCTTCCGATAATGCCAAGATCGGCTCATTATCCAATCCACCTCTTCAGCCTCCAAAATGCTTCCTCGTCCTTTTTCACTTCGTCCCTTGCTGGTTCCATGATATACCATCATCTCTAACTACTCATCATGGTAGACTTAATACTAAAACTCACACTTGAAAATCTTACGTATAATTCCACTCCAAAACCAACACATACTTCGCCTCACTCTCCTTCTTAGACTTTGAGTAGATCAAGATGTCGTCGATACTCCCGATGACAACTCATTTACATACGTTCATGCACACTCGCTTCAATGACTCCATGAAATCCGCTAGTGCTTTGGCGAAGCCAAATGCATAACCGTAAACCCAAAGCGTTCATACAACATCCTTAGCAGTTTCAACTATGTCCTCCTTGCACCCTCTCTTAGCGGCAATACGAATAAATTCCTACCTCGTTCTACTTGCAAAATTCTACACGCATCTTAAAAGACCGGTACTTCCTCTCATCGGACCACTCAACCTCTTTCCACATCCAATCTACTACTAAGCAACACAACTTTTATCCGGCATTCCTTTCAATTTCTAACAGCTCTTGTTTTAACTGACTCCATCAACGATTTGCCTTGGAAAGGCACTAACTACAATTCCTCTCACTTCTCCTACTTCCTCTATTTATGGTTCTACCTCACAGTAATAGGCAAACCTACTAAATTTCAGGAAATTTTCGGAAAACTTAGATGCCCTACGAACAATCATAAATACCTTTGAGGTATTGTATCCCCTTCCAACACTCTCTATGGCGCGTTACTTGTGCTAGTATCCCACAAATCTCTATTCATCTCCTTGGTACTCCTAAGAGACCTCATGACCACATTAGTTCGTCTACGAACTTCCTTCCTCCCCACTAAGGGTATTCCGACCGTTCTCTCATGGTCACCTACTTAAGCGTGTAGGCGCGACCAAGTCTTTCATATGACTACTTCAATGCTCCCAAACAATATGAAACCAAAACTACATCCTGAATCCACCAGATACGATCAACGAATCAAACCCACGGATAACTAACGACATTTCGCGTGCACCAATTAAAACAAATCAAAAGCCACGAGACTCAAAAGAAAACTCAACCCAGAACATGTATTAATTCAAAATGACACATGACAACGAAAAATAATCCGAGAAACACCCAATGGCAACCAAAACATATTACGTCCCGCAACATATTATTTAAACCGTGCAAAAGATCGACCTTTCCAAAAGAATATACTCTTATTTATTATTATTATTTTTTTTTACCTCCCCACATCTATGTGACTAAAACCATCTACAAACAACCTTCTAGGCGATCTCAAAACTCAACTCAAAGATTAGGTATCCCGTGCATCCCAAATCATAAAAATAAAACTAATATTAAAAACTCAACCTTGAACCCGACACTTGTACAACAATTCTGACCAGTTCACTGACCTCCCGTGGCTATACATTCTGAATATTTGAAAAGTACGTTCCGAGTACATAATTTTTTTGCTTTTGAATCACTCAAAAAGCTCTAAAAACGAACAAGTTATGACCAAAACAGTTTTATATTAATGAAAGATAAAATTGTGTGTGAAATCTTCCTAAACTCAATTTAACCTGGTATTAATAATTATAAATGACGTGAATCGGGTAAACCCAATTATATAAACTATGTAAGTGGAAAGAAATTTTACTCCGCTTTATTTTAAGAAAGTCTTTTAGAATTTAAAATAAATAAGTGTTGATTAAAAAGAAATCTTATGTTACATCTTGTTTCAAACACGACCCCAACACCTTACCCTTATTTTACCGAATACGACCAACTATCTAACCCTATACTAGATGTCCAAGTCCCCTTTTTCCATATACCAACCAAAAGAAATGTAAGACTCAACACAAAAGATTTCATTATCTCAAAACAAATCCCAGGTTATTTCAATAGACTTAAAACCAAGAACACCGTTTTAAAACGTACACGTGAAATACGAAACTCAAAGAATACGCTACAAGACACAGTTCAAAAGATTCAAAACGTCGTTGAAACTCCACCAAACTCCAGCACCATAAAACACGAACAAACACAAGGTACGTTCAAGTTATAATAACTAGTGAACGACCATATACCATAACTTAACACATAGTAGTATATATACATCCGCATATGTATACCTATTGAATCCCCCAAACATACTCGTTATCATACACGTAAGTCAATCAATCGCTTTATACGCTCGTTTTTCCATACGAGTAATCACCATCTCACCGTGCCACAACAAGGCATAAAGCCCACCTCCAAAACCAAACCATATCGTGTGACCTCATAATCACACAACACAACTATAACCCAAAACATATAACACAAAAAGAATGATAGCCATATCATAGGCAGCCATTACATAAACCCATATATTATACGTATACTCAAATTCTCCATCTCATCATATACAAGCATGTACTAACCCTCTTTCATTCAATCATACTTGAGAACTCATTGAAGTTGTGGTACTTGTATAACTATGGTTGTTGGACACCATACTTATACAATTACCCTTCCTCCAATGCACTCCCTCCTATGATGACACTTATAAGAATCAATACAACATATAACACATAAATCCATCTACTCACATAAGCTCATAACCACATAAACAATAAAGTCCAAAACTCCATCTATTAAAATAACATAGTAATACTCTTTGAATACGTAAATCCATAGTCTAGCTAAAATAGCATAGACTAAATCCAAAACAAAAACATAATCAGTTATAAGTCATGTCGCCCGTAAGAGTGGAAACAGCTTAAAACCCTTCCTATCCACCTACTCCTAGTAACTCGAACCACCACACGATTCTTAGGGAACATGACTTAAACATCAAAAGAAAAAATACTGTACCTCAGGTACATAAAATAACCCAACAAAAGATAGAACTACCATGTACCAAATTATGTACTAAAATGTACAATTTAAACAAAATACGACAATGACTAGTGTGGACGATTATCGTTCAACCCGCACTAGTCACAACCCAAAAAGAAAATAACATGTGGCTAAGTATGAACTTACTATGGTTCAATTCATACTAGTCAAAACATCACAATAAATAACATTCAAACACATCAATTATAATAAAATGCACACATACTCCTATGACGCCTATATGTAGGGACCCTTAAGCTATAGACTAGGCTACGCGACTAGGCAACCTAATTCTCTATAACCATTGTCTCTGATACCATTCTGTGACACCCCACCATGGCGGAATATGGGGCACAACGTATGTATATCATCACAACAATAGCGTGTCTATAGAGTTTACTAAATGATATAAGAAATGTCATAAAAATGGTGACACAAATGTCATGACAATATCTCAACAATGCAGGAGTCTAAGTAAGTAGGTAACAGTCCTACCTCTTACCCAAGACAAACAAATAACACAAACAAAACAAACATATAGGTAAACTAAAAAGGAACGTGGATCTCCTTATATATGCAATCCTAAGGCATCCAAGTCTAGCCACTTCTATCCTCAAGCTTAAACACATTCACACCTGAAAGAGACACTAAAACACGTCAACATAAAGTTGGTGAGAGTCATAGGTTTAGACTCCAACGCTAAATCAGTTACAAGCTGTGAATAACAACCATCAACACAATAACATATGGACAAAGTGTTACAAGTATGCATTAACAACTAGCATTCAAGATAAATCAATCATCACATTTCCAAGGCATCACGCCTTACTAACAACCACAATTACCAAGGCATCACGCCATACCAACAACCATGGTACCATAGGCGCCCATACACCTATGTACCTATCCCAAGGCCACTACCTTGTCATTTTCCATTGGTCCCGTAGACGATCACGCTATGTACCTATCTCAAGGCCCCTACCTTGTCAAACCACAATAACTGAGACGGCACGTGTCCCCCGATCCAAATCATACATAATCAAGAACCACATAGCATTTAATCACATAATGTACACACAAGTCCATCTCAAACCTTAAAAACATTCACATCATCAATTTATAAATAACTCAACACAGTGTCTCTTCCATCCCATCTGGAAGTCAAAATCAAAAGTAAACATGGGACTATGAAACTCACCTACTTGCTTCTTCACAAGTCCTCGCACTAGCAACAAGCTAACAAACCAAAAACACACAATCAATACCCGAACCAATCACCAAGATGGCTCATCAACCTATGATGGACATCTATCCTATTCCTATATAATTACCTCATTGGTAAGTTCTAATCACCCCATTACCCTTCCTTAACAAGTCCCTAACTTGGTTAAGTTTAATAGCTATCCCGTTCATAGTTTTACACAAAACAGTCCCAGTTTTAGGTCTCAAAACTTTAAGTCAAACGTCCACTTAAATATACCCATGGTTTCCGTAAAAGGAATATTCACACTTTTATACATGTTAGTTAAAACCTCCCACTTGCCCTAACCTTAATGCTATTGTTAAGGCCCCGATGTGTATATATTGCTACCTATCCAGAATTCACTGATTTTAAACGTATGAAAAGTTCATTACCATTAGAGGGTCTTACCTTAAACCACAATCTTAGCCCAAGTTCAGATACTCACTAAAACATATAAACCATCTCTCATGTTCGTGAGAAAATCCCAATGCAACCCTAAGTACCCCAAACAACCCAAAACATAAAAAGAAAACAGGCTGAATTCAAAACTGTTTTGACCTCCGACTGTTGTAACCTGTTTTTGACCCACTTCCCGACCTCCAATTTAGTTCTAGTTTCTTGCATTGGAAAACCACTTCAAATACCTTTTCAGGGCTAGTTTGATCGCATCTTGAATGTTCCTAGAACTCCAGATATGATCAAAACAATTGACTCAAAATTCTGCCCAGTTTTTAAAAACGGGTTTAACAAAATCAACCTCATTAATTAACCCTAATCCCTCTAATTACAAGCCCTAATTTATTTAATCATTAAAATATGATTAATATACTGTTTTTAATTAAACCCTAAATTAATCCATCATATGATCATAGAAACATTAAAAACATTTAACATGAAAAGGGTTAAGAAGGTTTTACCTTTGAATTAATAGAAGATGAAGAAAACCTATTTTTTGAAGAACCCTAATTGGCTTCCATTGATGAATTTCGGCTAGGAGATATTATGGAGGTTAAAAACCTGATTATTTTGGTTATAAGTTGGGTTTGGTTAAGTCCTAAAGGCCCCCTAATCCCATTACAAGTCCATTGTGCCTGTTTTGGGTTTTTCCCTTCTTTCTTTCTTCTTTGGTGCGTCTAAACCGACCCAAACACCCATAAATTCGTTTTTTTTTTTATTATTTAATATTATGTTATTAATATTACTTTAATTTTACTTCATTTATTTCAGCTCCTAAAGCTTCCAAAACCACAAAACCGTAAAACTAGTCAAATTTACGCGTTTTACCGTAAAAGACGTAAAATATACACTTTTAAAAAAAATCTCAAATTTTGCAATAAACTTTATTACTAAGTCCTAAATGACTTAAAACCATCCCGAAAAATATTCATATAACTAATTACCTCATCCGCGACCTCTAAATGCTAAACCGTAAATCGTAAAAATACGATTTTCTATAATACATATACGTATACTTAGAACCACCAAATAACACCATCTCACTTCATAGTCACTACCATGTGAACTCATGAACATGAAATCATCATACATCGTTTCATTCACAAGGTACCCCGTACCGGAAACGATATCCAAACCACAATCTATACACACCAATAAGCACATAAACACGTAAAGACACGCAACTAGCACAAAATAAAACTAAGTGACGAACCTCAAAACCATGGTTGTCACAGCTCCTCCTTTGGTCGGGGAGCTACTAGCATAGGGAGAGATGCGAGGTGTTGCTTGAGTTGACCAAAGGCTTCCTCAGCTTCCTTTTTCCACCGGAAGTCTCCCTTCTTAATGCACTTCTTGAGTGTTTTGAATAGGGGGAGTGACTTCTCTGCGGACTTTGATAAGAACCTATTTAGCCCGACCAGCTTCCCATTTAAGGACTGCACCTCTTTCCGTGTCTGAGGGGATGGTAGCTGTATTACGGCGTCCGTCTTTTTCGGGCAAGGCTTGATGCCATTTGGATCAATCATATATCCAAGGAACATTCCTTCTGTTGCCCCAAACGTGCATTTCTATGGATTTAGCTTCATATTAATCCTCCTCAATGTGTCAAACGTCTCTTGGACGTCTCGGAGGAGTGCATCCTCTGTATGACTTTTGATGACTAAATCATCAACATAGACCTCTAGGTTGCGGCCTATCTGTGAGTCGAAGGCTTTGTCAACAAGCCGCTGATATGTTGCCCCGGCGTTCTTCAGTCCGAACGGCATTTTTGTATAACAGTATACGCCTTGACTAGTATGGAACGCCGTTTTCTCTGCGTCCTCTTCCGCCATCTGGATATGGTGGTATCCTTTATACGCATCTAAGAAGCACTTAAAGGGATATCCACATACGGATTCCACCTTCTAGTCAATCTCTTGTAACGGGTCGCAGTTCTGTGTGCAGGCTTTGTTCAGATCCGTGAAATCTACGCACATGCGCCAGCTTCCGTCATGCTTTTTAACCATGACTGGGTTGGATAACTACTCGTGGTAGTATACCTCGCGCATGATACCTTCATCCACTAATTTCCGTACTTCATCCAATATACATTGGTTGCGTTCAGGTGCCTGATCGTGCTTCTTTTGCTTAACAGGAGGATATCCCTGGCGGATCTGGAGCTTATGTTCTGCTATCGCACGCGGTACGCCCGTCATATGCTTGGGCTCCCATGCGAATACATCTAGGTTTGCTTTCAGGAGAGAGCACATGGCCCTCTTGCCGCTACCCGAGAGTTTTCCCCCTATGGATACCTCTTGTTCTGGGTAATCAGGATGGATTGCCACCTTCCAATTGGGAGGTGGTGATCCGTCCTTGGAGGGGAACAGGTGGAACCGATGTTGCCACGGCATGACACTCGGATGCTGGTATGATTGTGTTATAGATGGTGACAATTCCTCCTTCCACAGGGAATTTGATCATCCGGTGTGTCGTGGAGGGTACCGCTCGTATGGCCAGGATACCCAGTCTGCCTATGATCCCATTGGATGGAGAGTGTGAGCGTATCACCATAAAGTTCATCCACGCCATGGTGGAGTGCTCTTCATTCCCAATGGTTACAAGCAGACGCAGCTGTCCTATTGGCCAGATGGTGTCTCCACTAAAACCGATGAGTGGCGCCGTGGCCGGTACTAATTGGCTTCTTATTTCTGGTCGTAACTGTACGAAACAGTGTTCGTACAGTACTTCTTCTGATGACCCTCCATCCACATACATACGACGGACATTGTGTGTTCCAATGCTTAACTCAATAGTGAGAGGTGCATCAATCACATCGCTTTGCGTGATGGGAGGGAATGAGATTTCTCTGCCGCGTGAAAATTTTTGACTAATTTTCTACCTCGTGCGGCGCTGTCTGGATTGGATCATGAATATAGTTGAAGGTTTGTCTTTTTGGGGATCCTTCTTGTCATACTTCTTGTTGTCTTTTCCATCCTTCCAATCCTTGACCAAATGCTTGAGTTTGCCTGACTTGATCAGTGACTCAATGTGCTTCTTGAGCTGGATACATTCCTCCGTGCCATGGCCCTTGTCATTATGGAATTCGCAAAAACGATTTCCTTGACGACGGTCCAGCGGGGTCGTCATTGGAGGAGGTCTTGGGAAATTGGCCCCTTCCGTCAGCAAGATCTCCCGGTATGACATCTTTAGAGGGGTAAATTTATCCTCCGGCCGTCCTCCTTTGTTTTGGCTCTTGTAATCTGAGCCCCTCCCACTGTTCTGGTTGTTTTGACCGCCCGGCTGTCTCCTGGACTGGTCGTTCGATCGGTAGCTATTTCCTTTTGAAGGGTAGGCCGCGGCTACCGCGGTTTCTCCCTCTATGAAGTTTCTGACCCTTTCCATAAGGTCTTCATACCTCTCTGGACGCTTGTCATTGAGACGTCTGATTAATTCCCTGTCTTTTATGGCTTACATATAGTCGGAAATTTTTAGGAGTTCCGTGATTGTCTTTGTGCGTGTGCACTCGTCATTGAAGTGTTCAGTGAAAGCCTCCGTAGACTCCCCCGGCTGTTGCTTGACGGTTTCCAATGAGACCGGGTCCCTATTATACTTCTTCCGCTGAGTATAATTATTCTTGAACGCAGTGCGTAGTTCAGTGAAGCTATCAATGCTTCGAGGAGGAAGTCCCTCAAACCAATCACGAGCATTGCCGATCAAGGTTGAATTGAACATTTGGCACCATATAGGCATGGGCCATCGTTCAATTTTTGCCTACGTATCAAATATCTTTAAGTGATCATCAGGATCACCAGTCCCATCATAAGTCCTGACACACGCCGGCATGCGACGCTTTGTATCCTCAGAGTAATTCCGTATGCGGAGAGTAAAAGCATCTTCCCTGGGATCTGCCCATGGACGGGTGAGACTAGTGTCACACCACGGACGAGAAAGATCTTCCGCTTCCGTCTATCGATAATAGGGGTCGCCATAGTACTCCTCATTGTCTGGTAACGGTGGAGGAGTATGCCTAAGTCGGCGACGCTTGGGCGGATGGTCATCCGAGTCCTCTCCTGATGGACCGGGAGAAAGAGGTGGTGCCCCATCCTTTGGGTGAGGACTGATCTTATGAGAAGAGCCAGGAGCCTTCTTCCCGGTATTCATCCTATCCCACACGCTTGTGCGGCGATTGGCTCTGGTCAGTTCTAGATCTTGTCATTCGGGTGAACCGTCGGACTTCTCTCCCTCTTCTCGAGACTGTATTAGTTCCTGCATGAGACGATACCCTATGCGTTCGAACACATTCCTGGGTTGGGGAGTTTCCTCAAAGAGGTTCCGCTCCTAAGGTCGTGCCCTTCTCTTCCTCTGATTTTGAGAAGAGGTACATGGTCCGGCGTTACCAAAGTTGAGCCTAGATTGGAGGTCCCTCCCTAGATTCAACCTTGATGCAATCCCTGGGACGATCCTCACAAAGTTCTGTGTGAGAACTCGAGTGAGATCTTCCTCGCTGAGTGGTTCGACTTCTACTTCTTCCTCGATCGATGGTCTGTGTGGCTCCTTGTTAGTTGGATTGGGCGCACTCCCTGGATCAGGATTGTCCAAGGTCGAAGTAGGTGGTGGAGTCATGGAGATCGTGCTTGTCACACCCATGGACTGAAGACCGCTCCGGTTGTTTGGTCCGCCAGCTTGATGGCTAGGGGATCGATTGGGAATGAGTATCCCTTCCCCTTGGGACTTCCGATTTCCAGGATTTGTGTTCCTGGGGTTTCCCTGCGGATGCCCCTTCGGCATTGAGAATTCAAGATGATATTTCGCTCTAGCTTAGTGTAATGGTCCCACGGATGGCGCCAACTAGTTGATACAAAAGTTAGGTGATCCTTGCTAGACCCGAATTAGGCTTAATTCGGGTTGGCTGGACTCCGACGCCTGCACCAAGTGAATTATCTGGTTGGGATCCTGCACACTGAACAACACGTGTTAGGGTTACCGTGGGAATGTTTCCCACGATTAGACTCCGGCGTGAGAGTAAGTAATCGGTTAGGGTTATAGGAATCGGATGAGTTGAGAGTATGAAGAATGTAATACCTTTGTGGAACCCTTGGGGGTTCCTTATATAGGCAGTGAAACCCTAATGGGCTATCACTGATACTTCGGCCCCAAGGAAAGGATAATCACCAGATTTAGATTGATTGTTATCTTCTAATTATGGTGAGTGAATAACCTCCCCTTTGGGATAAATCCTAACCATAGTAGGAATATGATTCTGTCTAACCCTGCACCGGTCATGCCGGGCCGTGGGCCGCACACGTGTGTGCGATTACTGTTCATCCAAGCCCATAAGCTTAAATAACATTATTTCCACCCACTCGTGATGGGCCAGATACGGGTAGTACCCGTGGGCCGGGTTCATGACCCGGCTGGGGACTATACGTCATCAATTACCCTAGCAACTCATTTGCTAGGGTTAGTAGTCTCTTATCAAAACACACACTTATTGTGTGTGTCGTCTACTCTCTCTTTCTTTCTAGCCATTATTGGTTCATGGGAGGTTTTCATCTTGTTTCATCTTAATTTTCTTGTGTGTGATTGAGTGAATCTTGTAGTGAGGGAGATTGGATCAACCTAGTTGGGACAATCTCACAAAAGAAAAATACAAAAATATAAAACATAGAATATCCATAAAAAATATAAAATCAAGAAAATATAAAAAATATATTTTTCATTTTCAAATCGGGCATGTCTTTTAGTACGGTAATATCTACGGATTTAGAAATGTCGATTAATATTGACACGGCGCCATAAATAGAGTCCGTATAAAAGTTGTACAAGTTTTAAAACATGCCCATTATGGCTTGTAGTTATTTCTGACTGCAACCCGCTTTTCGCATTAAAGTCACGTATTTTTTATGAAAACGTTGGCTCACAACGGGAATTAATTTTCTCGAGCAAGGTTTACTTTAAAACCTTGTAAGGGACTAAGTTTACTTCATAACTTGGTCTAACACAAATTTGTGTACGTATCAGTGCACTTATTTTGTCCAAATAAGAGAAATCTTATTGCCACCAGGATCGTTCCATAAAATCACTTAACCGGCAAATGTCCTCATTAATATTTGTGTCCTTAAAATCACTGGCTACAGCTCTTTAAATAGAAAACAGGTCCGTGTTTAAGGGGGAGCAAATATTAAATCTTCGTGAAATCAAATTTGGTCTTTAAAAAAGGATTGTCAGGAAATATTAACTATTCATCCTCATCTGTTTTGCTATGTGTGCCTTGTGTGGTATAGAAAATCATGAATAGGTTATTAAATTTTGGCGTTAAGTATTTGTGGTCGTGTTTGTGAGCGGGTTTGTATTTTGGTAAGTTGATTTGGTTAAATCAAAATAACTTTAAATTAAATACTTATACAAAAGGGGGACCATATTTGCAATTTTCGCACAAATGGGGGTTTATGTGTCAACTTGGCAATTTATTGACCAAGTCAAAACATCTCACCCCCTTCCCTGTCACTATCGCAAACACACACATCACAATTATTTTTCCGCCATTGTTAAAACCTTGCACACCGATTGATCACGGTGTCTTTGAACCATCATTATCTGCTCATAATCTAGGTATTAAATCATGCTTTATTTGTTATCACTTATCCTATTTAATTGCATCTCATCAAAACTTTGTCACTCGATCATATCAAGATTTAGGGTTTCGTGATTTTGCAATTAAATTGGTAATTAAGTTGTGGGATTTGTTCAGTATGTCTAGATATACATTGGTCTTGCCCAGAATCGCTTCAAACATTGCCTAGTTCCTGGATCGAGAAGTCAACGTTTAAGATCGGATCCCTGTCACGGATTTCGATGAACATTGCGACACCATCATTGCGATGCCTGTCATTGCGATGAGTCATTCCGATGACTCATTGCGATGGGCTATTGCATTGAGTCATTTCGATGGCTCATTGCGATGGCTCATTGCGATGGCTCATTGCGATGGCTCATTGCGATGTGTCATTGCGATGGTTCATTGCGATGGGCTGTTGCGATGCGTCGTTTCGATGGCTCATTGCGATGGCTCATTGCGATGGGTCATTACGATGGCACATTGCGATGGCATATTACGATGACGCATTCCGATGCGTTATTGCGATGGTTTCGTATTAGGTATTGCGATGGGACATATTGCGATGGTTTCTCATACATTCCGATGGAATTGCTCTTATTGCGATGGGCTTAGATATTGCGATAGAACTTTATTTCGATAGGATTGTGATGCTTGAATCATTGCGATGGATTGGTTAGGATTCCGATGGATTGGTACATTCCGATGGACTTAGGATTCTTATGATTCCGATACCTTATAACTTTGATATGGAATTTTAAGTATTGTGCACTTGCCTTAGACTATCTAATGAGTTCGGCCTAGCTTGCACTATTTCCTCATTAGGCTTTAAGTAAATTAGGGCCACTAACACGAAACGAAGTTTTATTGTAACTAGTTAATTTTATCTCATAAGAATACTTGAACGGTTTCTTATTACAGAAGTTCATCTTATTTAATAAGTTGACTCCTCTGTAAACAAAAGAGATACAAATTACTTAGTCAATGTCTTGTGTTTTGTTTCCAGGCCATGGAAGACAACGCTTCAACATTGTCTTGCCCTTTGTTCAAGCCTACTATATTTTGGGTTGAGGATAATCCTATAATTCCTGACGTAGTGGTTGAAACTAAACCAAAACCCACTGAAGTTTTGGTTGAAACTAAACCAAGACCTACTGAGGTGTTAGTAGAAATCAAACCTGGACCTACTGAGGTTCTGGTTATGACAACCAAGAAATACAAATATTTTAAGAACTAATGCTAGGTCATTATCTCTGTAGAATACAAATGTCTTTGGCATATCTGTCATTTTCCTAAGTGTGTTGTTAAATGTAAGGACCTTTTTCATCTGAACTATGTTTGTATGTTGTTTCTCTATAATATGTGGTAATAATTGTTATGGATTTTTCCTAACATTCAACTTGGCATAGACTTCAGAGATATATATATATCTATAATATATATATAGGGCTAAGTTTGACATAGGAAAATAAGATGCGCCATGTCATATCCTACATGGCATTATTTAATTGGCTATGATATTTTAGCCTAAAAAATATCGGATGAAATATTTAGAAAACAAAGATCTCGAATCTTTTAAATTAGGCAAAACATTTTTTATATATTACCAATAACATTCGGCATATATTTTATTCCTTTAAATTCGGCAAAAATTCGGCTTCAATATTGGTTTAACTAAATATACACGACTCTCTCATTCATATATTTACCTCAAATCGTTCACTTCTTGAATCTCACAAAACGTAATATCATTCGACTGCAGATAAAGAAGAAAATGTTAGAAGATAAACAGACTACTTAGTATTTAACAGAAAAAAAGGTACTCCTCCTTTTCTAAAAACCCTAATAATGAACTATGTTAGTTTTTTTAGATTGTGCATGCATATGTTGGTTTTTTGGATCTTTTACGGGTTGGTAATCTGCTTTATTTCGAAGGTATACAATTTATCTCCTCATTAGAGTATTTAACAATGGAGCGGCCCAGTTTTATTTTTGATTTTGCTTAGTTTTATTTGTTTTATGTTTAGATATCATGGTCTAGGGGACTTGTTTCGTTGTAAGCACTTACCATGTGACATTTAATTATGTAAAATTCATATTCGATAATTTGAAGCCATTAAAACTGAGTATACAGTTACAAGCATGTATGTATTGATTTGATTACTTTGTTTTTCATATACCTCTGATTAGTATTTAATTACATGCTTTAAAGGAAGGGCATGAAAATCTTTTGGCTTCAGCAAATACTGTTATTAATCTTGGTACAGTTCTCTTTTGTCTATTTACAAAATCTCTTGATAAACTATTGTAATATGTGGTCTTACTCGATGGATTAGTAATTGTACGTTGTGCATTATTAAGTCCATTGTGGAGACTCATGAATCAACTCTATAGTATTCTATCTAATGCAGTCCTGGCTTGCGTAAGGCAAAGATGTGAAGTATATAAAAAGTTTTATGTCTTAATTCTTTAAGGTGTGGAACAAGGCCCAGGGCGCCAGGTTAAACTTTCATGTAGCATTAATCATAACGTTGACAACCAACACATTCTCTCTATCAAAATCTCCTAAATCACACATTCCATCAAAACCCTAATCTTCAAATGATGTGTTTGGATGATCAAATTCAAACGGTTAGTCTTGGTTTAATAGCTTGATCTGAACATAAGGATCTGACGTCTGGTCTTGCATATATTTCCTGTAGTCAGAAGTTACGTCACCATCCAAATCAATTTCCGGTGATTTCTTTAAGTGTGGAAATCCATACAGGTACTCTTGTCACCAAAGCTTTGTGTTTGCTAATTGTTTGGTTTTGTTTCACATTTCGTATGTTTGATTTAAATGTATGAGAGTCATGAATACTGCATATGTTAAATATCTATATGCACACCGCTAGAACATAATGTGTAGGTTGTGTCCCTGTTGCTTACATTTTATCTTTTTCCATTGCCAGCATCACCTCCGCATCTATTTCGTGAGGAGTCAACAGAAGTTTTTGATTGATCTATCTTTCTATGCCTAGCGAATCCCAAGCATTCAGGTTTGCTTTTACGTCAACGAGCTACGTCCCCTGAGAATATTTTATAGAATCTAATATATTGTAATGGTCAGCTCAGCGGGCCTTTTATTAGCTTGAAGCTAAGATGTGAAAAGGACAAAAGTTTTAGTATTTAATTGAATATCTAACGTACAGCTGGAGGCAATTACTCAGTTTCGTAAATTGCTTTTGATAGGAACAAATTTTGTACATTGTTTTACAGAGCTGCTTATAGTTATCTAACTATATCCAGTTATTTTTCTTTCACATTGCAACATGCATGTTTAGATCCACTGTGGAGTCTGATCCCCATAGTCTCTCATGCTATTTTGACTATGCATTCATAGGTGCAGCAGCGACTGAGTCCTAATGGTGTAGTATCAATGCCTTATAGACCATACTTTACGAGTCTACCTGGTGGTCCGAGTGATGCTAAAAAGTGGGCAAACCAAGGTTTAGATTTGAATGAAGGTATAGATGATAAGTCGCTGAGATGGACCTTCTACTAATGGCAGATGAGAAGTTATAGATGTATCAGCAGATGGCCGCAAATAGCGGGGTATCAAGAGGAAAACACAAGCTTAACTTTAACTTTTGTTATCCAAAAACTGACATACTTTTATGTACTCCACTGCCAAACAATGACATAATCCACCGTAACTAACAGGAGACTTTTTCACAAATATTAACATGGTACTTTGGCAATATGTTGTGTGCAGGAGATGAGGGAGTTTCGTTTTTTAATATGCTGATATTTTATAGTTTATTACAGGATATAGAGTACTTATATTATTCTATGTTCATCAGCTATAAGGAAAGGATTGCCTTTATACGAAAAATTTCTGATTCAGTGAATCTTAATCTCCTATTCTAATTATAGCAACTCGGCAGTAAAGAAAAAATGGGACCCATTGAAGTTCCTTCAAGAGATGTCCCTCTAAACGCAGTGCAGGTCTTTATTCAATCACCCATTACATCAGCCATCCAAACACCCATTGTTAACAACCAAAAACCCTCTTACAGCACTCATTCAAACACCCCTTATCACACTTCAGCAGATAACGCAAGATAATATCAAATTTGTCTCTTCTTTCGAATCAGATTTTGGTTGTGGCAAAACAAAAAATAAAGGTGATAAGATGATCTTAAACAATTTTATGATCAAACAAGTGGAAGCAGTCTTTGGGTAAGAACAAAACTAAGATGCCTTACAAAGCTTATCTAAAAACCCGTAGTGTCTAATCAGTGATAAGTTATTGTACTATATTACACATCGAGTAGTTGTACATGAATTTTATTAATCTTGTGTAGGGTTTCAGGGGTGTGAGCAAGATCTGTCAAATGTACATATAATGGACCCGGTAAGCGATCTTTTACTGTTGTGCAGTTTAATACCACCGAAGTTTGGTTAATCCAAATGCCCCCTTGATCATTTTTGCGCACTTACAGCAATATGTGCAGGTTTGTGCAGGTTTTACGGATGGGTGGGTCGGGCAGCTTGACAATTATTCAAATTGGACAACTTTTATGTGCAGGTAGCCCGGCCACTGGATAAACTCACCATTTTTGTCTTTTGTTTTATAGTTAACTACCATTTTTGAGTGACAAATACATAATTAAGCATTACTAAATTTAATTACATTACTATATTTGAATTACGAATGAATGATTATGAACACATAAATCTGAGAATTAGACCGGTAGCTATTGAATAATTTCACATTATCTATGTTCATCAACCCGCACATAACTTGAAGTGAATTTGCACAGGTGGACTTGGCGGTTCTGATTATGCGGCCATTTGTAGGAAGACCAACGGTGGTATTTCTGCAATTTAGTTTTATATTAAGGCATATGTAGACGGGAATTTTAAATGCAGGTGACTTTTTTAGAGTCAAGATCTATCAATTTCTGAAAGTCCAGGTGAGAAATATTTAAACTTTAGTATCCACTCTCGAGTCTGAAATTTGAACTTTGAAACTTGAAGCCTCATTATATTTGTACTTCTAATTTACAGGTGTTGAAGCCTCGAAATCATTTCTAGAAAGGGGGAAATTCGTCTTGGGTGCTGTAAGTTTGCTTCTGTTGCTCGCTCAATCTTATTAACCAGTTAACAAGTTATATCTGATAGGTGGAAAGAAATGCATTATCTGATATTTTGGTAGCTTTAATGACAACCTTTGATTAGTAGACATATAATTCCAGCTACGTGTGTTTGGGACTTTGGGTTACTACTTAATCCCTTGATACCCGTCCCAACAGTCGTCAGTACTGATGTTTGGAGTGCAGGTATTGGACAAAAGATGTATCCTTTTTCTCTAACCCATATATATCAAAATACATAAGCAGAATTTGTTAATTCCCAATTGTCAAAACTACTACTTTAAAGTTTGAAGTTTGTAGCTTCCTGATTTTTTGCTTTCTTATTTTTACGTTGGCAGGTTCAAGAAACAGTTATTGTGAAACAGTTTATGTTACACATGTATTTACAACTAATAAACTGACGATATTCTCAAAGGAGTGATTAACGAGAATATGATGGAAGCGGGTGAGTTTTACTTCAGTGAAAAACTTTTAACTGGTTGCTTTTTTAGAGAATGGAGAAGGCAAAAATGTGATTATTCAGTTTGGAGAAGCTGGAAAAGATGCGTTTGATCAGTACCCAATTTCAGCTTTCCAGATGTTTGTGATATGCCTTAGCAGCCTAACACCAAAGTTGCAGATAATAAGCATAGGTAAAGTATCTTACATATATGTATTATGGGCTGTTTAAAATTATTTGTCTATTAATGCAGCTGAGAATTGGCCATATCGAGGCTCGACACCTCTTGAAAGAACCTTTCATCTATGTTTACGAGGAGCAAATTGATATCAAATGGTGATCCTAATGAAGTAGTGAGTTTATTTAAAAAAAATCAGATCCTGATAACTTGCATTTAATAATATCCTTTGGTTTACTATAGGTCAAAATACCATATGCTAATGGAAGACTTATCTACTGATATGTACAGTACACGTTTCTCTTTTGCTTGTCATGGTTTAATATTTGATACTCATTACACTTGCATTTTTCATGTTGCTTACGCTCTACAATTATAGTTTCTGAATACCCTTTGCTTAGTTGACAATTGCCACTGATATTAGTTGCCTACTCCAGCCTACGTATATCTAGCAACTAAATTTTGTTAACAGACGTGACAAAATATAAGATGGTTTGATCCAGTTATTGTATTGTTGCAGGTGTATGACGTGACAAAGTTCCTGGTGGAGTGACGTTTTGTTGTCTACTACAGGTACAACATTCTTCTTATGTTCTTTTTGGTTCAGTTTCGTAAAAGTAAGGGTCTAATTGCTAAAAGTACAACATCGTTCGAGTTTGAATTAGAGGGATTAGATACGCTCGAGTGCAAGGGATTAGATACGCCCGTGTGCAAGGCGAGAGTTGTTTCTACTTATTAATATTATCATATTAGTTTTATCTTATTTATTCTAGAACACTATGATTATGAAAGCTTAAATCACGACGCAACGCGTTTATAAATTTATTGATCTCATATCTTTTGACTTTTTTTAATTCAGTCTATAATTAAGTTATCCCATCTCTATTAATGTTAGTTTATATCAAGGAGTAGCAAATTACAACTTTGATATGTTACAACCCTGATGTCTAGAAGACTACTGTCATGAAAGAATATCTTGAGCTCTTTAAAATAAGCTAAAAAATAAGTGGTAAGTATTTCCAAATTGAAAATTATTATTTAAATGTCGATAAATATAGGTGGTTGTTGATAGCAGCAATGAAATAGGAGGCGGTGGAGACATACCACACCCAACCATCGGCCGTGCAAGAAGAATGCAAGTTACAAAATCATATGTGTACCACAAAGACATGATCGAGGCAGTGAAGAATAATATGCCTAAAGTGATTCTTATTTATAATATTAGTACTCGAGATGAAGTTAATTCTTTCCAATTGGTTGCTGATAGGGGAGTCATGTTTATTGGCAGTGCTCATAAGCATGAGCAATATGTATATTGAGTAGTTCACGTCCGTTTCAAGACTTCAAGGTAAGCATGAACGTTTGTGCATCCACTAGGATTGCTTCAGCTAGATATGTACAGCCTTATCAACAACATCTGCAGGCCTAAACTGGTTCAAAGGTATCACATTTTATGAGATTTTCCATCACTTAGTTTACAAATAAAAGTTAGGCAATACGGGATATAAAGTTCCTAAATTTCAGAAAAATGTATCTTTTTGGTCATGCTTTAGATGGAAGGCACAAAGTTCCCAAATTTCAGAAAGATTTCATTATGTTGATTTTGGACTCTCAATTAGAAAATAAATATGGTCATATAGGGTAAACCGGTCATATTACCTTAAATCAGAATTTTGTTGAAAACACGTCAGGGGAGTAAATATCAGATTTGTGCACTTCTTGCTGGTTTGCTTTTGAACACTTCAGTCTTTTGCTGTATATAGCTTTAACAATGTTTTAGAGGGCATAACTTATCTAGGAGGGGTCGGATTCTCTATCACTATTCTGAACAAAATTTTTATTTAATATGTTGGCTAATCAGGGAATTGCGATTTATTATCAACACGCTAATGATATAATTGTTACTACAGTCGTGACTCATTTTGCAATTGAGTTTTATTGATATTTTTTTTTTGGTGAAACTTGGTTCCCTTTCTAAACAGTCGCTGAGTAAAGTTATGTACGCAAAGTAGCAAGCATCTGCTGGGATCCAAAAGTGATAGCTTATATAGTTGGTCGTGAGATAGTATGATAATTAGAGAATCAGTTATTTGATTGCTGCAAACTTATACTTAAATTAGGGATATACATATAAGATGGCCTAGAATAATATTAAAATCAATAAGAAACAGTTCTGTGTATCTACTTCTATGGGCGTGTTTAAGTAAGCTTAATAAAACAACTTATTAGCTTATTGCGCTTTCGTACAACTAATATGTACTTTTGACTGTTGGGGTAGTGACAAACAACTAGGATTATCGTTGTTTGGACCAATACTTCGAAGAAGCTTCAGCTTCTCTGAACAAGAACAAAAGTCAAACTTATTCTCCAGCATTGTATTTTGACTCAACTTAGCTAACAATATTTGTGTATAAGCATTGTTGATCAAATTGACATATACCAAACACCCTTATATTGAATGCTCCGTACTATTTAAAACTATTATAAAACTTGCATGCTTAGGTAATCACAATCAGTTTCACAATAAAAAAGAACTAAAGATTGATACTTTGTGTTGCTGCACACCCTCTTAATTGTCCCCAAACTGATTTATTCAGTTAGAGCTGAAAGAATGCTACTTTTTGAATGTGACTTTCTTAATAGGAAAACCGAAGACGCCAATTCCTAAACCTAAATCATCTAAATAGGAGTCATCACGTTAGGTGCTTTCAGGTTTTGTAGTGGGACTATAGACTAACATCTATGGACCCCTCACTTATTAAGTGGGCGTATCCTCAAATAATTAGATCAAAATACAAATGACAATAAAAGTGAGTGCATAAAAATTACATATTGTTGCTATTACCTTATACATAGCTTATAAAATCACATGTTAACATCTGAATGCATAAAAATCTCTGATGGCAAAATGGCGAACATGTAAAGAAAAGTGTAGTAGCCTTACAAATAAGCATGTACACATATACATTACTTGACTTCAACACCAAGAATAAAAAAGTGTAGTAATGAAAAAAAATTAAGTGCGACAACGCTAGATACATTTATTTTTTTACAAGAATGGAAGTAGAATATGATTGCCCAGGTGTATATAAATCCACATGTTGTTTTGCATGGAAGAAGAGCAAGAATCTTTATCAAAATCAGCATACAAAGAAATATTATATCATTTATTTACGGTAAACTATTGTCACCTCTACATGTTTCATGTTGGATTTTTATTAGTCATTGGCAGATCCTAGGCTCGAAAGTTAGTATCTAATGACCAATCTCTTGGCATAGCATCAATTTGTATCCAAGAACAAGCAGCTGCTCGTCCTTTGATAGGAAATGTGGTCACTACCTTATCTTATTTAGCTAACCATGCCTATGACCCTAATGCAGCCGCTAATCAAAATAATCAACCGCCATTTAAACTTCCTTGTGCATTTTGTCGTCTTTTTTCTACGCGACATTTTAGCCTCATGAACTGCTCATTCTCTATCAAGATCGTGGTTCAAAACCAATCAAACTAAACAACAACATTGTTTAAAAAGGTTTATGAGCGACAAATGTTTATGAATTGAGCTCATCCATTGGGTGAGCCAAGGCCTAACACTATCAAATGTTAGTTTCATTTAACAAAAATGGTTTAATCACACAAACATCTCTGTGCATCAACAAACGTCGTATTAAAAAAGTTTTGCGAACCGAACCCGCCCGTTGGGCAGGTTACGAAGCTAGTATATATATATATATATATATATATATATATATATATATATATATATATATATATATATATATATATATATATATATATATATATATATATATATATATATATATATATATATATATGTTGTGTATATCATCTGTGCTTATGTCATCAAAGAAGGAAAATGTCAACCACAGAGGAACAACAACGACTTCGTGATCTTGAACTTGTATCGCTCAGCGATAGGCTTCCATATGCTGAGAACAACTCTCGATTACAAGATGATTTTGATCCGTCCTTACCATCTTTCAAAATCGCCACGGATATCCTAGAAATATCACCCATCAGAGACACACTCAGATGTACTGCATCTGTTCCCGAAGTCTACATGCATGAATTCTGGAACACTGCATCTTTCTCCAAAAAGACTATCTCTTTTCAACTGAACAAAACACCAAGGGTACTCAGCTTGAGCATTTTTCGGAAATTGTTTAAACTTCCTAGGTTGGCACAAGGAGAACAATTTGTGGCTAACCCAAAAAACGATGAAGTGCTTCGAATCATTCGTGCCATGAATTATGAAGGTGAAATCAACAACCTATCCCAGTTTAATACCTCCCACATAGGGCAACCCTGGAAAGCACTTATCACCATCATCGTCAAATGTCTTACTGGAAAAACTAGGGGCACCGATGCAATGAGACCACCACAAGCTCACTTATTTTGGGGATTGTACACTGCATCTAAGGTAGACTATGCACTTCTTCTCTGGCAAGAATTTTGTTATCAGTTTATTGGAACGAAGAAGAAATCCATGCATCTTCCATTCCCGAGATTCACCAAGCTCATTATCAGCCACTTTATGAAGAATGACCCAACCATTGACACTCGCGAGAATTTCTTCTATCACACCAAAGATGATGATTATGTGATTCTCACAATGAATACAGACACTAATTCCACAAAGTATGCATTACTTCCTGCCCTAGTACCCGACACAATGCTTAATGATGGAATCAAGGAGAGTGATAAATACCAAGAGATGCTTAATGATATTAACGCACAGTTTAAACGTGCAAATTCACATCCTTCAGAGAAGCCAAAAGGTAAACGCAAGAAACGAGTTTCAAAGCGCCAATCAACTGCTTCTTCTAAAGATACAGGCCCAGGAAAAATGCAAATAGTTGATGAAGATGATGAAGATGAGTTGATCCATACCGAGGAAGAACAGGAAGAAATACCACTCCACAGGCCTAAGAAAGCAAGGAAGACTAAAGGCAAAGAAGCAAGTATTGCTCCAAATGAACTGCTCAACAACAACTTTCTGAAGCCAAACGACTGCGTAAAGTTCTTCAACAAAGCAGACAGGAAGCTTTTGCAGGATCAGGCTTAAGAATGTTTGAAGACTTAGCAGATTTTGGTAATCCTGATGCTGACATGGCATTTTATGAAGATCCCACTGATGAAGATGCTTATGAAGATGCGGGTAACTATCACTTTGAAAGTCGAGAGCAAAGTGAAGAACATGGTAGCAGTGCAGACACCGATACAAGTATGATGTATCGAGACGTCAATATCACCAGATCCTTACCCGAACCTACTCACACAGTGGTACACGATGATGCTCATGCTACTTTCATACCAGAAACGCAACTTCAAAGTAAGTCTACTTCAAACTCTAATGATGTTATGAAATATCTAAATTTAGAAGGGGAGGGTGTCGAGGTCACAAACACTGATCCGTCAACAAATGAAGGAATGGTGGATGTTCTTATAACTACTGTTACATCAACAACCACTCCACTATTATCCACCCCGATCATCAGTGAGGTCATAACAACCACTATCACACCCGCACTCGTTGAACAACCAGTATCAACCACCACCCTAACCACTGAATCTACACCGTCATCCACAGTTGAACAACCTGTATCAACCACCGTCCCAACCACTGAATCTACACCAACACATATCCCTGTACAACCTGTATCATCCACCACCACCTTAACGGTTATGGTTACACCTCCACCAACAGAACCACAAGTATCATCCACATCCAATCCATTCCTCACAGTCAATGATCCACTGATCCAGTCTCTTCAACAACAGCTAGAGGCTCAAGCTACACAAATAGCTACATTGACTAAAAGGTTAACTACTCCTCCCAAGGAACCGCAACCTGATGAGTCTAATCTTCAGAAACTAACAGACAGAGTGTCCAAACTTAAATCACAACATAAATCATTTCTTAAAGAGAAGAAAACTCGTGATAAAGAAAATGCTGCTTTTCTTGGGTCAATTGACGAGCAGATGACCACGATCATTCGACGAGAAGTCAAGTCTTATGTTGATCAACAACTACCAAATCTTGTCGGTAATGGTTTATCTACTCTTCAACTAATGACATTGTTACAGACACGTCTGCTAGACATGAAAGCTCATAAATCGAAATACAAACGCAAAGTTCTGCAATATCTCAACAAAGCAATTCTTGAAGAGACACCTGCAGACACTACCGACTCTGAGTCTGATGATGAAGATGAGCTAGAAGAGGAAGATGACAAGGGTAACGATGAAGAGGATGATGGTAACAATGATCAAAATGAGGATAAGGATAAGGAAGGAGATGAGTAGGAAGAAGAGGATGAAGAAGGAAAGGATAAGGATGACGATGAAGATGAGGACGAGGATACAGATGATGATCAGGATGACGATGATGATAATGACAAGGGTAATGAAATCAACAAGGGTGATAAGAATGACAACACGGGTACACATGCTGAAGAGTCAAACAGGGATGACAATGATAAGGCTACTGAGAAAGGTTTAGAGGAAACTACAGAAAACATTGCCGACACCACAAAAAAGACGCTGGAGTCAACAGTACCAGAAACTCAGCATGTTGCTACAGGTATATCTACTGCACCAGATTTTACTACTGATTCTCACATTAAATCTGTAGAATACATGCAAGCAGAAGAACCAACAGAGTCAATGCTCGAAAAAGAACCTCACGATGATATACCAGTGATGCAAGATCAACCTTCAACACCATCTGCAGATCAGCATGACGTTGATATGGAAGTTGAAGATTTAAATGTTCCAGAACCAACGTTTGCTGAATCGCTTATCATCGATGATACTGTACAAGAGCAACTTTGGCTAACAAATGTAGCACCACAGCATCCTTTTGACACTGCAACTGAAATGGAGCTGACTCAATTCCTCAACAACCCTATCGATTTCTCGGCTTTTCTAAGGTATTCTCATGGGACACCGACAATGACTCCGGATCTGATCAAAATGGCAGCTGCCAATGTGGACTTCTTTGACACTTTAAAGATCAGCCATAATGAAGCAAAATACCACTTGAATGAGCTTACAAAGGCAATGAGAGCGACAACTACAGGAATTCAGACTCCCGTGTTGCGACCTCTTACACCAACAGTCATCACCAGTTCTGCCACGATACCAATAGAGCACTTTTTCTCTCACGATCTTGAAAACCTTGAAAATGGAGCAAAGAAATATGCCACGTCACTCACTATGCTCAAGGCTGTTAATTTGGAGAATGTTCCGTGGATAGAGGATAAAGTGCCTGAATTAATATGGAGAAAGAAGCTGCTCAAGTTTTATGATACCTATGCTTCACTTGGCATCTCTCACTAGACTGCAAAGAAAAGGTTAGGTTACAATCATTTCCATCGTCCTAAGAGAGGTTCCTCTATTTTCTCAGCTCACAGAATCAAAAGCATCCAAGGAGCAACCACTCAGACGGTATTCGGCTATGATTACTTGAATGTAATCATGTTCAAACGTACTGATGAGAAAGAATACCGAATTGACGAAAGTGATCTCCAGTACCTTCAACTTGAAGACATCGAAGATCTTCTGTTGTTATTGGCTCAGGAGAAAGTTGACCATTTATCACCTGAGATAGTCATTGCATTGAGCTCCAACTTTCGTCAATATGCCAGGAAAATCGTCATTCAAAACCGGGTGGAAGACTTTCAACTTGGAGTAGAAAGCTATCAGAAGAAGCTAAATCTGGAACGTCCCCATACAACTCCACTCAATAATTTCCATAAGAACAAGAAGGTTTATATGGGGACCACAACGCCGGAAGCAGGGATCTTATATCCAAATGAGACTGGCGTCATGCAATATATGCGATTCTCCGAACTGCACAAATTCAGCGATGGTACGCTCAAGCATGTTCGAGATGATCTGACGGTTCTCAATGCCAACCTACCGCTTCCAGCAGTCCAGTACACATGGACAAGCCAATGCAAAAGAGGAGCAACGTACGCAATCAGGAAGATTGAGGAACTTCTAAGGAAGCGCCGGTTGCTACGAAGTATTGAACGATTCGTCGGTGGACGACCATATGGAGCTCACCATAGGTTCACGGAACGAACCATTTAATTATGGTTCGTCTTATAACAGGTCAACTCCATATGTCTATAATTGTGAATATGTTACTTTTTGTATAATCAGCTTTTGTGGCATGTTGTAGTGTAAAAGTATGATATTTTTCAAGAATTTCTCTCGAGATTCCAAATCTTTCAAAATATATCATACTCAAGCACTACAACTAACCCTCATTAAATTGAGGGGAGCCTTAATAAGTCTTTGGCCAACATCTAATTTCATTTTTATTACCCAAAGACTGATTAATCCATTAATATCCAAAATATTGATGGTTAACATTTTGGAAAAGGGAGAAAATGGGATTAAGGAGACTTAATGATATTTGGCTAAAACAATGAAAAAGACTTAAAAGATAAACCAACCTAACATGTGTAATGCATAAGTTAAGGGGGAGCGTTTTTGATGATCAAAACACTTAAAGCACAAAAAGTTTGATTACAATATCACAAGTGCTTTAAGTGATTTTCAAGGATTTTTCATGGTGACTATATCAACCCAAAACACACTTAACTCACGACGGATGTGGTGACAAAAGGGTGGTAGGTATAGGTATTAGTCCAATGATTCATCAGAACCGATGGAATCTTCCCAAGGACAATTCCTTAGATAGAACTAGAAGTCCTAGGAAAGATGGAGAATGAATGTGAACGTGGCTGAATGCCGACCAAGTACTTAAGCTAGCACTGGAACAATCACAACAAGGTGCTAGTGATGACGTATTGGTAAGCATTGAAGGGGTTGAAGAATGAAAAAGAGTTGTAAAGATAAAGGGTGTAAATAAAGAAGCCCTCCTTATAACTTTAGGCAGAAACCGGGTCAATACATATCCTATTGAGATCATTTAATGATTCTCGATATTGAAAAAACCAATAATGGACCCAGTGATGCAATGCACAATCCTCCCCAGCTAACTCAAATATCTCTCAAAAGGTATTTGTTTTAATCACACGGAGATCAACACATTATCTATTGGTTTATTCACTCCGAATAGACTGATATTGAATAGATGGCACTCCTCTCCAGCCATCGATCACTAAATCAAAACGCACTATCGAGTCTAGAGCCACGAGATCATCAAAAGTCTCATTAGGACACTTTCCATTTATTCCTTGCTTCTTCACACATTGTGAAAAGTAAGAGATCTTTATGAGTCCTACGCAATATTCTTGTAATATTGCCAGAACATCCGAGTGATACGCAAGTATTACAGTGAAGATGGAAATCCTGCATGAGTCAACATCAAACAAGCTCATGGTAGGTGACACGTGCGGTTCTTTAAGAACTAATCTTGTGACAACTGGAAAGAAACAGTAGTTTAATTCTTAATTGAACTTAAACTCGTTCCAGGCCTCTACGCATTATCGTATGGTCTTGCCAGAACACTCAGAGTGACACTCATTAGTGTTCACAGTGATGAGTGGAAATCCTTCTAGTGTTAACATCAAACAGCACTTGGTAGGTGACAAGCAAGATTCAATTTAAATTAAGTTTGTGACAACTGGAAAGCAACGATGGTGAATATCTTAATTGAAATTCACTTGTTCTAGGTTTCATGGATTGACGGCTTCAATCATAAGGATTTTTAATCCAAATGATTCACTCTTTATGTTCGCAGTCAGCTTTGGACGGTCGAATAAAGAGAACGGGTTTACCCGCGAAATCCTGTCAAGAAGTTACTTGATTGAAACTATCTGTCATGGGCACGATATCTAATATCGTCCAACGGTCTTCACCGACCGGAGGTAAAATGCTACCGAATTAGAATAAAATGTCAAAGCCATTTTATTCGTGTCTTATTATGTTGCTGCATTCGAAGACGGTGGCGTTGCGGTGTACCTGTTGAAGATGTGGCGTTGCGGTGTACCTGTTAAAGACGTCCTCACATGCTTATTCCTTCTGCATCAAATACTTCTGCAAATTCAAGAAAGTATGACCTAAAAGTCTTCCGCTGTATCAACTCTGAAACTTTCAAGAATTCAACAAAAGGATAAGTGTGTGGGACATGAAGTCACAAAGAGGCGAACATCACAAGAAAATAAAGATGAACGTGAAAGGCCAAAAGAACGTGTTTCAAGCAAAAGGCTGATATTATTCAACACATATTCACAAAAGGAAGAAAAAGAAAGAAAAGAAGATTACAAGCTCAAGAACAAGATCTAACATGCTAGATTAGGACTTTGTAAATTTGGAGTGACCTCCCTTTGGGAGAGATTGTTGGAAATACGTTTTACGTATATAGAAAGTCTCGGTCACTCCAACTATGTAGTTATAGGCTCGTAGTAGTATTTAGTTTCATTTATTAAATAGCCCGACCCATGAGCATGTTCATGGGCCGGAGGCCCAAGTCCATTAAGGACTTGGGTATTTAAACCTCTTTCCACCATGGAAAGAGGTGTTGGTTGTTTCATTTCTTGTTTTCCATATAACAAAGTTCTTTCATTTCTCTCTCTAAGTTTCTCTCTATAGAAAACATCAACCCCCTTGATTCTTAAAGATTATCATTGTTCTACACACATTTATCTTGTAATCGTTCGACTAGCATCCGTTTGGGAACTAGTCTTTATCTTTTTTGTTTTCGTACTCTGATTTATAATAAAATACACCAAGGGGTGGTTGGTTGGGTGTAAGATCTACTTGTTTTACTTTGATATTATGTTTTTCGCACTTTTGATAGTAGCCACTATACCAGAATGACCACCTTATACAGAACTATGGAAATGGTCAACCATTTTAACCATGAGTGCTGCATCATTTCCTACCATCAATTTTACCTTCCTCCTTAATTGGTCACCAGTCCAAGAATACTTTGAGGAAGTAAAAGTACCATCTTGCAAAGATTTGACCAAAGCTTGTAAATGAATATCCTACTCACAACTCGTTTGCACTTCTGCCACCAACTCAGAGAAAATTGAAGTCTCCACCATGGTTTACAACTCACCACCATGTAGAGACTTGGATATGGCATCAAAAAATTGGGTTTCCTTTCCCTTTTTGTATGAAATTTCATAGTCAAACCCAAGAAGTTTTGGTAACCATTTGGACTAAAAAGAGGTAGTAATCCTTTGATCCAAGAAATACTTAAGACTAAAGCGATCAGTATTAATTTGGAAATGTCAATATAGAAGGTAACCTCTCCATCTGTTCAAAGCCATTATCACAACTAACAATCCCTCATAAGCTGATAAAGAATCGTGCTTTAGGGCTAATGTCTTGCTGAGATAAGCCACATGATGGCCACCTTGTTGTAAGACTAATACCTACTCCTGAAGCATTAGTTTACACCTGAAAAAGTTCTTTAAATTAGGTAACTTGAGCACAGGATCCTTAGTCATTGCAACTTTCAAAGTATTGAAAGCTTTAGTATCCTGCTTAGTCCATAGAAAAGTGTTCTTCTTTAGCAATGCATTTAATGTTTGGGCTATAGCTGCATAACTTTTTACGAATCTACTATAGTAACCAGTGAGACCAACGAATTCTCGTAACTGCTTATGATTCATAGGTATTGGCTATTCCACCATAGCAACTATCTTAGAAGGATATGTGGCTATACCATGAGCTGAAATCACATGGCCCAAATACTCAACTTGTGTTGTACCAAACACACATTTACTTTTCTTGGCATAAAGACCATTGGACCTCATAACCTCAAGAATAAACCTCAAATGAACTAGATGGTCTGATACACTAGCACTGTATATCCAAATGTCATGAAAAAACACCAAAGCAAATTTTCTTAAGAAAGCTTTGAAATCTTGATTCATATTAATTACTGAAAAGTTGAGGGTGCATTAGTGAGGCCAAATAACATTACTAGGAACTCATACTGGCCCTCATGAGTTCTAAAGGCAGTTTTGGGACATCCTTCTCATCCATCCTGATTTGATGGCATCTTGATCTAAGGTTCAACTTGGAAAAATCCTTTGATCCATGTAGTCCACCAATGAAAGAGGAAACTTGTCTTTGATAGTAAGCTTATTCAACTGTCTGGAATCAATGCACATCCTCCAAGTTCCATAATTTTTTCTTGACCATCTGATAACGCTCAAATCCAACATGTATTAATAAGCGTTATCTTCACTAGTGATATAGTATATGTGGTAATAAACGAACTTTTATTGCTAATATTGTGCAAAGCTCGGTTATTGTGTTTTGTAGGAAGCAAGGATGAAGAAACGTGAATTAAGGAATAAAAAGCGCGAATTGGAGGCGAAGGAATAAACGAGGCATGGAAATGTAAGCTCTCGTATGAAGAATAAATGAGAACAAAGGAGTCATGGAAAGTTTAGAGGAAAGTTTAGAGGAAAGATGGAGGAAGAAATAAAGAAGAAGGACTAGAAAGGAAAAATGTGGAAGATGGCCTAGTTGCCACCAACAACTTTTATTCTGCCACCAGCAAAACAACACCATTTTGCCACCACCAGAAATAAAGTCGTCACTAGCATTTTGTAGCCCGTTTGCCACCAACAGGAACAAAGCTGCCACCAGCATTTTGATAATCAGGGTTAGCAAAAGTCACACTTAAACACTCTTAAAACACCACCATCAATGAGAAGCTTCTCATTTCCCCTCTATTATCATTTCCAAACATTTTTTCATTCTATCCAAGCCAAAATCATGTATAAATTAGACCCTAGGTTCATTAGTTTCAGTGTGCTTAATCCAAGGATCATTCTAACCCTTGACAAAGGTTAGAATCACCATTCTTACATAACCCAAAAGATAATAAACCCTGCTAATCCTCATAGGAGGGACGAGTTTCGTGAAGGAGAGATTCGGGTGGAGGTTCATTGATCAATTGGAGGCATTAGAATTGCTATAAATTCTATTTTGTTATTTCCTTGTGTTTTGAAGAACTATTGGTAAATTCTTGTACTTGAATTGATACTCATTACAATTTAAGTATTGTTGAATGTTTGAGAAAGTTATGAATTGTGTTTCAATGTGTTTGAATTCCGAGTAGTGTGATATACTTGTGTGATGAACATGGATTCTAAAGGAGAGTTTGGTTTTATGATTAAGAGAATAGAATTGGGTTTTATGGTTGATAATTTCTTGAAACATGTTTGGATAATCAAATGAAATATATCTTTTTATTGGATTTATAGGTCGAAAGGATTTCCGGTAAACTATGTTCCAAAAGATTTATGCATGAGTCAATTTGGTTTCTTGGTGATGGACACTCACCTTGACGAGTTGGTTAAAGGAATTTGTCAGAAGATTTATCTTGGGTATAGGTCGAAAGAACACATTCAAACCAAACTTATCTCTTTGTATTTTCTAACAAATGGGAATTATAATGAATTGGAATAGATAACCATAGGTCGAAAGGGTTTGTCCACACCAATTTGTTAATATGGATTCTATGAAGAATACCATGGAATGGAATTCATGTAACTTTAGATTTGTGATTCATAGTTGCTAAACGCACGCAAATTATCTCTCCTACGGATGAAATGGAATTCACACAAGTATTACTTTTAATTACGTTTTCCTTTACAAAGTTAATTCTAGCAGTAATATCAGTAGTGACAACCCTATTACCTACACCACCCAAACGTTTTAAATATACGCAAATCCCATGGGATGATCTTGACTTACTCGACTTTACTACAATAGAACGAGTATACTTGCTCGTATGCGTGGTTAAGGAATTAATAAGTCTTGTTTATAAATGTAGTGCAAGACGCGCATCAAGTTTTTGGCGCCGCTGTCAGGGATTTGTTTATTGTTCATGTTATAATCATTACAAACTAGTGGTGGTGTTAAAATTTAGTTTTTAGTTTTAATAAAAATTGAATAAGAATAGGTTTAGGATCTTATAGTTTAAATAAAATGCTTGAATAAATGTGTCTTATGTTTATTTGATGTTTGCATTGCATATTTCATAAGCGCACTCATACACATAAAATTACATAAACAGAATAAAAGCAATTAGGTAGTGTTTGGATTAGCCTTTATTTTGTTTAGATTAGAAGTTATATGTTTTTGTTTTGTTTGATTTTGTCCCTTTAATGAATAACTCCAAAAATATGTTTTTAGAAAAATTCAGAAAATTTTGATAAAAAGAGATGGCAAATCAAAGTAAAAAAATGTGTAGACAGTTTTGCCGCCGGCATAAACACCTTGTCGGCCGGCAAAACGGCCACTATTCCCATGTTGCCGCCGGCAAAACCACCTTGCCGGTCGGCAAAACAGGTACTGTAAAAAAAAGATTTTTTATTTTTGTTTGTTTGTTTGACTAGTTTTTAGGGATTTGATTGTATGCTTAGTTGCATAATGATTATTTTCTTTTACTAACGCTAACCCTAACATTTATGAATTTTTTATGTTAGTCTTAATCTTAAAGATGAATACTCTTAGCGAGATTTCCGCATACTTGAATGGGTTAGAAGGAGAACTCAACGATGAATGTGACTCAAGTGTCACTAACGTGGAAAAAACCAAGGACGAGAAAGACTTGTGGGAAGCTTTGCCTCACAAGAGCGTGATAATCAATGAAGGAAGATGTGAAAAAGCAGTCTATCAAAGAGCCGAATATCGTTCATACACTGAACCTTTAATGCGGTTTGCTATTCCATGTACGGTTGATGATCAAGGGGTGTGGGATGCTGAATTAAACCTTACTTACCCAACCAATTACATGATGGAGGAGATGTTGGGAAATTTTGGGTTCGTGATAGTTGGCTATACCGAATATGGAAGACGTGTGGTACGAGACGTAAGGGTAAACATCCATGGGTATGTACTTTTGATAGAATTCTATATCATAGATCATGCCGACATAGGTGAACCGTAGGTGGTCTTTGGTTACAAGGTTCTATGGGAGACTAGGTGTGTTGTGGATTTTGAGCAAGGTACACTGACAGTCAATTTGACCAAACTAAAAGGTGAGAAAGACGATTATATTGAGTTTTTGGTTGAAGACGGACCTAAGGTTGAAAGCGAGAATGAAGTAGTAAAGATAGGGAAGGCAAAGAGAAACAAGAACACGGACGCAAGCAAACTAACTCCAAAGAATTACCTGCCAACACAAGCGAGCTTGAGTAAGGATCTCCTTCCGCTTTTGTGCCCAATCCATTACCATTGGCTTATCCTCTCTCCAATAAACAAAAGGAGAGGATAAGAATTATCTTGAACAAGAAGGAGGAGGAACTCAAAGAACCCAAGCCAATCTTGGAGGTCTTGGAGAATTATGTAAGCTACCGGAAGAAGCTTGATGAAATAGAAATGGGTAAGGCCTGTTTAGAAGGTAAGGAATTCAACGAGCATATTAAAGAAAGGATCATTGAACATGGTCTACCTAAGAAAATGCAGGATCCCGTAAACTTTGTCATACCGGTTTTAATCAATAGAACCACACCATTCGACGCATTAGCCGACACGGGGGCTAGTGTAAGTGTCATGTCGTACTCTATCTATCAAAATCTTGGTTTGAGCAATCTGGAGCTATATTTTTCGAACTTAACTATGGGGCAGACAACACGCAAACCAAACCTATGGGCTTGGTAAGGAACGTCCGAGTGCAAATCGGGTTTCAAGCTTATGTCATGGATTTCCTTATTATGGACATCTCGGAGGATAAGGACCTACCATTGTTGTTGGGGAGACCTTTTCTAATGATGTGTGGAGCGGTTATTGATTTGGGACAAGGAACTATTGCAATTAACGACGGTATTACCGTTCATACTTATGCACCTAGACCGAGGGCAAAGCCTTGGTACTTCGATTTTGAAAGTGAAATGGAGGACGAATGGCTAAACAGTTTCGAAGTTGGAATAGATGATGATGGTTATCCCTTGTATGGACCATTGGGAGCACCATATTTAGGATGTGAAGATCCTATGGAGAAATCTTTAGCAATTGAAGCTTACTTCAACATGTTTAAGAATATTCTAGTCTTCAAGAAGATGACGGACTTCTTAGGGTCATTATCAGTCCAATTAAAGAACCTTGATTGGGGACCGGACGGGGATAATAATTATATGAGAAAAGAGGGAGACAAATTCTGGCACGTAAAGATAGAAGTCACCACACCGCGTGGGAATGTGTACACACGAGGGTATAAGACAAAGCATACCAAGAGGAAGCTAGCAAAGAAGTTTAGGGCCGATGACGTATTGAACATGGAATACTTCATGGACTAGAAGAAGCAAAGACGTCAAGAATAAAACAAGACAAAGGGTTGATCTTTTTCTTTAATTTTCAGTTTTTTTTACTCTTTGACACTATTTTTGGTTTTTGGTAATTTGGTTAATTTAGTTATTATGTTTTCTTTATTTTTAAGATTTTATAGACGTGTTGTGAAAATTTTGAAAATTGTTGACGGAATAAAAACCCGTTAACGAAAAACACTGGGAACTTATGAGTGTATAACCAACCCATAAGGAGTAGTTGGGTTGTTTTTCCCAAACACACACAACACACTCACACAAAACACATGAAGAAAAAAAAGAGAAAAGAAAGAAATTTTTTTCTTGAGCCCTTTTCGAAGAAACTAAAATGGCACCCAAGAAGGTAATTAAATCCAACACCCATCTATTAATTTTGATTTTTGATTCATGAATCTTGTGATGAGTAGATTGAGTTGATTAAGCATGAATCATATGAATTAGATTAAGATGTGGTATGAATTTAGGAGATGAAGCCATTGATAGTGTGAGTCTAGATTAGTTTTCATCAGATGATGAACTCAAGTGGGTTTTCATCAATGTAGTTGTTTTTTATCTTGTAAGATTGATTAAGTAGTTTAGAATGATGAATAAATAGAAATTGTAGATGTTATGTTATTATTTTTGATTTTTTTAGAGGAATGATTTCCAGAAATGGATGATGTTCATAGTGTTTTGATCCATTTTGAAGATAGTGGAAACTTGAAGAAGTGTAAGTGGGGATAATATAATATAAAAAACAAATAATAATAATTTTTGAGGTTGTCGTCGGCAAAACAGCGTTGTCAGTTGGCAAAACGCCCACTATTAACCCCATGTCGCCTGCAAAACAGCCTTGCCGGCTGGCAAAATCCCTTCTGTTAACATGTCGCCGCCGGCAGAACACCCCTGCCGGTCTGCAACTCAGTATTAAAAAAATTATTTTGTTTTTATTTGCTTTGTTTTATAGATTTTTTATATAAATAGGATTATTTGTTTAATGTACTAACATACTAACATTTCAAGTGTTGTAAATGTTTTAGAAGCAAAAGAAGACAATGCCTCCCAACCCGTTGATCAAAAATATGAACGGAAGTATGACCAAGGCGAGGTACCATACAAGGTGAGGGCTGTGTCGCATGAGTACTTGAAGTGGAAAGGATTAGGAGAAATGGAACGTCATGCTTATTGTCGAGGTTACAAGGGAAGACCTTTGGCAAGCCTAACATAGCTAATTGGGGCTTACTCAAGAAGTTTGGTTGTGATGAGATTTTGAAGGAAAAGTTGAGGATGACATACACTCATAGTTCGGGAGCAACTTTCAAGGACTACTCGTTTGAAAGGGCTTTAGATATACAAGGTAAGATATATTCTGAGATATGTCTTGAATTATTTTCAACTTTTTATTTTAAGAAGGAAGTTGAAGATGCAAAGGAGGAGCCTTGCATTTGGTTTAGACTATTAGGGGTGAATTATTGTTTTACACTAGCACAGTTTGTAGAGGTGTTAGGATTGTATGATGCGGAAGATTTGGACAATACTTTGTTTGAGCTACACTTTTCCAAGCTAGAAACCAATAAGAAGTTTTTACCAGTAAATGAATATTGGGAAAGCATAGCTGAAAACACTATGGGGGAATAAGAAGCTTGGGTCGGTTACGGATCCAATTTTGAGAATTATACATAGGTTCATAGTATGACAAATTGAGCATCGATCAGGAACTAGGGAAATATGCCAAAACACTGACCTATGGTTGTTGAGCGTGGCTAGTGGGGAAAGGCAAGTGAACATAGTGAGGGCAATTGCCGAGTACTTGTATAAGAGAGCCCCGGGATCGAAAACGGTAAGTGACGTATGTGGAGGTCATTATGTGACTTGGTTAGCTATGAGGCTCAATGATTTAGATGATAATGCTATAAGGAAGTTATCGGAGCCGATTGATAATGAAGTTTGGGATGTAAGAGCTTTGGAGATGGATCTAGACAAAAAAAGAAATGTCTAAGATATCCGGAGCCGTTAAAACAAAAAGCTGGAGAACAAAGAGAAGAGGAGTACGATACAAGTGGGGTGAACTCTAGTTAGGGAGATTGGAATACAAGTATAAGTGAGGTAGAAAGAATGATGATATGGAGAGATACTATGACAATGAGGAACAACTACATTATTGAGCATTCCGTGCTAATCCTACATCATTTGGCGGATCAAGCACACTATAGCTACCCAACCTATGAGCCACCAAATGTTCCACCATATCTATATCCGTATGTGCCATATCTTCACCCGCACACACACTATCCTCATGGGAATGAAGGTAATTATGGAGGAGATGGAGTGTCCGTTTATGACTACTTAGACCTAAATACGGGTGGATACGTTGGAAGTAGCTCTATTGTTCTAAGAAATTTTAATGCTGTAGGATCATCGAGAGGAGCTCATGATGATGATGATGATGATGATGACAATATGGAAGATTGAAGACACCATATCATGTGATGTTTGTAAGATATATTTTCAAAGACTTTATTTTATTTTGTTTACAAGGAATTGTGTTGTAGTTTGTTGACTTGGAATTGTTTTTAGACATTTTGGTGATTTTATTTAATTTTATGTTATTTGGAAGAAAAAATTTCTTTTGTTAGTGCAATATTTGTAGGAATTGACATATGAATTCAACATTGGTGGAAAATATGGAGTTTTCTGTAGACTCATGATGCAACAAAACCACATGGAGTTCATATTCTTAAGTCGGTAGTATCGTCTGACCTTACTTTTCTAATTTTCTTATACTTTGAAGTTCGTTTATTACCATTGAATACAATGTTAAACTTAAGTGTGAGGGGATGATCAAATAGGAAAAATGGTCTATTTTTGTCAAAGATGGTTACTTTTCAAAGGTTACACACAAATCAAATAATTAGTTAAATTTTAAATTTTATTTTAGTACTATTTTTAATCCGTAGTGAGATCACAATTTGTGTGATTATGGGAAGAATAGATGATAAAAGGCAAAATATTTTAAAAGTTGTTGCTAATCACCTAATTTAGAAAAAATGATTTTTGATGATCGAGTTGGTCACTTTGTATTCGCATGAGTTATTTCAACAAAAAAGGATTAGCTACTCTATTTTATATTTTTTTGTAGTGTATGCTCATCCAAAGTGTGAGGGGGATTACGGAAAAGAAGTAAATAGCCAATGAGCTATAAGCTTGGTTATAAATAGCCAATGAGCTATAAATTATGAAGACGAAGGAAGAAGAAGTAAAATGGTAGTATCGATAGGCCAATGTGACAAGACGTGATACTTGAAGTTGAAAAAAAATTGAGAAAGAAAAGACAAGAGTAGTATGATGAGAAAGATGGAAGTGATCATTTGGTGGTTAGTATTTTTGCTTTTATATGTCAAAAATAATAAAGTCTTGTTTGATAAAATTGTCGGGTACTCACGCCCCATCGGATTAAGATGTTTCTACTATTTTTGTGTCTTTAGAGTTTCAAATAGATTTAGAGGAGTCAAATACATGTTTATGTTTAAATTTTGATTTTGGTTTTACTTTACTTGCTCGAGGGAGATCAATGCTTAAGTGTGAGGGGATCTGATAACGCTCAAATCCAACATGTATTAATAAGCGTTATCTTCACTATTGATATAGTATTTGTGGTAACAAACGGACTTTTATTGCTAATATTGTGCAAAGTTTGGTTATTGTGTTTTGTAGGAAGCAAGGATGAAGAAACGTGAATAAAGGAATAAAAAGCGCGAATTGGAGGTGAAGGAATAAACGAGGCATGAAAACGTAAGCTCTCGTATGAAGAATAAATGAGAAAGAAGGAGTCTTGGAAAGTTTAGAGGAAAGATGGAGGAAGAAATAAAGAAAAAGTACTAGAAGGGAAAATACGGAAGATGGCCCAGTTGCCACCAGCAACTTTTATTCTGCCATCAGCAAAACAACACCATTTTGCCACCAGCAGAAATAAAGTCGCCACCAGCATTTTGCAGCCCGTTTGCGACCAGCAGGATCAAAGTTGCCACCAGCATTTTGATAGTCAGGTTTAGCAAAAGACACACTTAAAACTCTTAAAACACCACCATCAATGAGAGGCTTCTCATTTCCCCTCCATTATCATTTCCAGACGTTCTTGCCTTCTCCCCAAGCCAAAATCATGTATAAATTAGACCCTAGGGTCATTAGTTTCAGTGCGCTTAATCCAAGGATCATTCTAACCCTTAACAAAGGTTAGAATCACCATTCTTACCTAACCCGAAAGATAATAAACGTTGTTAATCCTCATAGGAGGGACGAATTTCATGAAGGAGAGATTCGGGTGGAGGTTCATTGATCAATTGGAGGCTTTGGAATTGCTATAAATTCTGTTTTGTTATTTCCTTGTGTTTTGAAGAACTATTGGTAAAATCTTGTACTTGAATTGGTTCTCATTATAATTTAAGCATTGTTGAATGTTTGAGAAAGTTATGAATTATGTTACAATATGTTTGAATTACGAGTAGCGTGATATACTTGTGTGATGAACATGGATTCTAAAGGAGAGTTTGGTTTTATGATCAAGAGAATATAATTGGGTTTTATGGTTGATAATTTCTTGAAACATGTTTTGATAATCAAATGAAATATAGATTTTTATTGGATTTAGAGGTCGAAAGGATTTCGGGTAAACTATGTTCCAAAGATTTATGCATGAGTCAATTTGGTTTCTTGGTGATGGACACTCACCTTCACGAGTTGGTTAAAGAAATTTGTCAAAAGATTTATCTTAGGTATAGGTCGAAAGAACCCATTCAAACCAAACTCATATCTTTGTATTTTCTAACAAATGGGAATTATAATGAATTGGAACAGATAATCATAGGTCGAAAGGGTTTGTCTACACCAATTTGTTAATATGGATTCAATGAAAAATACCATGGAATGGAATTCATGTAACTTTAGATTTGTGATTCATAGTAGCTCAACGCACGAAATTATCTCTCCTATGGACGAAATGGAATTCACACAAGTATTACTTTTAATTACATTTTCCTTTAAAAAGTTAATTCTAGCGGTAATGTCGGTAGTGGCAGCCCTATTAACTACACCACCTAAACGTTTTGAATATACGCAAATCCCATGGGACGATCTTGACTTATCCGACTTTACTACAATAGAACGACTATACTTGCTCGTATGCGTAGTTAATGAATTAATAAGTCTTGTTTATAAATCTAAAACTAGGAGTGCAAGACGCGCATCACCATCATAATAGGGGAAGAAAATGGGCTATTACTTGGCCTAATGACTTTATACTCAAGCATCTCATGTACCATTGACTCAATAGCATCCTTCTAGCTAGAAGGATGTTTATATATCCTTATGTTGACAGGCATACCAGCATCCTTTAGTTTAATTTTATGATCATGTTGTCTTTGTGGGGGTAAGGTAGTAGGAACTTCAAAGACATCATCAAACTCTACCAATAGGATTTCCAAAGCTAACTTTTCTATTTACTAAAACACTAGATTAACAGCTACAGTCAATGTCATAATGGAAGCTGATGGCAAACATAATCTCATAGAGGACACACTTGTTCCCTGCTTGGACATTTGTTTAGTCAATTGCATGCCATAATACCACTGAAGAGATGATTTGTTTGTACCCCTCAATTCCACACGTCTACCCTCATAATCAAACTTCGTCTTCAAAGAAGTAAAATTTCATACAATGTCACCCAGGGTAGCCAACCACTTGACTCCTAACACCATATCACATACTCCTAATGGTAACATCATCATATCAGAACTAAATTTCTCCCTATTTATCATCGAAGAAAACTGCTTGCACATGTGTTTGATGGATAACTTAAATTTCATACAATGTCACCCAGGGTAGCCAACCACTTGACTCCTAACACCATATCACATACTCCTAATGGTAACAACACCATATCAGAACTGAATTTCTCCCCATTTATCATGGAAGCAAATTGCTTGCACATGTGTTTGATGGATAACTTGTTTTTATCAGCCTCATAAACTTCCATTGGATCTATGGAAGCAATCCGACACCCTAATTTTGTTAGCCATAAACACATCCAAAAATCTATGTGGGCTTCCTTAATCAATGAGTATATGGATCTTTTGCTTTCCAAAATGATCAGTTACCCTCATGGTTTTGAAACTAGTAATTCCAGTTAAAGCATTAAGGTATATTGGGGGTACCTCAGTATTACGTGTTACTTCTGGCATAAAAAGTTCTTGATCGGAACCCTCAATCAAACACAACTTCATTTGAGGATCGAGATCAATTCCAAAGCAAAAGATTGGCCACTACATTTATGGCCAGGAGCATACTTTTGGTCACAGTGAAACATAATCCCTTCTCCTATTTTTTCATCAAAATATTTTTGTGACAAATACTTCCTAGTAGGAACGGATGGTGTGGGCTTGGTTTTAGGTAATGCTAAAGGAGTGTATTGACTCATCTGTGGCACAAACCAGTCTGATGAACATATCCCCTAGCTTTTGAAGTTGCCAAAACTGGGCCTTGTTTAGCTTTAGTGAAACTATAATTGCTTCCTATAGCTTACACAATCCAACAGAATCAGATAAAGACTTAGGTTTGAACATTCTTACAGGAAAAGAGATGGACTGAGGCATTCCTCCCAAAAATAAACTAGCATGAACTTCAGCTAACTCCACCTTGTTCAACAGAAACTTAAATTTCTCATGGTACTTGCATAGAAGAATCATATTTGGAGTTCTTTAACTCACACAAGGGGTCTTCAAATTCAATATTAAACTTGTCCAACAATGCTTGTTTTTATCCTCCCATACCACCATATCACCAATATTAATCTTCTCAAATTGTTGATGCCATACCAAAGCACTGTCATAAAAGTGTATCGAAGCCAACTTAACCTTATCAAAATCATCAATGTGCTCAACAAGAAAAATTGTTGACACCTATACAACCATCTTTTGACATCAGTACCATAGAATTTGGGAAATTCTAGTTTGGTGATCTGTCCAAATCAAACATAACGTAATTAATAAAAAATTACAACTCATATCAATTAGAGGCTAAGTAAGCTTACAGAAAAGGTAGAAAAATCGCTAGGCGCTAGCTGGGTGGACGGGTAGGGCCTAGCAATTAATCGATTAGGCGGGGATTAAACAAGGGTTAATCAGATTGGATTTATATATATAAATTTGTAAAATTTTTGATACTATATGCCCAGTTTTACCGATTTAGTCGATCGTATGTATGATTTGACTGGTTTGGCCAAATTCTATCAGTAATTGAGTTGGTCGATTTAGCATATTTTTGTCCGATTTGACTGATCTATGCTCGATTTGGCTAATTTTTATCCGAAAAGGAAGTATGATGAGGATATTTGTTCGATAACTGATATGTTGACTGTTTTTATGACCAAAATGATTAATAAGGACGATTAGTGAAAATCAAGGCGGTTACTCAACACCTAGCGCCTAGGCGGGGATTAATCGGACGCCTAGAACGATTTTGCAACACTGCATACTGCCACCAGCCATTATTCCATGACACAACTTAAAACCAGGTGTAGGTCTACGATTTCTTAAGATTTAGGAATGTATGAATTATCTATTGAATGGAATGGAGAAGGAGGAACTTAGAGAGAGAAAGCCAGAGAGAGAAAGGAGAGAAAGAGAGAAAGAAGGTTGATTGAATGAAATGTGTAAATGACAAATGACCAACCCCTCCTAACATGCTAGGAGGGGGTATATATCGCCCACCCTACATGTGGGCTATATGGACTATATGTATACTTAATGGATCACAAGCCCAATACTTGAATATATCATTAAAGAGACCGATCCTTTCTAAATACGAAAAACGTATTTCCAACAATCTTCTCCAAAGGGAGGTCACTCCAAGTTACAATGTCCTAAATAGTCTGTTGCTCGTGATCTATGCTAATAATGATGTGACTGAGACTTTCCTTGGAAAAACGTATTTTCAATAATCTCCCCCTAAGGGAGCTCACACCATTTTACAAAATCTTAAGCCTAGAATATTATGCTTGAGTCTTCGATCTTGTTCTTGTGAATATGCTGATGAGATCTTTGACTTTAGTCTTAAGCATGTTCTCTTGCCTTGACCTTATACATTCATCACTTGTGATATTTGCCTCTTCGTGACTTCATGTTCCACATACTTATACTTTTATAAATTCTTGAAAGCTTCAGAGTTTGATACAGCGGAAGACTTGACTTTTAGACTTTCTTGAATTTGATGAAGTATTAAGTGCATATAGTATAAGCATGTGGTGACGACTTCTTCTGGATTGTACACCGCAATGCCACCTTCTTGTTACGCTGCATAAGATAGTTAGCAACAAAACATATACACGGATGAAATGGCCTTGAATATTTCATTCTAATTCGGTAGAATTTTACCTCCGGTCGATGAAGAACGTTGGACGATATTAAATATCGTACTTATGGCAGGTAGTTTCAATTAAGAACCTCCTTGACAAGATTTAGCGGGTAAACCCGTTCTCTTTATTCGACCGTCCAAAGCTGACTGCGAACATAAAGAATGAATCATTTGGATAATATTATCCACATGATTTGAAGCCGCCAATTCATGTTCCTGTAACAAGTGAAATTCAATTAAGAACCGCACCATCGTTGCCTTCCAGTTTTCACGAGCTTGATTCTTGTAGAATCTTGCAAGTTACCTACCAAGTGTTGTTTGAGGTTAACACTAGAAGGATTTCCACTCATCACTGTGAACACTAAGGTATCACTCAGAGTGTTCTGGCAAGACCACTAAGATATTGCGTAGAGGCCTGAAACGTGTTTAAATTCAGTTAAGAATTAAACCACTGTTGCTTTCCAGTTATCACAAGTTTAATTCATAAAGAATCGCACAAGTCACCTACCATGAGTTTTTTGATATTCGCTCAAGAAGGATTTCCATCTTCATTGTAAATACTTTCGTACTACTCGGATGTTCAGGCAAGATCATGAAGATTTTATGTAGGACTCTTAAGATCTTTCTTAGTTTTCACAGTGTGTGAAGAAGCAAGGAATTATGAAAGTGTGTCCTAATGAGATATTTGATGATATCAAATGGCTCTAGACTCGATCGTGCATTTTGTATTTTTAGTGATCGGAGGCTGGAGAGGAGTGCCACCATTTCAATACCAATTTATTCGGAGTGAATAAATCAATAGATAATGTGTTGTCTCCGTGTGATTAAAACAAATATCTTTTAAGAGATATCTGAGTTAGCTGGGATGGGTTGTGCCTTGCATCACTGGGTCTATGATGTCTTTTTACAATTCTTTTTCATTCTTCAACCCCTTCAATGCTTACCAATACGTCATCACTAGCACCTTGTTGTGATTGTTCCAGTGCTAACTTAAGTACTTGGTCGGCATTCAGCTACGTTCACAATATTTCTCCATCTTTCCTAAGGACTACTATTTCTAGCTATGGAATGTCCTTGGAAAGATTCATCCGGTTCTAGAGGAATCATTGGACTTTAACCTATCCTACCATCCTTATGTCACCGCAATCTTCATCGTCGTGAAATAAATGGGTTGCGGGTAAGTATAAATCACCATGAAATCCATTTTGAAGTACAGATCCATTTTGCTCCCCCTTAACATATGCCACGATATTTGAAAACATTTCTCACATGCCGGGATGAGCTATCACGTTAAGTCAAACCATTTGTGATTAATCATTTCCCATATTAAATCACATTTTCTCCCCCATATTAAAAATATTAACCCAATCGATGTTTTTAATATCAATTGATTTAATAGCATTTTAAGAAAATTTGGGAAGAAAGATGCAAATCCAATTATCTTCATGAATTACACAAGCTCTCCTCAAATTAATGAGGGTGTACTTGAAACGTAAATTAAATATCTTTTAAACACAAGTGTAAGGTATTTATCACATGCAAAGATCATATATGATAATGTATTCACAAGATTAGCGATTTATGAGGTTGGACCTGAATGATGGAGAACATCATATGAAAGAAGCACATGGTTCTTTTTCACGAATGTTGGTCGCCTCATCATGTCTGAAGTTATCTCTTTACTCCATGTGTACAATTGATATCGTTGTCTTGAGACCAACATGTGAACTTGGCACTTTCGGCGTCAAAGATTCTGAATGCTGGACAATTGCTCCCCCTCAATTGTTGACCCGTGTTCTATTGAAAGAGTTGTAGTCTCCGTTTGAGTAGTCGCATTGTCGAGTATGTAGATATCAATCGTAAATTGCTACGGTTGGTGGAGATGATAATTCATAAAAACAAGATTTATCTTATTTGAACAAATAAATGCACTGACACGTACATATATTCGTGTTAGATTATGTTATTTCGTAAACACAATCCCTTACATGGTTCTAAATAGACCATGCCCGAGAAAATTAATTCCCGTTGTTGAGTCAAAGCTTTTTGGTGAAATGCTTGACTTTTAATAAGAAAAGCGGGTTACTATTTGAAATAATAATAAGCCATTTTCAGCATGTTTTAAAACATTTGAACTTCTGCTCGAACTTTATTTACAACCCGTGTCATTATTGAATGACATTTCTAGTATCGTAAATATTATCGATTCCAGAAGCATGCTCTTTTTATCAAAATATTTTGGAACACACAATTTTGAAAGATTTAGAAAAACCTTTTGAGAAATTCTCGAAAAATTGTGTTCATTTTTTGAAAACCAATTACTTGAGCTTAAGATTTTGAATATCTTACAAAACGAGCTCAAGTGCGAGAAGTTGTGAGGATAAGTTTATTATCGGCGATAAACTTTCCTATTAACTGAAGAGCGAGTCCTAAGTTGACATTTACTTAGAAGTCGTTTTCATGAGCTTGAAGAACTTTGGAATGTTTTAACGTAAAACTCATGACCGAGAAAGGTGAATTTCTCGTTATGAAGAAAAGTTCTCTTATTTAAAAGATACACTTTCCTTTATGAGCTTAAAACTTGGAATGTTTTAAGACAAGCTCATGACCGAGAAATTTTAATTTCCCGTTACGAGGATAAGCTATCTTTAAAGAAAAGCTTTCCTAAAATTGAAGTCCGATTTACAGTCTGATATTTAACTGTAAGTCTTTGTGCATGAGCTTAAAAACTTCGAATGTTTTTATTATTAGCTCATGCCCGAGAAAAACTAATTTCTCATTGTAAGGATAAGTTTATCATCGGCGATAAACTTTCCTTTTAATTGAAGAACGAGTTCTAAGTTGACATTTACTTAGAAGTCGTGTTCATGAGCTTGAAAACTTTTGAATGTTTTAACGTAAAGCTCATGACCGAGAGAGATGAATTTCTCGTTATGAAGAAAAGTTCTCTTATTTAAAAGATACACTTTACTTTATGAGCTTAAAACTTGGAATGTTTTAATACAAGCTCATGACCGATAAAAATTAATTTCTCGTTACAAGGATAAGCTATCTTTAAAGATAAGCTTTCCTAAAATTGAAGTCCGAGTTACAGTCTGATATTTTAACTGTAAGTCATTGTGCATGAGCTTAAAAACTTCGAATGTTTTTAATATTAGCTCATGCCCGAGAAAAATTAATTTCTCGTTGTATGGATAAGTTTATCATCGATGATAAACTTTCCGTTCCTTGAAGTCCGAGGCATAATCTGAAATATAATTATATGCCATAGTGCATGAGCTTAAAAACTTCGAACGTTATTAATATACGCTCATGCCTGAGAAAAATTAATTTCTCGTTATGAGGATAAGTTTATCATCGTCGATAAACTTTCCTTTATTTGAAGAACGGGTCATCATCTGATATTTAATGAAGAGCCTTATACACGAGCTTAAAACCTTTGAATGGTTTTAGGATAAGCTCGTGTCCAAGAAAACTTAATTTCTCGTTAAGAGGGTAAGTTATCGTTGTGTAGATAAACTTCCTTGTCTCTGAAGTCCGGGTCATCATCTGTCATTTAACGAGGAGCCATTGTGCATGAGCTTAAAAACTTCGAATGTTTTTAATTTTAGCTCTTTGATAGGTGTGAAAACACCCATCCTTTTACCACTTAATTACTATAATAACCAAGCCAAAACATGTATTTTATGTCATAAATGTCGTAATTATGCGTGGTTTGTGTTTTTATTGTGTTTTAGGACCAAAAGATGAAAAAGGAAGAAAACACGGGCTTTCACGGGCTTTTATCGAAGAAAACTAGAAAAGACGAAGTCAAAAGATCAAGAGTGCAAAAAGAACGGAAGTCCAATGCCTATTCTGAAGATTTATCGAAGAAAAAGTCTAAAGAAGGAAGTTTAATGAAGTCGAAGAACTCAAGTCTAATTATTGAAGAAATTATAAGACAAGTTCAATTTATATCGACAAATCTCGAGACGACGTCGATAAAGACAAATAATTAAAAGACGAGAACGAGAAAGAGAAAGAAAGAAGGAAGCAACACATGCACTCCTCACTTCCTATATATACCCTCCTAATGACACATTAGGAGGGTGTTAGTCATTTAGGAGTAGTTAGTTTAGTTTTAGGAGTAGTGTAGTTTAATTTTCTCTCTCTAGTTTTTTCACTTTCTCTCTCTAGTTTTTCTTTCAAGTTTTAATCTTTAATCTTTAATCTTGTACTTTTAAATCTTTAATCTTAATCTTATTTCAAGCTTTTTACAATCTTTCTCATTCTACCTTTCTTAATTGATGTTTATCTTTAATCCGAAATTTTTATGCTTTTTGTTTAATTTTGATGTTTGATTTATTAAAAAAGTTCATCTTTTTGTTTCCATCTAGGCTTGTATACGATTTAAGCTATAAGCTTGACATACTTATTGGCTTAATTCGTATCTAGCTTATTTTTTTTAAGTTTTCCTAAAAGTTTATCTTTTTAAAGTTTATTTTATAAAGTTATTTATTTTGTGTCTTGAAAGTTTTTAAATTTGTGCTTATTTTATTCGTCTTATTATTGTTTTGGTTTAATTTTTCGTATTTGCTTATTGTCTAAGTGCTTATTTGATTCTGCTTATTTACTTATTTTATTCCATCATAACTTTCTTTAGAGTTTACCCAGTACGATCGAGTAAGTATGATCGCATAAGCCCCTAGGGTTTCAACTTGCGATCCATTACTGCGATCCATAGTACGATCGTTCAGTACGATCATACTCCTTAATCCACACCACGATCACTTGTTGCGATCGTTGGTAAGATCATAGAGTGCGATCCAGGGTACGATCGGCCGTTGCGATCCAAGCCACGTTCATTGGCTGCGATCGTGGGTACGATCTGGTAGTACGATCGAAGAGTACGATCGTGACTGCGATCCACTTGTTGTGATCGTGGTTACGATCCAATCTTAAGCATCTTGGCTGCGATCGCTCGTTGTGATCTGGTCCACCATCGAGAGTACGATCCAGGGTACGATCGTGAGTTACGATCGTGACTGCGATCTAACTTTTGTCTTTGTTTATTATCTAATTTTTCCAAGCTTACTTTTCATTACGTTTTGAGTTTTCAAATTTTTCTAGTAATTTTTAGTTTAATTTTTAAAAGCTTTTATTTTTATTTAATTGTCAATTTTACTTTCATTTTAATTAACTTGTCAAATTTACTTTTCGTCGCGCTTTAATTTTACGTCATTTAATTTCTCGTCATTTAATTTTAAAGTCTTAATATTGCACCATTTACGTTTTGATTAGTTTTAGCTTTAATTTCTCGTCATTTACTTTTAAGTCTTGCACATTTACTTTACTACAACGACCAATTTATTGTTTCCACCAAAAGACGACTGAGTCGCACGTTAATCCCTTAATCAATTCGAAGAGACTTGGAACAACGATAATTTTTATACTGGGCAAAAACCTAGTTATTAAATGGCGCCGCTGCCGGCTCTTTTCGTTAAGATTAACGGTTTTAAGTGAGAGACGCGTTGGATTTTGAGATCTGTTCACTCGTGAACGTTATTTTTCGTGTCAAAAATTTTCAAAAATCCATAAAAAATAAAAATTTCAAAAATCCCAAAAACAATAAAAAAAACCATTAAATACATTTCTTTTCTAAGTTTTGCAACCAAAAATATTCCTCTTTATCCTCTATTGTGTTTAATTCTTTTCTCTTCCTCTCTTATTGTTAATTCTTCATGGATTCGTCTTGCGTACGGTGTGGGAGACCATGGCATGGTTATCAAACATGTCATTGGTGTACTTGTGAGCGGTGCGGCTCTGATATCGACAATACACAATTTAGATTTTGTCCATTTTGCAATTCAACAAATTCGTACTTCTCCTCTTACAATACTTTCTCACCCTTTCTGTTGGGTCAATTCAGTGCCTGATTTGTCCCTTGCACAGGATTTGGATGTAAAGTATCCTAAGTAGTGTTAGTCACTGAACTTACGTATGTTATAAGTTCAGTGTGTCATTCTTTAGAGTTCTTTAGAGTCTACGAGATAGACTCGTCATTAGCTGAGGCGGATTTCAGTATGTGATGCAAAGAATCAAGGATGATGGAGTTAGTAAGTGATGACATAACAGCTTACTAACTCCTCGAGACTATTACTTAATCAAAGACCTGAAAAACGTAGAAGACATAAAGAATGTCTGAAGTATTAGTGGGAACATGTCTTATTAGCAATGAAGACAAAGGTTCAAGAGGAAGGCTTACTTTGTCAAAGGTGCAAAAGATGAAGACAACAAAGTACAAGGTGGTTACTTGTACTTTAGTAAAGCTTCTCAAGGAAGCTTCACACTCCCACTATATATATGTGGTCTTTGTAATAGAATAGTTAATGATTCCCACCACAGAAAACACACATGTAACACTTTAGTGGATAGGGGTTTCATCCTCCCATTGTTGCATAAGCTTAGCTAGCTATGAACATGGGAGTTTAGTTTGTCATTCATCGCCCGGTTGTTATTCCGCAAACAACCGGGCAAGTCATGTATATTTGTTGATTCATTATTAATAAGATATACATACGATGAAAAGTATAAGCTTGTGTTATTAGTTAGTCAATTGGTTTAATTATGCAAATGTTCTTCATAGATTCTTATTGATTCGATGTTTGCACAAGTATTGTGGACCAACAATTGGTATCAGAGCGGGTTGGATTAATTACTATCCAGATCTGTTCAAATGGCTACTAATAACATAATTTTTAGCATAGTCAACTTTATCAGTATGTTCAAAAACTGCATATGCAGTAGCTATTTTTGAGGGGGAGAGATATTACTGATATTTGACTACTGTTAAACCATATCCACACAAAACTTTATCTTATTCCCACCTTATCCCCACCCAAACCCCACGTGTATCCCTCATACAAATCAACAATCCACCACCGACAATAAACAAATAAAAAACCCTCACCCCACACCGTCTCCTCATCCTTTATAGCCAAAACATAGATCCAAACTCCACCCACCGATTATGATTAAAAAAACCAGATCCAAATCATTTACACATAATATCCACATAACAAAATCTCATCAGGTTTTTGTTACTAGGTCTTCAAAATCAAAAAAGAAACCACATGTCACACGACACTCAATTATCAACAAACTCACCATACACAAAGTCTATCACTTTATCCCATAACAGTAAACAACAACTTGAAAATTGGTAAATCCATTTCTTGTGGCCACGAGATGGGTTTGGGTTTCATAAGAAAATCGATTTTTTTGGGGTAAATAGGTTTGTGAGGATGTGGTATTGGGTATAGTGATTTCATAGAAACATGGTTGTGTTGATATGAACGAGTTTGAATGATTCGATTATTTTGTGATTAATAGATGAATATTGTTCATGGTGAATCAAATAAAAGGTATGGATGGCGGTATTTGAATCACTGAAGTAGATGGTCAATGTTTTTTGTTCTTTTCGAGATGATATAGGTGCTTGGTGAAACTGATTAACATAATCAGTTGAAGTAATTGGGTTTGGGTTACGAAGATTCTTGGGGCTGTGGATTTGTCGTATGATTAGATTGGTTTGTTTGAGCAGGTGTAGGAGATGGTTTCGAGAAAGAGGATGAGATTAATTGGGTGTGTGAGAATTGATTAAAAAAATCAGTGGATAAGGTGCACGAAAACTAATGTAGTGGCTGTTGAAGCTGATAAAAAAATACAGCTGGATAAGTTAGCTGATTTTGTAGTGGGTATAATGATTTTGAAGAAAGGCTGTTATGAAGAAAGTTCCTCGGGCCAGGCCGTTCATAAATAGCTGTTTGGTTCCCTGATATGAGTTTGGTTGATCAGCTTGTAGTCTCAAATATTGTTATCAGGGTTGTATGGTTGATGAATGAATGGGTAATGAAGAGCTGATTAAAACATCAGTAAATGTGGAATGGGTAAATGAGTCGCTGACCTAAACCCGCTGATCCCACAGCTCGCCAGCCAGCTGATGAATTAAATTAGTGGAGCAATGGCTGGTTGACTGATAAAGTTTTTATCATTGGGATTTGCTTAATTGTGTGGATGTTGGCTGAAGACATTCTTGGGTATAATGTCACTGAAGACAAGAAAAGGCTGATACGGGTCATCATAATTATCCCTCAAATCGTAGAGTGAAACCTGGTCTGATGATTGTTGCTGTTTAAATGCCGCTGACACAAACAACCATGTTCCCATTTGCCCGCTGAGTCTGAACCAGCAACTGAATCCAGGCCGCTGTGTCCGAAGTCGTGTGTTGCTGATAGGCTAAGTCAGTGATACGAAAAAATTGGTGCTAAGACATATGTCGCTGGACCTAACAACTTTAAACCTAGCTGTTATCTCACTTCGGCCTCCCTGAACTCCCATAGCCATAACCACAGCTAAATCCCCGAGGTAGCTGAATATGAACCCCAGACCAGTGACCCCTGTCGCTGGTGAACCCCCAGCTGAATGAACCCCTGGTCTGAACACTCAGCGAACCCACCAAGTCATGGTCAGCGAACCCTGTCAAAACAGGTAATTGAACCCCTGGTATGAACCGCTAGCTGATGTTGAACCGCTGTCACCATATGTTCGCTGACCCCCAGCCAATTGTGACCCTGCAAACAGCTGAACCCCCAGGTCAGCGAACCCTGTCAAACAGGCAGTTGAACCCCCAGAGGCAGCTGAACTCCCAACATGTTTGACCTCTTTCTCTGAACCACCAGCAGTTGAATCCTATCCAGCAAGTATTGGATCCTCAGCAGTTTAGTTATAAACACAGGGGGAGATTTTTTTATACTTCACCTCAACAGATGAAGTTTCAAGAGGTGATTGAGTAGCTGTGATGAGGCAACCCGCTGACCAAACCGTTGTTCGAACCGCTGTGACCCACAGCCGCTGTACCCACAACCACACAGCCATCACGTAATCTGTGATTGATGAAGAAGTTGATAAAAAAAAGAAAAAAGATATGTTCACAGCCCCCTCCCCTCCCCAACAGTTGTCACCCTCCCCTACCGCTGTAACCCCAGCCACAGAGTTTTTAAGAGACCAGGCTGTGTTACAGGGAATTGGTGAAACATTGATTATACAGGGGTTTGATAACATCAGGTGTTTAGGTGTTTGGTAGGAGATGAAATTCAGGAGGAGTTGTATTTCAGGCGAGATGAAGACCATCCCGCTATGATTGTGTACTAGTATGTAGCCGGTAAAAAGTTGCTTGGTTCCCTAGCAAATTTTGAGGGGGAGAGAAATGAGGACAGAGGTAAACTTGTGTTTATGTGAAGAAACATCAAGTTTACTCAAGCTACATGCATACTATCATACACAACACATCACCTTCAGGGACTTAGAATGTTTACATTTGGCTGATTGAGCAAAGTCACTGAAGATGGGTTGCTGAATAAGTTGCATTGTCTGATCTTTTATGGTTGTTGCGTAAACCATTGACCACACTTCTCTGATTGAAGGTAAATGAACTCGTGATCTACATTGGATATAATATGCTACTTTAATATATGCTAGGGTGAAGCATTGGTCTTTATGGTAAAGCATATAATATACTTCACTGATGACCTAAGGTGAAGTTACCTTTATGAGTTCTATATAAGCATCAGGGAATTGGTTCAAGTGTTTCTCAAAGTACAAGATCAGACATTGCAGTTCAGTAACAACTACAACAGGTACAAGACGATACAAGTTAGCGGATGACTTGAACTAGTAAAGCTAGTTATTCTTGGTATTCATTGTTGTAATATAGCAGGTAAGAAGAAGCCATTATGCTCACTTACTACTATTTAACTTAGGCTACTTTTCTATCCAAATAGGGGGAGATTGTTGGGTCAATTCAGTGCCTGATTTGTCCCTTGCACAGGATTTGGATGTAAAGTATCCTAAGTAGTGTTAGTCACTGAACTTACGTATGTTATAAGTTCAGTTTGTCATTCTTTAGAGTTCTTTAGAGTCTACGAGATAGACTCGTCATTAGCTGAGGCGGATTTCAGTAAGTGATGCAAAGAATCAAGGATGATGGAGTTAGTAAGTGATGACATAACAGCTTAGTAACTCCTCGAGACTATTACTTAATCAAAGACCTGAAGAACGTAGAAGACATAAAGAATGTCTAAAGTATTAGTGGGAAGATGTCTTATTAGCAATGAAGACAAAGGTTCAAGAGGAAGGCTTACTTTGTCAAAGGTGCAAAAGATAAAGACAACAAAGTACAAGGTGGTTACTTGTACTTTTGTAAAGCTTCTCAAGGAAGCTTCACACTCCCACTATATATATGTGGTCTTTGTAATAGAATAGTTAATGATACCCACCACAGAAAACACACATGTAACACTTTAGTGGATAGGGGTTTCATCCTCCCATTGTTGCATAAGCTTAGCTAGCTATGAACATGGGAGTTTAGTTTGTCATTCATCGCCCGGTTGTTATTCCGCAAACAACCGGGCAAGTCATGTATATTTGTTGATTCATTATTAATAAGATATACATACGATGAAAAGTATAAGCTTGTGTTATTAGTTAGTCAATTGGTTTAATTGTGCAAATGTTCTTCATAGATTCTTATTGATTCGATGTCTCCACAAGTATCGTGGACCAACACTTTCCCGTATATGACAATCATTTTCCTCAAAATACACCGGGTTTTCCTCAGTACCCGTATTGCAATATTTGTGGGGGCCCTCACGATGCTTCTTCTTGTCAACCGATGAATATCTTTGAGCCAATTCCGTGCTATGATTCCGGTTTATATAAATTTGAGCCCCCACATCACACCCTCAATCATCAATCCTCTTAGGGAATTAGTCTTGACCAACAACTCACTACTTTGAATGACATTCTAGAAAGTTTAGCTCAAATCCGAGCTGACTTACATCAGGAAAGGCAACCTTTGCTTGATGGTGAAAAAATTTTGAAATCCACCTAGACCTTTTTGAGCCAATTTGGTCGTTTTCCCTTCTTTTCTACACCAAAATATTTACTTACATCGTGGGATAGAATGGGTTTAATTTAACATACTCGGGGAGATGATCAACAAAAATTGATTCATGAGCTTCTTAAAGATGTGGAGGTTATCAAGGAGGAGTTAGTCGACTATATCGCTCCTAACTGGAATGGTCCACTCTATTATGATGATGATGACGAGGATGATATCTACAATCTCAACCCATCTTCTGAGATTACTACTCCTACTCTTGATATCCCTAATACGTCTAAGGACTGTGATACATCGAGTGAGATTAGTGATTTTCGTCTTGATAAATTCGTTGATGAGGTTTGTGATGTGTTAACTTTTGAGGAGCTTACGGAAGAGATCGCTCTTAATGATGAAGATTCTTCTCCATGCTATGAGAATTTCACTTTTGAAAGTTCTCCTTCTCCTCCGGGCGATGAAGGCGATGTTGATTTGTTCTCTCCGACTTATGAGAAGTTCACCCCTGAACTTGGTCTTGTAGATGAGGTGGAAGACGTTATTCTTCGTGACAAATTACTAAAATTTCATCTTCTGATTGCTAAAATTGAAGCGTTGAATTCTCCTCCTATTAAAGAATCTTTACCTCAGTCTATTACACCCGTTGAGTATAATGACCCATTGCTGGAAGAAATCGACATTCACTTAATACCTCCAGGTATTGATGATGATGACACGGAGGGGGATATTATTTTTAATAATTTGCTGCAGGAAGGTATTGTCCTATGTCCCCCTCCCGAGCACCTTTCATCCACTCCTTTAGAGACCATTACGGAGGATGAGTGATTTGACACGGGAGGTGCCGTTGATTATTTTATGATTGATAACCTTACACTTTGCCGCTTTCTGAGCATCAATTGTCTTTGGGGGATGACAATCTGCTTACTTTACCCACCCCACCTCCCATGGATCATGATTTCACATAATTTTCGTATGTTGAAAGGACTTTTCTACCCTTCAAAACTTATCCTCCAGCCTCCCCTGTTGTATTTTCCTCCGGGAACGAGGACAAGGTCTTTGATCCCGGTATTACATTTGAGGTTTCCCCATGGACCATTTAATTCGGGGACGAGTCAGGCTCGCGACTCGGTTAACAAAAACAAGCGCTTCTCGGGAGGCAACCCGATTATCTATCTATCTTTATCTGTTTATATAATAAGTGTAGGGGGAGACCCTTGTATGTTTTTGTTGTCTTCTTTCTTATCATGTGCAGGGATTCGAGCTTTCAAAGATCCATTCTTGATGACTTTTGACGACCCGTGATTCCGTGTACCCGTCTTCCCTGTTCTATCCTATGCTCTTTTGATTCTCTATTTTGTATTTATTCAATATTAAAATAGGAATCACTTTAGTTTTCCTTTCCTTAGCAAGATTTAAACAAAGTGCACAATGTCCTAAGTGTAGGGGAGTTTACTCTCACATGCTTAAACATTGAAGACAATGTTTATATTAAGTGTAGGGGGACTTCTATCGAAGTTAATTGGTCTTTTCCTTGCATTTGTCCTCATTTTAACCGGAAAATTGATTTTTCGATATTTTTCAAAATTTTTGATCTATTTTGGCCTAGTAGTTTTTCCTTTGTTATTGTTATTTACTTTCTTTGCTAGAATAATTTTTTAATAAAGTGGTTTTAATTTTTCAAAGTCGTGAATATTTTGACTCAACCCGAGTTTACTTATCTAAGTTTACTCTAGCTAGTATCCTTAACGTGTTTAAGTCAAGTTTTGCTAGGCTTTTATATAGGGAGCTTTAAAACGCGAAAGTCTTAACTCTCACGGGTTAAGAACAAGAACTTTTGCAAGTTCCTATAATTGATCCTAGATAGTCGTTTATCAAGGGAACTTTAAAACGAAAATTCTAAACTTGAAAGAGTCTAAGAAGATGCGAGATCCTATAGGCGACTCGAAAACCCAAAACTTTGATTTAATTGGCTAAGCATCCACGAGTCTCATTCCTTGAGATTTTAAACTGCGGAGGACGAGAGATGATAGAGTCAATTATAAGTTTGGTATTCTTTCGTGAATTTATGTGAGTTGATTATAAGCCTATTCTCCCATCGCTTGTTAATAAATATATCTGCAACAAATAAGGTTGTACGATTTGAAAAGTCACTTAGCTTCTAGCCCAAGATCGTTTAAAAGTTGCTCGGTATTAATTAGATTTCATAGCCAAGGCATAACTTATTGAAATGGATGCGAAGATTGGCGAGTCCAAAAAGGTCCTAAAAAGACATGAGGGCTACATTTTGTTGCTAAAGATCCAAAAGTGATGTGAAGAATCATTTATCAAAAAATCAATATGAAGGATAGAGACACACGACGAAAAGCAAATACTCCCCTAAAGATCATGGAGAAATCTATCCGAAAAGACCCTAGCAAGGTATGAGGATAAATAGATCCAAGTCCTAAAAGGAGGCGGATCGTTGTATATCAAAGTCCAAAATAAAGATTGCAGAAAAATGAAGAAGTCGTGGTCCAAAGATGAAGAATCTCTCAAAACTTCAAGTGAGGAAATTCCTATTATGAAGAGAAGATCATAATATCAAGAACGTCTCTCAAAGATTTGAAGTATGAAGTCGCTGCCAAATATCGGTCCGAGAAAGGTCTCAAATCGTGAAGGGAGTTATGCCAAGATATGAACTTTATGAGGTCCTGAGAAGCAGTTTTAAAAGATTTTGTCCTTTAGCTAGCTATTGCTTAAATCGTCCCACTTTATTTTCAGCCTAAATAACTATCAAAATAAGTCAACAATGCATTCTCGTGATCATTCAAGACAATAATAAAATATAAGAGATACATCTAGGAATAAGGGATTCTAAGTGAATAATTGGGCCACATGAATTTGTGTTAGTTTGCTAACTTATAATAACAATGATCTCGTTTTTAAGCTTGGTATGGGGAACGTGAAACTTGAGGGTGATAATCATTCATGACATTCCAAAACCCTAAGGTAAGTTTTTGATCTTTTTACTTGTTTTCTTCCTTTAAATATTTTGTCTCTTTAATAAAGGCCAATATGGATTGATTGTGATGGAAAATGTAACACTTGCTTTGTAATTAATGCATTGCATGAGGGCATTACAATGGTCAAGTGTAGGGGATTTGATAGGTGTGAAAACACCCATCCTTTTACCACTTAATTATAATAATAACCAAGCCGAAACGTGTATTTTATGTCGTAAATGTCGGAATTATGTGTGGTTTGTGTTTTTATTGTGTTTTAGGACCAAAAGATGAAAAGGGAAGAAAACATGGGCTTTCACGGGCTTTTATCGAAGAAAACTAGAAAAGACGAAGTCAAAAGATCAAGAGTGCAAAAACAACGGAAGTCCAAGGCCTATTCTGAAGATTTATCAAACAAAAAGTCTAAAGACGGAAGTTTAATAAAGTCGAAGAACTCAAGTCTAATTATTGAAGAAATTATAAGACAAGTTAAATTTATATCGACAAATCCCGAGACGGCGTCGATAAAGACAACGAATTAAAAGACGAGAACGAGAAAGAGAAAGAAAGAAGGAAGCAACACATGCACTCCTCACTTCCTATATATACCCTCCTAATGACACATTAGGAGGGTGTTAGTCATTTAGGAGTAGTTAGTTTAGTTTTAGGAGTAGTGTAGTTTAATTTTCTCTCTCTAGTTTTTTCACTTTCTCTCTCTAGTTTTTCTTTCAAGTTTTAATCTTTAATCTTTAATCTTGTACTTTTGAATCTTTAATCTTAATCTTATTTCAAGCTTTTTACAATCTTTCTCATTCTACCTTTCTTAATTGATGTTCATCTTTAATCCGAAATTTTTATGCTTTTTGTTTAATTTTGATGTTTGATTTATTAAAAAAAGTTCATCTTTTTGTTTCCATCTAGGCTTGTATACGATTTAAGCTATAAGCTTGACATACTTATTGGCTTAATTCGTATCTAGCTTATTTGTTTTTAAGTTTTCCTAAAAGTTTATCTTTTTAAAGTTTATTTTATAAAGTTATTTATTTTGTGTCTTGAAAGTTTTTAAATTTGTGCTTATTTTATTCGTCTTATTATTGTTTTGGTTTAGTTTTTGGTATTTGCTTATTCTCTAAGTGCTTATTTGATTCTGCTTATTTACTTATTTGATTCCATCGTAACTTTCTTAAGAGTTTACCCAGTACGATCGAGTAAGTGTGATCGCATAATCCCCTAGGGTTTCTACTTGCGATCCATTACTGCGATCGATAGTACGATCGTTCAGTACAATCACACTCCTTAATCCACACCACTATCACTTGTTGCGATCGTGGGTAAGATTATAGAGTGTGATCCAGGGTACGATCGGCCATTGCGATCCAAGCCACGTTCATTGGCTACGATCGTGGGTACGATCTGGTAGTACGATCAAAGAGTACGATCGTGCTGCGATCCACTTGTTGCGATCGTGGTTACGATCCAATCTTAAGCATCTTGGCTGCGATCGCTCGTTGCGATCTGGGTCACGATCGAGAGTACGATCCAGGGTACGATCGTGAGTTACGATCGTGACTGCGATCTAACTTTTGTCTTTGTTTTTATCTAATTTTTCCAAGCTTACTTTTCATTACGTTTTAAGTTTTCAAATTTTTCTAGCAATTTTTAGTTTAATTTTTAAAAGCTTTTATTTTTATTTAATTGTCAATTTTACTTTCATTTTAATTAACTTGTCAATTTACTTTTCGTCGCGCTTTAATTTTACATCATTTAATTTCTCGTCATTTAATTTTAAAGTCTTAATTTTGCACCATTTACGTTTTGATTAGTTTTAGCTTTAATTTCTCGTCATTTACTTTTAAGTCTTGCACATTTACTTTACTACAACGACCAATTTATTGTTTCCACCAAAAGACGACTGAGTCGCACGTTATTCCCTTAATCAATTCGAAGAGACTTGGAACAACGATAATTTTTATACTGGGCAAAAACCTAGTTATTACTCATGCCCGAGAAAACTTAATTTCTCGTTGTGAGGATAATTTTATCATTAGTGATAAACTTTCCTTTCTTTGATGAACGAGTTACAGTCTGTGATGTGACTATAAGTCCTTTGTGCATGAGCTTAAAAACTTCGAAGGTTTTTAATTTTAGCTCATGCCCGAGAAAACTTAATTTCTCGTTGTGAGGATAAGTTTATCATTGGCGATAAACTTTCCTTTCTTTGATGAACGAGGTAGAGTCTGTAATGTGACTATAAGTCCTTCGTGCAATCGCTTAAAAACTTCGAATGTTTTTAATTTTAGCTCATGCCCAAAAAAAATTAATTTCTCGTTGTGAGGATAAGTTTATCATTGGCAATAAACTTTCCTTTCTTTGATGAACGAGTTATAGTCTGTAATATGACTATAAGTCCTTTTGATAAGCTTAACCATGAATCCCCTGAGACACTTGTTTCTCCGATATCTGCTTCTTCAGCAACCAAACTGTAATGTGACTATAAGTCCTTTTGATAAGCATACAATGATTGGACCGCTTCGTTCTTTTGGAAAATCAACTTTGGTACCTACATTCTCATTAGGAATTTGCATGCTTTGATATGGGTTAGCGATATCTATCTTAGAAGCAAGTGGGGGTTCACAGTTGTCTTTTCTTGTGCCAGAGGTGACCTGAGTGGATGATTCACTTGTCTTAGTTTGCAAACGTTTCCGTTTATAGAAAACCTTAAGTTCAGGCTTAAGTGATGTGTCATCCTCTTCAATTTCATCCCTAGTAGTCTTAGTAGAATCGGAGACTATCCTAGTTAAAGGGCACTCGTTTCCTACAAGAGTCAAAGTTCTACCAGTGGGGCGCCAAACTTTACCCACGGGTTTGATTTTAGCTATCCAATGGGTTTTAAGTCTAGCACGGGAGTTCACCTCATCAAGTTATTTCTTGACACAAGAATCATGATTTGCAGTAAAGACACATTTTCTACATGTTTTACAAGTAGCATATTTAATGTCCGAGTAAGATCTAGAATCCCTAGATGATTGATTGATGCTCCTAGGATTGGACATGCTACGGTTAGTAGTGTTAGGTAAACTAGAAGGCATCTGACTAGGTTTGAAATTCCTATCTCTTATTTGTGTCTTATGCTTAGCTTCCCTTAGACCAAATGTATGGCGAACGTCATTTGAACTAGTTCGAGACGTGTTCTTTAGACTATGTCTAGGGAGACTAGAGGCAATCATGTGATTAGTTCTTGCAAAAGCTGTTTTAGTCACACTAGGCCTAGATGGTGGAGTGACTGTTCTAGAAATATGAGCCATATCAACTTGGGAGGCAAACCGCGGTCTCGAGGATTGTGGTCGCTCAGATCTAAATGCAGTCGGTTGTCTAACGAGCTGATTTGTAGGCGGTTTCCCCAAGATTGATGGTTTTTCAAGCTTAGTGTCCACACTAGTTCCTTTAGTTTTCCTCAAATCGTTTTTCAACGCAGCTATAACAAAGACCTTTTCCTGTACTTGAGCCTTTAAGGTCTCATTTTCTTTGATCAATTCATCTTGGTATGCCAACTTAGATTCAAGCAACTTGATTTGTTTCAAAAGATTATCCTTTTCAGCTTTAGAATCTAAAACTTTTTGATCCAATTTTCTTTCAAGAACAACGTTTGACTTTTCAAGTTTTTCAAAATAAGTTTCAAATTTCTCCGTTTTCTTTGAAAATTCAATTTTGGCATCCTCAAGCTCTTTGGATTGCTGAGCTAAAATGTTGGAAATATGTTTTTACGTATTTAGAAAGGATCGGTCACTCCACTGATATTGGGCTCGTGATCCACTATAGCCCATATAGCCCACATGTAGGGTGGGCTATATAAACCCCCCTCCTAGCATGTTAGGAGGGGTTGAACACTTTTCATTTACTACATTCCATCTTTCTTTCATCTCTCTCCTTTCTCTCTCTACCTTTCTCTCTCTAAGTTCCTCATTTTCCATCCATTCAATAGATTAATCCATACAATGCTTAATCCTTAGAAAAACACGATCCTACAATTGGTATCAGAGACTGGGTTGATTCTTCGGATTTGAGCGTTTTTATCGATTGTTTTGGTGGTAAAGTTTCCTTCTTTCATTTTTTTTTCTTTCTTTTTCTATTTTTTTAAGCTTACGTTCTTCTACTTTTCTCTATTTTCAAAATTTCTATCCATTTTTTTAACACTAATTCTTATCAAATCTTCATCTATTTTTATCAATTTTTTATAAAAAGTTTTTGTTTTGTCTATTATTGAATTTTGTCACGTTTCTATTTTGTCCTTTTTATACAAATTTTTTATTTAGTTTTATCACCTTTTGTTTCAATCTGTATTTGTCTATGTATCTGTCTGAAAAGGGTATAACATTCCGATGCATAATTTTTTCATATTCCGATAGAAAGTCGCCATATTCCGATCGTAACGTCACCAGGTTTGTACATCGATCGCAATAACCCGAGGGTTCTACTTTGCGATCAACTTTTTCAGATTCCCTTATTCCGACGTGTATTCCGATCGTACTTTGCGATCGTGATTGCGACGGGTTTAAGGTAAAGTGAGTCGAAACTCTGCCAAATTTTTATACATTCCGATGGTTTATTGTTGAGATTGCGATGGCATTGTAAAAAAATCTTTGAACATTCTGATAGAAGTGATTTAGCCATTACGATGGAAAATTTTTAACTGTTATTGCGATGGAATGAAGATATTGCGATAGAAAATTTGCATATTACGATGGGAGTTTGTTAACATTGCGATGGAAAAGTTTTTCAATCTTGCGATGACTTTTTCTTACGATTTGACCAAGTTTTGACTCGATGAATCAGACCCCAAACGAACACACAAGTTTTGACCATACTCAAACTCAACCAGACTCGAACTTATCAGACCCACACAAAAGACTCGCCTCATTGTCTCTCAACCTCAACAGCCCACAGCCGACTCAAGACTCATAACCCAAAGACCAAAAACTTGACTCGACCTTAAACTCAAACCATCACTCAAAACTGTCTCGAACACAAAACTCCCTCACCCTAAACTCTCGACTCTCAAACGAAGACCAACAAGACCCTCACAACAATACCCTCGTCTCATCACGACTCGGACACCCTCTCTCGTACACCCTCTCTCGAATACCCACACCCTCGAACACAAACAAAACAATCATTTTGCTCAAACTAATCGTAGACTCGTATCAAGACACTCAACACAACAACACTCGACTCGACCCTCATAACTCCCCAAACCCACGACAACCTCTCTAGACTTACACCACACAGACCCTCGACTCCGACACAAACCCACCCTCGTCACGTACACACCCCTCACACACTCGAACCCATCACACCCTCGACTAAACAGACTTATTGCCCTCGACCCAAACAAACCTTAAACCATCGACTCACCCTTCACCAGACTCAAACAAAAACATTTTTTTTCAAGACTCAAATCCAAATTTTTTTCTCAAATCCAAATCCTTTGACTCGACTGTTACAACACACGACACAAACCCAAGACCTCAGTCAAATTAAAACCATCATTGATCGAAGACCCTTAACGAAAATAAAGAGAATTAATCTATATTCACCTACCTGATACCTATTCATGAATAGATCTTGAAGCCGCTCCCATGTCGTTATAAAGAAGAGCAAGCGTGATTACTCCTGTTATTAGTGATTTGTGGCTTTTGTGAATCAATAGATTATTTGTGGATCTAGATTGAGTGTGTGTTTGATTAGTTTGAGGAGAGAGACGGTGAGAATACTTTTGGTGGGAGAGAGAAGAACTCAGACGAAGGAAACAAGAAGAGTGAATTGGGTTTTGTGAGTTAGTCAAATGAGAAAGAGTAAATAGTGGTCAAGGCGGAGGTTTCTATGATATGTGTGGGTATCTGTGGTGAAGCCACGTGTCTGGTGAATTCTACACTGGTGATTTGTGTTGTTTTTGGTCAATAGCCACGTCTTACAATTCTTTTTCTTTATAAACAGATTTATACACGTTTAAAAATTTTTTATTTTCTTTTTCTTTAGATTAGTTTTCTATTATTTTCCGTTTTTATAGTACCGTTTTATAGTCACTATTTTAGAAAGATTTTAATTTTTTTCTATAGTTTTTTTTACTTATTGCTATTTTAGTATTATTATAGATTTGGTTGTGGGAGGTATTATTGGGTTGAGGCGGGTATTTCGAGAGAACCAAAGTGGTAACATATTTGACGGGTTAAAAGTTTTTGTGGCCGGATTTGAAGACAAAGTGACGTGACTACGTGACAAAGTGACAAGGTTATTTTGCCGACGGATTTTTTGATCGGGTATTTGTAAGTGAAGATGGATTTTATCATCAATCGAGGATTTTTCAGATTTATTTACGGATCGTTTCATTGGTTTTGTCATATTCCGTGACTTTCTGTTTCTAAGTTTATTCACGAATTGTTTAATTCCGATAACAACCACATCCATAATTACCTTTCATCGACATTCAATGGAATCGTCGAATTCGACAGTTCAAGAGGAAGAATTGCAACACATGGAATTTAACGAGATTAAATTGCGTCAAAAAACATTGGAAATCTTTCACGAGCTCAAGACACATCTTGCAGTTCTTTATCCGCACAACATGACTGAACTTCCAGCCACGGTTCAAATATTCTTTGGCAAAGTGGATAATTTTAAAGAGAAGATTTTCAATAATTTGGATGAGTTACTGTTGCAATTTGAAAGAGAGATTCTTCATGAGGCTAACGCGAAGTTATGTCTAGAAATTATTCGCACACAGTTTAAGGACTTATTTGCCTCAACAATGGTACCTCCTTTTGATTATTCGACTCCAATCCTTCACCAGCTTTTCAACGCGCATACGGGTTGTCAGACTGAAACTTTTAGAAGTGGTTTACTCAATCACATCGATATACTTGAGAAGTGTATTGAGGCCAGGTTCGTTAATTACAACGAGATACGGTTGAAAAAGGGTCAGATTCAAAGAATCAAGGGGTCGTCTAAGTCATTGAATGCAGCAATACCTCATAAACATGAGAGAGAGACATGCTTCAAGTTGTCGTCAAAAGATGATTACATCTGCCCCGAGCAAGAAATAGGTGCCAGTCTGGTCTTCAAGGTAAGCAATGGCAAGGAAACAGGAGGAACGCATGAAACAAGCAGCAAGTCACAAGCACCAACTGTTCAGGTGCCAAGTTTCAACAATATACAGCATGTTGAGCTTTCTGAACCTAATTATGACAAACATGGGATGGAAAAGAGTGATAGCGATACCACTTTTGATTCATCCGATGTGAGTCATAATGGGGGAGAAAGTGTTCAAAATGCTAAACATCATGATAAGTGTCTTATGACTGCTTCTTTAAATAATTATGATTCTAGGATTAAAGAGCTTGAAACGATTTTAGCTCAGCAATCCAAAGAGCTTGAGGATGCCAAAATTGAATTTTCAAAGAAAACGGAAAAATTTGAAACGTATTTTGAAAAACTTGAAAAGTCAAACGTTGTTCTTGAACGAAAATTGGATCAAACTGTTCTAGATTCTAAAGCTGAAAAGGATAATCTTTTGAAACAAATTAAGTTGCTTGAATCTAAGTTGGCATCTCAAGATGAATTGCTCAAAGAGAATAGGACTTTAAGGGCTCAAGTACATGAAAAGGTCTTTGCTATAGCTGCGTTGAAAAACGAATTGAGGAAAACCAAAGGAACTAGTGTGGACACTAAGCTTGAAAAACCATCAATCTTGGGGAAACCGCCTACAAATCAGTTCGTTAGACAACCGACTGGATTTAGATCCGAGCGACCACAATCCTCGAGACCGTGGTTTGCCTCCCAAGTTGATTTGGTTCATCTTTCTAGACCAGTCACTCCTGCAACTAGGCCCAATGTGACCAAAACAGCTTTAGCAAGACCTAATCACATGATTGCCTCTAGTTTCTCTAAAAATACCAAGACCACGTCTAGAACTAGTTCAAATGACGTTCATCATAAATCTGGTCTGAGGGAAGTTAAGCAAAAGACACAAGTAAGAGATAGGAATTTCAAACCTAGACAGATGCCTTCTAGATTACCCAACACTGCTAACAGTAGCATGTCAAATCCTAGGAGAATCAATCAATCGTCCAGGAATTCTAGATCTTACTCGGACATTAAATATGCTACTTGTAAAACATGTAGAAAATGTGTCTTTACGGCAAATCATGATTCTTGTATCAAGAAATTACTTAATGAGGTGAACTCCCGTGCTAGACTTAAATCCCATTGGATAGCTAAAATCAAACCCATCGGTAAAGTTTGGCGTCCCACTGGTAGAACTTTCACTCTTGTAGGAAACGAGTGCCCTTTAACTAGGATAGTCTCCGATTCTACTAAGACTACTAGGGAGGAAATTGAAAAGGAGGATACATCACTTAGGCCTGAACTTAAGGTTTTCTATAAAAGGAAACGTTTACCAGCTAAGACAAGTGAATCATCTTCTTAGGTCACCTCTAGCACAAGAAAAGAAAACTGTGAACCCCTATCCAAGAATGCAAATTCCAAATGAGAATGCAGGTACCAAAGAGGATGTTGCAAAAGAACGAAGCGGTCCAATCATTGTATACCATTCAATTAAGGACACTCTCAGAGTTTGGTTGCTGAAGAAGATGATATCTAAGAAACAAGTGTCTCAGGAGATTTGCAGTTAAGCTTACAGCGTGTAAAAGGACTTATAGTCACATCACAGACTATAACTCGATCTTCAAAGAAAGGAAAGTTTATCGCCGATGATAAACTTATCCTAACAACGAGAAATTAATTTTTCTAGGGCATGAGCTTATATTAAAAACATTCGAAGTTTTTAAGCTCATGCACAATGGCTCCTCGTTAAATTATAGACGATGACCCGGACTTCAGAGATAGGGAAGTTTATCTACGCAACGATAACTTACCCTCTTAATGAGAAATTAAGTTTTCTTGGACACGAGCTTATCCTAAAACCATTCAAAGGTTTTAAGCTCGTGTATAAGGCTCGTCATTAAATAACAGATGATGACCCGTTCTTCAAATAAAGGAAAGTTTATCGCCGATGATAAACTTATCCTCACAACGAGAAATTAATTTTTCTCGGGCATGAGCTTATATTAAAAACATTCAAAGTTTTTTAAGCTCATGCACAATGGTGTATAATTAAATTTCAGATTATGCCCCGATCTTCATATTTAGGAAAGCTTATCTTTAAAGATAGCTTATCCTTGTAACGAGAAATTAATTTTTCTCGGTCATGAGATTGTATTAAAACATTCCAAGTTTTAAGCTCATAAAGAAAAGTGTATCTTTTAAATAAGAAAATTTTTCTTCTTAACGAGAAATTCATCTTTCTCGGTCATGAGTTAATATTTTTAATATGGGGGAGAAAATGTGATTTAATATGGGAAATGATTAATTACAAATGGTTTGACTTAACGTGCTAGCTCATCCCGACATGTGCGAAATGTTTTCGGATATGGTGGCATATGTTAAGGGGGAGAAAAATGGATTTGCACTTCAAAATGGATTTCATGGTGACATACACTTACCCAAAACATCTCTATTCACGACGGTGAAGATTGTGGTGACATAAGGATGGTAGGATAGGTTAAAGTCCAATGATTCCTCTAGAACCGGAGTAATCTTCCCAAGGACATTCCATAGCTAGAAATAGTAGTTCTTAGGAAAGATGGAGAAAGATTGTGAACGTAGCTGAATGCCGACCAAGTACTTAAGTTAGCACTGGAACAATCACAACAAGGTGCTAGTTATGACGTATTGGTAAGCATTGAAGGGGTTGAAGAATGAAAAAGAATTATAAAGATAAAGGGTGTAAAGAAAGAAGTCATCCTTACAACTTAGGCAGAAACCGGGTCAACTCATTAGTTATTGAGATCATTTTTAATGATGCTTGATATTGAAGATAGACATCATGGACCCAGTGATGCAATGCACAACCCATCCCAGCTAACTCAGATATCTCTTAAAAGATATTTGTTTTAATCACACGGAGACAACACGTTATCTATTGATTTATTCACTCCGAATAAATTGGTATTGAAATGGTGGCACTCCTCTCTAGCCTCCGATCACTAAAAATCCAAAATGCACGATCAAGTCTAGAGCCATTTGATATCATCAAATATCTCCTTAGGACACACTTTCATATTTCCTTGCTTCTTCGCACACTGTGAAAAGTAAGAAAGATCTTAAGAGTCCTACGTAAAATCTTCATGATCTTGCCTGAACATCCGAGTAATACGAAAGTATTTGCAATGAAGATGGAAATCCTTCTTGAGCGAACATCAAAAAGCTCATGGTAGGTGACTTGTGCGATTCTTTATGAATCAAACTTGTGATAACTGGAAAGCAACAGTGGTTTAATTCTTAAATGAATTTAAACACGTTCCAGGCCTCTACGCAATATCTTAGTGATCTTGCCAGAACACTCAGAGTGATACCTTAGTGTTCACAGTGATGAGTGGAAATCCTTCTAGTGTTAACCTCAAACAGCACTTGGTAGGTAACTTACAAGATTCTATACGAATCAAGCTCGTGACAACTGGAAAGCAATGATGGTGCGATTCTTAATTGAATTTCACTTGTTCCAGGAACATGAATTGACGGCTTCAAATCATGCGGATATGATTGTCCAAATGATTAACTCTTTATGCTCGCAGTTAGCTTTGGACGGTCGAATAAAGAGAACGGGTTTACCCGTGAAATCCCGTCATGAAGTTACTTAATTGAAACTATCCGTCACGGGTACGATATCTAATATCGTCCAACGGTCTTCACCGACCGGAGGTAAAATGCTACCAAATTAGAATGAAATGTTCAAGTCCATTTCATCCGTGTATATGTTTTGTTGCTAACTGTCTTATACAGCGTAACAAGAAGGTGGCATTGCGGTGTACAATCCAGAAGAAGTTGTCACCACATGCTTATATTGTATGCACTTAATACTTCAACAAATTCAAGAAAGTCTGAAAGTCAAGTCTTCCGTTGTATCAAACTTTGAAGCTTTCAAGAATTTATAAAGGTATAAGTATGTGGAACATGAAGTCACGAGGAGGCAAATATCACAAGTGATGAATGCACAAGGTCAAAGCAAGGACACATGCTCAAGACCAAAGTCAAAAATCTCATCAGCATATTCACAAGAACAAGATCGAAGACCCAAGCATAGTATGCTAGGTTTAAGATTTTGTAAGATGGTGTGACCTCCCTTTGGGGGAGATTGTTAGAAATACGTTTTTCCAAGGAAAGTCTCGGTCACATCATTATTAGCATAGATCACGAGTTATAGACTATTTAGGACATTGTAACTTGGAGTGACCTCCCTTTGGGGGAGATTGTTGGAAATACGTTTTTACGTATTTAGAAAGGATCGGTCACTCCAATGATATTGGGCTCGTGATCCAATATAGCCCATATAGCCCACATGTAGGGTGGGCTATATAAACCCCCCCTCCTAGCATGTTAGGAGGGGTTGAACACTTTTCATTTACTACATTCCATCTTTCTTTCATCTCCCTCCTTTCTCTCACTACCTTTCTCTCTCTAAGTTCCTCATTTTCCATCCATTCAATAGATTAATCCATACAATGCTTAATCCTTAGAAAAACACGATCCTACATAAAATCGTTTCGAGCTCTTTAATCTTGGAATCGGAATCAGTTAATAAAGCAGTCATAAAGCATTTTTCATGATGTACTATAGCATTCTGAACATTCTCTCCCCCATTATGACTCACATCGGATGAATCAGGAGTGGTATTTCAATCACTCTTTTCCATCCCATATTTGTCATAATTAGGTTTAGAATGCTCAATATGCGGCATTTCATCAGCGTATACATCATAAACAACATTACATTGTGCCATGTTCGCAGGCTCTTCGTCATAAACGGGTAAGGTGTCATCAAAAGAGATCTCATGACCATTCCCTGATGTGCCAATGGTATCATGTTGTCCTCCTGATTCCGTGCTCTTGCCATCGTTAGGCTCCAAATTGTCAACCGTATGACCATTATCCTTTTGCATCTGCATCATAGATTCTTGCACTCCATTTTCATACGCTTGCTAAAGTCGAGATCTTTCATAAATCGAAGACGAGACCGATGTCATGAGTTTCAATATTGTACCACGGAAATCTCGAAGCTCGGTATGTGTATCTCAAAGAAATGATTGGCAAATCACTGAACTTTCAGACTTGATGATATTGAATTGGAGGAAAGGCGTGAGTTATGTCACAAGAGCCTTATATGCAAGTATCGATGCAGAGTGATTAAAGTTCTCATTGTGGAGTTGCTCTGCTAGTTGGGTCAAGATGATGAACATCGATTCCATGAATATATGACGATCTTGACCAAAGATTGTCACAAATTCGCTCCCTCCTTGAATCCGTGAAAGAGTAACTAGATGATACTGAAGCATTTGAAACGAAGTTATATTACTTTCTCTATCGTTGTCTTGCACTTGATGCAATTCTCCCTCTTGAAACGTCGAAGTCAACGAATCCATTGAAGTTCGATGAAAAATGATTGTGGATGTGGTTGTTTTCGGAATTTTACAAAACGTGAAGAAATCGTGAAGTCGAATTTACGAGATTTTACACACCAACCAATTAATAAACCGTAAACTTCGTCACAATCCTCGTTTGATGATATAAGTTTCTTTTCTCGGCTCAATGATTCTTGATGATAATACAAACCCGATATTACTAAACTAAACAACTTGATATCCTTTCGACCCAAAAACTTTGACACGACCCGATTTAACTTAGACCAAAACTTACGTGTATAATTTACTCGTGAATAATTGTCGTCCAAATACAACTTGGTGAATAATCTTTGTAAAAATAGACGTGGCCTAAAAAACTCACAATTTAAATATCAAATATTGAAACATCAAATACTAAATATCAGATTGAAATACTCATCTTCCAAAAACGTTAACTATCAGATTAAATAACAGATTGAAACATCAAATATTAAACGTTAATTACTCAAATATTAATTTAAACCACACGTTTTTAGGACATTTGACTAACTCAAAGAAATGGGAGCCAAAAAAGAAAAACGTGGCCTAATCACATTTGACTAAGCTCGTGTCTTGTTTCCTCCGCCCCCAATATCAAACCAATTAAAAACAATTCTCTCACCCTTTTATCTCAAAATCCAACTTCTGATAAACCAAGAAAACTCTATTTGTTCTACTCACTTCGAATCTGATCCCAAAAAAATCTCAAAACCAATCACAGTCTAATAATCAAATATCAAACACCCTTTTACTTCGTATGGATTCGTCTTCTAGATCTCACAATGAGGTATCGGGTAAGGTTGTATTAATTCGATTTAGTGTTTTTCGTTTTAATTTGAGTTTTAATCCAATGAAAACAAATTGATGATAACATGATTGTTATAAATCAATTTGATATTCGAATATTAAAAAATGGTTAAGACCATAACACGGATCAATGATGAGATATCATTTCAAGAGTTCGGATCTTAATAGATCTTGACATGCATGTCTAAAAGAAATAGAATCTGAGATCGATGAGATGTTTTCTGTTTTTTTAGATGAAGGGAAAGAAGAATTAGAGTCAGGGTTTGGTTGGTGTTGTGTGATTTTGAGTTGTTGTTTTGAGGGTGCGAGGTTTGTAATGTTGTCGAGTCTAGGAGTCAGATGAGACGAGGGTGTTTGTTTGACCGAGAGATGCTGGTCGAGAGTGTGAGGGGTTCGAGTCGAGTGTGAGTGTGTGGGTCTGATGAGTGTCTGTTTGTGGTCGAGACTTGGGTTGTGAGAGTCGAGTTCGAGTCCTGACATTGTGGTCAAAAATGATTTCAGTCCAAGTTTTGTCTGAGTCAAAACTTTGTTGGTATCGCAATATTTAAATTATGTCATCGCAGTCTGTGATCGTACTAAGATCGTACTCGTACACAGATCGTACTCAGATCGTACTCAGATCGTACTCAGATCGCACTCAGATCGCACTCAGATCGCACTCCGATCGCACTCTGATCGCACTCAGATCGCAGCTTCGATCGCACTCGTGATCGTAACTAGGATCGCAGTTGTGATCGTAGTGGTGATCGCAGAAAGTGATCGTGACTTGGATCGCAAGTAGAAACCCCCAGGGTTTATGCGATCACAAAAAATCAGATCGTAGCCGAAAATTATATGATGCCAAATTCTTGATAAAAAAATATGTTGGATAGCAACAAGAAAATTATGCCCAGAAAAAGTAGATATGGTTTTGGACACAAGTGTGATAGAAACAATAAACAAAACTGAATCAGATACAGTTATTGATATAGATGAGACAAAAGATTAGACAAATAATGATAAAAAAACTGATAATCAGATACTTTGATTAATAAAAAATGTTTTTATCAAGTTGATAAACACGCAACACCAAAAAGACGAAAAAAATTGATAACTTTAAGCAAAAAAATTAGAATATAAAAACCATTTTATCTTTAATAACTTGTCCCAAAAGAAAAAAATAGACGAGAGAAAGAAATTTGTAAAAAAGAAAAAAAATTACCACCAAATCAATAGATAAAAACACTCAAATCCGAAGAATCAACCAAAGCTCTTGATATCAATTGTAGGTCTACGATTTCTTAAAATTTAGGAATGTATGAATTATCTACTGAATGGAATGGAGTAGGAGGGACTTGGAGAGAAAAAGCTAGAGAGAGAAAGGAGAGAAAGAGAGAAAGAAGGTTGATTGAATGAAATGTGTAAATGACAAATGACCAACCCCTCCTAACATGCTAGGAGGGGGTATATATAGCCCACCCTACATGTGGGCTATATGGCCTATATGTATATTTGATGGATCACGAGCCCAATACTTGAATATATCATTGGAGTGACCGATCCTTTCTAAATACAAAAAACGTATTTCCAACACCAGGGGAAAAATTAGAAAAACATTCAAATCACAAATTTTAGTATAACAAAACCATTACGCCCATCAGTTCAATTGTACTAAACGTACCAAAGCACATCTAAGATAAATTAACCAAATGCAACACCATATTACTGAGTTAACGCTAAAAGCGCGTAAACGTACCATATATGATTTGGGGATGGTGAAGAATCAAAAGCCTAGTTAGTTAACTCACGAGTGGCATTAAACTCTGGTGGGTTGTTGCCATAATATTTATTTTCCATCTTTCTTTTCTTCGCCGTTTCTAGTTGGGAATATTAATTTATGAAAAAAAAGCATAACTTGAATAAATTGTAACTAAAAGAGTTATATATGTTGTAATAATATTATGTTATAATTATAACTGGTATATTTTGTCAATGTGTTTGTGTTTGGTTATAATTTTTTTAAACATAAAAAATCAAATTATGAAAATAACTAGAATTATAAAAATCTAAAATATTATTAATAAAAATTAATAAAATAATAATATTAAATAATAATAATAATAAATATTACAAATAACTAATAATAATTAATAATAATAATAAAACAATAATATTAAGAAAGATAATAATAATAATATTAATAAGGAAAATAACATTAATAATATTATTAAATATAATAATAATATTAATAATTAATATTATCATGAATAATAATCACTTTCATAAAGTTGAATGGAAGTCTAAATACAAGTTATGTTACCACTTTTTTCTGGATACAAAAACTCACTTTATAAAAGATAAATACATCACTTTTAGCATTATTTGTGTGGCTAATGGAAATAGGTTTAATACGTGAAAGTGTGTCCAAAGCCTCTGTATCGAATTTCCAAACTTATAAAAAGAAAATGGTATGAACTTGTATCCGTTGTCATCACATATAGAAACATATTAGTTCTTTTTTTTCCAAGACATTGTGCAAGGCTACCCATGATCCTAGGAAGTCCCCCCATACTAGCAAAGGGAGAGATGCATATCACATCCAAACATGCGTTTTACCTTGGAACCAATTAAATAGTTGAAGGTTTGCATATCGTAATTCCTTCTCGTAATTCGAGAGGAACCCATTAATATTACTAAAATAGTTATTATTATTTAAGTATTTATGTAAATATTACTATTAATATAATTAAAAATAAAAATAGTAACAATAATAATATTACACAAAAAGAATTAATTAAAAAAATAAAAAAAATTAAAAATATATAAAAATTAAAATAATAAGAAAAAAAATAATAAAATAATAATTATAAATATTTGAATATTTATTATTCTAAAAATAATAATAAAACAATAATTATTATTATTTTAATATTTACATAATAATATTATAACTAATAACATTACTAATAGTAATAGTAATAATTATAATGAATAATAAAGTACAAACTTTGAATTACAACGTAATTCATAACTTTATATCAACTTTCTTATGTAATCTAAAGTCCATCCTTTACGTTGTGTTTTCGAAATATTTCATTAAAGAAGAAAATGAAAGTAAAGTGAATAAAAAGTTATATTCTCTAGTCTTTCATTAAAGAAAAGAAAAAGAAATTGAAGTAAAATCAAGTATTATTTGATTGAAT